>JAEIGQ010000121.1:0-600000 GCA_018904275.1 Lordiphosa clarofinis | reverse complement strand
GAATTACACGAAATACGAACTGAGCCGGCTCTGCCAACAGTTAATAAACAACCAAAACCACCTATAGTAGCATAGAAACCATGTTTCTATCGTTGCAGCAATCACTGAGGGATTTCAATGTGTACATGCAAAAACCAATGCAAGAACAAATTAGGAATCAAGGCATCTTCATTCAAATGCTCGCCTCGCGACAATCCAAATAACGACTATCCTAAGAGTTTCACTCTGACAAAGTGGAGTTATGAAAAAAACAGATATAAATTTCAGTTTTAACGCACAAATCACCCAGATGGTAAGACCCATGGAGGAATTGGCATCCTAAGCTTCTTCTCTTCTTCTTCTTCTTTATTGGCAATCACAACCGTTTCACGGTCTGGGCCTCTGCGATTAAAGCTCTCCAGTCGCTTCTGTTCTGTGCGACCTGCACCAGTTGGTCACACCAATCTTGACAATGTCTTCCCGCACCTGGTCTTCCCATCTAAGTGATGGTCTCCCCCTATTGCCGCTTCCATAGTCAGCCTTCGATTAATACGCCTTTTTTTACTGGAGCTTCTTCTTTCATTCTGGCGACATGTCCTAGCCAGCGCAGCCGCTGTTGCTTTATGCGCTTGACCAGACATGTGTCCCCATAGAGCTCATATACATCGTCATTTTTTCGAATGCGGAATCATCGCCGACTTTTAAAGGTCCATACATCCTGCGAAGAATTTTTCGTTCAAATTCGCCAATCGTTGCATCATACGCTGCTGTTATTGTCCATGCTTCTGCGCCATATTGCAGGACTGGGATGACAAGCGACTTATAAAGGGCTATTTATATTCTTCGCGTGAGGTCTCTGCTCTTGAACTCCCTACTTAGCCCGTAGTAGCATCGGTTTGCAAGAGTGATTCTTCGTCGGATTTCCAAACTGATGTTGTTGTCGCAGGTTTTCGTCGTTCCGAGGTAGACAAAATCCTCTACAATTTTAACGTTGTACTCTCCCATAGTGTTGCCGTACGTGGCCCAGTGGTAAGTGTGCTGGACTGCTGGGCGGGAGGTCGTGGGTTCGATCCCGCCTCTGAACATCTAATAAGAAAAGTTTTTTTCTTTCTTTAGAAAATAGCTTTTACACATACGGTCACCTTCACCAGCTATTGGCGCCAGCTGTGAAGTAACTAGCCATGAAAAAGCAAATTCTTAAACTTTGCCGTTCGGATCCGGCGTTAAACTGTTTGTCCCTTTCTCTTGTGCGAAAAATTTAAAGCACACACGCCAAGAGATTGAGAGAAGCTTAGCTTGGCCCCGTTGTAGGAGCTGTATAGCCAACATTTACATTTACTCTCCCATAGTAACAGATTTTCCAAGGCGCGTAGACTTCAGTCTCGAGGATACTAGGTATTTCGTCTTGTGCTCGATTACCGCCAAACCCATTAGCGCAGTCTGCTTCACAATCTCTGAAAACGCCCTGCTTACCGCTTATCATCGGCATATGCGAGTAGCATTAGATCTTTATGAATAAATGCGCCCTTTCTATTGGCATGTGGGCGCAGCATATACTCCTTTAGTAGATTAAAGAAGTCACACGATAAGGTATCGGTATTGGTATAAAATGGTTCGGAGAAGTTCTTTCCTATTTTGACGGAGCTTTGCGTACTTCTCAATGTCGTCATGCAAAGTCGAACGTACTTTGCTGGAATACCTAAGGCAGACAGGACGTCGAAGAACCTTGACCTTATCGGTGATTTATAATGAACAAAAAGGTGGTGTGTTTTGATGCCTCTTTCATAGGTCTTCTTCTTTCTCGTAATGTGAAAATGTGGTCTGTGTTGGATTTTCCAGGTTTAAAGCCACACTGGTAAGGTTCAATCAGTGTGCTTATAAGCGGTTTTAGACGTTCACAAATAATACGCGACAAAACCCTATATGCGATGGGGAGGAGACTGATCCCGCGGTAGTTGGCGCAAATTGCAGACTCTCCTTTTTTCAAGATTGGACAGAGAACACTTAGATTCCAATCGTTGGGCATGCTTTCGTCAACCCATATACGGCACAGAAGTTGGTGCATGCACCTTACCAATTCTTCGCCTCCAGTCTTGAACAACTCAGCGGGCAGCTCATCAGCGCCTGGCGATTTGTTGTTCCTGAGCCTTCGTACGGCTGAACAGACTTCCTGTTGGGTTGGCGAATCTATCTCTATGTTGTCGGTTGGTGTCATCGTTACTTCTCTAGGGGCGGCATCATGTTCGTCATCGTCTCAAAGTAGGTTGGAAAAGTAATTTCTCCATTTGTTTAGCGCTACTTGCGGATCTGTGACCAGATACCCGTGTTCGTCTTTGCATTGTGCGACTTTGGGCTTGAAACCTTCTGTTAATTGCTTAATCTTTTGGTAAAATTTATGAGTCTCACTCATGCCGAGTAACATCTCGACTTCCTCGCGTATGCGTCTTTCCTGCTCTTTCTTTTTTCTTCTAAAAATGCGCTTCTCCTCTTGCCTTTTCTTCCGGTATAAGTCCTTATCATCCTCCGCTTTCGTCTGCAAAGATGTCTTGTAGACAGCGTTTTTCTCTGCAGTAGCGCGTCGGCACTCCTCATCGTACCAATACCGCCTTTAGTGGGAATCGGAGTACCCTGTCGGCAGCCGCTCTCATGGAGTAAGAGCCTATATCGAAGGGAATGGGAAGGGTTCCCTGAGCAGTTGGGCGAGTTTCGCTGTGTCGGCTTCGGAGGTCCCTTGTGATTGCAGCTTCTCGACGTTTAGCTTTCAACGTATGCCAGTGCGTGAGGCATGTGCCACCTTGACCCGAGTGCGTACCTTGGCTGCGACAAGGCAATGATCCGAGTCTATATCGGCTCCTCGAATCGCGTGCACATCTAGTACACTTGATAAATGCATTCCGTCGATCACAACGTGATCAATCTGGTTTCGTGTTTGTTGATCAGAGGATTTCCAGGTCGCCTAATGAATGTCTCTGTGTTAAAATCTGGTACTTCTTACGACCGCGTTCCGGCCCGCAGCGAAGTCTATTGGCCTCTCTCCGTTACCGGACGTTGTTTCATGAAGGCTAAAACGGCCGACTGTCGAACCAAAAACTTCTTCTCTCCCGACTTTCGCGGTAAAGTCACCTAGCACGATCGTTATGTCGTGATCGGGGCAGCGCTCGTTTAGTTGTTCCAGGCGCCCATAGAATTCTTCTTTTATCGGGTCTTTCTTGTCTTCTGTTGGCACATGAGCACAGATAAGACTAATATTAAAATACTTTGCCAGAGATTGTACGTATACGAGGCATTGTAGTCGCAGTTTTCATTGGTGGAGATTTTTTTACGGTGGTGGGTACCAAACCCGCCGCACTAACCCTATATATTATACCCTGTAGGGGAGTGGGCGAGACGCCGCTCACGTTAGTCAGCAGCTTTGCGGATGCATCACTCTGCTTCCGGTGGTCACCACGAGGAGGTGAGGGTCGACTTGAGACGCAGTAAGCCAAGATCACTCTGGGTTCGCCAAGTTGAACCGATCAGAAGCTTTACCTGACCATATACGTCTCCATCCATCCTAGTCTGCGCCGCTTTATTCACGACAGAACTCCGCGCGTAGCTCCTTTTCTTGTTTTCTGAGCTCCGCGCGGAGATATGTCGTTTGCAACCTGGCAAAGATAACCAAGTCCAAGAGCAATGAAGTCATTTCGTCTTATTAGTGTCTTTCAGTCAGCATATTGCTGTTGAGGTCACCATTTTATGCTCGTAAAATTTAAAGATAAATTTGATATTACATTTCTTACGACTTTGTAGTCAGTATCCCGATTTGAATGTCTCCGAGTGGTTGAGTAGCAGATGTTGACCAAGTGTCCTGAGTCTGCTTCTACTTAAGGCGGGGCAATGGCACAGAAGGTGTTGTACCGATTCCTCCTCTTCTTCGTGTCATAAACTTCTGCAGAATTCATGGTAAGTGACGCCTAGGAGTGCTGCTGCCATTAAGACAGTAACCTGTGAGGGTGCCCACCGGAAGTGATATGTGGGTTAGTACTTTTTTGGTTGAGTGTTGGTCACGTAAGCCTCGCTACTGTGAAGTTGTGTGAAGTTTGTATGTCGCCATAGGCATCCCTATCGTGCTCTTCCCTGAAAGGAGCTCGATGGTGGTACCTATTCTGGCCAGTTTGTCCGCAGACTCTTTTTCTTCTATGTTGCGATGACCAGGCACCCATATAATGTGTATACTGAAATGCCGTGCGATCTCATTCAGAGATGAGCGACATTCCGTAAGTGTTTTAGCATTGTTGCTATGTGTGTTAAGTGCTTTAAGGGAAATGAGGGAATAAGATCAGGAATTTTGTACTTCCTGGTGAAAAGAACTAATTCCGTCATAGCCGGGTTCACGTCCAAGCCACAAGATTTTGTCCACTGAGCAAGTGTTGTCAGTGCGGTCTGCATCAGGTCATTTTACATTTGAAGATGGCAATATCATCCGAGTAAGCCACCACTTCGTGTCCCTCCGCCTCCATAAGCCGCAGCAGTTGGTTAACTGTTACAACCCATAGCAGCGGAGAGAGAACACCTCCTTGCGGAGTGCCTCTGTTAACACATCTGCGAGTAGTTGCACCACAAAGTTTGGAGTACACCGTGCTGCTTGTTAGCAATTGGTCGATCAATCATACTAGCGGCACATCTGCTCCCACATATGTGAAGGCAGAGGTGGTGGCGTTAGGTTGGACGTTAATGAGGGTACCTTATATGTCAAGAATTGCTACTAAATAAAAGTCTCTTGCTTCAAGTGATTTTTCAATCCTTGAGACCAGGGAGAGCAAGGCGGTTTCAGTAGACCTACCCTTTCTGTATGCATCTTGGGTGTGTGCTAGATGAGCTGGATTTACAGTTTGCCTCAGGTGTGCGACTTTAATTTATTTATTTAATAGTTCGAACGAATCGATAGCCCATTTAATTCCGGTCTTCGTGACAATGGTTGGAAAGTGGGTTAGCATAGCCTGAGGTTAAGTTAAGGGAGCATTTAAGGAAGGAAGTCAGTGCTTTACATAAATTTAGAGATTCTTCGCTCGAGTCGGTCCAAGTTTCGTCTGTTTTTTGTATGAGTCCTGGTGAGGTTGCTGAGCTGGCCAGGATCTTTCTGAGCCGTGATGCATCAGAAGTAGATTCAATATTACTACAGTAATGAGGCCAGGAGGAACGTTTAGCCCTTCTGGTAGTTTTCTTATAAGTACCTAGCTTTTGATTATATAACTCCCAGTCGGTTGTTTGGTCGTTATATTTGGCTACGTTAAATGTATGACGACATTCCATTCGAAGCTTATCCAGCGCAGAGCTGGAATTGGTCCTTTTGGGTTCTGTATCTTTTTGGGTGATGGACACTTATTTGTTAGTACGACCTCTATGTATCGATGGTCAGAGAAGGAGTGCTCTGGAAACACCTTCCATGAGGTCTCGGAAATGAGGGTTGTATCTAGAACCTCTTTTCTATTTCTTATAAAAATGGTGGGGTCATTCTTTTTATTGGCAATATGCAAATCTGTCTGTAATAGGTAGTTGTACAGTGATTCTCCGCGCTCATTTATATCTGAGTTGCCCTATTGTGTGTGGTGTGCGTTGGCATCGCCACCTATAATAAGGCTTGTGTGAGTGTAACTGCGGCTTCCAGTTAGGTCCCGGAATATTTTTGGTGGTGGAGGGCTCTCGGTGTTATGAGAAAGATAAAAGGAGGCCAGCCTGATTGTGGAACTCCGCAGTTCCAGGCTGACTGTAGTGATGTCACCATCACTAAATTGATGAAGGAATATTGTTTTAAAATGTATTTTGGTTAAAGTCATTTATGCATTTTTCCCTTACCGTTGGTATGGTAACGGTTTTATTTGGGTATCCGTAAAAAATCTCAGCACTAATTGGTTGTCAGCACTAACACATTTAGGGGCAACGCACACTTGCCGCTGAAACATGAACTGACGGCCGAACATTAGGAAGAGCTTTAAGTTTTGAAAAACAAACACGCTAGGTGAATGGAAGTGCGTACACTATGCGTTTAATTGAACATTTTAATTCAGCCGTAAGTTCGGCTTGGCTCGCTGATGTATTTAATAACGGTGGGAGTTACAAAGCAAGCAATAATTATTTCAATAGAATTGTGGCGAATAAAACTTGGGAGTAAATCTAAAAGAGTGTTTATGCTACAAGAAAGATATATGTTTATGTGTCACAAAATTACATGCAAAATAGCTATACCTTCATAGATGAGCACGAGTAACTACATTTATGTACATAAGTACGTGCGTATTCCATATGTGGCAATATGATTAAAAAAAATTTAAAATGCAACTGCGATTAATTTTTGTACATTTAATATCATTTAATGGCTTTTGAAAAAACAAAAGAATAATACTTTCATATTTTATTTGCTAGGTAAATTAAATTATTTGTATTTATGTTTGGAAAGATCTCGACAATATTTTTTGACCCGAACGATTTTCGACATTGGTTGCGGTGTCTTACACGGCGAATAGTTAAATTTTGGTGGCGGTTATATCATGAGAAACGGACACAGATTGCTTTTCGGTTTCCTATGCAGTTAAAATAGGCCTTCGGGCAATATAAATGCTTTGACCGAAACCGAAATTCATTCGGGTTTTAATCTCTGATATGTATATAAAATCGATTTTTTGTTTTTCGAATTGTTTTAAAGTTATAATTCCCTTTGCAAGGGTATAAAAAAAAGGGGGAAGAAACCTTGGGCCCGAACAAAGCTTAAGTTTATATACCCTTTTCTTTCGTTTTTATCAAACTCTGCAAAATTGTGTTAAAACTAC
Organism: Lordiphosa clarofinis; assembly: GCA_018904275.1. NCBI lineage: Eukaryota > Metazoa > Arthropoda > Insecta > Diptera > Drosophilidae > Lordiphosa > Lordiphosa clarofinis. Next base: position 593,215 of record JAEIGQ010000121.1, on the reverse strand, counting down.
CTTTAGTACGGCTGGTGAGGATAGCCACTACTTACATGGACTACTTACTGGTGGCGATCGCCACCCTATCGCTTTACAAGTAAGTACTGAGGTAAGTACCCACGATAGGGTACCGACCAGAGTTTACCGATTTGCAATGCTAGCTTCAGAGAAAGCGAGTTTTCAAAAAGTCCAGCTGCGATTACAAAACTAGCTTAAATTAAGATTATAATGAAGAAATTAATAGTTATGATGAAGAACAAGTGAGAAAGTCGGTCTAGCCCGACTATAACATACTCTGTACCTGGAGTAGAAGCTGAATGCAATGCTGGTGCTGCGCTCATCTCAAAGTCTCTCTCTTTCTTTCTCTTTCTCTCTCTCTCACTCTCTCCTTCTCTCTAAGATTGTGCGGTGTTAGTTGTAAAATGGTGGGAGGGTTATTTCCTTTTCATACCCTTGCAAAGGGTATTATAATTTTGCCGAGAAGTTTGCAACGCATAGAAATATTCATTTCCGACCCTATATACTATATATATTCTTGATCAGGGCGACGAGCTGAGTCGATTGAGCTTTGTCCGTCCGTCTGTCTGTCCGTCTGTCTGTCTGTTTCTACGCAAACTAGTCTCTCAGTTTTTAAGCTATCGGGCTGAAACTTTGCACAGAGTCTTCTTTTTACTGCACACTGATAATATGTCGGAACCGACCGGATCGGATGACTATATCTTATGGCTGCCATAGAAACTATCGGTCGAAAAGTGGGTGTTTGTGAGAAAAACTTTTTATTTTTAATGTAAACGCCTCCCGCTTCAGCAATTATTAGTTTTACACGCTTTTACACAGATTTGGAAGTTTTGGTCAAAATCGGATGACTATATCTTATAGCTGCCATAGGAACTATCGGTCGAAAAGTGGGTCTTTGTGAGAAAAACTTTTTATTTTTAATGTAAACGCCTCCCGCTTCAGCAATTATAAGTTTTACACGCTTTTACACAGATTTGGAAGTCTTGGTCAAAATCGGATGACTATATCTTATAGCTGCCATAGGAACTATCGGTCGAAAAGTGGGTCTTTGTGAGAAAAACTTTTTATTTTTAATGTAAACGCCTCCCGCTTCAGCAATTATAAGTTTTACACGCTTTTACACAGATTTGAAAGTTTTTTTCAAAATCGGACGACTATATCTTATAGCTGCCATAGGAACTATCGGTCGAAAAGTGGGTCTTTGTGAGAAAAACTTTTTATTTTTAATGTAAACGCCTCCCGCTTCAGCAATTATAAGTTTTACACGCTTTTACACAGATTTGGAAGTTTTGGTCAAAATCGAATGACTATATCTTATAGCTGCCATAGAAACTATCGGTCGAAAAAGGGGGGTTTGTGAGAAAAACTTTTTATTTTTAATGTAAACGCCTCCCGCTTCAGAAATTATAAGTTTTACACGCTTTTACACAGATTGGGAAGTTTTGGTCAAAATCGAATGACTACTTCTTATAGCTGCCATAGAAACTATCGGTCGAAAGGTGGATTTTATTTAGAAAAATTGTTTGTTTTAATGCTAACGTTCGAAAACTATGATGCATTAAAACATTTGCAAGGGTATAAAAACTTCGGCGAAGACGAAGTTAGCTTGGCCTTCTCGTTTGCTCATAACTTGAGAACCGGTCATCCAATCTTTATCATTTTTCCGGCAAATTGATACATTTTGCTAATTACTAACAATCTTTTGAAGGTACGAAACGGCTATCTTCAAAACTGTAGGAGATATAAATTGCAGGGGTGGGAGGGGGCGTAGCAAAAAGTGAAAATAAACTTGATCTGCCTGCAGTAAATTTGTCCCTATCCCCCACTCTTACATCTTTGGATCTGTTTGTTCATACGGACGGACGGGGGGAGAGGGAGAAGGTATACACCGGCTGAGCAAATATATTTTTTAACGCCCGCCCGACTGACAGACTGAAATATAATCAACGCACAGCCTAAACGGCTTATACTACAGGTTTGAGATTTGGCATATACCTTCGTTTAGTTATGCAGGCGCGCACTAAGAAAGAAAATTTGGAAAAGTTTGTATGGGAAAAATTTTATTTTTCATCCGATTGACTTGAAACTTGGTTTGTAAGCATAGTAGGCGAAATGATTCGACACGTTTTTTCCCGATTTCGGAAAATCCGGCATCGATGAAAATGGCCGGAAAATTCTGCATGCAAAAAAAATATTTTTCATCCGATGGCACAGTGGTCGATTGTGCCAATCTGACAGGCAATAATTAATAACTTACAAAATAATTAAGTTTTATTTTTGGAATTATTTTTAAAAATTTGTGTATAAACAAAAGAAATTATAAAACAAAAATAAATTTTTTTTTAATTTAAATTTATATTTAAATTTTAAAAATTTTATTAAATGGTTTTTTTTTTAATTTTTAAATTTTTTAAATTGAGTCGTAAATTATTTACACTGAAATAATGATAAGAAGAACTCAAATTTTAATAAAAAAAATAAGTGTTATTCAACTTCTGAGTTCCTCAAATCTAAGACATTTTCTTGAAGTAATATGGCCTCTTTATCGAGTTAAGCTTGGTATGGAGATACCCGCGAAATGAAAAAGTCCATATAAAAAAAATGATTTCGCACGGATTTCGCAAGATGCTGTTTCGTAAGTTGGTATGGAGTTCACGCGCGAAATTGGCATATCGATATCACAGCGTTGCCACCCGACGTCAACGTGTCACGCGATAGTCACCCGATAGGCTCGTGATGAGAGATGATTTCGAAGGTGCGAAATATATGTAAAACATATTTTTCGTACTCTTCATGGCGGTAGACACTCATATACATACAAGTGTTGTGGCGCGGAGTTTTTAAATGAGTAGGACAACTATACAAAAACATTAAAAAGGCTGAACATATTTTCATTGGAGGAAAAGGTGATAGCGGCTTGACAAAAAAGATCTGTAAATGTATTGATATTTATTGAGTTTAATTATGCTATTCACAATTGATTGTTTTTGCTAGGAGATCATTGCAACGCAGCTTGGGCTTCGTTAAAGGACAGCGCCACCGTTCGCTGGCGGCGTCCTAAGCACGCCAAGAGTTAAAGTGGTGGTGGAGTATCCATCGCAACGATGTGAAGTGGCAGTTCGCTCCACTTGTGTCGTTGTTGACCAAATTGTCGGCATAAGAAATATGTGCCGTGCATATTAACAAATAAGTGCTCATTCTCTTTTCAAGAACCTTAGCTCCTCGAACGAGCGGTCTGTTACTGAGGAACTTGGTCCAGCACAAAGTGATTCAACTGTTAACGACGGCGATTCCGTATTTTGACCGGATGAGCCGTAGAACTTTTCAATGGTCAGACTTGGGACTTCTTTGTCGCCGCAAGTCGTGGACAACATCTTCTAATCTATGATATAGCATTATAACTACATAACGTCGAGATGAAATGGCCACAACAGTCGATTCTGCCATTTCCCTAGTTGTGTTCAAAGAGCACCAATTGCCAATTGGAGCAAATGGTTGAAAAGTTACAAATAAAGGTAACGATGAACCTACAAACGATTTATTATTTTGCGATTTATTTAAGTTATAGTACTGCCTCCACATGGATCTTCACAGGAAGTAAGGATATAACAAACACTGCCGAACCCTAGGTGCCTTAACTAAAGCTTCTTACAAATCACATAAAGCTATTGCTCCAACTATTGCTTCATTAATGGCCAGCATAAATATTCGCTGTTAATTAGTTTAAATTGTCCCGCCAAATTAAATTTTAAAACAAAGCAACTAGAGATGAGCAACTTATTTCGCACTTGCTATCGACGAAATAATGTGCAGAGATTACGCACACTTTTCGCAAGTATCTCCATACCAAGATTTAAATGAAATTTTCGAGCACTATGAAGTACTTTTTGATATTGACGATTTTAGAGGGTATGACAACAGTAATAGAGCATGCAATAAATCATCTATTGTATTCCTAGGATAAGTGGTTGGTATGTGGGTGGAATGTGGGCGGAAAGTGGGTGGGATGTGGGTGGAGAGTGGGTGGGATGTGGATGGGAAGTGGGTGTGCATTGGTTCTATACTGTTGAAGGCGCAGCGAAGCGCGACGAGTTATTTGCTAGTGAAACAAAAGTATTCTTCTATGGTTGTCTATAACAAACAATGATTTGTTATGTACACCCATTACGCTTCACAATTTCAACCCAAATTTATACAACTGACACGCGGACGAAGTCGCGGCGGGTTTTGCTAGTACTTTATATAGTCGGAAATGATTCCTTCTCCCTGTTACATACTTTTGCACAAACTTATTATACTCTATGTACCTTTGGTACACAGTATAAAAACTCTAAATAAAATGAAATAATACTAATATAGTAGTAATACAAACAGAAGAAATATAAATAAAATGTTAAAAATTAAACATAATATAAAACTTATTTTTATGAGGGTTTGTTTATTGCATAACCATCTAGTGGGTACCTACACTAGTGCGAATTGAAGATACTTACAGAGGTACTGACGGGGGTACTGTCTGGAGGTACTTACAGTACAACCAACTTAGGGGTACTTACGGTTAGTAGTAACAGTAAGTGCTTACGGTAAGTACTTACGGTACCACCACTTTCGGTACTTACTCCAGTACTTACATGTAAAGCCAAGAGGTGGCGATTGGTTCCCCCCTAGGACATGCCCTGCAAAAAGTAAGTAGTGAATTGCATTGCTGGTGGATTGGGCGGTAAGTACCGGTGATTACTAGTAAGTACCGAATTCTACACCCATGTGCTAGTGCAGCGTACTGAAGGGTAATTATATTCAATGGAAAGAATAAAAACGCAACCAGTGAAAACAAAAAATAATACTTTAATTTATGAAAAAAATTTTACAGTTATAATTCAAATAAGAGGTCTCCTTATGAAAAATTGTTGAAAATTGATTTTTATTTTAGGGCCCCTTAACAGTATGTAACCACTTAAAATTCAAACTTCCAACTTATGACTTATCTTGTCAAATGCCGTGACAGATTCACAAAGTTAATCGCATGCAAAATGGAGCGAGTATTTGCACTTAATTGCATTCATTGCTCATACCTCCTTTACCAGCTATTGGCGCCAGCTGTGAAGTAACTAGCCATGAAAAAGCAAATTCTCAAACTTTGCCGTTCGGATCCGGCTTTAAACTGTAGGTCCCTTTCTCTTGTGCGAAAAACTTAAGGCACACACGCCAAGAGATTGAGAGAAGCTTGGCTGGCCCCGTTGGAGGAGCTGTATAACCAACATTTACATTTACATTTACAAGTACTGATTAAATGTTATTGTACATTTGCTTGACAATCAGTTTAAGGTCTTTGTTAGATCACATAGTCTTTTAATATTTCCTATACACATTTTGTGTATCAATCAAGTTTTAAGTGCAACAAAATTTGTGAAATTAGAAGAACCATTGGGCTACATGCTAAAGTGCTTTTAATCAAGCACACTATGGGGCTGGTAAACGACGATTAAGTTTGAAACATTTGCAATAATTTGATCTAAATTTATCTTCAAAGGCCAATTTAGGCGCTTTTGGGTTTGCTGACGCTGCTCCCATGATTTTTTTTTTTTGACTGCATCAATGTGTCTACTGTCGCATAGAGCTCATAAATACAGATATGGTTTCTCGGTGTAACCTCCATAATTTTTTAAAAGCCAAAAATGCTGCAAAATTAATTTCCGCGATATCTTAAAAACAAGAGCTGATGGAGAAAAACCGAGACCAGTCTTGGAATCAGTGCACAAAACTGGATCAGAATTTGTCATCGATTAGGCTGGACCAAAATGGCTGTTAGCCAGTGTAATCATTATGTTTTAAGTATTATTTTTCCACTCAGACAATAATCATTAAAGGCCTGTATCCAGCACTGCGGAAAATTTCTGTCAGGAATTCGCTAATTATATCTTGTCTGTGTGGAACATAACTAAAACAGTGTGACCATGCACTTAAAAGGTGAAAGGTTACTTTGATCAAACAGGAGTTAAGCACCGTTAACTATTTGAATTTAAATAAATTAAAAAATAAATAGTTTTTTGGAGGAAGCATGCTGCTCGGAGTCGATGCTTCATACTTTATATGCATGACACTTTGCAGTGTATCCCGGATGACGAAAAACATCACTGCACCATGTTCTTAACTGCATTACTTTATAATGCAATCATCTCCAAAGTAGTGTTACCTCTTGGTTATACGCCAATCAAATGAAGTCTTTCATCGTCGGATACAAAATTGGCAGCTCAGTGGCTGCATCAGAACCTGGCCTTTGGTCGATGGGCCACTGGAACATTGCCGTTAATCGTTCAAAGAGTCAACACGATTGCTATTAGACCCGGACAAGTAGCTTGAGTGCGACTCCTTGGCTCAAGCGTTCCATATACGGATAACGCCGTTTAATACCTCCTATGAACCGCCGCTTGACCAGGAAAGTCCCTGTGACTCGGGCAGTAGCTACAGTTGCAGCTAATGGCATTAGAGCTCCATTGGCTTCTTATGCCTCGTAGCGGTGGATCTGGGCGATCCCTCTATTGGGTACGGCATGATCCACTGCCCTCAAGAAACTAGTCATCTACATATCGCTCACTTACTTCAATACTGGCATAACTCAAAAAATACGATTTTTGACTTAATGATGCAGAAATCTGCGTATTGCTATCTCTTCTATTTTCCATGTGAGATGAAAATATGTCGCAATATCATTTTCTAGGTTCATTTTCATGTTGATGCAAGAACGGCCATATCTCAGTTGTCCTGCTGTCGATATTGACCAAAAATACTTTGTCTTTCAGTTAAAACATCATATTTTCAATATTTATTAATAAGCATTCTAAATTTATTTTACTTAATTGAGTTGAAACTAAAAGAACCATTTTTTTTTAGGTTAAATCCATTGAGAACTTCAAACGTGTTTTTCTCAAAATGGATTATTTTGAGTTATGCCAGTATTGAAGTAAGTGAGCGATATGTGAGGCCCCTGGTAATTATAAAAGTATTTTCCCCAAATTTTCGCTCGTGACATCCAAAATAATTGTTGACAAATATTCTTGCGCTGCTGGTTAGCTGTTCTCTCTATCCACACACGCTATCGATATGCCAACTATCGATAAGAAAATGTGGATTACGTTCATGTTGCTGGATACATAAACAACAAAAAAGTAAACTAAAAATTCCTAGCACAGTTTTTATACCCTTGCAAAGGGTATTAAAATTTTAACCAGATTTTTGCAACGCATAGAAATATTCATTTCCGACCCTATGAACTATATATATTCTTTTTCCGTCCGTCTGTCTGTTTCTACGCAAACTAGTCTCTCAGTTTTGAAGCTATCAAACTGAAACTTTGCACAGAGTCTTCTTTTTACTGCACACTGCTAATATGTCGGAACCGACCAGATCGGATGACTACCATAGGAACTATCGGTCGAAAAGTGGGTTTTAATGAGAAAAACTTTTTTGTTTTAATGTTAACGCCTCCCAGCGATTATAAATATTATACGCTATTACACAGATTTGGAAGTATTGGTCAAAGTCGGATGACTATATCTTATAGCTGCCTTAGAAACTATCAGACGAAAAGTGGGTTATAGTTAGAAAAATTGTTTGTTTTAATACTGGCAATCTTAAACTCTGATACATTGAAACATTTGCATGGAATTTTTAGTTTCCACCTGCTGGATACCCGGCTTAAGGGCAGTGCTGGGCAGTGCTCCGTGCGAGCTGGCACTAGTTTTTTACTTGGAGATGTCTTTCCGCACCTGGTCGTCCCATCTTAGTGGTGGTCGTCCCACCTTGCCTTGTCCCAGCTCTTTCGCATTCCTCTTGTAGACAATTTTGTTGGAGCTTGTTCGTTCATTCGGGTAACATTCCCTAGCCAGCGCAGCCGCTTTAAGCAACGCGCTTGACTAGACTAGTATCCTCGCCAACCTTTAAAGGTCCATAGATCCTCCGAAGAATGTTTCGTCTCATCCGTTGATGATATTACCCATACTACTGCGCCGCTATGCAGGACTGTGATGATAAGCGACTTGTAAGGATCTATTTTCGTTCTTCGAGCGAGGTCCCTGCTCTTGAACTCCCTACTGAGCCCGTAATAGCATTTGTTTGCGGTTATCATCGTTCCGATGTAAGGAAAGTCCTCTATAACTTTAAAGTTGTACTCTCCCATTGAAACAGATTGCCCAAGTGGCGTAGACTTCTGTTTCGAGGATACTAGGTACTTCGTCTTGTCCTCGTTTACCGCTAAGCCCATTAGTTCCGACTGCCTCTCAGTCTTTGAAAACGCATATCATCGACGTATGAGAGTAACATTATACCTTTTATAAAAGATGGTGGCCGATCTGTTGAAATTTGGGCACTGACGCAGCAGATTAAAGAAGTCACACGATAAGGTATCACCCTGCCAACAACCTCTTTTAGTATCTAAAGGCTCGGAGAGGTTCGTTCCTATTTTGACGGAGCTTTGAGTATTTCTCAACGTCATCACGCAAAGTAGAACGAACTTTGCAAGTATATCAAAGTTGGACAGGGCTTCAAAAACTCTTGACCTTATCGGTGAGTCGAAGGCGGTTTTGTAATCGGCAAAAACGTGGTGATTTTCGATGTTTCTCTTATAGGTCTTCTCCAGGATTTGGCGTAATGTGAATATATGGTCTGTGGTGGATTAATCAGGTCTTGCCACACTGATAAGGTCCAATCGGTGTATCAGTAAACGGCTTTAGACGTTCACAAATAATGCGGTACAGAACCTTATATGCGATCGGAAGGAGACTGATCCCGCGGTAGTTGGCGCAAATTGCAGACTCTCCTTTTTTAAAGACTAGGCAAAAAACACTTAGATTCCAATCGTCGGGCATGCTTTCGTCAGACCATATGCGGCAAAGAAGTTGGTGCATGCACCTAAACAATTCTTCGCCTCAATCCTTGAAATATTCAGCGGGCAGCTCATCAGCACCAGTTGATATGTTGATCGTTAGCCTTTGTATGGCTGACCAGTCTTCCTGTTGGTTCGCCGGGTCTATCACTATGTTGTCGATTAGTTGCACCGTTACTTCTCTAGGGGCGGCATCAAATTCGCCATCGTCTCCCAGCAGGTTGGAGAAGTAACTTCTCCATTTGTCAAGTGCAACTTGCGGATCGTTCGTCTTTGCATTGTGCGACTCTGGGCTTAAAACCTTCTGTTAATTGCTTAATCTTTTGGTAAAATGTTCGTGTCTCTCTCATGCCGAATATCATATCAACTTCCTAGCGCATGCGCTTTTCTACTCATTGTTTTTTTTTCTAAAAAGGCGCGTGGGGCATGTGCCTCACTGATGTTGAGGAAATAACTTTTCTATTTTAATACATTTATTTAACTTTATTTAATATCAAAGAGAGAGAGAGTTTTTGTGAGTGATTGACGTGTTTTTTTTTGTGCTCCGCAATTTAAAAATTATTTGTGTCGTTTATCCTGCCTATATTGGTCTAAACTCTACTTAAATATCAGTGTTAATTTAACCCATTGTCGGTTTGTGCGTTGCACTTGGTGTTGTGCATTTGATTGCTATTAAAATAACCAATTTTAATAACGCGGCGTCCGCCCTGTTTATTTGTTTTGTTTTGGTCTCGCTTGTTCTATTTTTTTGGCGGTTCCCTCACGGTGAGGGAAATAAGTTGACATTCAAAGAAAAGACTATTAGTAACTATGAACCCTTTTGGTTCATTAGCTTAAAAGTGTACTGCAAATTTGGAATATGAAAATTTAAGCTACCCACTAAATGAAAATAAATCATAGTTCTTTGGTCAATTCAAGATGTTTTGTTATCTTAAATTATTACAGACGGAACTTTATTTTTTAATATTTTTCTTAGACTATTTCTTAGACGCTAGCAAAAGCGAGAAGTAAATAGTTAATATAGACATTTCTCAATCAATATTCGTCTATCTTTGGTCAAAGGGTCGTCAGTTCAAAATCGAGTTTATTTCGCATGTGACCAATAATTTTAATGTGATAATATAATGTCGGGAAATAATTTTTGGACTGTAATTCGGAATAATATTATAATTTAATTTGTTTAATTGTTAGTTGTACAAACGTTTGCAATTTTGAGATGCGTTTTTTGAACCGAACCCTTTTTAACTTTTTTTCGCTCTGGTTCAGGTTCAGGTTCGGGCATTGAATATTTTTCTACTCCGGTTCAGGTTCGGTTTGGATATCCCAAAATGTGGAACTAATTGGGATATAATCACAAATGCTGTAATACTTGGCTTTTAGTTATTGTGGCAATTGTGCAGCAAGTACGATGGTTACACTTACAAGGAATTGAAGCTTTGATGTTTCTTCTAGAATCCGTTATGCACTTGGACTTGTTCTGCATTTGTTCTCCAAAAGATATTGAAATATTTTTTTTGTTGGTTTAGGATACTCTTGACCCTTGGATAAAGAGATTTATTTGGCCGCCCCCGTGACCTACGGCGAAAACGCTAACACAAATTTGGCTGGAAGTTTCCAGTGCTTTATTTATTTTTTTTGATAATCAGGTCTTCGACCTTGAGTGTACAAATTCTTTTTCAGTTTAACAGGTTGCCATAATGGCTGCTGCCAAGATGGCGGAGGGAACACGTGCCTATAGAAAGGCAAGCGCGGAGCTCTCGATCGACTGAACTGCAACGAACCCTCCAGAGAAACGCTATTAAAATATAATATCCAATTCAGAAACAAACATTGAAAAATCACACATATCACAATGTTTGACAACATAATCGAAACGACTACTCAGTCGATAGTCAAGTCAACTAAAACAACTAAATATTTATTAGTCAAATGTTACAAAGCGACTAATGACTATCATTTTGTTAATTTTTTGCAACAGAAAAAGAAACAAAAGACTACCAACTATTTTTTTCTAAGATTTTTAATATTAGCAGAAAATTTTACAGAATTTCTGGGTCGACTTATCTTGTACTATCAGCACATCATGATTATTTAGAGGGTATATTGGACATGTCGTATTTCAAATTAACACAGAACCAAACAATTTAAACAAATTGTTTGATCTCGTTTTTGTCTCTGATAGCGCAAATGTTGTTGTCTCTGGGACTGCCTCTCTATCACTGCCCAAAGATATTTACCATTCTACGATTGAAATTTCTATTTCAGTTTTTGGTCCTACCTCTTCAACCTTTATGATTCCTAATAAACAACGTCGTTGTTATCGTAAAGGAAACTTTACGTTACTAAATCAATCCATTAATTCTTTCTTAGATATCTGTATTCCTAACAGTATTGCTTCTCCCGCGTCACTTAATCCTCCTTGGTTCTTTCCCAGACTTTCTAATTTAAAAAAGAATTAAGTCTAGATGCATTGAAAAGTATAACAGAACTGGTTCTGCGGTTGACTTTTCTAAATACTCAATTGCAAAATCGAACTTTACACTTTTCAATTCTGAGTGCTATAGGAAATATCTTGCCTAATGCAAAATTTAAGTTGCGGCGGACCCTAAACAATTCTGTAGCTTTGTCAACTCTAAACGTGGGTCTTCTGCTTTACCTTCTTTTTTTCTGAGCGACCAAAAGACTGACGATGACTCCACAGCCGTTGACCTGTTCGCGGACTTCTTCCAATGAACTTATTTCTTTGCCCGCTTTACTAATACTTCCTATCCTTATAACATTTTCTCTTCTAACTCGATCCGTGCTCCCTCAATTACTCAAAACGCCCTACTTTCATATTTGAAATCACTAAAATCTACATGCTCCTCTGGGCCTGACAACATTTCTAGGTGTGTGCTCAAAAAGTGTTGTGTTTCTTTATGCAATCCTTTGCTTAAGCTATTTAATCTATCGCTAATATCAACTGCCTTTCCGAATCTTTGGAAAGAATCTTATATTATTCCTCTTCATAAAAAGGGTGGAAAATCTGATATATCCAATTATAGGGTTATGGCTAAGCTATTGGCTATTTCAAATTTATTTGTACAGATTATAGCCTCATCCTTACAGTACTATTATAAATCGATTCTATCACTTTTCCAGCATAGATTTACAAAGCCTCGGTCAACTACGACCAATTTGCTTGAATTTTACTCAATGGTAAACGATGAATTCCTTTTAAAAAATCAAACTGATGTCATCTACAACGTCTTCAGTAAAGCATTTGATTCCGTGAACCACGATCTTCTCTTCTTGAAGCTTGATCGTTTGGGATTTCCTTCCTCTTTCCTGCTTCGGATTTTGTCCTATTTAAAAGATAGAACTCCAAAAGTTATGCTTCGCTCTTATACGTCAAAGCCTGTCTTTGTCACTTCTGGTGTGCCACAAGACAGTCACCTCGGACCATTGCTTTTTGCTCTTTTTATTAATGATTTCCCCACAATAATTTCGAAGTCTCGGGTACTTATGTACGCCGATGATGTAAAACTTAATTTATCTTTGAACGACCCGATGCATTCCATCAGATTACGAGACGATTTAAACTCCTTGCAGTTCTGGTGCCTGATTAATCAATTACACCTTAATTGCTCCAAGTGTATGTTCATGACTTTCCATCGTTGCAAACATTCGCTTGTTACTTATACGATTGGCAATGAACCCTTGAAACGAATATCTACAGTCGTTGATCTTGGAATTCTTTTTGACCCTAAATCGACTTTTAATAATCATATCTCTTCTATTGTTAATGGTGTACTTGGATTCATTAAACGCTGGTCGAAGGAATTTATGGATCCATTCACCACAAAGTACGTCCTGTACTTGAATACTGCTCTTCCGTCTGGTGTCCGCAGTAGATAGATAGATAAGATTTTATTCGTATTTTTTTGTGTAAGAAGGTATTATAAATATTTGTATCACATATTGATCAATACGAACAAAGTTTTGTTTTTGTATAAGTACCGACATGGTTTTAAAACCGTCAGTCGGCAGTTTGTTCACTCAAAGTGCTGACTCGGACTACTACACCTGGCTGCCCGGCTCGTCGCCGAATACCAGATCGTTCGTCCTCATCAACACAGTTGGGTGGACTTAATTTACAATTATAGACTAACATTAATTGATATATTGAACATAATTAATTAAGTGACATTTATTATACATTAAACTCGTTAATAATTAATTTCCTATAATTTATGGCCTTCTCTATATAATCTGCAAGCATGATCCAACTAAAGGGGTCTTCACCGTTTATTGCGCATATTATCTCCTGATGCGTAAGTTGCGTTTTTCTAAGGGATCTGCATCGAAACTCTCTGAGAACGGGACATCTGCCTAGAAAGTGTGTTATATCCTCGACTTCCCTAAGAATGCACAGCGTACACTCCTTGTTTCCCCGTCTATGTATACTTCCGTTTAACCACAGAGTGTCAGTGCGTGCTTTAAGTATCCAACTTATTGTAGTTCTGCTGTATGAATTGTTACAATGTGTCCTTCCTCTCCTGTAGTCAAGATACTTATAAAAACGAGACTCGCTTGATGTTGCACTCTGGATATGCGATATGAGGTCTTTTTTTCTTAGCGCCATAAGAAGTTCAATACATATATTGCACCAATGTTCTTTTGTAATACACGTCATATCTATCATATCTTGAGATATCTCACAGCTTAGCAATAGGTTTTTTACTTCGTGAAACCAAAAAACCTGCTTGCGTATTAGGTATTTGGTTAATATATGAGGTAGTCGGCAATCGTCGTATTCAAACCAAGGCTGCAAACCGGTCCTGAACCGAACCTCTTAGAACCGGTTCGGGTCGGGTTTTTGGGGTCCGACGAACCGGACCATGAACCGAACCCCTAATATTTTTCACTTTTCGAACCTGAACCCGAACCGGACCACTTTTTCGAAAAATTAGGTTCGGTTCAACAAATTAAGTAATTTTTTCAACAATATAGAAATATAGAAATTCCTTGTAATCTGACTTGTATCATTCGAAAGTTCTCCAATCCTACATTTCTCTAGGGGAAATTTATGCTATCTGATTTGATAAGGGACGAATATGGACCGAGCAGGACAACTTTTAAATGACAAAACAGCACATTACAAACATGCTGAAGCTCCAAAATGAAATTCTTTATGAGAGTTTTTAAAATTCACCTTTAAATGAATCAACTTCTGATTGCGAAGAAATTAAGTTTTTTAAAAGCAATAATCAAATATTAAATATCAATTCTGTAAATGTTGTTATAGATTTGTGGTGGTCCCAGTTCAACTGGCTCCAATCACGGATCCAGTTCCTCTATCTAGGTTAATGCTCCATACTCGCACATTTTTATGTACATCTCTAATTCACACACACACTAGTCTCATTGCCAATATGTCACATTCATTCTTACCGGCAGCACGCCCACCGTCAATAAACCGAACTAAAGCCTAATCTGTGTATTATACTAAATATGTAGTTAACGTGGTTTAAATAGACCACAGATTCCGACTATTGTCCAACACATCGACAAATGTCTTAAAGATTTGGAAAGGTTAAAAAAACGAGAAACTCTGGTATCAGTTTAAAGGGCCTTTTCAACACATTCCAATCTAAGATCTAGTATAGATGAACAGCTCGTAGCAGATATAACGCTTATAAACTCAAACTAAGCGGTGTCCTAAGTGTCAGCTTATGAATTTAATAATTAAAAATTGCATTAAAGACATGAAGAATATTAATTTAATAATAAGTATTTACAAATCGAAACTATTCTTCTATATTAAAACGAACCGAGGTTCGAACCAAAACCTAGGGTTCAGGGGTTCCGTAAACCGGTCCGCGAACCGAACCTAAGACTTTACAACGGGTTCGAACCCCTGGACCGAACCTTCTTCAAAATTTTAGAGGTTTGCAGCCTTGATTCAAACATTACCCTGTAAATGTATTTAAGGTGCAAATTTAGTCCGTACAGATATCCTTCTTTCGCTCCCGTTTCTAGACAAAGTGCATAATTAAGCGTATTTTCTGCTATATTGAGGATTCTTTTTATAAAATGCCGCTGAAGTGCATTTGTTTCGCCAAACCAGCCGAATCCACAAACTTTAGCCGCATACGATTGTATACCCCTAGCTGTTGTCTGGAATAGGTTCCACTTGCTACTCAACTAAATATCAGGCTTATTCATGAAAGTTTTCCAAGTTGAGTTCAATGCCCCTTTCGCTTCTGATGTCCTTGGTCGAATGTGAGTTCCAAACGACATAGATGGGGTTAAAGTTACGCGTTAAAGATACTTATATTCTGTCACTGTTCTTATTGCCTCAGATCTACAAGTCCATTTTTCTGATGCAGCTGGTCTTCCTCCTTTTCTGAATATCATTATTTTTGATTTTGCCAGGTTGACTTCCATTGCCCAACTTATATATCATGTTTTGCAGTGTGTTTATATCATCGGCCAGTATCACAATGTCGTCGGCATAAAGTAGGAGTCGTATGTTCGTATCTTCTATAAAAAGGCCACCTTCCAAATTTTCGTGCATATCGTTAAGGTATAAAGCAAAAAGCAAGGGGGAAAGTAAACATCCTTGCTTGACACCAGTATGAGTTTCAAATGTATCAGAAATTTTTGCTCTCCTGTCCAAACGGCGCTTTCCGTGCTTTTATATATTCTCTCAATAAAATTGACAGTTTTTGTTGACATTGCCATTTGATGTAGCTTGTATAACAGTAATTGCCTCGGAACTCTGTCAAATGCTGCTTTAAAGTCCACGAAAAAACAGTAGACCCTTTTCTTTTGTGCAAACTTCAAATGGACTATTGACGCCAGATTGTATATATTATCGATCGTTGAGTAATTTTGTCTGAATCCGGCTTGGTATTCATTTAACTTCCCATTGTTTTTGACCCACGTTGCCAAACGATCGTTAATTATCCCCATAAGTATCTTTGCAGCACAATTCATAAATGATATTCCGCGATAGTTTGCAGGCTCATTTGGGTCTCCTTTTTTTAATATCGGGAAAAGCTGGGAGGTCTTACAGCAATTAATATCATTTTTCCCATTCAATATACTATTGTACACGTCTGCCAGTTTCTCCAGAAAGTCGTACGAAGCATTTTCAAAGAATTCGTGGGGTATTCTGTCAATACCAGGGGCTTTATTGGCTTTCGTTTTCTTTAGCATATTTCTTATTTCCGCCTCATTAGTCTGCCTATCTAGTTCTTGATCTGTTATCATATTAGGGGCGTATTGGATCCAAGAGGTATTTTGTGAGAAGCCTCTTATTCTTATTTCTCTTGCCAATGCCACCAATCTTTGCTATTACGAGTGTTGTTGATTTTGTCGTCTAAAGATTTGTAGTAAGTTTCCATTTTTGTGGCGCAGATCATAGCATATTTATTCTTTTCCTTTTTGTAAATTTGATGGTCAGCTTGATTTTGCGTCTTCTTGTATTTCTTTAACGAGCTAAAAACTAAATCCCTTTGCCGCATGCAGTTTGAATCAAACCATTTGTTTTTGAATTGTTTGTATGACCCTTCCGGTTGCTGTTGTACTGTTGATGCTTTGATTATTGCGCACATAGTATCTAGTCCTATATTCGTTTCTTGACGTACACTGGCTAAATTCTCGTCCAGACTCCGGATATATTGCTCTTTTTTATTCTTTTTCCATTTAAGTTTCGGTAATATGCTCATTAGGGGGGGCCGATTTGAATGGGCCGAAAAAAACGTACCAAGCGTATAGCAAAAACGAAGTCTACGGTCAATTCTAAGAAAATTTCACCAAGAAACCATGGGTCTAAAATGAATTCCTAGTCCGCGCAAATCGACTTCAAATATTTATGTTACATTTTCCCAAAAATCGAGTTAGAAAGTTGGTGAAGTCCGACTATAACATGTTCTGTATACCCCAGAGCTTGCATTTATCTGATAATTTTTATAAAGAAGCCACACAAATTGATAAAGGTGTCAAAAAGTGAGTCCAGTGCTGCCCATCAACGTTGAAGCGGTGCTACCTATCAAAATTTTTTGTTTTCCGTATAACTCCGCTATCGTTTATCCAATCTTCATAGTTCCTTTGGCGAATCGATAAATAATCATGATTACAAAATATCTCTAAAGGGTACAAACCATCTATCTTTAAAACTGTGGGAAATATGAGGTTTTTTCAAAATTGCGGGGGCGGAAGGGGGCGTGGCAACCTGTGACATAAAAATTTGTCTGCCGGCAACTACAAGAAGTATTTGTCCCATACAAGTCAAACCTCTATCTCTTACCATGTCAGAGATATGTACTTTTACAGGTTTATGGACATATTTACATACTACGTTTATGCTATGCTCATTTTGCAAAATCGTTTCATGAAATGCCTCCGAAAGTGCGTGCATAAACACCATTTTATGAATTCGATTACACACGAAAGTTGACTATGAATTCGACTTCAATTCATAAAATGCCGTGGCGCAGTCAACATTACGTTGAGTTGGTGTTGGCAGATCTTTTGTATTCTCATATGTGCTGGCCATTTTGTGAATTTACAGGAACAAATTTGATTTTGCAAATTGAAGAAATCGTGAAATTCATAGCATAAACGTAGTAACAGACGGACATGGCTATCTCCTGTATTATTATACCCTTGCAAAGGGTATTATAAGTTTGCCCAGAAGTTTGCAACGCATAGAAATATTCATTTCCGACCCTATAAACTATATATATTCTTGATCAGGGCGACGAGCTAAGTCGATTGAGCTTTGTCCGTCCGTCTGTCTGTCCGTCTGTCTGTCTGTCCGTCTGTCTGTTTCTACGCAAACTAGTCTCTCAGTTTTTAAGCTATCGGGCTGAAACTTTGCACAGAGTCTTCTTTTTACTGCACACTGATAATATGTCGGAACCGACCGGATCGGATGACTATATCTTATAGCTGCCATAGGAACTATCGGTCGAAAAGTGGGTCTTTGTGAAAAAAACTGTTTATTTTTAATGTAAACGCCTCCCCCTTCAGCAATTATTAGTTTTATACGCTTATACACAGATTTGGAAGTTTTGGTCAAAATCGGATGACCATATCTTATAGCTGCCATAGAAACTATCGGTCGAAAGGTGGGTTTTATTCATAGCTGTTAAGTAATGATTACTAATCGTAATGATTACATATTTGATTATTTTTTTTTAAAGACAAAATAATGATTACAATACGACTATTTTCAGTTTTACACGATTACTAATTGATTACTTTCAGAAATAATCAAAAATAATCGGGATTATTTAGGATTACCAAAAAATAATCAAAAAATAATTCGACTACTTTACAAGATTATTTTTGATTATTTGTGATTATTTTCAAGAAAAAGGGATAGCCAGATTTGTGATTTCATATAGCACTTTTAGCTGCCTACTAATAATTGTCGGTAATGGCGTAGAGGTTAAGGCCTATGACTGAAAGCCAGTAAGTCCTGGGTTCAAGTCCCAGTTTGTGAAATATTTTTTTTTTTTATTTTATTTTTTTTTTTTTTTTTTTTTTTAATCTAGAATTTTAAAACAATTGCATTAGCTCCCGAGTACCAGTTTATGCTATTAAACACAGCAAGGTAAATATGAGTTGTTTCTCCTTTTCACTTCATCGTATGGCCTGCATTATGACTCCCTCCAGGACTATCAACATCTCGTTTGAAATGACTCTTCGGTTCAGTGCCACCTGAAGTTCCGGTTTCGAGCTTAAGCTAGTCAGTAAAAATGTAAAATTGGCTCTACAGCCCAAAAGGGCCAAGTCAAGCTTCTCTCAATCTCTGGGCGTGTGTGCGCTTATAATTTGTTGCACAAGACAAACAGACCTACAGTTTAAACCCAAATCCGAACGGTAAAGTTTGAGAAGCTTTTTCATGGCTTGTTACTTCACAGCTGGCGCCAGTAGCTCGTAAACGGAACCGGATGTGTAAAAGCTATTTCCTAATAAAAGAATAACATTTTTTGGTAGATCGTCCGAGGCGAGATTCAATCCACGACTTCCACTGAGCTACACACTGGCACCCCTAGTTAGCAGCTACCTCAGTCAGCAATGCAATTGTTTTAAAATTCTAGATTAAAAGAAAAAAAAAAAAAAAAAAAATAAAATAAAAAAAAAAATATTTCACAAACTGGGACTTGAACCCAGGACTTACTGGCTTTCAGTCATAGGCCTTAACCTCTACGCCATTACCGACAATTATTAGTAGGCAGCTAAAAGTGCTATATGAAATCACAAATCTGGCTATCCCTTTTCTTGAAAATAATCACAAATAATCAAAAATAATCTTGTAAAGTAGTCGAATTATTTTTTGATTATTTTTGATTATTTTTTGGTAATCCTAAATAATCCCGATTATTTTTGATTATTTCTGAAAGTAATCAATTAGTAATCAAATATTTTTGACCAAGAGGATTATATAATCATTAAAATTATTTTTAAAAAATAATGTAATTGATTACTAATCGTAATCGTAATTTAACAGCTATGGTTTTATTTAGAAAAATTGTTTGTTTTAATGCTAACGTTCGTAAACTATGATGTATTAAAACATTTGCAAGGGTATAAAAACTTCGGCAAAGACGAAGTTAGCTTGGCCTTCTCGTTTTCTTTTTTTAGCATATGACTTTTCGCCAAAGCTACTTTACGAAAAAGTAACTTTTATTCGAAATTTGTTTGCCGGAAAATGTGCCTGACAATACCGGCCGAGATAGCTGCCAACTTTTTTGATCAAAAGTTGTTCCTGACAGCAACAAATTAAATTTTTTTTGTGAATTTTATTTCGAATGCACTATTTTAGTTTTTCTAACTGATAACAACGATCCAATTTGTCACTGAAGAAGTAATATAATTAATGAGTCATTGGGGTTGTCAACGAGCAACTATGGAGAATAAAATTGATTCAGTTAATCAAGTTCTCAGGTCGAACCGAGCCGTGTTATCCTTTCTGCACATTGCTTTTCTAGTGTTGCAGAGAATTTGGTAGCTAGTAGGAAAATATTTCTGCTTGAGATGTCTTTTGCCAGGACTGTCAAGTAGCTGTTTGGCATTCCGTCAATCGGTTATTCGGGGGATCAATGTTTTCACATTCACTCAATGGCTTAGTCACTGTCGACTATTTCCTCAGTGAGAATAACCAAATCTCCCATTGATTCCATATTTTTGAACAATTGTTATTATATCGCTCACTTACTTCAATACTGGCATAACTCAAAATAATCCATTTTGGAAAAAACACTTTGAAGTTCTCAATGGATTTTTACCTAAGAAAGATGGTTCTTTTAGTTTCAACTTAATGAAGTAAAATATTATAAATTAAGAACGCTTATTAATAAACATTGAAAATATGATGTTTTAACTGAAAAACGAAGTATGTTTGGTCAATATCGACAGCAGGACAACTGAGATATGCGTTCCCCACAACATGAAAATGAACCTGGAAATTATATTGCGACATATTCTCATCTCACTGAAAAGTAGAACAAGAAAATTTGCATAAAATAGTACAGAAGAGCGCGCACATTTCTGCTTCATTAAGTCAAAAATCGTGTTTTTGAGTTATGCCACTATTGGAGTAAGTGAGCGAATTTAGTTGCCAAACAAATGAGCCGCTATTTCTGC
Organism: Lordiphosa clarofinis; assembly: GCA_018904275.1. NCBI lineage: Eukaryota > Metazoa > Arthropoda > Insecta > Diptera > Drosophilidae > Lordiphosa > Lordiphosa clarofinis. Next base: position 572,691 of record JAEIGQ010000121.1, on the reverse strand, counting down.
AGGTATTTTACTGTAAACGATTTTTGTTGCTAGTATCTACCGGCAAACCACCTTTTTGTTAGGTCGAAAAGTCACAAGCTAATAAAATGTAATACCAGAAACAGCAGTAATACCAGAGATAGTCATGTCCGTCTGACTGTCGATATACCTGCAAAAGTACATATCTCTGACATGGTAAGAGATAGAGGTTTGACTTGTATGGGACAAATACTTCTTGTAGTTGCCGGCAGACAAATTTTTATGTCACAGGTTGCCACGCCCCCTTCCGCCCCCGCAATTTTGAAAAAACCTCATATTTCCCACAGTTTTAAAGATAGATGGTTTGTACCTTCTAGAGATATTTTGTAATCATGATTATTTATCGATTCGCCAAAGGAACTATGAAGATCATATGAACGATAGCGGAGTTATACGGAAAACAAAAAATTTTGATAGGTAGCATCGCTTCAGCGTTGATGGGCAGCACTGGACTCACTTTTTGACACCTGTATCACTTTGTGTGGCTTCTATATGAAATTTTTCAGATAAATGCAAGCTCTGGGGTATACAGAACATGTTATAGTACGTGTTCAGCGACTTTCTAACTTGATTTTTGGGAAAAAGTAACATAAATATTTGAAGTCGATTTGCGCGGGCTAGGAATTCATTTTAAACCCATGGTTTCTTGGTGAAATTTTCTTAGAATTGACCGTAGATTTCGTTTTTGCTATACGCTTTGGTCGAAAAAAAATCGACCCCCCCTAATGCTCATATTTATATTTGTCGATTGGTCAGGTTGTGTTCTCAGGGTAACTACAATGGGCATGTGATCAGACCATATTGCACTCTCCACTGAAAAATCCTTCACTTGATCCAGTATTTTAAATGAGATCGCACAGATGTCGTTGAAAGATTGACCCATGTTGCTTAGGTATGTAAAATTCCCAATTGAATCGCTATTTGTTCGGCCGTTTAATACTAATAGACTGTTGTCCTCACAAAAATTTAGAAATTCTTTGCCATTACTGTTGAGTTCTTCATCCTTGGATACTCTGTTTGACGTTCCAGCTGCAAAATTACTGATCATTACCTCATCAAATACTTAGTTCTCTCTCCAATTCGGACATTGACGTCTCCCAGTACTATTGGGTTGGTTGGAGTGTGTTGATTGAAAAAGGCGGAGACTTCACGGAACTCGGTTTTCCAATTAGCTCCTCCTCTTACATATAGTGGGAAAACTGTAAATCCTTGCGAGTTATTCCATATTTTTATACTGTTGACGGATCCATGTTTGGTAAAGTGATGCTTGATGCCAAATTTCCTAAGCCGCTTGTTTACTCCTAGAAGTATGCCACCAATTGCTTGTCCAAACCTACTTATTCGAGTTGCCGGTTCCCATTGAATATAAAATTCTTCAAACTTGTGCTCGAAGTCCTTTGTTGTCGCGTTTCTGTGAGAGCAAATATGTATGTCAGTCCCTAAACAGATTCTTATTTTTAAGGCCGTGAATATTATAAGCTAAAATATTTATATATGTATTATTACTTGCAGCTAAATTGTTTGTTTGCGGCCTTAGACTAGTACTTAGTTCTCTATAATAATGGCGGTCGGATTTATGACTAGCTTTGTTCTGAGCACGAAGAGGTTTTTTTAGTTTTTTGTTGCCAATCCTTCGTTTATGGCGTCATAGGTTATCTCAGCAACATCAAAATCTTGACCGTATATAACTTTAAGCTTTGACAGTGCGTCTTGCCCTTGGCGCATAAGTGTGTTGTTGTTATTAAACGCCATCCAGTTACCATCGATGTTGATGCTGTCGTTGTGCACAAAAACTTTCCGAGTCTTACTTATCGAGGTAAGGCGTTTCTTTAACATTAGCAGTATGGATTTGTAGTGTTGTCGTTCTACGGTTAAGTCTCGCTCTACATATATATTAGTTCCCTTTAGCTTTGGTGCATTTTTGCAAATTTGTAAAGCCAGATCTTGCGTTTCGCATTCCACCACCACACCCATTTTACCATCTCTCTCGTACATCTTCCTAGTTCCATTTACCTTAGCATTATTTATATGCAGTTTCTCTTTCAAAAGAGTAACTACGGCATTTCTGTGGTTGTGGTCCGAGTTCATACCTTTAATAAGAACATTTTTTTCTTTTGTTGCTCAACTAGGCTATTAATAATTATTAATCGATTATAATCGTTCTATCTTTTTCTGTCTGCCTTCAAGTTTGCTACTTCTTGCTTTAAAAATTCATTTTCGCTAGCCAACTCCTTCAATTGTTGCTATACATTTCCCAGTTCCTCCTTTACGTCATTCCTTATTTCCGCTATATCACACTTCGTTGCCACATTTTTTAGTACTGCCATTAGATCGTGCATCGTTGTTTCTTCCGGTGTGCTTCCCGAACTGATGTCTAGCCGCCCTCTCTTTATAGTGTGTGATACAAACGGTGCGCCTGCATTCTGATACGACTCAGATGGCGGTGTGCGCATAAGCCCTCCTTTTCCCGTCATGTTTTTAGGTCTGGCTTAAAGAGTTTACTTGGCTCAGTTATATTTAGTATAAGTACTTTTAGGTGGTTGCTCAAAAGAAACAAAGCGTTGCTTGGTCGAGCTTTTGCAGAGTTCTTAAAGCTTTTACTAGAACTTTTTTTGGGGGGCAAAGTCCAATCTGACAGCTGGCTTGAGGCATGATACAATAAGTATAAGGTAGTCTCGTCGTCAAAAGCTGTCCCTTAGCGTATGCTAGCAATGAGTGCGAGTGAAAAGTACAAAGTATAGTGAGTGTGAATGAAACGGGAATAAAGTATGTTGATTAACCCTGAACAGGTCCGTGGGGTTTAAAATAGCCTACTGTAATACAAAGATGTGAATTAGTTTTTATATTTTGCTTTTATAGTTTCATTTTTAATTTCAACAATTGATTTTAATTCGGCGACCAAAAATAATTATGAAAAGTTTGCTATCTCTTCTATTGCGAAAGTTGGCCTTTTTTAATTCCAGTGTTATCAGACAAATCTCGCAAATTCTTATTTTTAGAAAAGTTATTTCGTAATTATTTTTTATGTCATATTTTTCGAAGTTCTAGAAAACTTTTTCTGTTTATTAGAAAATTTTTGGTGCATGAATGAATATGACGCCCTGTACATGCTTGCGGCAAAAATTACAGTGACTCATTTTTATACCCTTACAAAGGGTATTATAATTTTGGCCAGAAGTTTGCAACGCATAGAAATATTCATTTCCGACCCTATAAACTATATATATTCTTGATCAGGGCGATGAGCTGAGTCGATTGAGCTTTGTCCGTCCGTCTGTCTGTCCGTCTGTCTGTCTGCCCGTCTGTCCTTCTGTCCGTCTGTCTGTTTCTACGCAAACTAGTATCTCAATTTTAAAGCTATCGAGCTGAAACTTTGCACAGAGTCTTCTTTTTACTGCACACTGCTAATATGTCGGAACCGACCGGATCGGATGACTATATCTTATAGCTGCCATAGGAACTATCGGTCGAAAAGTGGGTTTTTGTAAGAGAACTTTTTTGTTTTTAATGTAAACGCCTTCCGCTTCAGCAATTATTAGTTTTATACGCTTTTACACAGATTTGGAAGTTTTTATCAAAATCGGATGACTATACCTTATAGCTGCCATAGGAACTATCGGTCGAAAAGTGGGTTTTTGTGAGAAAACTTTTTTGTTTTTAATGTAAACGCCTTCCCCTTCGACAATTATTAGTTTTATACTCTTTTACACAGAATTGTAAGTTTTTGTCAAAATCGGATGAATATTTCTTATAGCTGCCATTGGAACTATCGGTCGAAAAGTGGGTCTTTGTGAGAAAACTTTTTTGTTTTTAATGTAAACGCCTTCCGCTTCGGCAATTATTAGTTTTATACGCTTTTACACAGATTTGGAAGTTTTTGTCAAAATCGGATGACTATATCTTATAGCTGCCATAGGAACTATCGGGTGAAAAGTGGGTTTTTGTGAGAAAACTTTTTTGTTTTTAATGCAAACGCCTTCCGCTTCGACAATTATTAGTTTTATACGCTTTTACACAGATTTGGAAGTTTTTGTCAAAATCGGATGACTATATCTTATAGCTGCCATAGAAACTATCGGCCGAAAAGTGGCTTTTATCAGAAAAATGGTTTGTTTTAATGCTGACGTTCGTGAACTCTGTTGTATTAAAACATTTGCAAGGGTATTAAAACTTCGGCAAAGACGAAGTTAGCTTGGCCTTCTCGTTTTTGTTGCTGCGTAAGGGTTAAAACATTCAGAAAAAAATCGTCCGCTCACAACCTTTCACATCGACAAGCAGGCATGCACTGAAGCTAAGGGACAAAAACGAGCTGGCTTTGGCAGCCGACGAGACTACCTTATACTTATTGTATCATGGCTTGAGGAGTGTCAAGTTTTTCGAACTTCTGTTGTCTTGTTGTTGTTCCGCTTACCCAGAGAGAAAATCACAATCAGGTGTTCAGGGGGATAAATCAGCCGGCCTCCAACAGTCTCCGACGCAACAAGGTATCCCAAGATTGATGGTTATCAGCTGGTGTTTTTTGCGCTTAAATCAAACGTTTACTTTAAATAAATACGTGGGACGACTCGATATGCACTTGCACTCTCAGTACGGTGGACCAGTATTCCGCAGTATAAAAAGCATATATACCGTATTGAATCAGTTCAGAAGCAACTCTTGCTTTTTGCCCTACTTGGCTTAAATTGGGACCCTAACCTTCGTCTGCCATTGTACTCTATCAAGCTCTTGCTTATTGACCTTCCGTCGTTAGCCAACCGTAGAACAGTTTTAGGTGTTTCATACGGTAATTATCGGTGATGTGGGCTCCACCGAACTTTTAGGTCGCATTAACTTCTCCGTTCCTTCGATGCACAACCGATTATGCCAAACACAATCGTCATCGGGTTCTATGTCAAAATTACAATGATTTACCACCTGCTCTCAACAGATCTCTCTCTGTTCTCCCTGAAAACGTCACTCTATAATTATCTTCGGAAAGATCCCTTTCCGGACTGGCTAAAAAGTCTTTCCCCCACCGGTCAGAGATTTTCCTATATTGTTATTTAAATTTAATATTTAGTTATAAACTTTGTTATTATTATTTTTATACACTTGAAAAGTGTATTATAATTTTGCCCAGAAGTTTGCAACGCATAGAAGGATTCATCTCCGTCCACATAAAGTATATATATTCATGACGAGCTGAGTCGATTAAGCTTTGTCCGTCCGTCTGTCCGTCCGTCCGTCTGTCCGTCTGTCTGTTTCTACGCGAACTAGTCCCTCAGTTTTGAAGCTAGCGAGCACTTTGCACAGAGTCTTCTTTTGTCTGCACGCTGCTAATATGTCGGAACCGCCCGAATCGGATGACTTCTTCTTGTAGCTGCCATACACATGATCGGCAGAAAAATGTGTTTTAGTAAGAAAAACGTTTTTTTTTCTTAATATTACCGCGCTCAATCATGGTCATAGGTAATATTAAATGTTTTTAAGCTGATCTGCGAAGTTTAATAGAAGTCGCTAACCGTTGAGAAAGCGATTTCAAGTGTATCAAAACTTCGGCACAGACGAAGTTAACCTTGCCTTTCTCGTTTTAAGTGGTTTTTCCTTTTTTATACCCTGTTCCCATTAAAAATGGGAAAAAGGGGATCATGAAATTGTGCAAACGTATGTAACAGGGAGAAGGAAGCATTTCCGAACCTATAAAGTATATATATTCTTGATCAGCATCAATAGTCGAGTCGATTTAGCCATGTCCGTCTGTTCGTCTGTCTGTTTGTCCGTCTGTCTGACTGTCCGTCTGTCTGTATCAACGCGTCGATCTCATTGATGGAGCCACAAGTTTTTGCATGTATGTAGGTGAATACTGTACCCACATCGAGTTTGTTTCATATTTCCAAAAATTCCTAATCCTCCATCATTTAACAGCGAAAAACTGTATTTTTCTCTGAATAAACGCGTGGATCTCACAGACTTTAAGAGGTAGAGCCACAAATTGTTGCATGTATGAAGGTGTATACTGTAGCCACGGGGAGGACTCGCCAACCCTGGTCCGAATTACACGCATTTTCGCGCCGCTCCGAAATAAAATTAAAACAATTAAATTAAAACAATCCGAATACTTTTAAACAATTGTGAACATTGTTTTAACATAGAGAGCCCAATCCCAGGTGTGCTTCGCGAGTGACACACACACATTACACACACTCCTGGCCAAGCAGCGGCTTTGGCGGTTGCCGGCAACCTGTTGCGGAGACTCCGTTTACATTGATTACTTTTTACATTCGTATTGTGTGAAGTGTGTGAAGTGCGGTATAGTGTACTTATTGTGCTTCGACAAACGACAAAGTCATAGACGTGTTTGCTAATTGTTAATTATATTTGTTTTGCATTTGTACAACAACAACAAACGTCTGGCGTCAGTGGTGTGTGGGGGTGTCAGTGCTTTTCATCTAGCTACAACTTCTAGCCATTTTCCGGCTAGCTGCGGTAGAGTGGAGCAATAAATAATTTAAAAAATTTTACCACAACTCCAACAACAAATCTACAGCTATGACCAACCGAACAAGGGGGTCCAGCAAGGCCAAGCATACAAACGTGGGACGGTCCCTGCCCTCAATCAGCAATAAGACTGACAGTCAGCCACCAGCGACGGCCAGATCGGCTGACAAAAGAGCAGGCGCAGCTCCTATCGTAAGTAACAGGCCCGCAGACTTTAACAGACCGGAGCCATCAAAGGCCGCCGCAAACAACAGACGCACTGCCGTAAGAATCCTTAAAAGGAACGCAGTATCCCCGATATGCGAGAGTCAAGCCTCGAAGGAAGACTTCGCTAAAATTCAACAAGATATTATGTGGGCTAAAACCATAATTCCTGACCTTCGATTGGACTACGTCAACCCAGCGAATAAAGTTACTAGTTACTACTTACTAGGAAGCCCAAACCGAGGCCCCGAAAAGACTTAAAACACACGGCGCTCCACTCTCAATATCCTTTGCTGAAGTAGCAAAATGTAAGCGATCTTGGGTGTAATCGATGCCAGCAGAAATGATGGAAAAATACCTCTACATCAGTGGAAATGGGTAGACGCCGAGCTCGGAGGTGTAGCCATGGAGGTGCTGAAAGCGAACCCAGGCCCACCACCCATATGCAATAACGCGGGAAGGTTTCAGGGTAACGTGAAGCTAATCGATGAAGCTGGCTGCCTAAAAAAAGGATCGATCCGGCTGACATCTTGAAAATTATGTGTTCAATCCACATTTGCCAACTTCGAACTGGAAGATTATCAAAGTGGAGGAATCCACCAGTGCGAACATCCATGTAACCTTCCAGATTAATAACGAAACTTTGGAACACCTGAAAAAAACAAACGGCCTTCTTGACTACGCATTCAAGAAAATGACTGTGCACAAGACAGACACGACAGCGCTAGCTAACCTAGCAGCGAGTGTGGAAGCGGAAGAACCCAGCGAGTACGAAATGGAGACCGACGATACCAAGAGGATTCGAGAGGCTACATTTCGTCTGGGTCCGAATATGGTACTGGTCTAATAATCTATACACGGAGCAGGAGCTTCTGCTAGAAAATTCGACTGGTGCAAATGCCGACGCTACACTGACGGAAGCAAATTCTTTTTCTGATGACGCCAAAATACTACTTATACCATATTAAGGGTAACGGTAAGCCACGTACATGCATATTAGCGAAACAAACGTTTATCGCATTTCTTCTACCCCAATTCAGTGATGGAGTCAGTCACAGTAGTCAGCCTTGAATTGGGGAGTACCACCTACAGGCTGACTTCTTTCTACTTGGCTCATGAAACCACGGAGCCAGTACCATCCCGACTATTCCAAAACCTAGTGCGCAACAGTCACGGAAGCAGAACCAGATTAATACTGGGTGGAGACGCTAATATTTACAGTGAAAATCCACGATATCCTTGTCACAGCTAAAATAGTTTAAATGTCTAATTTTATGCTAGCTCATCCTATGGCGACATATAAGCTTCACACTAAAGCTGAAACACTTCGTCTCGCTACGAATCGGTGGAAAACCCTTTCCTCCTGTGCAGTAGCGAGGCTTACGTGGCCAACATTCGACCAAAAACGTACTAACACACTTTTACGTCACAGAAGAAACCACATAGCACTTCTGGTAGGGACCCTTACAGGTCACTCTCTCATGGGCAGACACGCAGAACGCCTAGGCGTCATTTACCACGACTTTTGCAGAAGTTGCGGACACGAAGAAGAGGAGGAATCGGTACAACACCTTTTGTGCCATTGCCCCGCCTTGAGTAGAAGGAGACTCAGGACACTTGGTCAACCTCTGCTACTCAACCTCTCGGAGACATCCGGGCTAGAGATCCCAGCTCTACTCAAATTTATTCTGTCCACACAATGGTTCAGTAATGAGGACCCCCCTCAGTATTAAAAAGGGTTAATAGGGAATAAATATGGCATCGCAATGGGCCCAAAGTGGCCTAAGTGGGAGAGCGACTTGTCGCTCTCAGCCATCGCAACCTAACCTAACCATGCTAGCTCATTGAATCAGCTGTTCAATTATTTGTTGTGCCAAAGCGCTTCTTTCTCGCGGTTCACATTGCACTGAGACACCGCTCTGTGACCCAATTGAAAACGCTTAAAAATCGAGTATATGTACGTAGCCCGTGTATTCGAGATATTTTTTTAACAAACCTCGCATTAAGATAGTTAACTAAGTTCAAGGGCAAAATTTTAAAAGCGATCCGATAAAAGCAATCCGCGGAAAAGTGCACAGATCTAGGTATAATGCAAATTTTTAAAATAGTTTCCAAATATTGACTTATAGCCTATTTCCACTGAACAAATGAAGCTTCATTTCATGAAATGACAAGAAATGAAGAAAATGATATCATTTCTTCCATACGAATTGTCACTTCATTTTGCCTTTCATTTCTGAAAAATGATGAAAAATGATGACATTCCCCACGAAGGAATCTGGTATTTTTTTAAAAAATACTAGCTACTCTCTGGCATTACTCGCTACTCTCTGGAAACGGAAAGTGTCATCACCAATAATTTGTTAATTTGAATTTAAATAGTAGGCGCAATTTTGTTTAAAATATAAATTAGTCAATAAAAGTTGTGTATTTAGCTTTCTGTTGATAATTCAGGATGATAACAATGCGTTTGCCCCTGAAAATTGCTGTCACGACGGGTATGTTATTTTTTGCTAAATATTCCACGTGGGTTTGAAAGTGGCGCCTGTTATTTAAATCAAACTTTTTAGCTGTTTTTCACAACGTGTCGTTGTGAATGTTAAACAAATGACAATTTGTCAATGGAAACGGCAAAATTTTTAGAAATGAAAATGACAAGAAATGAAGCCAGTGGAAATAGGCTATTATATGTAATAGTTGTAATAGTCAAATTGAGAAAAACGCATCATTGAATCCATTTAAGTACAAATTTAATTGGCCGTTTCGCAAGCATCAACCCAATCATTATACACATCAATTGGTTCCGACAAAAAGTTAATTCCAGTTTGAAAATCCTCCAAGCAGACCCGACAGGTTATTTTGGCTGTGTTTCGTCCCTTGTCCCTGAAAGATTTGAAAATGCTTTTTTAATAACGATGACCAACTGCAACCGGTTAGTTATAACATACATTTTAACTTCGCACGATTTCTCATGATTACAAAATGGGCAATTAAATTGTTGATCAAGTGGCTCGATGTTTTTTCTCTTTGGAGGCGGTTTTCGTTTTGACTTTCTTCTTCCCATCTTTAAACTTATTTATTAGTTACAATTTACTTTAATCTCAAATTACACTATTAACCCAAACAAACACTCAAAGCCATAATGTGTGATAAACATAAATATGTTTTATTTTTTTTTTTTGCGCTATTACAGTGCCATGGTCCGGCACAGACACTAACGATCGTGGTGAGTTACTTTACGATTATCTTTTAAGTACAAATCTTATTATCTGTAATAAAGGTAATGAATCTACTTTTGTAACTAAAACTCGAAGAGAGGTACTCGATATCACCCTCATTTCAGAGTCTCTAACAGAAAATCTTATTTCATGGAGAGTCCTATCAGACCACTCATTCTTAGATCTTAGATATATTGAGCTAAAGCTAATAGAATCTGGAAACAGTATAAGAGACTAATAGTAAAAAATCTAGATGCAGCTCCCCAATTTACACCCGTGAATGTAGAGCAACTAGATGAATTAGTCAATACATTTACAACGACATGCTCAATAGACATGACAAATCTTGTCCCTACATTAAATACAAGCCAACACATAAACCCCCTTGGTGGTCTAAAGACCTTGAGATACGAAGGAAACAATGTAGAAAAGCATTTAACTCAGCTAAGAACACGAACCAGGACTCATCCTGGGAGATGAATAAAGCCAAGTTACGTGATTATAAAAGTGAAATGCGGAAAGCCAAACGGCGCTCGTGGGCAAATTTCTGCAACGGTATCGAATCTACCTCTGAAGCATCAAGACTTCGGAAAATTTTAGCGAGTTCCCCAACCCCTCCGGGACTATTACAAAATGCTGATGGAACATGGGCTTAATCCAGCTCTGAATCCCTCAATCTGCTACTAGAATCGCATTTTCTGGATGTTCAACTTCTCATGTACCCACAGAGAACTGAACAGCGAATTAAGTGGGCTGTGAACTCTTTTCAGCCCTACAAATCGCCGGGTCCAGATAGAATCTTTCCCGCTCAACTACAACAATCGTTACCAAATATAATAGTATGGCTTCACACAATTTTTGTTTTTTGCCTTAAACTACAATATATTCCCACTTTGTGGAGAGACATAAAAGTGGTTTTCATACCAAAGGCAGGCAAAGCCTCACATGCCAGACCCAATATCTTTAGGCCATCTAAGGCAGTCAATAGACCCATCCACTCTATCATCAGCGCAGCACGCTTACAGCAAAGGCAGGTCAACAGAAACAGCACTTCATTATCTTGTCTCAAAAATTGAGAAATCACTTGAGGCTAAAGAATATGCACTCACGGCATTCCTCGACATCCAGGGCGCCTTTAACAACGTTCTCCCCAACGCTATCACCTCTGCCCTTACAAATCTGAATGTGAAGGCACCCATGGTGGAGTTCATCCGACTCATGCTTACCAGCAGGGTGGTTAACTCGCAAATAGGAGATGCCTGCGCTCGAAGATATGTAAGTAGAGGCACTCCTCGAGGAGGTGTTCTTTCGCCATTTTTTTGGGTGGTAACAGTCAACGAATTGTTGCCACTCATGGAATCGCGGGGACATACAGTGATAGCGTACGCGGATGACGTTGCTATAATCACAAGAGGCCAATTTCCTCACAGTCTCTGCCATCTGATGCAGGATGCACTCTCAACACTTTCAAAATGGACGACTTAGAGTGGCCTTGGAGTGAATCCAACCAAAACTGCACTCGTTCTTTTCACTCGCAAGTATAAGAAAAATTAGCACCCCCACGTCTAAACTATATACACCTAAGATTTAGCGACTCTCCAAGATACCTTGGTGTAGTGGTGGATAAAAAATTATATTGGAACGAAAATATAACTGAACGTATCAAAAAAGCAAATACTGCACTTTTCTCGTGCAAACGCGCAATTGGTCTTAAATGGTGATTTTCCCCTGAAATAGTACACTGGCTGTACGTCCAATACTACTATACGGAATCATTGTATGGTGGCCGGCTCTGGGGAAACCTTCCGTCCTCAGAACCATAACTAAAGTTCGATGTAGTGCTGCACTATGTATGACTGCTCTCAGGCTGAGAGAATGTGGTACCTGGAAAGATAGTTACTCTGGCCACTCCTCTATACTACCGCATCAAGTAGCGGTACCGCAAAAGCTTGACTACTGCATCCCAACAATCACGTTTACCACTATGTATAAAGTCACTATACCGAGTCGGCTGGACTGGAACTCAATGCCTCACTCCAAACCGAATGCCATCAATTTCTACACTGATGGCTCCAAACTGGATGGACAGGTAGGATGAGGATTATTCAGTCCAGAGCTTGGGATCAAAACTTCATTTAGACTTCCTGATCATGGTAGTGTTTGCCAAGCAGAAGTTGTAGACATCCAGGAGGCTACCAAACTCCTGGTAAACCTTGCAATCCAAGGACGCAAAGTATTTATTTTCTCAGATAGTCAAGCTGCATTAAAAGACCTTGACGGTTATGTTAATAATACAAAAACTCTTACAGAGTGCTGCATATCTCTTAATGAGATGGCTCAGAATTTTGAAATTAATCTTATTTGGTTGCCTGGACACTGTAACATTGAAGGCAACGAGATGGCTGACCAGCTCGCCAGGCTTGGCATCACCACTTAGCTCTTACCGGATAAGAGCAACATAGGGGTGCCTCTTGCGTCCTTTAAACTAAAAACAAAGGAAACTACATATCCAATAAGCATGAATCGATGGCAAACGACTCACACATGTGCAGTATCCAAGCTTACATGGCCTACTCTTAACATTAAAAAATCTAGGGAGTTGCTTTGCCAAGAAAGAGTAAATATTTCCCTTTTAGTAGGGGCCCTTACTGGACACTGCCTTATAGGAAGACACGCCGTTAGACTCGGAGTCATGGACAATGACTTTTGTAGAAGTTGCAATTGAGTGGATCAGGAGGAGAGTGTACAACACCTCTTCTGTTATTGTCCAGCTCTCAGCAGAACACGGCTTACAACTTTGGGTCGTCCTTTCCTAACCGATCTGACAGAAATTTCTGAAATAGAGATTAACTCACTGCTTAAATTTGTGGTACTTGCAAAATGGTTTAACGGGGAAGACCCTCCCTCTACGATCACAGCGTAGAAAGGGTTATATGGTACCACAATGGGCCTTAATTGGCCTAAGTGAAGAAATGGGAATCTCCCATTTCAACCATTGCAACCTAACCTAACCTACAATGTAGCCACATCGACTTTGTTTCAGATTTGGAATAGTCCACATCCTCCATCATTTAGCAGCGAAAAACTGACACTCTCTATGTATAAACGCGTTGATCTCACAGACTATAAAAAGTAGAGCCACAAATTTTTGCATGTATGTAGGTGTACACCGTACCCAGATCAAGTTTGCTCCAGGCTTGGCAAATTTCTTCTCCATCTTCTTCTAACCGCGAAAAACTGTAAGAGCTACAATTTTTAAGTTTGAACCTAGTGACTTAATATATCTATTCTTTACACAATCTATTCTGTGTACAACAATGAGATCCGAGCAAAAACACCGAAGATATGCAAGTGCGTCCAACCTTTTATTGAAATTAATTTTAAAATAAAAGGAAATTTAAAGCTATAGTAATGTAAAGCTTAAGTGATGTGGTTTCTTGGGACAGGGTATTTTGCTGTCTTACTTGTTTTCTTTTGTTTCTTTTCTTTCTCTTTATTGCTACCGTTGGTATATTTTTTAGTTTATTAAATTATTATTTTCGTATATATAGATCTTAGATTATTTGCCTCCATATTAGTATATTTTTTTTGCTAGCTCTAATAACATCTCTGACTTTTTGATAATCTTTGATAGGCTTTCTTATCTCATAAAATTTTTTGTAACTTATTTATGTTTTTGTTGACAGTTCTTTTTTGTCGACTCTAAATAAATAAATAAAAAAAATTAATTATTTTTGGAATCGTTTCAAATTGGTGTTTTTGTGGCCCTTCTCGGCGTCACTTTTTCTCAGTGTGAACATAACCGCTTACTCTCATAATACTTCTTTTACATGTTCAGTGCTGTGAAATAACAAATTCAAGATCTTAACAGCTAACAAATAAAAACGAAGTCAAAAGTTTTGACTCAAAACAGTTATAATTTCAAATTCAAACTTATAAACTAACGTATTAATCAAAGTCAGGGATTCACTTTCGCCTTATGGATGCCTCTATGTTTAAATCTGGTACTACACTCCTGCCCAAAATCAAGATCAAGCGATCCATGAAAGGCTTCCCAAACCATTGCGGATCCGCCTGCGGATCCGAAATTGCGTTTGGAAAACATATATGGAGCCGTGTGTGGCCCAGCGGTTAGTGTGCTGGACTGCTGGGCGGGAGGTCGTGGGTTCGATCCCGCCTCTGAACATCTAATAATAAAAGTTTTTTTCTTTCTTTAGAAAAATAGCTTTTACACATACGGTCACCTTCACCAGCTATTCGCGCCAGCTGTGAAGTATCTAGCCATGAAAAAGCAAATTCTCAAACTTTGCCGTTCGGATCCGGCGTTTCTCTTGTGCGAAAAATTTAAAGCACACACGCCAAGAGATTGAGAGAAGCTTGGCTTGGCCCCGTTGGAGGAGCTGTATAGCCAATTTTACATTTTTACGCAAATCTATCTAATAGTGCCGAAACCCATCTGGACCGTCAGGACTAAATTTTTTTTCATCAGAAAAAATTATCTAAATAATTAAGATTGAAAAAATCTGTCTAAACAAAATAAAGTTTAAATTTTATACCGAGGCCCAGTTTCTCTCCAAGTTTTTTTCCACAAATTGAAGTCGTGCTGATATGCTTCACATCATATTCATCCGGATTGTTCAAAAATTTGGTGGTAACACAACGTGTTTGACCTATTTTTCGCGAAATTTCGCTTGCATTAAAGCCAACATCGTTGAAGGCTCTTATCCTTCCCTTTTTCTCGTCGGATAACAAACGCCCACTCGCTATTTTATTACAAATTCATTAATTTGTTAGCAGAATCGTGCAGATCGGTACAGAACTTATATCTTATGAAAATGAAGAAAGTATGGACTACAATTTACAGATAAAACTGAGTACTTTAACTTGACATTAACAAATTTTAAAAAAAAAACCTTTTCTAGGACATAGGGTCCTGGGAAAATGGGCAAAAAAACCTTTTTTTTGGCATTTTTACGTCCATTTTACAGTTAATCCATTAGAGATATGGAATTTCTGAAGCCAGATTTGGGCTCAGCGTGAAAAAGTTGTCTAGAAACAATCATTCGTTTACCATTTAAGGTTCTGTGCGGTTCTTGTCAAAATACTTATGCCAACCCCCATTTGCACATTTGATTTATATTTTCTAACCTAAGCAGCTGATTGTGTACTACTTATGTTGAATTGAAAGCTTACCAGTATTCGATATAAATTTCAAAATTTTGGGATTTTTTGTTTAAAAGATTTAATGGTTTATTTAAGGTTTTTTTGTGTCAAAATATATATGCCGACCAGTGTAAGTAGCATAATATCATTACAAATGTTACTCCTGAAAATAAACCCTTAACACTTGCTTGTGTGGGTGGAACTGATGATTTAAAAAGATCTGGAAATATTGTTGAATTTTTTCCCACCATTCCCATGTATTTACCTTGCTTAGCAATATTTTTTGTTTTAAAACATATTAAGTGAAGATGAGAGATTATTGTAAATTAGAACTGTTTCATTTTCAGATTTTTTTTTTGCACGTGATACCGTCATATACGCGTCTACTGCTCATATTTATAATTCATAATACATATACATACATACATATCGCTCACTTACTTCAATACTGGCATAACTCAAAAAACACGATTTTTGACTTAATGATGCAGAAATATTCGCTGTATTGTGTACTATTTTGTGTAAAATTTTCATATTTGTATCTCTTATATTTTTCACACGAGATCAAAATATGTCGATATATCATTTTATAGGTTCATTTTGCATGTTATTGCAAGAGCGTTATATCTCAGTTGTCCTGCAGTCGATATTGCGCAAACATACTTCGGCTTTTAGTTAAAACATCATATTTTCATGTTTTATTAATATGTATTTTAAATTTATAATATTTTACTAGACTTACTCGAAACTTAAAGAATCATTTTTTCTGGGTTAAACCTATTGAGAACTTTAAGCGCGTTTATCTCAAAATGGATTATTTTGAGTTATGCCAGTATTGAAGTAAGTGAGCGATATGTATATTTTAATAATTTTACGCAATAACTATAAAAAAATGTACAATTTCGTTTAAAGGGCGCCATCTCACAAATTTTGGCGCAAAACGCATTGCGTGCGCGTGATATTTCACACTGGGATGAGAGATTTTTGTATATTAGAACTTTTTTATTTTCTGATTTTTTTGCACGTGATACCGTGATCATATACGCGTCTACTGGACATATTTATAATTCATAATACATTGTACGTACATCCAATAAAAAACTTAACAAATCAATTTCGTTTAAAGCGCGCCATCTTACAAATTTTGGTGCAAAACGCATTGCGTGCGTGAATTGTTGCTCTGCATGTACTTTAATAACTATTCAGCTCTCACATATGTTAAAAACATAGCGGCTTTGCTTTGCCGACAATAAAATTCTTCTTTTGTCACTAGTTGAAGAGGACGAACTTATTTCTGTCAAGCGACAGACAATCCAACATTTATGCTTTTCGCCAGGTCCAACACCACAGAAATTGCTTTAATTTTGTTTTGAGAAATTACATAGCCTTTGGCATCGTGCACAATGTTAAACAATATAATATGTCCACAACTCAACTTATGAAGAATCAAAACGCGGATGACAAGATCTGTTCTATCTATGTACAGTGTTGCCGTTGAAAAATAGCTAGAAATAGCTAGGAACGGTTGCAAAGAAGCTATGTATATAAATAGCTTGCATATTAATTTCATTTTTATACACTTGAAAAGTGTATTATAATTATGCCCAGAAGTTTGAAACGCATAGAAGGAATCATCTCCGACCACATAAAGTATATATATTCTTGATCAGCATGACGAGCTGATCGATTAAACTTTGTCCGTCCGTCTGTCCGTCCGTCCGTCTGTCCGTCTGTCTGTTTCTACGCGAACTAGTCCCTCAGTTTTAAAGCTAGCGAGCTGAAATTTTGCACAGAGTCTTCTTTTGTCTGCACGCTGCTACCGAACGGATCGGATGACTACTTCTTGTAGCTGCCATACAAATGATCGGTCGAAAAATGGGTTTTATTGAGAAAAACTGGTTTGTCGTCAATATTACCGCTCTCAATCACGGTCATGGGTAATATTTAATGTTTTTAAGCTGACCTGCTAAGTTTGGTCGAAGTCGCTAACCGTTGAGACAAGCGTTTTCAAGTGTATTAAAACTTCGGCACGGACGAAGTTAGCCTTGCCTTTCTCGTTTTTATTATTAAAGGCCTGATTCCAGATGACATAAAAATCACTTATTATGTTGAAGTTCACATGAATAGAAACACTTTCGAACTGATTTGAAATCTGAATGCTATTGCAAAGCAGTCTTATTTGAATGAAGTATTGTGCCGAAATAAATTTTTATGTCATCTGGAAATAGGCCTTAAAGCTAGTTTCTCGGGCGCTGACAAATTTGTTAGAGCCCATTTAATTACATAGCTCAGGATCTTTTTCGGTATGCTTTTCCAGTTGTTATGGCTGGTATGTCATTTACCCAATGCATTGCAATTTATGCACACCACCCTAGTCCAAACCTTCTTAGCTTCCGATGTTCCCACCACTACAGTTGTGGTGGCTATAATATTTACGTCTTAAACTAATACATCCGGCGAGTATGGACCACCTACAGTACACGCAGCTGACTGTAGTTATGAATATTACCTCTAAATGTGCTAATTCTAATCTTCCGATGCGTTTTGGGTTGTCGTTATAGCAGAATGTCTCAGTGGTCAAGTTCTGCATACGCAGCAACAGCTGACTTTTTTGGCTGTTTTCTGGTCACACTACATTGTCAGAGCGGCTCTGGAAATTATCAAACAATTTCCGCTCCGACAAAATTGTCCGCGTCTGAGTACCTAGCTTAATCAATAGATAACATTTTTATAATGGTCAAAAGCATAATAAATAAGCAGTCAACTTTGTTGAATAAATTCATATATATGGGCTAATCCAGCGTTGCGGACGTTACATTTGTACGCAAATTTGCTTCTTAAAATTGACACAGCTGGCGTCCACTTTGGTATATTTGAAATACTTTTGGTGCAAAATGCAGTTCTTTGGGAGTACTTTCAAAACTAATTTAAGATAATAGGTTATCTGTTTTTGAAAAAAAGTTATGCTTGTTTAAAGTTCCGTTGCGGACGTTACAAAAAAAGGAAGTCGACTTTGAGGCTTATGTGCATTTCCACATTTTTTAGCGAATTTTGCATAATAAACAAAAAAAAGTCATATAACAAAAAATTTAGTTGAATATATGACCAATTCAACCCAGCTTTCAAAAGAATGATAAGTGGTCCCGTTATTAAAATATCTTCATTTTTGTGCTGTTGCGGACGTTACGTTGCGGACGTTACACTTTTTCCATTCACCCAAATAGAATAACAAAATTTTTTTTTTCATCCGATTGACTTGAAACTGGGTTTGTAAGCTTAGTACGCGAAATAGTTCGACACATGTTTTCCCGATTTTAAAAAATCCGCCGACGATTTCCGTAAAATTCTGCTTGCAAAAAAATTATTTTTCATCCGATTGGCTTGAAATTCAGTTTGTAATGATTAAACTCGAATTCATTTGGGTTTTCATTTTCCGATGTTGGAAATTCCGATTTTTATCGATATTTAATAATTATTAATATTAATATTATTTAAACACACTTTTTGTTACTTTGAGGTTATGTTTTTCGGATTCTCGACAACCTAGAGCAATTTAGAGCCCAGATTCCGACTCAGCAGGCAATAATCCATTATAGACACCTATTTCCACCTCATATTAAAAAAATCTAAACCGGCCGACTGTCGAACCAGAAACTCTTCTCTCCAGATTTTCGCGTTAAAATCGCCAAGCACGATCTTACTGTCGTGATCAGGGCAGCGCTCGTATAGTTGTTCAAGGCGCTCATAGAATTCTTCTTTTGTCGAGGCGTCCTTTTTTTTCCGCACAACATCGAACAAATTAAAAGTAAATGAGAGACTCACCAAAAAATTGTACAAAAATAATAAATTTATCAGAACATAAAATAGCACTTTTTTTTATTAGTTTTTATATTTTTTAATTTTAAGTGCCTCAAGACTTTCTTCACCAAGGATCACGAAGTCGCGCACACTTGTGTTAGTACGTCATGTGACTTTCAGAGCTGTAAGGTGATATTAAAATTGTTTAGGCTTTAATTTGATAAACACATTTTAAATTGAAGCGGCTTACAAATCAGTGTGACCTGACCTTACCATTTGGCCAGCGTTTTGGGAATTTAATAGTGTTTTTTAAGACATTGTGGTCCCACAAAAGCTTACAATCCACTTAACATAAATAACAGGCAATTTCGTGACGTAAACTTTTATTTGTTATGGAAATAGACCCTATACAGTTAACATCGTGACCTGAGTCTGAGCTGGTGATGCCAAGATAGAGGTGTCCGCAAAATGTGATATATGGGTCATTCTTTTATAAACCGAACAGCGAAAAAATTTTTTATTTTTCATTTCAATAAAAAAAAATCCGAAATTAGATCTCGACATGCCCACCAAAACGTAATTTGCGGTTTTGCACAAAAATTTTTTGTTAATTTTATAAACAATTTCAAAAATCGTCAAAAACGAAAAAATGGAAAAAAGGGTTTTTTAAAAACGTGATATCTCAGTATTTATTTATCGGATAGGTCTTAAGTTGATATCGATTGAAAGATTTTTTCTGTATCTACTTAAATTATAATTTTATAGATTTTTAAATTATTTAATAATATTTGTTGGTTAGAGAATGTCTCTGCACCGTGGAATGATCTGTTTAGGGAAAAATAGAAACGCGGACCGCCGTGCGTGTGTTCGCTTAATACATTTATTTGTGACTGATCAGTTCTCTTGGTTTACATTCGTTAGTGATGACAAGGAACTATAACTACATGCGTGCATTGCTAGAGATGTGCAATATTTTCAACACCCTTCCTCAATGCGAGCATGTTTACATGATTTCTTAATTCATATTTAGCAATTTAGTAAACTTCTCATGTTTAATTTTAGGAAGACTCTTGGTTAGGATATCAGCTATCATTTCAGTTGAACTAGCATACTTTAACAAAATTTGATTTTCTTTTACAACTTGTCTTACAAAATGATATCTAATATCAATATGTTTCGTCCTCGAATGATGCACGGGATTCTTTGCAAGCTCCTGTGCACTCAGGTTATCGCCATACAGGGTAGTTGGGTCACTTTCGTCACCACAGCCAATCTCAGTTATAAGCCGCCGCATTACTATTGCCTCTTTACATGCTGATGAAAGAGCCATGTACTCCGCCTCGGTACTGCTGAGTGCCACACTACGCTGTTTCTCCGACCGCCAGGATATTGGTCCTCCTGCCAAGAAATAAACATAGCCCGTATAGGACTTCCGGTCGATTCTATCGCCGCCCCAATCCGCATCCACGTATCCAGTAAACGGTTGACCACACGCCTTGTAGTGTATCTTGAAGTTTACAGTTGATGCCAAGTATCTTAGGACGTGCTTTGCGCCAGCCAAATGCTCTGCATGCGGATCTTGGTTCCGCTGAGCCAACTTAGCAACTGAATGCAGTATGTCGGGTCTTGTGGTGAGTGCCAGCCACATTAGCTCACCAATCATGGATTGATATGACACAGGATCAACCCTTTGGCACTGCTCACCGGTACATACTACTTGGTACCCCGCATCCAATGGTGTAGATGCCGACCGACAGTTCTCCATGCCATGTACACGCAACATCTCCTTGATGTACATCGAATGGCCCAAGGTGATTGCTCCAAGCTCACCTTCACGTTGCACCTCCATACCCAAAAACAAATTCAGTGGGCCCTTGTCAACGCATTGAAACGAGTTAGCTATAGCCAATTTGATTTTGACCAAATCCTCCTTTGATTGGCACGCTATAAGTAAATCGTCAACATATACCAGGATTAACGATAGATTACCTTCTCCGTGCTGCTTATAGAGACAAGGCTCATTGTCACAAGCAACAAAGCCCAGTCCTGTGAGAACGCTATCGAGTTTGGAATTCCATTCCCTTCCTGACTGCTTCAAACCATATATTGCCTTTTTGAGCAACAAAACTTTATGTGGGTCGGTCTGGTTGATGTATCCTTGCGGCTGCTTCATAAAAACCGTGTCGCTGAGGTCACTGTTGAGGTATGCCGTGCATACATCCATTTGATGTAAGTACAGCCTCAGCTCCGCCGCCAACGCCAACATAAATCGCACGCTTTCCAGCCTGCAAACCGGGGAAAACGTCTCCTCATAGTTTACGCCGTACTGCTGGGAGCAACCTTTTGCAACCAGTCGTGCCTTAAAACGTTCTATTTGGCCATGTTTGTCGCATTTCAAGCTATATACCCATTTGCATCCAACTGCACGCTGTCCTGTTGGTAAATCTGAAATCTGCCAAGTCTTGTTCGCCAGTAGTGCCTCATACTCTTTTTGCATCGCTTCTTGCCAATGTGAAGCATGCGCGCTCTTCACCGCCTCCTCATAGGATGCTGGGATAGGAACATCACCCTGGACTAGAGCACTCAGTATATTGTATTGTTTTCTGGGACGACCAGGCATGCCATTTCGAACCAACTTTGGCCTGCCAGGACCAACACGTACTGTTTCCTCCTCTGAGTCTTCTTTTTCTGTTGCACTTTCGTAGTCATTGGAGCTGCTTCCATCAGATTCATCACCGCTGCTATTTTCTTCGCCTGTGTTAGCAGTCTGCTCTGGTACTTCCCCCATGGGAAAATCGAATGTGATGACATCACCGCCGGCCACCACGTCATGGAGCTCATCAAAAAGTACATCTCGTCGCTCGATTACTTGTCGCGATGCCGGGTCATATAAACGATAGCCCTTAGCTGCTACAGAATACCCGACCATTCGGTATTCGTGGCCTTTTGGTTGGAATTTGCTCTTTCTAGGACCCTTGTCCAAAGCTACTGCAATAGAACCAAAAACTTTTAAATGGCCAACAAAAGGTTTCTTACCAGTCCACGCTTCCATAGGCGTCATACTGCCCAGCGCACTGGTTGGTGATCGATTTCGGACGTATACAGCTGAATTGACTGCTTCAGCCCACAACGATTCACCCAATCCCGACTGGACCAGCATACACCTCGCCATCTCAACCAGGGTGCGGTTTGACCTCTCCGCCACGCCATTTTGTTGTGGTCTGTATGCCACAGTCAGCTGCCTTGCGATTTCATGGTGCTTCAGGAATCCATCAAACGTATGGTTAACAAATTCGCCACCGTTATCGCTCCGGATGCATTTCAGCAGTTTGCCTGTTTGGCGCTCAACCAAGTTCTTAAACTCGACAAACTTCTCGAATACTTCATCCTTTTTGCGCAAGAAATATACAAATATGCGCCTTGATTTGTCATCGATGAAGGTTACAAAATATCTGGATCCAGCAAGTGATTGTGTGCCAAAAGGACCGCACACATCGGAATGAACCAATTCCAATATTTCCTTAGCTCTATTGGCAGACGCCCCTGGAAATGGCTGCACGTGAATCTTGCTGAGCATGCAAGTTTTACACATCATATTTGGTGGGAAAACCATATTTTCAACACCGCGTACCATTCCTTTGCTGATCATCTCCTTCATACTTGTCAGGTTCAGATGGCCATATCTTTTATGCCACAAAGCACCGTCCGCCTTAGCTGCAGCATAGCACCCACTCTGCTTCCCTTGAAACATATACAAATCGCCAACTTTGTTTGCCTTTACAATACATTCGCCTTCTTGTATTACTTTGGCACACTCTTGTCCAAAAGTAACCGTACATCTATTTTTTACAGCACTGCTTACAGACATGAAATTTCCAGCCATCTTGGGCACATAGAGCACATTTGTCAACAGCAGGGTGCATAACTCAGTCTTCAGCTTTACATCTCCTCTTCCTTCTGCTTTGAGGAAACCAGAGTCAGCCAAACCGATCATCTCTGTGTGTTTGTTAATTTTAGTGAATAACCTTTTATCACAACACATATGGCTAGTAGCGCCACTGTCCAAACACCACAAGTTCTTTTCAAATCTGCTTGCGTCCAACGCATTTAACAGACTGCACTGCTTGTTGATCTCGCTCTTTGATGCTCGCTCGACTCTTTGTTTTTCTTGTCGACAATGAGCCTTTATATGTCCAAGCTCGCCACAATTATAGCACACAATTTCTCGTTTGTTTCTCTTCTTTTGTGCATTAAATTTGCCCGGCTGTAACTGCTTGTTTGTTGCGGTAAATGCTGCTGCACCGTTGTTTTGTTCTTCTGCACTTCCCCTTCGTTCGCCTTCTTCTTTCAGCTTGATGCAAAAAACATCAAATAGCGGTAAATTGTCCCGCGTCTCGATGGCGACAACGAAATTTTCGAATTGTTCTGGAAGACTCGACAGCAAAACGATTGTGCGCAATTCGTCATTTAGCTCGATACCAACTGATTTAAGACCATCCAGAATTTCCAGGAATTCGCTTATGTAGTTTGAAATGCTTTGCCCTTGGCCCATGCGTTTGCTTAGCAATTTCTTATACAATTGAACTTTCCGTACAGGTCCACTCGGCTGATGGACATCCTTTAACTTTTTCCACGCCTCAAACGATGTTGTGCAGTTCTTTATGTAGCCCAATTGTGAAGTTTTCACACTTAGCGTAATAGTGGCCAACGCCTTCTCATCTTTGCTTTGCCAATTCACACCCTCAGGTGCAGCAGACGCTGCCAACTGACCAGACGCCACACTCCACAATTCCGCGTGCACCAATACAGATCGCATCTGTATGCTCCAGGAGTCATAATTGTGCTCCTCCAACTTTTCGATTTGATAAATCCCACTCATAGTGTTTTTTGAGTCACACCGATATAAGTAGTTCGTAACTAATTAATCACTCTATTGTCCATTAAACAAAATCTGCCGTTCCTGGGCCCATAACCTGTTGGTTAGAGAATGTCTCTGCACCGTGGAATGATCTGTTTAGGGAAAAATAGAAACGCGGACCGCCGTGCGTGTGTTCGCTTAATACATTTATTTGTGACTGATCAGTTCTCTTGGTTTACATTCGTTAGTGATGACAAGGAACTATAACTACATGCGTGCATTGCTAGAGATGTGCAATATTTTCAACAATATTAAGTAAATGTTGCTAAAAATTATTTATAATTTTTTCAAATTGTTAACCACCATGATATAGCTTCGAAGGATAAAGAGTTTATTGTCCTAAATATAACTTAAATTTTGGTGTTTTCAAAAAGATGGAGACTTTTATAGTTGAAAAGTTATAAATTTTTGAAGTTATAAACAATTAAAAAGATGCCCTTAAATAAAAATTTCTCACGCAGTCAGTTTTAAAGTCATGTGATTGAAACTTGGCAATCGTGCTTTATTTTTATCAAGCTTTTCAAAAATGTTAACATCAGGCGGATCGGATGAGTATATCATATAGCTGCCATACGAATTCTATGATTAATTGAATTTTGTTGTGAATTAGGCTGGCCAGAGCTTGCAAAGTAATTTATAACACTACTAAATTCAGCATTTGTATGGCAGCTATATGATATACTCATCCGATCCGCCTGATGTTAACATTTTTGAAAAGCTTGATAAATATAAAGCGCACGTGCCAAGTTTCAATCAAAAAGCTTTGAAAGTGACTGCATGCCGAAGCTTTTTTCAAGGGCATCTTTTAATTTGTTTATAACTTCAAAAATTCATAACTTTCAAACTATAAAAGTCTCCATCTTTTTGAAAACACCAAAATTTAAGTTATGTTTAGAACATTTGATTGTACATCCTCAGAAGCTATAACATGGTGGTTAACACTGAGAAAAAATTATATGTAATTTTTAGCAACAATTACTTAATATTATTAAATTATTTAAAAATCTACAAAATTATAATTTGAGTAGATACAGTGAAATTCTTTCCATCGATATCAACTTGAGACCTGTCCGATGAACCAAACCTGAGATATCACGTTTTTAAAAAACCCTTTTTTCCATTTTTTCGATTTTGACGATTTTTGAAATTGTTTATAAAATTAACAAAAAAATTTTGTGCAAAACCGCAAATATCGTTTTGGTGGGCATGTCGAGATCTAATTTCGGATTTTTTAAAATTAAAAATAAAAAATTTTTTCGCTGTTCGGTTTATAAAAGAATGACCCATATGACGCAAAAGAATATTTTCTTCTTACACAGTCGAAAAGTGTATTGTAATTTTGCCCAGAAGTTTGCAACGCACAGAAGGAATTATCTCCGACCTCATATATATATTTTTGATCAGTATGATGAGCTGAGCCGATTTAACTTTGTCCGACCGTCTGTACATCCGCCCGTCTGTCTGTTTCTACGCGAACTAGCCACTCAGTTTGGAAGCCATCGAGCTGAAATTTTACACAGAGTCTTCTCTAAACTGCACGCTGCTAATATGATGGAATCGCCAGGATCGGATATCTATTCTGGTAGTTGCCATAAACGATCGGTCGGAAAATAGGTTTAAGGGAGCGCGCACATATGCGTCTGATAGATGAACTGATGGCTGAACATGAAATTTTAGTACGTCAGCAAGCCGAAATAAACTTGATTGATTGATTCAGCAAAGCTGAGCTTGCAACTGAATTTTTAAGATCAATCCAGTGCTTGTTGTGTACAGTAGCATGCAGGGATCGTGGTTATTTGACCAGATCAGCCATAAGTTCTGCCGTAATTTCCTCTTTCAGCCGCATGTGTGCGCGTGCCCTTAGTGAGAAAAACTTTGTTGTTTTTAATGTTAACGTTCTTATCTAATCATTAATATTATATGTTTTCAAACTGATCTGCTATATTTTGTCGAAATCGCAAACCGTCAAAGCAAGCTTTCTCGTTTTGTTTTATCTTTTCTAAAATATAATGAAGCGTTTATCAACAATGAAAATGATATATATCCTTTCAATTTTATGACCTGGGTCAGAGCTGGTAATGTCATGTTATTTTTCGGTAGTAGATTGTTAATTGAGATTAAAGTAATCTTAGCTTACCTCTCACAATCAGCAATTGCTTCACAATGGGAAGAAGTTTCCAGAAATGTGTGTTCACGCTTTTTCATTTCTTCATCAACTAGTCGCATTTCTCGTAAAGCAGCTGCCACCTAATAATAAAAAATTTATGAGTATAAAAATTAGTATGTACGAATCTTTTTTGAAATGTTTAAATAATTTTTGTGTACACATTTCTAAATATTTTGTCACATAAATAAATTTTTATATAGCAATTTCGTCATACAACTTGCACTACAGTAAATTTTACACTATACTATTCGTGTTTAAAATTGATTTAATATATGATTAAATGATTAATAGCTCCGAAGTCTGTCTACAATCCAGACTTAGAACACAGTTAACATAATTTTTATTTTAAATCTTGTCCACAACCGGTTCCGTTTAAAAGTATTTGTGACAAGTTTCTCAAACTAATGAGCCTTTCTCTTGTGCCAAAATATGAAGCAACAAAGTCAAGAGATTCAGAAAAGCTCCATTTGGCACTTTGATCTGTAACCAAATATTATTTATAATCAGACGGAGCATGCAGCAGACGAAGTTAAGTTTGTATTCTTGTTTAAGCTGCTATTGGAGTATAAACTGCGCCAGCGCCAAATTCCATTCGGCTCTACCGAAGTTTATATACCCCTGTAGCTTGAGATATGCCTGCCAGTTTGTTATTTGGCAGATATACAATATATTCAAAAATAAATTCGTAACTGAAAAGTGTATCCGGACAATTTCAGTATACCCTCTCCAAGGGTATAATAATATTTTGAAGGAAAAGGGGAGTGGTTTCCTTTCCATATATAAATCTGTACGCCCGACTGACAGACTGACATATTATCAACGCACAGCCTAAACGGCTTATACTACAGGTTTGAGATTTGGCATAGACCTTCGTTTAGTTATGCAGGCGCGCACTAAGAAAGAAAATTTGGAAAATTACACCCGGAAAAGTTCGAAAAGCGTCGGAAAAGTTTGTATGGGAAAAATTTTATTTTTCATCCGATTGACTTGAAACTTGGTTTGTAAGCATAGTACGCGAAATGAATCGACACGTGTTTTCCCGATTTCGGAAAATACGGCATCGAGAAAAATGGCCGGAAAATTCTGCATGCAAAAAAAGTATTTTTCATCCGAGTGACTTGAAACTCGGTTTGTATGGGTAGGATACGAAATAATTTAAAATGTGATTTTTCAATGTCGGAAAAACCGCCCCCATGCGTAAAATTCCCGGAAAATTCTGCATGAAAAATACTATTTTTCACCGGAGTGACTTGAAACTCTGTTTGTAAGGTCAAAATGAGAATTCACCTGTGTTTTCATTTTCCGATGTTAAAAATACCGCCGGGATGCCCACTGGGAAGTGGTTGGGAAGTAGATGGAATGTGGGTAGGATGTGAGTGGGATGTGGGTGGTAAGCTCTTTTGGAAGTGGGTGGGATGTGGGTGGGAAGTGGGTGGTACGTGGGTGGCAAGTGGGTGGAATGTGGGTGGTAAGTGGATGGGAAGTGGGTGGTATGTGGGTGGGATCTGGGCGGGAAGTGGGTGTGCATTGGTTCTATACTGTTGAAGGCGCAGCGAAGCGCGACGAGTTATTTGCTAATGAAACAAAAGTTTTCTTTCATGATTGTCTATAACAAACAATGATTTGTAATGTACACACATTACGCTTCACAATTTCAACCCAAATTTATACAACTGACACGCGGACGAAGTCGCTGCGGGTTTTGCTAGTAATCTATAATTTTATTTAACAATTGTGATTTGGCGACCTTTCTAATAGTAGATGTATAATTATTATTCCGGCTTGAGGTCAGGTTTATAGAAAATCGATTTTGGGTTCCGTTTTCGATATATTTTGTTTGCTCTTCGGCAACCGTCTTAAAAGCAAAACTACAAAAAATTTATACACCAATATTAAACAGTCAATCCCTTAACAAAATTCACAAAAACAATTTACGTACAGTTTTACCACGTCTGCACCGTATGAAGTGGAGTCTTCAACTAATTGTCAGTTCTCGAGTAAGTGTCTGTATAAGTGCAGTTCACAGTGTCAGTCTTTAAATTGAGTCTCCTATCAGTCAAAACGATTGAGATATGCAACATTTCTAATGTGATGCGTTTGTTGTAATGCTGCTCTTATTGTAATATTGTCGCTGCTTTAAAATTTTGAGAGTGGCCGCTTTCGACGCAATGTGTTGCGAGCGCAGTTTTTTGTATGTGGGTAGATTATGATTATTCTTATAACTTCAAAAATTAATATCTTTTAAACTATAAAAGTCTCCATCTTTTTGAAAACACAAAAATTTAAGTTATGTTTAGAGCAATAAATTGTGTATCCTTAGAAGCTATGTCATGGTGGCTAACACTAAGAAAAAATTAAAAATAATATTTAACAACAATTACTAAACATTATTAAATAATTTAAAAATCCATAAAATACTTTTCGCCAATACCAATTTGAGACCTGTCCGATGAACCAAACCTGAGATATCACGTTTTTAAGCAACCCTTTTTTCCATTTTTTCGTTTTTAACTATTTTTGAAATAGTTTATAAAGTTAACAAAAAATTTTTGCGCAAAACCGCAAATTACGTTTTTGTGGGCATATCGAGATCAATTTCGAATTTTTTTTTATTAAAATAAAATATTAAAAATTTTTCAACTGTTCGGTTTATAAAAGAGTGACCCATGTGTGTTCTAAGTCTTAGCTGACAAGACTTTCACCGATTCTGCCTTTACAGTTAGTTTCAATTTAGCTATTATTTCGGGTATAGTTGCTTTATTTACAACTAAATTCCTTGCTGTTCCCTTCAATTTTGTTTTTATTAGGGCTACAGCTGCTGTGACATGGGGTTCTGTTATAGAGTCTAGCGCATCTATGAAACTTTGCAGATTTTCTGCTTTTCCATCGAACTCTTGTATGAGTCGCGAGGCTGTATTAAGGAAATCTATGCGTGTTTGTGCCATTTCGATAGCTTGTGTGCTTACCGAACCGTCGGTTTGTACAAATTTATCGCTGCACATGGATTCCTGATCCAGGTTTACCTCAAATATTGCTTCCTTGTTGTAGGTATTTGGTAGAAGGTTGGTCAGTTGGATTAATATTGTATTTGCCTAAATTGATTGTAATTCATCAAACTTCGATGTATTCTCGAGTTGTTATACACTTGAAAAGTGTATTATAATTTTGCCCAGAAGTTTGCAACGCATAGAAGGAATCATCTCCGACCACATAAAGTATATATATTATTGATCAGCGTGATGAGCTGAGTCGATTAAGCTTTGTCCGTCCGTCTGTCCGTCTGTCCGTCCGTCCGTCTGTCCGTCTGTCTGTTTCTACGCGAACTAGTCCCTCAGTTTTGAAGCTATCGAGCTGAAATTTTGCACAGAATCTTTATTTGTCTGCACGCAGCTAATATGTCGGAACCGACCGGATCGTATGACTTCTTCTTGTAGCTGCCATACAAATGATCGGTCGAAAAATGGATTTTAATGAGAAAAACTGTTTTTTCCTCAATATTACCGCTCTCAATCACGGTTATATTAAATGTTTTTAAGCTGATCTGCGAAGTTTGGTCGAATTCACTAACAGTTAAGACAAGCGTTTTCAAGTGTATCAAAACTTCGGCACAGACGAAGTTAGCTTTGCCTTTCTCGTTTTTTATTTATATTTATTTATTTATTTAGTCGACATAAAAAGGCTGTCAACTCAATTACACATACGTTATAAAAAAGCATTATTGACTAAGAAAGCCTAACAAAGAAAAACTAACAAAATAACAAAATAACTAATAACGACTCTGTTTCGATGGGGGGAGTTTTATTTGCCCGTCCGGCCAGCTATGCCCCGATTCACAGCCAACTGTAGTCAGAGATGTTATAAGAGTTATCAGAAACTTTAATGATGTAGAGATAGAGAAGAAGAAAAAACCAAAACCTTAATAGAGGCAAAGGAAAAAAATAATAATAAAATAATAAAACTAAAATAAATCAGATATGAAAAAAAACAAAATTACGAGAAAACAATCAAAAAAATACTAACTAAAAGTGAAATTTAAAACTAATTAAAAATACAAAATTTATGAGCTATACTTAAAATAAGAGAGCTCGAAATCTCTGACCCGGTGGGGGAAGATTTTTTAGCCAGTCCGGCAAGCTATGCCCCTACTCACAGCCAGGAGTGGTCAGAGATTTCCCCTAAGAAAATTATAGAGAGATGTTTTTAGAGAGAAGAGAGAGAGAGAGATCTGTTGAGAGCAGGTGATAGTGATCATTATAATTTTGACATAAGACTCGAAATCGATTATGCTTTGCATAATCAGTTGTGCATCTAGGTAGTACTAATGGAAAATAGATTCTGGTTGGCCTAGAAGGAACGGAGAAGTTAAGGCGACCTAAAAGTTCAGATGAATCTACATCACCGATAACTAGTTTATAAGGAAAAGAAACACCTAATACTGTTCTACGGTTGGCTAACGAAGAAAGGTCAATCAGCAAGAGTCTGTTAGAGTACGATGGCAGACGAAGTCTGTTATATAAATCCTAAGATGACCCTTGATGTACTAATAATACTAGAACTTTAATACGATCTTGAATAATCAACACTGATTACACTGTTGTACAGTGAAAAGTATCCGGAGCATCTTAGGCAAACTCCTGCGTGCCTACTCGTGCTGATTACGAATAGGGAAATAAAGAAAAAAAAAATAAATAAATATATATAAAAATAATAATCCAGTTTATAAATGTATTTATTAGTTATAATTTATGTATTTAGTATGTAAAAGAATATTCTTAGGTTTAAACCATAATAATTATATTTAATTTATAGTAATTTATCGTTGTGACTAGTGCGTTAAAAATAAGTATAATCTTGTAGCACTGGGCTAGAACCGAATAAATTAAATAATTGCTGTTCTTTTCAGGCATATCTAATACTATTTGCAAAATCAAATTTGTTCCTGTTTATGCAGCTTTTGTAAATTCACAAAATGACCAACTTTTTGGCAGATGTGGCAATAATTAGTTTATGAAGAAAAGAAACACCTAATACTGTTCTACGGTTGGCTAACGAAGGAAGGTCAATAAGCAAGAGTCTGTTAGAGTACGATGGTAGACGAAGGCTAGGGTCCCAGTTAAAGCCACGTAGGGCAAAAAGCAAGAGTTGCTCTGAACAGATTTAATACGATCTATATGCTTTTTATAGTCCGTTACCAAAGAGCTTGTGAGATGGTTTTTAGGGGGGCCTAGCTGTTGGGCTATCGGACGGGTCGCAGGTTGCGGATAGCGAAAGGCCTTCTTATGAAGGTTAACTGCGAATAAGTGCTTTTACCCCCCAAATAAGCAGTCCCGGACAGCCAGCGGGTGTCACGCCGTAGTGCACCGACAAGGCGCTTGTGTTGCCGCCTTCCATAAGTAGCCTCACACACACCCAACTCCCACACAATACCTACCCCTCTCCCATCCCGCACATCTCACACCGGGCCGGACTAAGGTGTCACTCGGACCGTGCCGACAGTCAGCCTGGCTGGAGGCCCGGGTAACAAATAGTCCAGTCTCGAACGGTGGGCTCAGGCAAGTGGTGACCGCCTGTTCTAAGTAGCCTTGCCACTGGTGGGCCTCGGCAGGTGGTCGACCGTACAGAAGCGCAAGAAAAGGACCTTGAAGCATGAAGACAAGCAAATCTATTAAATTTCAGCAGGATCTCCCTGCAACCGCTGTCGCAAGGCAGTTTGAAGAAAGGCAGATGGACCAGGAGCGTCCAAGCCTCGTAAGAGAAGAGAGACGCGCACCAGTGCGCAGAACCCCACCACGGGGTCCCTACCGAGCTCCTGCGGTAGGGAAGAACACAGGAACAAAGAGGGTCCATCCCCTCCCCCCAAAGGGAACACGCCCCGCCTCCTCTGGAGGACAAAGGCCACCTCCCATTGGGGACAAACGTTCCAAGCAGGACTCCTTCCCTGCAAGAGGACAGCCAGGATGCCTGGACGACCCAAATCGTCGAGGCCTCTGTGGCTCCAGAATAAAGTGGTACCTAAGATACCTCAGGCATGGCCACACACCGGAGGAAGCCCTCCGGATGGCAAAGGAGCCGCGAACTGGGGCATCAGAGGGGCAACCACACACCCCTGCCCCAAAGAGAAGCAGCGCGGACATAACACCGCCAACAGCTACGCCGAAGCGTCAGTGCACAGCCGTGACGTCGAAAGACGCAACGGCTAGCACCCCCTCACAGGCAGTAGCCTATGAGGAAGACGCAAACGGCGGGCCCGGCACGTCCAGGGCTGCAGCAGAGGCCGCTAGAACTGGCAGTGACGAAAGGGCAGTAACTCCCCCCTCAGTGTCCATTCCACCCCAAGCAACGTATGCAGACGTTGCGAAAAAGGTGAGGGTAGCAGTAGTGCCTGAGGAATACCCTCAGGTCAACCTCAATCATGAGGAGCTATCTGCACTTGAAGAGGTGATACTGGAGGAGTGGCTGATGAGCAACGTATCAAGGTTGACAGAATGGAAGGGAGTACCCCTTCTCCGTAAAATGGGAGAGAATATTCCCTCGCCCCATTACATTACCGTCTTCCTACCAAGGAGTGCCGCGAAAGCGGATGAATGGGTCCTCACAATGCTGAGGAACCAAAACAACATCGTGACAGACATGTGGCGTGTCAAGTCACGAAAGGACCTGGGGGCGGAGCCCTCATGGTCATTGGCATCGACGAAGTCTCGATGCAGGCCATCGTCTCGATGGGTCGCCAGCTTAACTTCAGGTACGGGAAGATCCCCGTACATGGTCTCAAGAAGACCGCGAAGCTGGCTGGACAGACCCATCAGCAAGAGACGGAGGCAGAACACCCCGCCGAAGCGGAAAGTAGCGAGTCTCCGTGTGAGGAACCCCTCACAGATGACGAGGACGTCGCTGAGGACGAGGAGCTCGACGGGGAATCCCCCGTAGAGGACATGGAGGTAGTGGACGAAGCAGAGGTACCCATGTCCTCACAAGAGCTCGCCTTAGAGCTCGCAGTCCATGAGGACGAAGAAGCCGACACCACATTGGTGTCCGGAGGCGTTGAGAGCAGTCCTGGCTCTCCGCCAGATAGCGCAAATATTACAGCGCAATGATGACTCCCCCCTCAGTCATCAAAAGCACCAAGCTAGTCCAGGTGAACGTTCATCATGCGAAGGCGGCCTCGGCCGTCCTAGCTAGAACGTTCACCCGACAACACCTAGGACTAGCTTTAATACAGGAACCCTGGTGCAATGAGGGAATAAAGGGCCTGTATACGAGAGAATCCACGGTAATTTGGGACCAAAGGCATGCCTTCCCCAGAGCCTGTATAATGATAAGGAAGAATATTAAATATACTATCCTTTCAGAATTTCTCTCCAGGGACTGCTTCGCGATAACGACCACCGAAGCAAAGCAGGGAAAGTCCACGGTCATAGCCTCTGCCTGCTTCGCTGGAGATAGAATGTGTCCCCCCCAAGAGGTGTCGGCCCTGGCAGAATACTGCAGGAGCAAAAGCCTGCCGCTTGTTGTCGGATGTGACGCAAACGCCCACCACGTCGCATGGGGAAGCTCCGATGTAAACGATCGAGGTGAGTGCTTTCTAGAGTTTCTATCCAGGCTCGATCTGGAAATATGTAATGTAGGATCTGTCCCGACATTTGTAACTCGAGTAAGGGAGGAAGTCCTTGACCTCACCTTCTCCAGCAAGTCAATTAAACCTTTTATAAAGGATTGGTAGGTATCATTAGAGGAATCTATGGCAGACCATAGAATTATACAATTAAGATTGGAAGCGAGCACACAGCAGAGTATCCCTAGCAGGAATCCCCGTTAGACAAATTGGAGAGGCTTCTATTCCACGCTAGGAAATAATATGCCTAGGATTCGGTCACTGAAACACCCCCTAGAACTAGAAATCTTAGTCGACGAACTAAACAAAAGTATAATCGATGCTTACGAAGAGAATTGCCCTCTTAGCAAATCGAGAAAAGAAAATGAAGCCCCTTGGTGGAATCCTACCTTGGAGAAACTCAGAAAGAAGATCCGAACTCTTTTTAATGAAGCCAAAAAGAATGGGAACTGGCATAAGTACAAGCAAGCCCTGACACTATACAATAGTGAGATTAGGAAAGCCAAAAGAAAGAATTACAGGAAGTTCTGCGAGTCTATAGAAAACACGAGAGAAGGAGCGAGATTGCATAGAGTCCTGGCCAAGAAAAGACCGAATGGCAACATCTCGCTCAAAAAGGCTAATGATGCCTATACAGTGAGCAGCGAAGAGAGAGTACGTCTCTTGTTGGACACCCACTTCCCGGGAAACATCCCCGCGGAAAAATGTGTCGACCAAGAGCACTGCTACCAGCCTCGCAGCTCCGACTGGGCAGAAGCCAAGAAAGTTGTGTCCGCAGGCAGACTTGAGTGGGCAATTGGAACATTCCATCCCTTCAAATCCCCCGGACCGGATAACATTTATCCAGCATTCCTGCAGGACGAAAAGGATGTACTCCTACCCATCCTCAGGAAGATCACCACCAGCAGTCTGGCAACTGGGTATATCCCACGTGCCTGGCGCAGAGCAAGGGTAGTCTTTATCCCCAAGGCAGGGAAGAAGGATATAACTAACCCCAAGTCCTTCAGACCCATTAGTTTGACATCGTTTTTGCTGAAAACGATTGAAAAGCTAATAGACAATAGCATACGAAGTACGCTGTTAAAGGAGGCACCCCTCCAACCAACACAGCACGCGTACAGAGCAGGCCGAAACGGAATTGTATCAACTCGGAAAGAAACTCGAGAAAACAGTAGAAGACAAGGAAGTAGCTCTATGCGCCTTTCTAGACATTGAGGGAGCATTCGACAACACATCCCATATTGCTGTCAAGAATGCCCTAATCAGAAGAGGAATAAATCCCACAGTAGGCAGATGGGTAGATTCACTTCTGCGATGCAGAGAAGCCTCTGCAGTGGCAGGTGAAGAAACCATCACAGTAACCACAACTAGAGGATGCCCTCAGGGCGGAGTTCTCTCCCCACTGTTGTGGAGCCTACTAGTGGATGAGCTCCTAGAAAAACTCGCCTCATGCCAAGGATACGCTGCTGACGTTGTCATCGTTGCGAGAGGAAAATACGAAGAAACCCTATGTGACATAGTCCAGAGGGGACTGAAAGTCACGTCTAATTGGTGCAAGGAGGTTGGGCTCAACCTAAACCCTGCGAAAACCATTATAGTACCGTTCACTAGGAAATACAAGCTAAGCAGAATGAGGCCAATACGCCTATCCGGCTGCCTCATTACACCAGAAAAAGAAGTCAAATACCTCGGCGTTGCTTT
This sequence comes from Lordiphosa clarofinis, assembly GCA_018904275.1. NCBI lineage: Eukaryota > Metazoa > Arthropoda > Insecta > Diptera > Drosophilidae > Lordiphosa > Lordiphosa clarofinis. The sequence continues at coordinate 537,415 of JAEIGQ010000121.1, read as the reverse complement.
GACAACAGGCTGAGGTTTGACAAGCACTTGGAGTATACACACAGTAAGTGCACTAGAGCACTATTCACATGCAGGAGCATAGCCGGAAAATCTTGGGGCATGGCACCACACATACTCCGATGGCTATACCTCATGGTTGTGAGATCGATGCTCACTTATGAAGCTGTCGTGTGGGGAGATAGAGCAAACCTCCTCACAGTAAGGACGCAGTTGCAAAAACTGCAAAGGCTGGCATGTATATGCATGACTGGAGCCATGCGTACCTGTCCGACAGCGGCAATCAAGGTTTTGATGGATCTAACACCACTCTACCATACCATCTGCCTGAAGAAAAAAGCAACACTGCTCAGGTTAACAGCAGAAGGAGTGGGTAGAAACCACATAGTAAGCCTCACAGACTCTGAAAAGCTGGAAAAGGAAATCCCTTTAATCCTCCAACCCAGAGACGAAATGGTGGCCGAGTATCACTTTGACCGGAATTTCACTGTTTACCAAAGTAATAAGAGAGAATGGATCTCACTAGAAGAGACACATAAAATGAAACCACACACAATTATGTGGTATACAGACGGGTCCCTAACGCCCCAAGGAACCGGACTTGGGGTAGCAGGACCAGGAACGAAAATATCTGAACCAATGGGAGAATTCACAAGCATATTTCAAGCTGAAGTATGTGCCATCTCCCGTTGTGCAGACCGTAATATGTGTATGAACTACCATAATAGAGAAATAGTTATCCTCTCCGATAGCCAAGCAGCGCTAAAAGCGCTCAGTAGCAATAAGTTCACCTTTAAGCTAGTCTTAAAGACAAAGAACAAATTGGACCAACTAGGGAGCAGGAACAACCTGACCCTACGATGGATACCGGGACACAACAACATCCCAGGAAACGAATTGACCGACGAACTGGCACGCAAGGGTGCAGCCACCGCAATGGTAGGGCCAGAACCCTACTGCGGCATAGGCGAGCACACAATAAAATAACTTCTAAGAAAGGAAGAGAATACGCTTAGAACAGCCTCCTGGGTAAACACTAGGGGAATGAAACAAGCTAAAGCACTAATAGTGAACCACGTTTTCAAAAGGTTCCAAAGGTTAATCCAGCAAGGAAAGAATGCCCTCAGGATTCTGACAGGGCTCTACACGGGTCACTGCAGACACCGGAGCCACATGTAGAAGTTGGGAATAACAAACACCCAGTTGTGTAGATACTGTGAAGAGAAGGAGGAGTCCTCTGAGCATATACTAGCACACTGCGATGCCCTAGCGAGGCGCAGACTCAGCCGATTTGGGAAACACATTTTACACCCAAGCAATATCAGTAACTTAGAACCCACAAAAATCCTGGCTTTTGTACAGGAACTAGGGCTACTAGAAGAGTTGTAAATTCAGTAGGGGGGTACAATAGACCAAAATTGACCGTGACAATAATAATAATATGCTTTTTATACTGCGGACACCAGACGAATGAGTAGTATTTAAGTACAGGACGGACTAGAGCAGTGTATAAAAGCTTTGTGGTATATGGATCATTGAACTCTTTCGACCAACGTTTAATGAATCCGAGTACACCATTTGCTCTATTAACCATAGAGGAGATATGAGGATTGAAACTCAATTTGGGGTCAAAAAGAATTCCAAGATCAACGACTGTTGAAATTCGTTCCAAGGGTTCATTGCCAATCGTATAGGTAGCCAGCGAAGGCTTGCAACGATGGAAAGTTATGAACATGCAGCTATTAAGGTGTAACTGATTAATCAGGAACCAGGACTGCAAGGAGTTTAAGTCATCTTGCAATCTGATGGAGTGCATCGGGTCGTTGAAAGATAAAATAAGTTTTACATCATCGGCGTACATAAGTATACGAGAATTAGAAATTATTGTGGGGAGATCATTAATAAAAAGAGTAAAAAACAATGGGCCGACTGCCTTGTGGCACACCAGAAGTGACAAAGACAGGTTTTGACGTATTAGAGCGAAGCAGAACTTTTTGAGTTCTATCTTTTAAGTAGGACGAAATCCAAAGTAGAAAAAGGGATGGAAATCCTAAACGATCAAGTTTAACGAGGAGAAGATCATGGTTCACAGAATCAAATGCTTTGGTGAAATCGGTGTAGATGGCATCAGTTTGTTTTTTTAAAAAGAATCCATCGTTAACCACTGAGGTAAATTCAAGAAAATTGGTCGCAGTTGACCCACGCTTTGTAAATCCATGCTGGAAAGGTGATAAAATCGATTTACAATAGTGCTGTAAGGAAGAGGTTATGATCTGTTCAAATAATTTTGGAATAGACTTCACACCTTTTTATGAAGAGGAATAATATATGAATTCTTCCAAAGATTTGGAAAAATACCAGACTCTAACAATAGGTTAAAAACAATTGTTATTTCGCGACCTTTCTAATTGTAGAGGTATTGTTTTCGGCTTGAGGTCAGCTAAAGCAATGGATTGCACAAAGAAATACAACACTCTTTGAGCACACAACTAGGAATGTTGTCAGGCCCAGGGGAGTATGATGGTATTAGTGATTTTAAATGAGAAAGGAGCTTTCGGAAATCGAGGGAGCAGTTATCGAGTTAGAAGAAGAAATATTATAAGGATAAGAAGTATTAGTAAAACGCGTAGGTCAACGGCTGTGGAGTCATCGTTAGCCTTTTGGTCGCACAGAAAAAAAGAAGAAGGTAAAGAAGAAGACCTACGTTTAGAGTTTACAAAGCTGTAGGGTCCTTAGGGTCCTCTGCGAATTGAATTTTGCATCGGACAAGATATTTCCGGTAGCACTCAGCATTGAAAAGTGTAAAGTTCGATTTTGCAATTGAATATTTAGAAAAGTCAACGGCAGAACCAAGAAGAAGAAATGTTATAAGGATAGCATTATAAGTTTCTACCAAAATAAGTGTGTGTTTATTAGACTGGCCCTTATATTAACTTTTTTTTTATTTCAAAATACCGGGCGGAAAAAGATTCGTTTTGATCCCAATAGATATGAAAAAAAATAGAGGCAAGCTAACTTCGGCTCGACCGAAGTTTATATACCCTTGATATATGCCTGACAGTTTGTATGGCAGCTATACTATATAGTTGTCCGATTTCGACAAGTGCGATAGCACTGAAAACAAAAAAAATTTTTCTCACTAAAACTAGTTTTTCAACCGATCGTTCCTATGGCAGCTATATGCTACAGTCATCCGATCCGGCCGCACAGTGTAAGATTTTGCCAATCTAGGGGGACTTAATTGAAAAAAAAAACAACAAGCATCAGTTGAGAAAGTTTAGTGTTCTCATTTGGATCGTGTTTCCACTGTGAGCGGTTGAACTTATTTTTCCCATAATTGTGGAAGCATTATAGATTTTTAGCGCTATAAAGGGACTTCATAAGTGGCATACAACATTTTTGTTATTTTTTCGAAATAAGTGCCAAAAAGTAGGTATATTTTTTACAATATTTTGTTTTTGGTGGAAAAAAACTAACAACATTCAATCACATTCAAATCAACCAAAACATACGTATTTTGCAGAAAACTATTCCAGAATTATGACCGATAATGCAAGTTGGCTTCAGGGCAAAATAAAAGGCGATGCTATAGGATTGATGTCGCGCCTTCAACCTCAAACCGCATCGAAAGAGCTATAAAACTATTTTCTGATCAATCTAGTAAAGAGAGTTCTGATTCAAATTCAGATTTTGATTAAATTTGTCAAAAAAAATTTCGATTTATCTTTTTATCAACTTTGAGTTGTGTTTTTTTAATGAAAAAAAATTCTGAAAAATATGGAAATCGCTTTTTCTTTCAATAAATGAATTACCTTTGAAACGCAAAATTTTGTATATTTGAAGTTACAAGCAAAAACATGAACATTTAACAAAAATCGTAAATTTAAAAAAAAAATTTTTTTTTTCTTGATTAATTTAAAAAAAATATTTTTAAATTGGCTCAAATCAGAACAAAAAATACTAATCTGACACTTTTTTGAAAAAATTGTTTTCCTATTTTTTATTGCGGATTGTATGTTAAAAAAGTGAACATTTTCTGGTTTTTACGTACTTAACGCCCTTTAAGGTGCCACGCCCACTTTAACTTTTCGTCCAAAAATTTCTTTGGGAAATTTTTGAACATTCAGTCCAAAGTTCATGTCGATGCATCGCGATGGCTAGAAAAATACGACTGCTGTCAAATTAAGTCCCCCTAGTTTGTCAAAATCTTACACTGTGGGCCGGTACCAAAAGACTTCGTGCAAAGTTTGGTTAAGATAGCTTTAAAACTGACGGAGCAGATAGCATAGAAACAGACGGACGGACAGACGGACGGACGGACAGACGGACATGGCTATATCAACTCAGCTCGTCATGCTGATCAAGAATACATATACTTTATGTGGTCGGAGATGCTTCCTTCTATGCGTTACAACCATTTTGAAATTTTATTTAGGAAATAATGCCCCAAAAAAGGAAATACCGCCCCAAATTTTATCAAAAAAGTTGGATTTTGTTTTCTATATTAATTGTTGGGGCCTTATTTCAATTTTTTTAGGTGCTTATTTCGCAGAGCCCTCAATTTATAATCATTGAAAAGCTTTGCTAGAAGTGTAGTGCAAATTTAAAAAGTTTACTTTCAAGTAAAATATAATTTCCAAGGACCGAAAATAATGATTATTTGTAAATTTAATATCCAAAAAAATCAGTAACTTGGAGTGCCCGTATGAAAAAATGGAAGATAATAAAATATAATTATTTTTCGATAATCTAATCATTTCTGCAATGAGTTTTATTTTTTGATTTTTATTTTATTGCTCAATTGTTAATGATTATTTTTTGAGTAATATAAATAAAAATCAAAAATAATTATTATTTCCTGAGTTTTATTTTTTTTGCCCAAAAGTATTACTCAATCACCGATTACGGCTAGTGCATAAAGAAATTTTATTAAGTTTGATGGATGTACCTAGTAAGGCGACCAAATTGAATAAGATCCACACTCAAGATTTCAATAAAAAGTATATTACATTGCGGTTTTCAAAAAATTTAATTTTGTTTAATTATTCAACTTTACAAATAACAGTTTTTGCAGCGAGTCCGATGAGAGATTGCATCTCAAATCCGATAATACCAATTTGAGAGCAGAAAAAGTTCATTCGACACTTACTTGCGTTGCTGGAACGGCATGTACCACTTTGGCCAGCTGGTATTAACTCGAACTTTTTGCCCTCCCAGTACTCCATTACGTTCATGTTGGTATCGACAGGTTTGGGGTTGTAGTTACCAACTTCGCTATAAGCTTTTTATACTCTGTACCAAAAGTACATAGAGTATATTGAGTTTGTGCAAAAGTATGTAACAGGGAGAAGGAATCATCTCCGACTATATAAAGTATATATATTCTTCATCAGCATCAACAGCCGAGTCGATATAGCCATGTCCGTCTGTCCGTCCGTCTGTCCGTCCGTCCGTATGAACAAACAGATCTCAGAGATGGTAAGAGATAGAGGTTTGACATGTATGGGACAAATGTTTCTTATATTTGCAGGCAGATCAAGTTTATTTTCAATTTTTGCTACGCCCCCTCCCGCCACCGCAATTTTGAAAAAACGTTATATGTATCTCCTACAGTTTTGAAGATAGACGATTTGTTCCTTCTGGAGATAGTTAGTAATTAGCAAAATATATCGATTTGCCGAAGAAATGATAAAGATTGGATGAGCGGTTCTCAAGTTATGAGCAAAATAGTAAATCTCCCTCCCCCCACCCCCTCCCACCCTATTACAACTAACACCGCACAATCTTAAAGAGAGAGATAGAGAGTAAGAGTGAGAGAGAGAGAGAGAGAGACGTAGAGATGAGCGCAGCACCAACATTGCATTCAGCTTCTACTCCAGGTACAGAGTATGTTATAGTCGGGCTTGACCGACTTTCTCACTTGTTTTATTATACTCTGAACCGAAGGTACATAGAGTATATTAAGTTTGTGCAAAAGTATGTAACAGGGAGAAGAAATCATTTCCGACTATATAAAGTATATATATTCTTGATCAGCATCAACAGCCGAGTCGAAATAGCTATGTCCGTTTGTCCGTCCGTCCGTATGAACAAACAGATCTCAGAGATGGTAGGTTTGACATGTATGAGACAAATGCTTCTTATACTTGCAGGCAGATCAAGTTTATTTTCAATTTTTGCCACGCCCCCTCCCGCCCCCGCAATTTGGAAAAAACGTTATATCTCCTACAGTTTTGAAGATAGACGTACTTTCTAGAGATAGTTAGTAATTATCAGAAAGTATCGATTTGTTGAAGAAATGATAAAGATCGGATGAGCGGTTCTCAAGTTATGAGCAGTAATGTAAGTCACGCTCCCCCCACCCCCTCCCACCCTTTTACAACTAACACCGCACAATTTTAGAAAGAGACAGAGAGAGATAGAAAGAGAGAGAGAGAGAGAGAGAGTTTAAGAGATGAGCGCAGTGCCTGCATTGCATTCAGCTTCTACTCCAGGTACAGAGAATGTTATAGTCGGGCTTGACCGACTTTATCACTTGTTTTTTATTAGGATCTTCATCGTGCTCTTCGTCCTCCAATGCTACTTCAATGGAATTAAGGAGCTCGTTTAGGGCTGAGTGATGTTGAACCTCATGAGTCTCTCCCATAGTCGACGTAGATGCTTTCTACTCAAGGCTGGCTAAGATTAAAATTTTACATTTTCTAACTGTAGCCAAGTATACTTTTAGGGGCATTAATGTAATATCAATATGTTTTCTGTTATCACACTTAAGAAATATTTGTGCTCGGGAATACGGAAATAACTTCGTTAAAAAGTAATCAATTTCATAGAGACAACATTTTATCAACGCAGAATTAAATAATCTTGTATAAATGAATATGATTAATATAAATTGCCAAAATAAATATTGAAGATGCCAGATCTCTAAGACCATTAAATATAATATATAATAATTTTTTCGTCGCTATCAGAATTAGCAAAGTTATACAAAATCAGATGGTCCATTCCTCAGTTATTTTAAATTAAGTGAGCCAAATAAGCAATAAACGTTTTTTGTGCCATATCTTCAGTTTTGGGGGTGCCCGATGAAAACCAAGAATGTGGGAGTGCTATATGCGATCTACTCTACAGCGTACGCTAAGTCATTCCCTAGGTTATTATAATTTTGTTAAATTTGTAGCAAGGTGTAATTAAAAAAATTTAATTTGTTGAAAACCGCAGTCTAATATACCTTTTATTGAAATCTTGAGTGTGGATCTTATTAAATTTGGTCCCCTTACTAGGTACATCCATCAAAATTAATACAATCCCTTATGCGCTAGCCGTAATCGCTGTTTGAGTAATATTTTTGAGCAAAAAAAAATAAAACTCAGGAAATAATCATTATTTTTTATTTTTATTTATATTACTCAGGTCATAATGATTATTTCCTGAGTTTTTTATATAAAAATCAAGTTTAATCATTATTTTTAGAGGAATAAAATAAAAATCAAAAATTAATCATTAAAAATAGATTTTTATAATAGAACTCATAATCGTTACGGTCCCTGATAATTTCAAATCAAAAAACTACACTGTGACGGTATTACACTGAATGTTACGCTCTTGACGCAGAGTAAACCGAGCCTTATTTGCTGCTAGAAATTATTGATTGCGTGTTTGTAAATGTAAAATTGGCTAGCCAAGCCAAGCTTCGCTCAATCTCTTGGCGTGTGTGCTTTAATTTTTTCGCACAAGAGAAAGCGAGCTACAGTTCAACGCCGGATCCGAACGGCAAAGTTTGAGAATTTGGCTAGTTACTTTACAGCTGGCGCCAATAGCTGGAGAAGGTGACTGTTAAGTCATTTCATGAAATTAAAGTTCAGTTAGAATAAGATTATGAGAATAAGTCAAGTCGTAAAAAATTAAATTTATGAATTCTCTTAAATGCACTGAAATGAATTTCTGCAATAATCTATGCGCACTCGCACTCTCATTTTTCTAACCTTGTTATCTTTGATTACTATATGGTCATCTGGTCTGGTGCAGTGAAGTCTAATTTAATCATCGAACGAGTTGTCGAGTGACCTGTAAAAGAAATCACATTTCGTCATATTGCCCAGACGTTCTGGCTCTTTTGGTTGAACATTTTTTGGCGCCCCTCGCTTGTACTGGACTTATATTTGGCTTTGATTGTCCCTGGATTGGTTGCACTTAACTCCCATTTATTCCGGCTGCTTTAGATTACTGATCTACATGGATTGCCAACATTACCAGGGAAGTCTATAACTAGTGCAAAATAAATTGTGAACCTACCCACATATGTACATACAGTGCGCATAAAATCATTCAGAGGCATTATTAAATGCACAAACGTACATACATATGGGCTAATCCGAAAATTTTTAAACCAAGGGTTGAAATTTAAAGTTGTCCAAAATCCAAATGTTTGTTAATGGAATAATAGGGTACATATTCAAGCTTCAAAATATGTAAGCAATATTGTTCTACGGTGGTTTCCTTCCTCTTGCTTCTATTAATTCTTGAAAAAAGGGGTTTTTTTATTGGTCACAAAAATGGTAAAAACAGTCGTTATAGTATTTTCCGCTTAGCAAAACTTAAAGTTTGTTTCATTTCCTTTAATTTAAGGTACTCATTATATTTGTAGGACATCTAATATATATTAAAAATTTAAACTAAAGATCGGTTTGCTGTGTGTAACGTCCGCAACAGAAAATTGGGTTTTTTTAATTTAACAGAATAAATTTTAATAATTCGGTTATCCAAACTTACTTTATAAAAAGAGTTTTTTATGCCCTTTAAACTGATGAAAAAAAAAATATACCTTTATTACACATATTTTTGAAAAAAATTAATGCAAAAATGTGTAACGTCCGCAACGGCAAGAAAATAATCAACATTTTTTTTATTACTATGAGGTGGAAATAGGTGTTTATAATGGATTATTGCCTGCTGAGTCTGAATCTGGGCTCTAAATTGCTCAAGGTTGTCGAGAATCCGAAAAACATAACCTCAAAGTAACAAAAAGTGTGTTTAAATAATATTAATATTAATAATTGATAATATCGATAAAAATCGGTATTTCCAACATCGGAAAATGAAAACCCAAATGAATTCGAGTTTTATCATTACAAACTGAATTTCAAGACAATCGGATGAAAAATAATTTTTTTGCAAGCAGAATTTTCCGGAAATTTTCCTCGTGGGCGGATTTTTCAAAATCGGGAAAACACGTGTCGAACTATTTCGCGTACTAAGCTTACAAACCCAGTTTCAAGTCAATCGGATGAAAAAAAAATTTTGTTATTCTATTTGGGTGAATGGAAAAAGTGTAACGTCCGCAACGTAACGTCCGCAACAGCACAAAAATTAAGATATTTTAATAACGGGACCACTTATCATTCTTTTGAAAGCTGGGTTGAATTGGTCATATATTCAACTAAATTTTTTGTTATATGACTTTTTTTTTGTTTATTATGCAAAATTCGCTAAAAAATGTGAAAATGCACATAAGCCTCAAAGTCGACTTCCATTTTTTGTAACGTCCGCAACGGAACTTTAAACAAGCATAACTTTTTTTCAAAAACAGATAACCTATTATCTTAAATTAGGTTTGAAAGTACTCCCAAAGAACTGCATTTTGCACCAAAAGTATTTCAAATATACCAAAGTAGACGCCAGCTGTGTCAATTTTAAGAAGCCAATTTGCGTACAAATGTAACGTCCGCAACGCAGGATTAGCCCATATGTCGTGGCGCTGTGAATTTGTTAGCAGCCTGAGTAGGCTAGGCGTAGGTTGTGGGCCTACTCTTTTGCTTCGTCATTACGTCTTGTCAGTAATGGCAGTGTTGGTAAAAGAGTGCCTTGAATAGAGTTGCTCAGAAAGGTCTAATCGAGTGAGATGGACCGAGCTGCTGCTGGACGAAGTCCCTTGAGTGTGAGTGAGATGGCAATGAGTGCCATCAGAGTAGGCCGGGTCACTATGTTTGACAATAGAAAATATTAAGTTTGACCGGGGCAAAGGGAGCACTCACACTCTCTCGGGAATTCGTTTAAAACGCACAGCTCTTGCCTAAATTGAAAACTAATAAAAAAAAGAATGGAAAACCTTTCGAAAGATACTAACCCGACATCAGAAGTGGGATTCTGTGCCACCACCTACGCGCGTTATTCTCGAAATGCAGAACAGCAATTTTATTGAACTTGCTAAAGTTATGCAGACATCGTCGAACCTGCAGCAATTATGCAAAATCGTCACGATGCCTAAAAAGAATCGCGAGTTCAAGGGCGTGGAAGCGTCTCAGTGGTGTCTAACTGAAGAAGGAAGTCGGCTCATTATGGTGCTGAGCAACCCGTTGGAGGGTAGCGCTTCGCAGTGGCTAACCCAAATGTGTTATCCCGGCATCAAGGGGGGGCAGTTTACGAAAACGCGAAACAAAGTGCAAAAATATAAGTGTCGAAGAAATAGTCGTTTCAACCGTGCTTGCACATATGCTGAACTTTGACAGCCGGTTGCAACATATGATTTTTATTTCGAGTGTGAAGACCAAAAGCAAGTTGCAGATGGAGTTAAAGGCGCTTACGTTCGACAAAAAACGCAGAAGCACCCGTGAGGATACGACTTAACCTGATCATGTGTGAATGTGAGATACTATTCGTGTGACCATGGACATTTGTCAAGCCAGTGCCAAATGACTATGGGTGGAAAGGGTATGTACCAGAGAGCGAAGCAGAAAGTGATCCTGGAAAAAAAACTTAACCAGTGCTTCATGGCGGAGCCAAAAGAAAGCATGACTCAACGAGGTGAGATCTTTCCTATTTGTTTCGATATTGTAATTGGTCGTGAGTTTCTAATCCAGGTTTTTAATGTCGAATTGGCATTTGATAATTTGAAAATCCCAAAATCTGAAACTGTTAATTTATGTTTTAAGCCTGATGACTCCGATAACTTTAACAACTTGGATACAGAGGTGGTCAGTAATGATTATTTAAGGTATCCCTTGCACACGAGTTGACACAAGAGAAATTAAAGTTCGATTAGTTGATCTTAATAAGACGGTTCAAAGGCGTCCGTACCGACTTAGCCCTGACAAGATAGAAATAGCGTACGAATAAATGAGTTAATGAAATGTAATATCATTCGTCATCTGTTCTCCTTCTTCTAGCACTATGTTACTAGTTAAAAACAAAAATAGTTCAGATTGCCTTTGTATTGACTTTGGAAAGATAAACTCAAACACAATTGCAGATAAGTACCCGTTGCCATTTATCCAAGATCGAATTGACAGGCTTTGCGGGCCGAAATATTTTACTTGTTTAGATATGGCTAGTTGGTCTCTGAGGAGCTTACTGCATTTGTTACGCCTGAGGGGCAATATGAATTTTTGAAAAAAAAATACGCCATCAGTTTTTCAGCGTGAGGTAATGATGTACTGGGAGAGATTGCTCATTGTTTGTTATTGTCTATATGGATGATATTTTGGTGGTGTCGCCAACAGAAGAATTGGCTTTTGAAAGATTGGGGATTGTTCTGGATGTGCTAACTAAGGCTGGATTTTTTTTTAATGTCACTTAATGTAGTTTTCTGAAAAAAGCTGTACAGTATCTTGGCTTTGAGATAAGAGGGGGTGAAGTGAGGCCAAAGTCACGCGATATTCTTGCCTTAAGTGCTTTACGTCTGCCCAATCCACAGTTCGAAAGTTAATTAGCTTAGCCTCATATTTCCGTAAAGGGCTTAGCAGAATAAGCTTACAAAAACTGCCCCCACTCCGATCAGCACCAAAATTAAATATGTTGTTACCATAAATGAGAAACTCACTCTCCTAAATCTGTACTCTTCAAATCGCTATTGGAGTAGAGTTATGAGGGCGGAAAGGTAAAACAAAAAACTCGTTTATCTTAAGAACCGCTTAACCGATTTGAATGCGCTAAAAATATGTTATAAGTGTCCACCATAGAATTCAGAAAATTATTTTTGGACATTTTTATTACCAATTCTTAGGCACAAAAAAATTATTAAAATTTTCAAATAATTTTTTCGAGGTGTAAATCGATTTCAACTCTAATAGTTTTTTGCTGTTTTTTTCAACAAGAAGTCCTTAACAATGTAAAATTTTTACTCGGACATCGGGAATCATCTTCATACTGATTACCAATAAAACATGTGAATAGTTTTACAAATATATTTTATAATATTGAGCACACTGTAACTACTCACACAGAATTGACAAAAAATTTTCCCTTTTTTCCCCTTTTAAGTTGATTTACAGTGTGCCTAATGGCTGCAGGCAATAAGTCCCCAATGAAATAAGTCCCCAAACGATAAAATGAAATAAGTCCCCAAATTTGGGGAGTTATTTCATAATGAAATAATACCCCAATTTAAATTATGAAATAAGGCCCCACTGAAATGAAATAAGGCCCCAAAAAAAATGAAATAAGGCCCCAAATTTGTGTTATTTCATAATGAAATAATACCCCATTTTGAAAAATGAAATAACACCCCAATTTTTCCATTTTTTTTTTTTTTTGTTCATTTTATTGCTTTATTCAATTTATTCAATTAAATAAAAACTATTGGAAATACCTAAAATAAAATTTTAAAATATTGTTTAATTTGGATTGTTAGTGAAATAAACTACCTATAACATTAAATAATAATGAAAATTTTTTACACAAAAATCGCGCGATTTTTGTGTAAAAAATTTTTGCCTGCGGCGCTTAGATTGACACAATTTTTTTGATATAATATAAAAAGTTTTCATATAAAAAAAATCTCGTCTGCGGCGCTAAGATTTTTTAAAATAGACAATATAATTACCTCGTCAAAATACAGCATTTTTTGTTCTTTGACGTAGAACAAATTTCCAGTTCGCCGTAATGCAACAATTTTTTCGCACTTCATAATTTTATCTCGCACTTGAACGTCTGCTTTACACAATGCAAATCACTAAACTGATTAACAAACTCAAAATGTTATCACTGAACTAATTGTAAAACGGTACTTTTGCACATCTGTACAAAAATGCATCAAATACTAAGTCAGAAAACGCAGGCAGATAAGAAAATTAACCGTTATTGGAATTTTTTTCCATATATCAGCAAAAATAAGAGAAATGAAATAAGACCCCGAAAAATTCATATTAAAAATTGGGGTCTTATTTCCGCGAAATGAAATAAGACCGCAAACCTAATTTTTGGGGCCTTATTTCATTTCTTCTTTTGGGGCCTTATTTCATTTTGAAATTTTATTTAGGAAATAAAGCCCCAAAAAATTGAATAACACCCCAAATTTGAGAAAAAATCGTTGTTTTTGTTTTCCATATAAATTTTTGGGGCCTTATTTCATTTTTTTTTTGGGGCCTTATTTCATTGGGGCCTTATTTCGCAGCGCCGTGCCTAATATGTATAAAATATTAATGAAAAATACTAATTTAACGTTTAATTATATTTCACCATGAGGAACACTTGGGATGTGTTTGCAAAAATTATATGTTGTTAGGGTCCTCTTGATGAAAGAACCAGCAAAAAACTGTCGGTGTCGCAAAAGGCTAACACCGTAAAACAATTATTTAATAATTTTTTTTGGGCCATATAAATGTGCAAAAATAATTTTATGAATTGTTCTGTGGACACTTCCAACATATATTAAACCTATTCAAGTCGGTTAAGCGGTTCTTAAGATAAACGATTTTTTTGATTTATCTTTTCGGCCTCATAACTCTACTCCAATAGCGATTAGATGACTACAAATTTAGGAGAGTGAGTTTCTCATTGATGGTAACAACATATTTAAATTTGTTTCTGATCGGAGTGGGGGCAGTTTTTGTATGCTTATTCTGCTATGCCCTTTGTGCCACAATTCTCCTTAATAATGAAACCATTGTATTCTCTCACATCAGAAAAGGGATGCTTCAGTTGGAATGAAGAGCACGAAGAAGTTCGAAAGAAAATGAATGGAATTCTTTGAAAGCTTCGCGCACTAAAGTCGATTTGACTCTAAGAGTACACCGTTGCTGGGCGTATTTACAATCCTTTAATTTCGACATTGAGTATAGAGAAGGAGAGCGAATGGCTCATGAAGACCTTTTGTGAAAGAATCCCCTAATTTAGAATCGAATTTAGCAATTCGCAAAGTTCTACAAAACGAGTAAATTTAGCAGTTTCGAGCGATTGGCTTCTTGCCGAAGAGCGCCAAGATTCCTACATAGTGGACATAGTTAAAAAATCCATGTCCCAAACTGGGATTTGAACCTAGAACTTACTGCCTTTCAGGCCTTAACCTCTACGCCATTGCCGACTAGTTAAAAAATTCAGTTCCAACGAACTTGCAGAAGGTTTGGAAGAGTGTATTACATCGCAGATTCCAAAGGAATGGAGATCTCGTTGCTTACCGGTTGTGCCTCGTGCATTTAAATGGTCTGGAAAAAATCAAGTGCATGAATCCATTACGCATTTGGGATGAAGAAAGATACTTGAAAAGGTTCATCAGTATTATTGGTTCGAGAAAATAGTAAATACATATGTTCGTAAATTTGTAAAAATTGCAAAACTTGTTAAACTGCTAAGTCTTCTTTGGAAGGTTTAATCTGAGCTTCATGTTCTACCAAAAGTCAATGTACCTTGGTATTCTGTCCACGTGGCCATAACTGGGAAATTAAGTGGTAAGAGTGACCTTAAAAAGAATGTTATTGTTCAGATCGATGCGTTCACTAAAGTTTATCTGTATGATACTCTAAAAGTTAGACACAAAGAGCTGTGTGAAAGCTATGAAATGTTCTGCTTCTATATTCGGAATAACGACTCGCATCATGGCTGATCAAGTAGATTTATTAGGTATTGCAGGCTGTAGATGTTAAACCAGTGGAAAGATTTGAGAGTTCTGTTCTTCGCAGAAAATAAAACTTTACTTAATTTAAATAGGAGCTAGCCGTGCAAATGGTCAAGTCGAGGAGATAATCAGCACGTTGAAGAATTTATTAACCGCAGTAAAAACAAGCCACCGATCATAGCAAGACGCTCTTGGTGAGGTGCAACTTGCTCTAAATTGCAACTAAAGCAAGCCCTCTTCGAAAGATGCCAGAGGGTCATGTTCCAAACAAATTAGATATTGAAAATGAAGAGTTGAGCCTGCCTAAGAGTCCAGAGGGGCCTGAGAATGAGCCGTCTAGGTAAGACGATGTGGTATCCGTCTAGGTGAGACGAAGAGCTATCCGTCAGATATGACGATGTGGTATCCGTCTAGGTGAGATGATGAGCTATCCGTCAGATATGACGATGTGGTATCCGTCTAGGTGAGACGATGAGCTATCCGACAGATATGATGATGACGATGTGGTTTCCGTCTAGGTGAGACAATGAGATATCCGTCAGATGTGACGATGTGGTTTCCGTCTAGCTAATACGATGAGTTCAGTTGGAACGATGCGAAAGCCGCCAAGTTTTGAGAAGGCCTAAGGGCCGATTTAACATCTTCTACATAGAGCTATTTGTCACATAAACTAACAAATAACAGTGTAAAATTGACGACTATCTGACACATAGCAGCTATCTGGAAGAACAGAAATCGGCCCTAAGAGTGTGGCAATGTGAGGTATACAGGCGGAAGACCAGTGAGTGGTATTTTTGTGACAGGAGAAAGTAATTAACATCAGAGAGATTCGGATGTAATGGAAATTGTGGAAATGTAATTAAAGAGAATACTAAAGATGATTTATGTAATGCGAATGTAATAGAAATCGAATAAGTTATATTAGAAATAAATTCTGTACAAGATTAAATTGTTCTTTGTGATATCCTAACGAGTACACGAGGACGTGTGAACGTCAGGATGGCCGTGTCGTGGCGCTGTGAATTTGTTAGCAGCCTGAGTAGGCTAGGCGTAGGTTGTGGGCCTACTCTTTTAGCTTCGTCATTACGTCTTGTCAGTAATGGCAGTGTTTGTAAAAGAGTGCCGTGAATAGAGTTGCTCAGAAAGGTCTAATCGAGTGAGATGGACCGAGCTGCTGCTGGACGAAGTCCCTTGAGTGTGAGTGAGATGGCAATGAGTGCCATCAGAGTAGGCCGGGTCACTATGTTTGACAATAGAAATTATTAAGTTTGACCGAGGCAAAGGGAGCACTCACTTTCTCTCGGGAATTCGTTTAAAACGCACAGCTCTTGCCTAAATTGAAAACTAATAAAACAAGTAAGACCATTGCAGTCGAGTTAGCTCGACTTCAAAATACCCTGTACAATTGACAAACACACACATACACAAACAAACACACACGCACACATCCACACAAACGCGCCCTCACACACTCGGGCGCAAGCAGCAAGCAATGCGTAATAAGCAAAGCGTGGGGGGGGGGGGGTGCAAAAATTGTTTCGTTAATAACTTCTGTGTTTTTGCTCAGATCTCATTGTGCGTTTCAGAATAGATAGATTACGGGCCTAAGATAATATATATTAAGCGACGATGTTGTAACTTTAAAATTGTGGTTCTGACAGTTTTTTGCGGTTTAAGGGGGGGGGGGGGGAATTTTGCAAATCTGAAACAAACTTGATCTGCGTACGGCCTATACCTATGTACATGCAAAAATTTGTATCTCTATCTCTTATAGTCTCCGAGATCGACGCGTTCATACAGACAGACGGACGGACGGACGGACGGACGGACGGACAGACGGACAGACGGACATGGCTAAATCGACTCGGCTGTTGATGCTGATCAAGAATATATATACTTTATAGGGTCGGAAATGCTTCCTTCTACCTGTTACATACATTTGCACAACTTCATGATCCCCTTTTACCCATTTTCAATGGGTACAGGGTATAAAAAGAATAGAAAACCTTTCGAAAGATACTAACCCGACACATACATACATATGTTGCCCACTGATTCGTAGACGCATGAGTAGGGTGGTTCAAAATTTATTTGGCATTAAATTATATGTAAATAAAAATACATGCATATATTTTTTTGAGTGAACAACTTGGATGTGAGCAATCCTTACATACACATATATTTAATTTTGTGTGTAAATATGGTCCAGCCTAAAATAACCAGCGAATTTCTCGCTCCAAAGTTCAGCAGCGGATTTGGATCCGTTATATAATCGTCGCTTGTCATTGCACTCAGTCAATTCGTAGCGGTTTTATTGCTGGCAATCTGCTTCAAGCATTTGGTTTCGTTCGTTTTATGCTAACGCCGCGCTGATTGCCCTTAGCAACGGAGTTTGGTCTTGCATTCTCCTCCCCCTCCCTTCTGCTCAACCAATGCTTAGCAGTGTCGCTTCGTTTAGTGCGTTTCGACTTGAGTGCAGCTGTCTACACACACACATACATACAAACATTAAATGACCCAGCCAGCAACCCAGCAAACAATTTCATATAAAAATACACGTTTAGTAAGCGTTCAAATATAAGCAAAACGCTTATAAAACGCTGCTGTGACATTTATAAAACGCATCAAAGTAAGCGTTTTATAATCGAAACGCATTCATCTTTATAAGCTTAAAAAAGACGCTTGCAAAACATGTTTTATAATTCATTTTCAAAAGCTTACAACAAGCTTTGTAAATACGGTTACAAAACACGTATTGTAATTGAAGTAATAAAGCGTTTTAAACATTTATTTTGTGAGTGTTCTGGTTGGTTATTTTTATTATTCAAAAATTTTAATTAAATTAGATTAGCGTTTTCCCTGCTTTCAAAGGAAATACAAAGTCCTCTTCCTTCTTTCATATCAGAGTGAAAGTCTCTGCAATAGAATTTAAATATAAATGTAAATAGTTGACTTTAAACTGCAAGAAAGCATTGTTACTCACGACGAATGGCAGTGGCAAATGTTATGTCTTGTCCGCAGTCGTATATAATCTGCTTTCTTAATGTTTTCCTTATATTATTGCTGCTGGCATTAAATTAATTTAAACGCGCACTTAAATTTTTAAAGAAAAATGTTCACTTGTTCGCTCTTGAAAAAAAAAACAAGAATGATGTACATACACAGTTTTTTTCTTGCCTTTGCTTGAGCTGCAGCTGCCTAGCACAAAGATCACAAGGGAGAGAGAGAGCGCCAAGAGAGAGTGCCAAGAGAGCGAGAGAGAGTGAGCACGAAATCTCTCGGTAGCCGAAACGACATTTGAAAATCAAAGGCTGACATACGAAAACGCATGAAAAAGTAAGCTTACTTTAAGCTTCTTTTGCATAACGTTTGCTCAATTGCTGGCTGGGAGTTGATCGTTGTCGTATGGCAGCCATCGATTTTCAAACGTCGTTTCGGCGACCGAGAGATTTCGTGCTCACGCTGCTCTGGCATCTGGCGCTCTCTTTCCTTGTGATCTTTGGGCTAGGCAGCTGCGCGAGGAAAAAAAAATGTATCCTCAAGCAAAGGCAAGAAAAATGAGTATCATCTCATTTTGGTTTTTTTTTCTAAGAGCAAAGAAGTAAAAATTGTTCTTTAAAAGTAAGTGCGCGTTTAATCTTTAATGCCAGCCAATAGTATTAGGAAAAATAAGAAAGCAGATTATATCGACTGTAACCTCAAGTGCAAGAAAGTTTGCTGCGGAGAAGACATGCTTCGCCACTGCCATTCGTGGTGGTAACACTTTCTTGCAGTTTAAAGTCAACTATTACATTTACATTTAAATTCTATGCAGAGACTTCACTTGTTGGAAGGAAGAGGACTTGTATTTCCTAAAGCAGGGAAAACGCTAATTTAATATAATTCTAACTTTTGAATAATAAAAATAACCAACCAGAACACTGACAAAATAAATGTTTAAATCGCTTTATTATTTCACTTACAATACGTGTTTTATAACCGTATTTACAAAGCTTGTGAAAAGCGTATAAAAATGAATTATAAAACATGTTTTGTAAGCGTCTTTTTTAAGCTTATAAAGATGGGTGCGTTTCGATTATAAAACGCTTACTTTGATGCGTTTTATAAATATCACAGCAGCGTTTTATAAGCGTTTTGCTTATATTTTAACGCTTACAAAACGTTTATTTTTATATGAAATTGTTTGCTGGGGAGCGCTAGCCAAGTGCGTTGACTTTCGCAGCTGCGCTTTGGTTTGCTCTACACCCACATTTGGTGGCGCCTACTTGCACTGATGCTGCAACTAAATTTTAATAATCATCATAAAAGCAGCGGTTTTTATTTGGGTTTTAAATTTATTAAAACAAAAAGCTTTGTCCAATTATGACGGGGAAAAAGGGCAGGGGCCACAAGTCGATGGAAGACTCTCAATCAGGCAACATAGATGCTCTGCTGCAATTGCACAAAAATTTTACGAGGGACATCCAACGTATTAAACGGTCTATTCAAGATACTAAAGAAATGGATCAAGTGGAAATCGAATGCCATTTAGAGATTTTAAATCGCTATATTGATCGAGCATTTAATATTCAGCTAGATTTGGAGAAAATTAATCATGATCTAGTTTCTCGGGCGGATTAAGAACATTTGCGTATTACAACTAAGTCTCTTTTGCTAAATAAATGCGATAAGCTGCATCTAAGTCAAAGATTAGCTAATGCAAATTCAACTATGATCAGTGAAAGTGCACATACGAGTTCACATACGAAGCAATTGCCCGCAATGAAATTGGCAAAATTTAACGATAATTATTCAGAATATAAAAACTTTATAGGTTTGTTCGAAAACCAAGTCGATAATGATAGGACTCTTTCAAATATAGAAAAATTTAATCATCTGCTAGCGTGTTTAGAAGGGGAAGCGTTGGGTAAAGTTAAGGTGTATCAAATGACTGACGTCAAATATTTAATGGCATTAGCAGCACCTAAACAATTTTATGACAACAAGTGTCTGATCGTATTCGATGGAATTTCTAAATTGTTTGATCTTCATAGCATGCAAAAGCCATCTTCCTCACAGTTGCGGTCAATAATTGACAATGTCAGAGCCATATTTGGGTCGCTATTATCATTGGCTGAACAAAACGCTGAACAAATAGCAAACGCAATGCTCATACACATTGTAATGGGCAAAGTAGATTCGGTTTCTCGATCTAAGTGGGAAGGAAACTTAGATTACACTAAAATTCCATGTTGGAAAGAATGTGAAGGAGTTGTACACAAAAGATATCAGCACCTCTCAGCTGAGGAAGCATCTTATGGTCGATCAAGATCTCAAAAATCAGCTAAGAAAGGAAGCTGAACTTCACTAACTGTTGCTCAAACAAGCCAACCTGACTCTTCAAAATGTGTGTTTTGCAAATCGGAGCAAAATGCAATATTATCCTCTTTCGCAGCAACTCCATGCCATAAAGGATACGCATTTGCAAAGAACTTCCCACTGTGCCTGAGAAAGGGCCAAACAGTAACAGCGTGCAAATCAGGTGCTTGTAGAGTTTGCTCAAAGGCTTACCACATATTGCTGCACAGATACCAAACCAATTCATCGCTAACTGCAATGAATACTCCGTCTTCCCACAGCACAACCCGCAAACAGTAGCCTCCTCTCAGAACCTGGCAATTCCACCTTCTGCTTCAGCTTCAGCTCATCATGCCAGTAGTGTGTATGATCAAATTATTTTGGCCACAGCTGTAGTTAAAGTAAAGGACCTGTCAGGATCATATCAGTTAATAAGAGAATTGTTGGATTCTGGATCTCAGGTTAATTTTATGACCGAGAAGTTGTCAAAATCTTTGCGCCTCAAAAGAGAGCGGAAGGAAATAAATTTACTAGGTATCGGAAAATCCAGATCTACTCGGAATAATTCGTTTGAGATAATGGCAGAATTGGGAACAAATAGAACAGAAAAATTAGTCGAAAATTTTAAAGTTCCTGACGACATTGAACTAGCAGATCGGCTTTTCTATAAGCCCCAGCGCGTAGATTTATTGTTGGGAGCAGCTACATTTTTTGATTTGCTTAAAAACGGTCAAGTGAGAGGGAGCGACGATTCACCTTCATTAAGGGCAACAGCATTTGGTTAGATAGTATCAGGACGGTGCAAAATCAATGCATCTAAGATTCGGTCAACTTTGCTAATGACCACTAGTGATTAATCATGTTCCCCAGATCTTTATTCTACCCTCCTGCGTTTCCGCCTTCGGAAATGTGCATTAACGGCAGACATTACTAAAATGTACCGTCAAATCGAGATTGACGAGACCCAGCGCAACTTTCAGTTGATTGTCTGGAGAGAATTTCCAAACGATACGCTGCAGATATATCGTCTTAACACAGTGACTTATGGTACGGCGTCGGCCATATTTTTGGCTATCACGTGCTTAAAATATTTGAGTGACCAACATGCGTCGTCGCATCCGTTGGCGTCCAAGTCACTGGCAAAACACTTTTATATGGATGATCTGTTAGCTGGAGCTGACATAGCAGAAGAGCTGAGATGCTTGCAGGAAGAGTTGGTGTCTGTCTAAGAAGCATATGGAATTTCGCTTACAATATGGTATTCCAACTGTTAGCCCTTTGAGTCTGAGCTTCATGAGCCTATTGCCATCGGTGAACAGGGGGAAAATAAAACTGTGTAATCCAAACGAAGACGTGTTCAACTACTCTATTAAAGGCCTTTCGCTAGAAGTACAACCTACTAAATGGTGTATGTTATCGTTTGTAGCTCGTTTGTACGATGTTCTTGGACTATTGTGCCCTATTATCGCTCGAACCAAAATCCTAATTCAGGAAACTTGGTTGTTTAAGCTGGATTGGGATAAGCCAATCCCAACTGACTTGCAAAACAAATTGGAATCTGTCACACATCTTGCTTCGTATGTTCCTCGACATGTAGGTGTTACAAAAGTTGCGAAATGCCAGAAACATGGGTTTTCGGATGCATCTACATGAGCTTAAGGATGTTGTACTTACGTCCGAGTTGAAGAGAGCGAAGACACTTCAGTGCGACTACTCACAGCCAAGTCAAGAGTAGCTCCGCTAAAACAAAAGTCAGCACCAAGACTACAATTATGCGCTGCGGAATTGCTTGCTAATTTGTGGGAAATGGTCAGGCAGATCTTGGATATGCCAGTTGATCAAGTCGTTTTCTGGTCTGGTTCGGAGGTAGTCTTGCATTGGGTAAAGATGCATCCATCCAGTCTGAACACATTTGTTGCGAATCGAGTACCAAACATCCAGGAATTGACACCAGAGGTGACCTGGCGGCATGTTCCTACCAAGGAGAACTCTGCAGATTTAGTTTCGCGAGGTTGCTCAGTAAGCAAACTAAAAGAATTATTTTGGTTTAATGGTCCAGAGTTTTTGCAACAAAAAGAGCGGATTTGGCCAATTAACGTTCACTTTGAGATCACAGAAAATCCAAATGCATCGAAAAAGCGGAAGTCACAAGCCACAGTATTGATCGTGGCCGATCTATCCTCTCATCCTACCGTGGAACTCATAGAGAATTCGTCCTCATAAATGAAAATTTTACGAGTAGTCGCTTATATGTTCCGATTTATAAAAGGAAAAAACACGAAACACACGTGAGCTCACTCCTACTGAGCTAAATTTGGCATTCATAGCAGTCATCCATGTCTTGAAACATCTGTTGTTTGAAGAAGAGATCGCAAAATTACAAAAGTCGATCGTATTGCCGGTCTCGATTCAAAAACTTAATCCATTTTTATACCCACACCAAGATAACAATGCACCTTTGCCACACAACACAAAATTTAACCTACTCATGCCCAAAAATTGTCGATTTATTAAGCTGTGTTTTGAATATTTGCATCGCACAAATTGTCACGCAGGCTCGCGAATTCTTCTTTTCATTCTTCGGCAACAAGTTTGGCTGATAAATGCTCGAAAAGAATGCAGTAGAATCGTTCGCGATTGTGTGCATTACTTCAGGTACAAGCCGATACTATCTTCTCATGTGATGGGAAATCTTCCTGCGGACCGGTTTCATGAAAATAGACTATTCGAAAACAATGGAGTGGACTTTTGCGGTCCAATATCTGTTACTCTAGGTATCAGAGGCAAATCACCCGTGAAAATGTATCTCGCAGTATTGTAGATAGATATTTGAAGATATACTGCGACAATGCCACGAATCGATATCCCAAGAATGCCATCACCAAGTTTGCTGCGGCTCGAGGGATAACTTTCATGTTTATCCCACCTCGAGCACCGCACTTTGGAGGCCTATGGGGGGCTGCAGTCAAATCAGAGAAGATTTTGCTGCTCAAGGCAAGGGAAACAGTGCTAGTCGACGTGGAAGTAATTTTAAATTCGCGTTCCACCACAGCGGACAGCACGAGGCGAGGCCACCACGCCAGCGCACCTGCAAATAGGAACAACGCTAGTTGGGCTGCCATTCGAGTCAACGCCGCCAACAAAAATCGGCAATCTCAGTTACTTGCAGCGATTTCAATTGATATCCAGCATCAAACAAAGGTTCTGGGCAGACTGGTCAAGAGACTACCTCTTGAGTCTGCAACAACGTCAGAAATGGATCAGGGAGTCGAAAGATCTGCAGATTGGAACAGTCGTCGTTATCCACGAGGACAACTGTTCACCTCAACAGTGGATGCGCGGGAGGGTCAAGGAAACAATTCCAGGCACAGATGGCAAAGTGCGCGTGGCAATGGTTCAAACAAATTAGCGCCTCTACCTATCGATGAAAATTAATTGAAAAAATAGAGGCAAGCTAGCTTGATATATGCCTGACAGTTTGTATGGCAGCTATACTACATAGTTGTCCGATTTTGACAAGGCTTGGTGAAATTATGTGAAATCATTAAAAACTTATAAATACGAGCGTTGGGATCGATAGCATTGAAAACAAAAAAGTTTTTCTCACTAAGACTTTTTTTCAGACCTAACTTTTGTATGGCCCATTTTCTCAATGTCCGGTTAGTCAAACTTACCGGCAGGTTAGCCGAATTTGAGTGTCTCATGCTGTCTGTGGCGAAAACCAGCCGGCAACTTTAACCGCAGCCTCACGAGGGGGTCAAATTTTAACCGGCCGGCAAGTACCGATAAAACTATCGATACTTTCACTCGATAGACACAGCTGTGTCAAACACTTGAATTATTTACTTTGCTAATTGCCAAACCAAAATGTTTATAAATAAACGAATTTGTTGCATCCACGAAATGAAATTGGGAGGCAGGTAGTGAGACAGGAAGAGACATGCGGCGATCTGGAACAGAAAGTCCAGCAGAATGGTAGCCGCCGCAATGGCAAATGTCTTGACCGCCGCGCCGAAAAATTTGAAATGGCACCAACCCACTGCCCGCCGTCTGCGAAATCGAAGTATCAACTAGGCCAACGGCCTTGTGATGTGGCATACTGATTGAGATCCAACTGCAGATACGTGTGCACCATAACGAAAATACTATCCACACGCATTGCCAGAACCAGGATCGGTATCACTTCAATGGCCAACATGGCGACATAATCCTAGACGGAGCAACGAGTTAATAAAGCAAGAGAGTGCAGGGCGGGGGCTAATTATTTAATGCTCTCGATGAAGTCAAATTTTTTCAACGATTCAGGTTGACAAATTCAGCATGTCATATCATTTTTTTTCGTTAAATGATAACCAGCAACAGCAATAGAATTAAGAAAACCAAAACAAACACAGCTGATTCGTTAACAGTTTTTGGTCACACTATGGCAGCGATAGCAATCTATCGATATCGGGCGAACCTGCCGGTAAGTCTTGTTGAGAAAACCAAATGACTTACCGGCAGGTTATTCCGCCCGGCAAATTTGACCGGCCGGTACCTAACCGCAACTTTTGAGAAAATGGCCCTATGGCAGCTATACTATATAGTTGTCCGATTTTGACAAGGCTTGGTGAAATTATGTGAAATCATTAAAAACTTATAAATACGAGCGTTGGGGGCGATAGCATTGAAAACAAAAAAGTTTTTCTCACTAAAACTAGTTTTTCAACCGATCGTTCCTATGGCAGCTATAGTCATCCGATCCGGGCGGTTCCGACAAATGTGCAGCGTATTTGTACCAAAAGACTTCGAGCAAAGTTTGGTTAAGATAGCTTTAAAAAACTGACGGAGGAGATAGCATAGAAACAGACGGACAGACGGACGGACAGACGGACATGGCTATATCAACTCAGCTCGTCACGCTGATCAAAAATATATATACTTTATATGGTCGGAGATGCTTCCTTCTGTGCGTTACAAACATCCGGACAATTTCAATATACCCTCTCCAAGGGTATAAAAACTGCGGTCATTCAACGCGGCCGATGTTAAGTCATTTCATGAACATTAAACTTAAGTTAGATTAAGATTATGAGAATAAGTCAAGTCGTAAAAAATGAAATTAATGAATTCTCTTAATTGCATGGGGGGAGATATAACGTTTTTTCCAAATTGCGGGGGCGGGAGGGGGCGTGGCAAAAAATAAAAATAAACTTGATCTGCGTCCAGATAAAAGAAGCATTTGTCCCATACATGTCAAACCTCTATCTCCTACCATCTCTGAGATCTAGGTGTTCATACAGACGGACGGACATGTCTATATCGACTCGGCTGTTGATGCTGATCAAGAATATATATACTTTATATGGTCGGAAATTATTCCTTCTGCCTGTTACATAAATTTGCACGACTTTAGTATACCCTTTTTACTCTACGAGTAACGGGTATAAAAAGGATTACCGATAATATCTCGATAAAGTGTCGATAGAATTTCTAATGACGATTTTCGTGATCAGCGGGCCAATTTAATTTAGAAAAAGTTGGTTTCGTCCAATGGGGGAAAATCGACTCTCATTTTATCGAGCAGTGGAAATGTAATTTAAAAGTATTTAAAATATACTGCTACTACATACCTCTCTGGCGAAGACTCCCCTTAATCGACTCTGTATTGTTATCGCACTTCGTCGCATTCTCATAAAGCGAATTCGCAATTTCCATCCTCTGTATGCATGTTGTATTCTTAATATTGCCGATTTAACTCGCAGGTAATTTTTAAAACAATAAAAGCGTCGCCAGCATTTCTGTATTATAATTGCGTTGGTACAAACAATGTTTTTTCGATAGTCTTCCAATGGCTCATACGCAATAGTTCGAAGGAAAACTTTTGATTTACCGATTTGCCATTCTGTATTCGGAACCTTGAGTTCTTCTAATATTTCTTTAATATCATAACGATTAAATGAATATGCTTTGTTTTTAAGTAAGCATTTATATTTCGAAATGAATTCTGCGTAGTTAAGATGAATAGGAAAGCCTTCTCGCCTTATCCGAATTATATCTGATATTCCAAGATACCTCAGTTGATCAAGTACTAATGAGTCACTGTAGTTATTTGCAAGCTTGAGTGAGTTTGGCTTTATACATCGAACATACCTGAAATGAATAAAAATCATATTGTTTTATAGGTATGTTTGGTGAAATAAAAAACAGACGTAAGTTAAACCCGGTTCTAACCGACTTCGATGTACCCGTTACTAATGTTTATTGCCTTTCAGTGTTCCCGAGGGGAGATTACCGAAAAGAATGCGATTTTTTTAACTGGGCTATTTATCATCCGCTCTTTATTAAAATTAAGGATATTAAACTTTGATCTAAGTTTTAAACTTGAGATCAACATCTTAAATCCTAAATAAATTTTAAAAGTTTTTAATTTTTTTATTGTGGAGGCGGAGGTAGGGTGGCAATAATTTAAAAAAACCTCATCTGCGTACAGACAATAGGTGCCTGCACTTCAAATCTGGTTGCTCTAGCTCTTTCAGTCTTTAAGATCAAGGTGTTCATACAAACGGATGGAAGGACGGTCAGACGGACATGGTTATGTACACAAGGCTTACGCGACGCGCCGTCGTCCGCGTCCAAGTTCTTAAAAAATTGTAGTAAGACAGAGCATCTTATTAAGGCCCTCTTCTGGTCTAGAAAAATTTATTTTCAACATTTTTTTATTTATTTATTTTTTGGCTTTGCTATTTAAATATATTATCCCAAAAGGATTTTTCAAAATTCGAAATACTTTAGAAGATATAGCCGTTTTTGTCGACCACTATTAAGCTTTGAGATTGTGTGTAGCAGCGAAACACGAAGTAAACGTCATTATGTCAATCATAGGCTACAAGCAAACAAGCAAATATGTGTGCGTGCTATTTATAGAGCACACGCATTCTCTCTCTCTATGTGTGTGTCGGTTGCGACGCCGGCAGAATTATGACTTCCTATCACATGTGATAGGAAAATGACACTTTGGGCACCACTTGTCTAAAGCTTAGTTTAAACGGGCAAATAATTTTTACAAATTTTGATGAAAATTTGTCTACTCAGGATAAATTGTGGAAGTTCTCGGGCATATTTGATCAAATTACACAAGTTTGCCCGTTTTCCCTCATCACGTCAGGTTTATAAGATATTTATTCGAATAAACGTGAGTTTAGCGAGTTTTCTTTACATATGTTGGTCCTGTGGCCCCATTAAGCGTCCTATTCCAACCTAATTTTCTTTAATGTAAGCTGTATTGAATAAGGTTACAGAAAATCCAAACACGAAGTTTTGATTTTGCTGATAAGGTTCAAAGTTTTGGATTTTAATGTGGAAAAAGTGTTTATTTTTTTATAAAATCGATTTTTGTCCAAGATTTTTGTCGACTTTATTTTACATAACATTTACCGTCTTAATATCTTGTAGCTTGAAAATAACAAAGTAGTTATTTTGAAAGAAATGAGTGGATATTAAAAAGTTGTTTTAATTCGCTTTTCGATAATTTGAAGGGTTAATATTGTTAAAAAATTTATAAAATTACGTAAATTTGTATAGTTTTTAGTTCATGATTTTGAAAAGCGCAATGATATCAAAAAACTGAGAATATGTTTAATAGGAAGAAACAAACGACTACCAACTATTTTTTCTAAGATTTTTAATACCAGCAGAATATTTTTCAGAATTATTTAAACTTCGAAAAAATCTATTTTATACAAAATAAACGCATTTTCAATATTAAAATTAAAAAAATTGGTTCCTTAACCTCAGACGCTCGAAACTTTGTCGGAGCGGAAATTGTTTATAGTATATAGTAGTAGAATATATATATATATATACTATACATATATATATATACTATACATATACTATAGTATAGTAGTAGTAGTAGGCATGGCTTTGTTTGCCGTGAGCCCAATGCCGATTCTTTCTCTTTTTTCTTACAATTCTTACATACAATTTTACAATTTCTCTTAGATGACAATGTTAGCATTATAAAATTCTAAATCCTATTTTCTAAAATATTAACAAGACATTTACAGGACTACATTTACAATAATTGCGACCTTATCTCTCTAGAAACTTTCTTCCATTATGTGTTTTCTGTACTTTTGAGCGTGGCTGACATATGCTGCTAGACTTGTCCAGTTGCTTCCGTTCAACAAGTTGATGCATTCCTCCACATTCAAATACGGTGTTCCGAAGCATCCTGCCCTAATCTCTTGTAAAATGGGACATTTCCCCAAGAAGTGGAGATTACGGTGGTTTGGACTTGGGTGGTGTGCACATTGGGAAATTGGCACACCAACCATATCAACGGGAGAGTAATGCAGCTGCCCATATCCATGACTTTTTATTGGCCAGATTAAAAAAAAATAGCTGCGACTCGTCCACTTTGATCAGTTTCACTTGTTTGTCCACGTCAGACCTCTCCAAATAATTGTAGTTTTGATTTTGAGTCTTCTTTGTTTTAATTTTTTAATTTTGCCCTCAATTCTCAAAGGTACCTCTGACAATTATGAAACTTGTTTGGTAATTCCAGACCTCCTGCGAAAATTTATCAGCCCTTTTCGAGAAAACGAGTCGGTAGGTTCATGTTTATTGTCGAAGCGAATTGTTGTCTGACAGTGCTCTCTGACAATTTTCAAGAGCGGATTTCCTGAGCTATGTACTTAAATGGACTCCGAAACAATTTTGAGCGTCTGAGTACCTAGCTTTATCAGCAAAATCAAATCATTGTGTTTGGTTTTTCTGTAACGTCATCAATGCAGCTTACATTAAAATAAATTTGGTTCGCCACAGGGACCACGTTCATGAAATAATCTCGCAAACTTGACGTGCTGGGGGAAAACGGAAAATTTAATTGAATACAGCGAACAAAAATACATATGAAAAGCTTTCTATCTTCTCTGTTGCAAAAGTTGGCCTTTTTTATAATTTGAGTTATTTGCGTATAAAACTATAGCTATAGTTTTAAATCCTGTAAAATCTTGAATCATCTCTATTTCAATCAAATTTTGGCCAAATTATTTGCCTGTGTGAACTTAGCTTCATAAATGAACTAGGGGAATTAGTATGCGTACTAATCGGCAATTTCTGTTGGTGTCTTGCATATACAAGGCACAACGAGAAAGGCAAGGCTAACTTCGTCCGTGCCGAAGTTTTTATACACTTGAAAACCCTTGTCTCAACGGTTAGCGACTTCGACCAAACTTCGCAGGTCGGCTTAAAAACATTAAATATTACCCCTGACCGTGATTGAGAGCGGTAATATTAACGAAAAACCAGTTTTTCTCATTAAAACCCATTTTTCGACCGATCAATTGTATGGCAGCTACAAGAAGTAGTCATCCGATCCGGTCGGTTCCGACATATTAGCAGCGTGCAGACAAAAGAAAACTCTTTGCAAAATTTCAGCTCGCTAGCTTCAAAACTGAGGGACTAGTTCGCGTAGAAACAGACAGACGGACGGACAAAGCTTAATCGACTCAGCTCGTCATGCTGAACAAGAATATATATACTTTATGTGGTCGGAGATGATTCTTTCTATGCGTTGCTTCTGGGCAAAATTATAATACACTTTTCAAGTGTATAACAATTCAGACTGATTTTTTCAGTGTGACCATATGCTCCCAATAGGTTGGACCCCCTGAGAATGAAATTTTTAAGGTCATGCTCTCACCCCCATTTGATACTATTTGATGTATAATTAGCGTAAAAACAAAATAGAGGTAAGCTAACTTCGGCTCGACCGAAGTTTATATACCCTTGGAGCATGACTGCCAGTTTGTTATATGGCAACTACACGATATATTCATCCAATTTTGAGACATTTTTAAAAACAAAAAAGTTTTTCTCACTAAAACTACTTTTTCGACCGATCGTTCCTATGGCAGCTATGTGCTATAGTCGTCCGATTCGAATCAAACTCGGCAGAATTGTGTGGTAGCATATAATATTGATCAGTAACAAGTTTAGGAGCGATAGCATTGAAAATAAAAAAGTTTTTCTTACTAAGGCTTTTTTCAAACCTATCTTTCGTATGGCAGCTATACTATATAGTTATACGATTTTCATAAATCTTAATGGAGTTATGTAAAAGCATAGCAAATTTATAAATCCGGGGTTTGGAAGGAATAGCATTGTAAACAAAAAAGTTTTTCTCACTAAAACTAGTTTTTCAACCGATCGCTCCTATGGCAGCTATATGCTATAGTCATCCGGTCCGGCCGGTTTCAACCAATGTGCAGCGTATTTGTACCAAACGATTTCGTGCAAAGTTTGGTTACGATAGCTTTAAAACTGACGGAGGAGATAGCAGACAGACAGAAGGACATGTCTACATCAACTCGGCTTGTCATGCTGATCAAGAATATATATTCTTTATGTATACCCTCTTCAAGGGTATAACAAAAATAAAATAAGACTAGTTTTAACGAGCGCGAAAAGCCTCTAAAGTTTTTGTATATAACACGTTGCGGCTTACTATTTAATATACAATTCATATTTCTAACTATTAAGCAAGCATTATCGATATTAATCGTATATTAACTAACACTAAGAAATTAAAACAATTTCTTCTTTCATTTTTTTTCTCGGATATTTGAGAATATTGCACCAAAAGGATTTTTTGAAATTCAAGACACATTAGAAGATATATCCTTTTTTGTCGACCAATGTTTTCGGTAATTCAAGCAATTTTCAAATTACTTTATACGCATTTATCTCGAAACCACGGTTTTCGAACTGGCGGCCATGAAATGTCTAGTTCCACTGAACCGATTTTGATGATTCAAACTGAAATCGACGCAGAATTGTCACGATTCTGGTCTGACCCTCAATCATAATTTTTAAAAAAGATATACTATTTTTTTTACAGTGTACCACAAAAAGGGGCCAAAATCAAATTATAATTTTTCAATGGCCGTCATTTTGTCAAAAAAAAAACAGAATGACATCTATACTTATTTCACACAACCTAGAGACGTGGAATCGTGGCCGCCAGCACTATACATATTTTTATGGGAAAACTCATACGAAGTGTTGCTTTTTATCATATATTTTTTCATTTATATACAGTTGGCGTTGATTTTATTTAAGAACTGTTCGAGTGAAAAATAATAAAAGATTACTACTATCAGGGGTGTCACAGAAATCTCTAGAGATTTTCGTGTAAACGATTGCACTTCGAACAAATCAGGGACTACTTTATTTGCGAAGTGCCAAGAATCAGACCGCCTACTAGATTACGTGTATGGAAAACCGTACGCTTCAAATCTACTTGACTTTGAGCAGGCGGTTTCAAATCTCTTAACCTTTGACATCTAATCTAGTAGCCGGGCATATTTTAGCCCCATAACGTATAAATTCAAACAGCTTTGATATAAAATGCTGACGTTTATACGAAAACATCTAGAGATTTCCGTGACACACCCGTATATGTTATTTCAAAAGATGACAGCAATTCAAATAAATTTTGTTGTAAAAAGCAGCATTCAATGAAAGTGTCGTATAAGTAATTATTTTCAACGCTTAAAGTCTCTTTTGCGCCCATTTAAAATTAAAGAAGAATTTTTTGATTTTTACAATTATAAATTATAAACCAAATATTAGCATTTTTTCCATTTGGGGTCCGACCAACATTTGCTTAACCATATAGATGATTTTGAAATCAATGAGGATGAAATAGCAACAAAATCCATCTAGATGGCTATCCTTGAACTTAAGCAAAGCAAATGGGGCAAATCCACCATTTTTGCAAAAACAACAGCATGGGAAAACGGAACTAAGTTTTTATAATTTATGTGCTGGGGGTACACTGCGTTACAGAGTGTGTTATTCAGTGTCACAGGGCAATGACAACAGCCAATTCCTCACGCGTTTTTATTCCTGTCTCACAGATGCAACTCTAAAAAATTGTCGTTCTCTGTAAAAAAAATATTATTCACCTCGAATAATTTAATATTTACTTAAGGGACTGTAAGGTAAGTACTGTATGCCTTCAGGTATCATTTTTTTAAGGTTTATAAAAAGTTTTGTTAATAAAACTAGTTTACAGCCAAAAAGACCCATTTCTACTGAAAATTTTTTTTAGTGTAGTTTGGAATGGTGATCTCAAAAATCAATTTCAAAAATTTTTTCATGGCTCCGTTTTTAAAATATAATTTTTTTTTATTTTTTAGTAGGGGCACTTACATGTTAAGCCATATCTCACTTTATAATTGTCAGATAGAGTCAAGCAAGATAAGAATTGAAAGGTTATTTCGCTGCCGGTAATCGAGTAAAACATTGTTTTTAAATCGGTTCATTAGTTTGACTACAATATTCAAAAATATTTCGAAAAAATCGATTTTTTGCTCGAAAATTAATTTTTGGTCGCCTGGAAAAAATATAAAAAAATCCAAAAAAACTATTTTTATTTTTTCTACATAAGAACCGCACTTCTACGAAGAAAAACAGATATCGATGATCAAAATCTGTGAACAAACACAGGAGCTGTAAGCAATTTAGTGCAAAAAAATTAGATATTTTCCTGAATATTTTAAAATAAATTTTCGTTTGCTTCGACTTTTGTTCCGTTTTTAATTTTTATTTTTGTTCTGGCTTTTCGTTCACTTCATAATTTGACCAAAAAACGAAGAAAAGTTCAATGTTAATTTTTGGAAACACACAATATACTCAAATTTGACTGTTAGTTCCTCTACTCAATTTGATCCATCTATGGTACGTGTTACACGATTTTCCTCACAAATACCGTATTTTCTTTGTAAAAGTGCGATTCTTAAGTGGAAAAAATAAAAATAATTTTTTTGTATTTTTTTATATTTTTTCTAGTCGTTTAAAAATGAAATTTCTTGGATTTTCGAGCAAAAAATCGATTTTTTTTAAATATTCTTGGTTGTTGAATTCAAACTACTGAACCGATTTAAAAACAATGCTCCACGCAATTATTGGCAGCTCCATTACCTTTCGATTTATTTCTTACTTGACTCTATCTGACAATTATGAACTGAGATATGGCTTAAAATGTAAGAATACCTAAAAAAAAAATTTTAAAAATTAATATTTCAAAAACGGAGCCATGAAAAAATTTTTGAAATCGATTTTTAAGATCACCATTCCAAACTATACTAAGAAAAAATTTCAGCTGAAATGGGTCATTTTTTTTTTATTTTTGTAAACTAGTGTAATTTATGTAATTCTGTAAACTAAGGGTATTTTGGATCGGTCAATAAACGACGGAATTATGCGGTTTCAAAGTAAAAATTTCGAAAATCGACTTTTTTCCCACTTTATTGGTCCTAGCTCCGTTATTTGTTGACCAATCAAAAATATCCTAGTTCACACCAGAATGGTGGGTATAATGAGTAATTTAAAAAAATAAAATTTAAAATCGTATTGTTTGCATATGTTTTAATCTAAGCCCATATAAAATAAACTTTTAAGTTAAAAGTTTTAACAAAACATTCGTCACCCGTTATGATGGGTGAATAATTTTATTTTAAATGAAGCTTGACATTAATGATGCGTGCCCCAAGTAATTGGAAAGATCGTTAACTTTGCAAAACCCCCAATATTCACCCCAAATCTTTATATTGCTGCTTCAGCAAACCTTTTCTTTACATTAATTAAAATTAAGATCGCGAATTCTGAGGTACCATCGAAAGACAATTTTTTTTATATTTATTTATTTATTTATTTAGTCGAAAAAAAAGGCTGTCAACTCAATTACACATACTTTATATAAAAACTTTATTGACTAAGAAAGCCTAACAAAGAAAAACTAACAAAATTACAAAATAACTAATAACGACTCTGACTCGATGGGGGAATTTTATTTGCCCGTCCGGCCAGCTGTGCCCCAATTCGCAGGCAACTGTAGTCAGAGATGTTATTAGAGCTACCAAAAACTTTAATGATTTAGAGATAGAGAAGAGGAAAGAACCAAAACCTAAATAGAAGCAATGGAAAAACAAATAATAAAACTAAAATAAATCAGATATAAAGAGAAAAAAATTTAAGAGAAAAAAAAAAAAACTAACTAAATGTGAAATTTAAAACTAGTTAAAAATACAAAATTTATGAGCTATACTTAAAATAAGAGAGCTCGAAATCTCTGACCCGGTGGGGGAAGATTTTTTAGCCAGTCCGGCAAGCTATGCCCCTACTCACAGCCAGGAGTGGTCAGAGATTTCCCCTAAGATAATTATAGAGAGATGTTTTTAGAGAGAAGAGAGAGAGATCTGTTGAGAGCAGGTGTTAGAGATCATTATAATTTTGACATAAGACTCGAAATCGATTGTGCTTTGTATAATCAGTTGTGCATCTAGGCAGTACTAATGGAAAACAGTTTCTGGTTGGCCTAGAAGGAACGGAGAAGTTAAGGCGACCTAAAAGTTCAGATGAATCTACATCACCGATAACTAGTTTATAAGGAAAAGAAACACCTAATACTGTTCTACGGTTGGCTAACGAAGAAAGGTCAATCAGCAAGAGTCTGTTAGAGTACGATGGCAGACGAAGTCTGTTATATAAATCCTAAGATGACCCTTGATGTACTAATAATTCTAGAACTTTAATACGATCTTGAATAATCAACACTGATTACACTGTTGTACAGTGAAAAGTATCCGGAGCATCTTAGGCAAACTCCTGCGTGCCTACTCGTGCTGATTACGAATAGGGAAATAAAGAAAAAAAAAATTAATAAATATATATAAAAATAATAATCCAGTTTATAAAAGTATTTATTAGTTATAATTTATGTATTTAGTATGTAAAAGAATATTCTTAGGTTTAAACCATAATAATTATATTTAATTTATAGTAATTTATCGTTGTGACTAGTGCGTTAAAAATAAGTATAATCTTGTAGCACTGGGCTAGAACCGAATAAATTAAATAATTGCTGTTCTTTTCAGGCATATCTAATACTATTTGCAAAATCAAATTTGTTCCTGTTTATGCAGCTTTTGTAAATTCACAAAATGACCAACTTTTTGGCAGATGTGGCAGCACCAACGGAAACTTAAGTTGGCTGCGCCCATAGATTTTAACAGGGTGGTAACACATAAAAGCGGGAATCAGCTGTTCAATTGTAAACAAAGGCCAATTGAATTCGATTGCAATGGAGAACATTATATTATTTTTGATTAAAAGGGAACAACTTACAGCACAACTTATGCGGAATGCTCTACAGCTATGATGTCGTAGGTGCAAGCCAGACGAGCATTCCATGCGAAATGCAGCCTTCTGCTCATGCAGTATTATCTCGCTGCCATAGGAGCGGCTAAAATATTTAAGCAACGAGTACGAAAATTCCAAAGAAGGTCTAGGAGTGTTGGCTATTGGCAGTTAATGCGTAATCCGAGAAATGAAAATCTCTTCATCGAAAACTTCCGAATGTCGAATGCTGTGCAACTTACTGAAGCCGCATTTACCAGCAGATGGAGTACATTACAATACCGGTGCCATTGGAGAAGCAGGTGGCAATATGTTTATACAAGTTGGCGTCCTGTGCAGAGTACAGGGTAGGCGGCGATGTGTTTGGTGTGCACAAAAGCACTGTTCATAAATTTCCATCGAGCTGGCTTAATATGTTGTTTTCCTTTACTAAGCCAAGCAGTTCGGACACTTCATCGTCCGCCCAAATCGATCGCTTGCTCTGAAAATCCATAATCATGGATATTTATGTGCTTCAAACTTATTTTTATGTGCGCTAACACTTTCGCACCCATTTCATGAAATGATTTTGCAAAGATTCCGTTTCCAAGATATTCGCGAAAAACTAAATTTCCGACTTTTTGCCACACTAAGCAATAATTGCTAAGTTTATAAAGCTTCTAGGATAGTACACGTATCAGTGCAACTGAGAAAAATTGAACACGGCATATAACTATTGCTAATAGTGTCTAAATTGGCCTTCAAAGTTAAATTTTCCTTGATTTATAGCAATTTTACTAACTAAACCATTTGCTACAAGCCATTATATTTGTCGGCCACTTATTGGCGCCATACCATCATACAGTTCAACATATGAACTAATTATGGTAATTTTTTGGCAATTTTGTCAGAACCGTAGGCAAAGTTACAGCCTGTTATATCCGAAAATTAAGATTAAAATTTATGGGTGGCAAACTAGATTTCCACTAATGTTTATAGGAGTCTCAAAAAGGCAACTTGATATAGCATTGGCTTAACAAAATATTTACAGAAATGTAAAATAACAACATTCATGGAATGCTACGCTCAATTTAAATCCTAAGAAGAAGCTATTCGGAGCACTATTGGAAGCAGATTGAGCAGCTCTAGAAGCTCTGCGCTCGCTTACTCCGATGGCTCCGAGTATTTGATAGTACGTTTTTTGACAGAATTGATTTTGTGCTCCGGCTACTGCTCTGCTGTTTTCTAATTCAGAGGAAGAGCAAGAGCAAAAAATAATTAATATTCAAATGTTCTGCAGAATCGAAGAAAATAAACAGGGTCCAGTCCAAGCCACGAGGAACCGTCAACGTGGCTCCACGCGTTTTGGCGGATGTTGAAGAACACTTTGCAGACATAATGCAATATACAAAACCTTGAAATGGCTAGCTGCAGTTCCAACTCCATGATAGCCACCACCGCTCTCCCAGCAAGGCGAAGTAAAGCTAATATCCAAGCCGAGCTTGTGGAAATATTTTTTGAAAGACTTGAGTTGCATAAACAGCAGCAGAAATCGCAGGAGATGCATCAAAAATCCCAAAAAGAGCAGCAAATAGCCAAGCCAGGTTTTAAAAATTGCTGGACTTCTTACAAGAAATCAAGGAAGTAAATTGGTTTTATGTAAGAAATATTGCTACGAACGGAATACTGGAAATGAATAAAATGTTACATGTATGTTTTTATTGGCTTCTGTTTACACAATAGCACATCCGTTCTTTTCTGCTGACGGACTGAAATCTGCAAAAGTATTGCTCCGATGTGGTTGTTCCCAGACTTCTTCCAATTTTTTTGATTTGGCTATTGCAGTAATTTAACATGTTGTGCAATATGCAGCAGGCCATTATATTGGCATTTTTTGGGGCTATCTGGACCTTGGCCAATTCCCCGAAATTGTGCACAGCATGCATCAGCTGATTGCAATGGATGGTGGATGTGGCCAGTATGAATTGGTGTTTAACATTTTTTAAAAATCCCATAAGATTAGTTTTTCTAAGTTTTCTTCTCCATTTGTTCCCCATAGATTTTAACATTTTTTTTTTAAAACTACCAAGCTACACTATGCGGAATCGATAGTGCTACCCGAACTGAGTAAATCCCTATCAGCGTGTGGCTAGATTGGTAGCACTTTGTATACTCTGTACCAAAGGTACATAGAGTATATTAAGTTTGTGCAAAAGTATGTAACAGGGAGACAGCCGAGTCGATATAGCCATGTCCGTCTGTCCGTCCGTCCGTCCGTATGAACAAACAGATCTCAGAGATGGTAAGAGATAGAGGTTTGACATGTATGGGACAAATACTTCTTATACTTGCAGGCAGATCAAGTTTATTTTCAATTTTTGCCACGCCCCCTCCCGCCCCCGCAATTTGGAAAAAACGTTATATCTCATACAGTTTTGAAGATAGGTGATTCGTATCTTGAAGAGATAGTTAGTAATTAGCAAAATGTATCTATTGAAGAAGAAATGATACAGATCGGACGAGCGTTTCTCAAGTTATAAACAAAATAGTAAATCACCCTCCCCCCACCCCATCCCACTCTTTTACAACTAACACTGCACAATTTTAGAGAGAGAAAGAGAGAGAGAGAGAGAGAGAGAAAGAGAGAGAGAGAGAGAGAGAGATGAGCGCAGCACCAGCATTGCATTCAGCTTCTACTACAGGTACAGAGTATGTTATAGTCGGGCATGACCGACTTTCTCACTTGTATTTTTATGGACCCTCAAAGTTTTTGAAATTGGTTGTGATAACAAAAAAAAGGTGTCATCAGATTTGGGCATACAGCTCATTCTGTTTTAGTGATAGCTGCAAACTGTCTTTGGCAAAGTTGTAGCTAACAGTTCGCAGAATAAATTTTTCTTACAAAAATTTTTAAAAAAATTTTGATTTCCGGTAGTTTTTCCTAAAAAACTTTTTTAAAAAATCGTATTTTTTTTACTTTTTCGAGAATAACTTTAAAAAAATGAGAACTTGAGAATTCTTTGGGAAAAATGAAGATGAACAAGGTTTTACAATCTGAACTCTTCTACATCCTCTAAAGCGGCCCCAAAAGTGTGCATTTCCAAAAAAAATTCAATAATTTCTTCGTTAAGCTTAGTACCTAGACAACTAAATCGCTAAATCAGCGCAGTGTGACCATTCAAAAATCAAACAGAAATGCAAAATGAACCAGTGCAAAGGAAACATTAAAAATGTTTGCTATGTGTGTGGAAAATTTATTACAAAAATAGACTCGCGCAAGAGATACAAAAAAAATGCTTGTGGTTTCAGTAAAGATTTTAAAAAAGCATACCAAAAATGCTATACAAAAAGTATTATTAAAACAAGTAAGAGTGTTGCGGTCAAGTGCCCCGACAGCAAAATACCCTGTCGGAAGTAATGTGGATCCTATAGCTTTGAATTCCTTTTATTTTAAAATTTATTTCAATAAATGGGCAGGCGCACTTGCATTTCTTCAGTGTTTTTGCTCGGATCTCATTGTGGTACACAAAATAGATAGATTTTGGGCCTAACTGAATATATATTAAGTCACTAGGTTCAAACTTAAAATTTTTAGCTCTTACAGTTTTTCGCGGTTAGAAAAAGATGGAGACGGAATTTCAAACCTGGAGCAATCTTGATCAGAATACGGTGTACACCTTCATACAAGCAAAAATTTGTGGCTCTATGTCTTATAGTCAGTGAGTTCAACGCGTTTATACATAGAGAGTGACAGTTTTTCGCTGCTAAATGATGGAGGATGTGGAGTTTTCCAAATCTGAAACAAATTCGATGTGGCTACAGTATACACCTACATACATGCAAAAATTTGTGGCTCTACGTCTTAAAGTCTGTGAGATCCACGCTTTTATACAGAGAAAAAGACAGTTTTTCGCTATTTAAAGATGGAGGAGGAGGAATTTTCCAAATCTGAAACAAACTCGATGTGGGTACAGTATACACCTATATACATTCCAAAACTTGTGGCTCTATCTATTACAGTCTCTGAGATCTACGCGCTCATACAGACAGACGGACAGACAGACAGACGGACATGGCTAAATCGACTCGGCTGTTGATGCCGATCAAGAATATATATATTTTATGTGGTCGGAAATGCTTCCTTCTCCCTGTTACATACATTTGCACAACTTCATGATCCCCTTTTTCCCATTTTTAATGGGAACAGGATATAAAAAGGACAAAAATCGAATTTTTATTTTTTAATGGCCGCCATTTTGTCAAAAAAAATGACAAAATTTTTTTCGAGGCTCAGACCAGAATTACGTTTACTCTGATTATAACCCCGTTTTCACTTTTCATTTCAGACATCCCGGAGACCTCGAATCATGGCCGCCAGCACCATAACTTTTTTCTTGGACACCTTTTTTGACGGCCGATAACTTTTGGAACAGCCCTCGCATCAAAGCAGTAAAAAAAAGTAGAGGCAAGCTAACTTCGGCTCGACCGAAGTTTATATACCCTTGGAGCTTGATATGTGGCTGACAGTTTGTGTGGCAGCTATACTATATAGTGGTCCGATTTCGAGAAATCTTGTTGAAATTATGTAAAATCATTGAAAATTTATAAATACGAGCGTTGGGAGGATAGCATTGAAAACAAAAAAGTTTTTCTCACTAAAACTGGTTTTTCAACCGATCGTTCCTATGGCAGCAAAATGCTATAGTCATCCGATCCGGCCGGTTCCGACAAATGTGCAGCGTATTTGTACCAAAAGACTTCGTGCAAAGTTTGGTTAAGATAGCTTTAAAACTGACGGAGGAGATAGCATAGAAACAGACGGACAGACGGACGGACATGGCTATATCAACTCAGCTCGTCATGTTGATCAAGAATATATATACTTTATGTGGTCGGAGATGCTTCCTTCTGTACGTTACAAACATCCGGACTATTTTAATGTACCCTCTCCAAGGGTATAAAAAACAGAATTGGAAAAACTCTTAGCGTTTTCAAATAAGATTTTTTTTAAAAAAGGTCCAAAAAATAGCCTTGACATGGAGAATACCACCTTAAAATTGCACAGTTCCGCTAAAATGTTTATGATGTCTTGGAATCTATCCTTTTAATTAAGTTGAATGCTACTGGGCTGGATGAAATTAACCCTAAGATCGTAAAAAGAATTCTCTCACAAACTTTGATCTTCTTAACTTATATTTTTAATACCGCCTTACCCACCTCAAAATTTCCGAGCTCTTGGAAATAGCTAATGTTGTTTCATTGCCCAAATCCACTAATCAAAAATACTTGAACATCTGATGGCAAAACAAATTAATGAATTCATGACCTTAAATAATCTTTTCAATAACAATCAGTCACGTTTAAAAAAAAAACTAAAGTTGTATCACAGCAATTCTCAAAATAACGGATGACATTCGAAAACAAATTGACAATGGAAATATAACATTATTGACTCTACTCGGTTACAGTAAAGCATTCGACACAGTTAACCACGATGTATTAAGCACTAAATTAAATCGAATGTGTATGTTTTCAAACACTGCTGTAGATTTGGTAAAGTCTTATCTAAGTAATCGACAACAACTGGTAGCTTCGGCTTCCTCATCCTTATTGACCCAAAAACGTGGTGTGCCCCAGTGATCGATTCTCGGGCCCTAATTTTTCTCTGTTTATGTCAATGACTTGCCGTCAGTCTTGTCTAATTGTGAAATTCATATGTATGCCGATGATGTTCAACTGTATGTTTCTCGTCCCATGTCGAAGTTTAATGAATGTGTAAATGTAAATGTTGGCTATACAGCTCCTACAACGGGGCCAAGCCAAGCTTCTCACGATCTCTTGGCGTGTGTGCTTTTTAAATTTTTCGCACAAGAGAAAGGGACCTACAGTTTAACGCCGGATCCGAACGGCAAAGTTTAAGAATTTGCTTTTTCATGGCTAGTTACTTTACTGCTGGCGCCAATAGCTGGTGAAGGTGACCGTATGTGTAAAAGCTATTTTATAAAGAAAGAAAAAAACTTTTATTATTAGATGTTCAGAGGCGGGATCGAACCCACGACCTCCCGCCCAGCAGTCCAGCACAATAACCACTGGGCCACATACGGCCACACTGGGCCACATACGGCCACATAATGAATGTGTACAAATTTGTAATATAGATCTATGTAAAGTTAATGAGTGGGCAAATAAGAATGGGCTTGGCCTAAACCCAGTTAAGTCCAAGTGCATAGTTATGAGCAGCAAGGTTGTCAGCACTGTAGGTTTGCCATCATTGAAAATTAACAATCTACCACAGTACAGTATGTAGAGCGAGCGAGCAACCTAGGATTTATTTTTAATCCGACATTAACTTGGAGTGATCAAGTCAGCGCATCTGTTGGAAAATTGTATGGACTGCTCAGGCAACTGTATCTGACTAAAGACTTTATACCGACCAAGCTGAGACTATTAATTGCTAAGACTTATTTAACACCCAGACTATTTTATGGTATTGAGGTCATTGGTACTTCTGACGCCAGAAGTCAACACAGAATGCAAGCGGCTTTTAACAATATTGCAAGATATATCGTAGTCG
Organism: Lordiphosa clarofinis; assembly: GCA_018904275.1. Taxonomy (NCBI): domain Eukaryota; kingdom Metazoa; phylum Arthropoda; class Insecta; order Diptera; family Drosophilidae; genus Lordiphosa; species Lordiphosa clarofinis. The sequence goes on along the minus strand of JAEIGQ010000121.1, from coordinate 495,509 downwards.
CTTTGGCCGGATATCAGACTATGCAATAAACATATTTAACCTCTCATTACAATCTTGGATAAGACTTAGAGCATTAATACTTCTTCATAGGATTATATAAACAAATGAGCCGTCGTAGCTTTGTGAACGTGTAACTCAGTGTGCTTCAATACAAGCTATCAAGCTCAAAATCTTATATTAAAAGTGAATCTTAAAGAGTACTTTTAGGGATATAGTAGGAAGAAAGGAAGAAACACGAAAAAAAAAATAATAAAAAAAATTAAATAAAATGATATAAAAAAAAATTATTGAAATATTTAATCTTTAATTTAAAATGTTTTCATTTAGTTAAGATTAAACCCTAAAATAATTTCATCTCATAATTGTATCGTGTTGTTCTTTCTACGTAATAAGTAAAATCAATAAGACATAAACATAAATGTAACTTTGTCCTTGTGACTAACGCAATAATGTAAAAGTTTTTGTAACTTGTAGAGTTAGGATGATATTTCGAAAATAAAATAAATAAAAATAAAGGGTCCATCGAAGTCAGACACCGCTCCTGCGCACCGCGACTGAGCAGTCTGCTGGTACCACTAAAAGGACAGATCCATGGAGGAACCATTTACAACGTCACACAAGCGTGTAAAAACCCATGGAGCCCCACTAAAGATATCCTTGGCTGAGGTGGCAAAGAGCAAAAAAATAGTGGGTTTCATAGATGACTTCAGCCACAGCGGAACAATTTCAAAGCACTTTTGGAAATGGATAGAGGCTACTACTAGTCGCGTCACGCAGGATGTGTTGCTCGAGAGCACTGGAGCACCGCCCTCATGCTAACGCATTGGATAGTTCCAAAAAAACATTCGGCTAGAGGCATGCGAGGATGATCGGTCGGTGGAGCTTTACAAAGCTGCCATCACGAAAGTGGGAGAGGTATACCACGACGCACGGCTGAGGGTAGTGGATGCGAAGGACATTCCATCAAGTCCGAGAGCAAGGGCTTGGTTACCCATCCACCCATCTTCAGAAGCAGAAAAAATACTGCAGATGATGAGGTTGTTTAAGCCTAGCTTCCCCACTAGCAATGGAAGTCGATCGTACCCCTCCAAATGAGAAACGCAGTGGCTGTTTCCGGAGGGTTGGACTATGGTCCAACCTTCGGACGACTCTACTCGGAGCAGGAGCTACTCAAACCAGAGGATGACGATGCTATTCTGACGGAGGAGGAATTCTTAAGCAACAATGATGCAGGTCCTGCAAATAAACCAGCATCACTGTAAAGCAGCATCTGCTGCACTTTTACTTCGCCTGGCAACGGCTTGTAAAAATGTAAAATTGGTTATACAGCTCCTCCTACGGGGCCAAGCCAAGCTTCTCTCAATCTCTTGGCGTGTGTGCTTTAAATTTTTTGCACAAGAGAAAGGGTCCCACAGTTAAACGCCGAATCCGAACGGCAAAGTTTGAGAATTTGCTTTTCATGGCTAGTTACTTCACAGCTGGCGGCAATAGTTGGTGGAGGTGACCGTATGTGTAAAAGCTTTTTTCTACAGAAAGAAAAAAAGTTTTATTATTAGATGTTCAGAGGCGGGATCGAACCCACGACCGTCCGCCCATCAGTCCAGCACACTAAACGCTGGGAAACAGACGGTCACATCAACGGCTTAAGAACACCTAAATACAATCTTTTTCAAACCCATGCACACTGGCCCCAATTGCCGATTTTTTGGCATAAAGTCTAATATTGATGCTGCAGAGCTGAAACTTGGTATATATGACAGCTACAGAATTTATAATACACTAGCAAAAAGCCCTTCGCGCTTCGCTGCGCCTTGAACAGTATAGAACCAATATTAGAATCAGTTTGAAGTAAATCGTGAGAGTCAAATATTTACCAAATTTGAAAACATTTTATAAATTTGTTCCCTCTGTGGAGCCCAGAAATCGAGTCATACATTCAGAGGCTTGAAATCAACGTTTTACTACTTTGCTTTTTCACCGTTACGACTTTGCTGCTGCGTTCTTAGCACCCCCAACCCACCTACACCTCACCCACTTCCAATCTACTTCTCACACAACTTCCACCGTTTCCCACCTGCTTTCCAACCACTTCCCACCCACTTCCCGCCCACATCCCACCCACTTCCCACCCACCTACCACCCAAATCCCACCCACATCCCTCCCACTTCCCATCCAGTTCCCATCCAGTTCCCACCCATCTCCCACCCACATCAAACCCACTTGCCGCCCACCTCCCACCAACATCCCGCCCAAATCCCACCCACCTCCCACCCACATCCCTCCCACTTCCCCTCCAGTTCCCACCCACTTGGCGCCCAATTCCCACTCACATCCCTCCCACTTCCCACCCACCCACATCCCACTCCCTTCCCGTCCGATTTCCACCCACTTTATTTCGTGTTGCTGTTTTTTAATTGTGGCTGGAGTTTTTGTTTTTGCGTTTGTCTTAGTTTTAATTGCAACTGTAGTTTTTTACTTTTGTACTCTGTCTTGTTGTTGTTGCCGTTTCATTTCACTTACGCTCCTGATCGGTAACTCAATTCAATTGCTCCCACGCACACATTGAAATCGTTTCTCTTCGATTTATGCTCTCTGGGCTTTGGTTTTGCGTGCGCTCTCTGCTCTCGCAACTGTAAAGCAAAGTGTGCCTTTCGAAATGAACTGGGAGCAAATGGCTGGCAACCTTGACCACCATCTGTCCACCCAGTGGTGGTTGATTTTCCGGAAGATTAGTATGCAGTTAATGTTGAACTATTTTTATTGATTTTTGAAAAAAAAGTTTGAACTTGATCGGATGAAAAACAAAGAAGTTTCATACAAAAGTTTTCCGCATTTCCCGGCAGAATTTTCCAAAATCCTTTCTTAGTACTCACTTTCAGCATAAGATAAAACTACTGTAAAAAACTCAGTTTCCAATCTTTTATGGTTTAGGCTGTGCGACGGTCACCAGTCAGTGAGTCAATGAGTCAGTCAGGTTGAACTCTTTTATATATATAGATGAAAACAAATTTGGATGATTCTGGCCACGCCTACCCTTACCGCCCATATAAGAATGCATTGCGCATATGTACCGAAATTTTGATTTTTTTATTTGATTTATTTATATTTAAAATTATAACATTAATAGAAATAGGACCTACCTTTAAGTTGAGAATAACGAAAGGGCCGCAAATGGCCGCAAATGGCCGCAAATGGCCGCAAAAAGCATTATTAACATAATACACTTTCAAGTTTAATTTAACATACATTATAATTGATTCCAGTGAATTCCAAATTAGTTCTACTCTATAGAAGACGAGCACTTTGGTTAAGTTTTCTCTGTATATGGACAACATAAAACAACACACATTAATGAAATATATCGAACATTATCCAAAAATGTTTCCATTTACGCATTCAAAATACCCTGGCCTTCAATATCCATACTTGCAATTAATTATTGGGCAAATTTAAAAGATGTGCAGGTCCAAAAAGTTACAAAATATTTGACGCCAATTTTATCACAACAATCTCTTCACTCAACAGCTGACTTCGATAAACGATAACAATTTGAGGGTTGCCAAACAATCAAAAATATTATTCGATCCTTTATATATGGAATATGTAGTTTAAAGGTGTATTATTAAAAATGAGTTTTGTTTCCATGAAATTTGGGAGTTTATGCCAAAAAATCGGCCATTGGGCCCAATGAGCCATGGTAAGGGAAAAATCCGTACTTGTATTCTCACTAAAAATCATTATAACACATTTCAACTTTCCGATTTTAGTGATGGACACATCACCACAACTAGCGTGACACTGGGAAAAGTACCTTAAGGATAGCCTATTTCTACATGACTCACGACACGGAGGGTCCACCACCACCGGAAAGCAGCAGAAACAGCCGCTCCAACCTCATAATAGGAGGCGATGCAAATGCCCTTCACACACAATGGTGCAGCTCTGATATTTACGAACGTGGTGAGTCACTCTTTAATTATCTACTAAGTACGAATATGGCTCCTGCCAACAAAGGTAACGACCCTACCTTTATTATAAAAAACCGAACTGAGGTTTTAGACATCACCCTCATTTCAAAGGACCTTTCTGACCAACTTGTTTCTTGGAAGGTCCTTGCATAATATAATAAATGTCCCCCTCCCACTAAAATCCAAAATCCCAGGAGAACCAGCTGGGAAACATGCAACAATTATTTGACAAAGAATATTAAATCCGTTCCGCCGTTTACACCGAACACCGGAGAACAAATCGATGAACTAGTCCAGCTGTTTCAAATCGTTCCATAGTGCCTGCCCCCACAGAAAACAAAAATCCACTCACAAACCTCCATGGTGGAGCAGTTAGTTAGACAAGCTCATAAAAGAATGTAGGCATACTTTTGATGCCGTCAAATATAATGACCAAACCACCTCAAGGGAATTATATAATAAAAAACTCAACACTTGTAAAAAAGTCCTAAGGAAAGCTAAACGCAGCTTTTGGTTTTATTTCTGTAGCAATATAGAATCCACTTCTTACGCATCGCGGCTCAGGAAGATGGAACCTGGACTGAATCCAGCGAAGAATCCTTAGATCTCCTGCTAACTACACACTTTCCAGCATGTTCCAGTACCCCAAAACCAACAGTAAGGCAACCCGACCTTTTGAGACTACATACATCGACACATTCGAGCCCTTTAAGTCACTAGGACCAGACAAGCCCAGCTTCAAAACTCTTTGGAGCTCATCATCCTTTGGATAAATCTAATTTTTGAAAGCTGCCTTAAGGTTAGCTATATACCTAAAAAAATGGAGGGAATCAAAAGTGGTATTTATACCCAAAGCTGGTAAAGCCTCACATGCTAGATCCAGCGATTATAGGCCAATAAGCCTTTCCTATTTTCTTTTAAAAACTCATACTGCAAAGGTAGATCCACCAAAACCGCCTTACACTCCTTAGTTTCAAGGATTGAACAATCGCTTGAAATAAAAGAATACTCTCTGACAGCATTTCTGGACATAAAGGGTGCTCTTAACAATGTCCTGCCTGGTGCCATCACCACTGCTTTGGGGGATGTGCGAGTGGACGCGCCAATGATTGAATTCGTCAACCTTATGCTCTCAAGTAGACCAGTGAATTCAACTATTGGTAAAATTCAAATGTAAAAGTTTTCCACAATTCTAATGTGACCTCATGCAGACCGCGCTGGTGACACTTTCTGAGTGGTCTTCTTCTTGCGGTCTTGGTGCAAATCCGAAAAAGACATAACTAGTTCTCTTCACACGGAGATACGAAATTCCAGCGAGTGAAAAAGGCATCCATTGCCCTCTTCTCTTGTAAGCAGGTGATAGGCCGCAAATGGGGATTTTCCCCAGCGATTGTTCATTGGCCTTACACAGCCATAGTACGTCCAATACTACTCTATGGAGATATAGTATGGTGGCTAGAATCGAGAAACCATCAGTCCTGAGCACTTTACACAAAGTACAGAAAAGTACTGAAATATGTATGAGCGGTGCGCAGCTCAATGACGTCAATAGACTCGACTGGGATAACTTGCCCCACAGCAGAGCAAATTCCACACCAATAACGCCAAAACACACACGGAATGCCGTAGATCCTTAAATGCGATCGCTCAGCATCTCCGTATCCACCTCATCTGGGTGCCTGAACACCGCAAAATAGAGGGAAACGAGTCAGCCGACAAACTGGCATCCTCCCAGATAAGATCTTGATAGGGATGCCCTTAGCATCATTTAAACTATTTACAAGGAATGAAACGTAAAGCTTGGCTACAGAACGATGGAACAACCTTCCGTTTTGCGCCGCAGCTAGACTCACCTGGTCAACGTTCAACCTAAATCGAACCAACAGTCTTCTGCGACAAAGTAAAGAAAACACATCTATTCTGGTTGGGGCCCTAATGGGTCACTGCCTCTTCGGCAGGCATGCAGCTCGCTTGGTCGTAGCTCACAACGACTTCTGCAGAAGCTGCCTATGTAAAAAAGAGGAGGAGACATTACCACATCTTCTTTGCCATTTCCCAGCTCTTAGTACAAGGAGATTTAAAACTCTTCTTCACCCATTTCTACTCAACCTCTCGGAAGTATCCGTTATAGAGATTCCTTCTCTATTAAAATTCTTAACGTCGTCACAATGGTTCAGTCGAGAGAAACCCCCCCTGGCTTAAATAGGGAATAATATGGTAACGCAATGGCCTAAGTGTAGGAACAGTCTTAATGTCCCTAGCCATCTAACTGAATATATATTAAGTCACTAAAAATTGTATCTCTAACAGTTTTTCGCGGTTAGAAGAAGAAGGAGGAGGAATTTGCCAAATCTGGAGCAAAATTGATTTGGGTAGGATATACACCTACATCCATGTAATAATTTGTGGCTCTACTTTTTATACTCTGTGAGATCAGCGCGTTCATACAAAGAGAGACAGTTTTTCGTTGTTAAAAGATGGAGGAGGTGGAATTTTCCAAATCTGAAAGAAACTCGATGTGGGTACAGTATACACCTACATACATGCCAAAAATGGTGGCTCTATCTATTACAATCTCTAACGGACAGACGGGCGGATGGAGAGACGAACATGGCTAAATCTACTCGACTGTTTATGCTAATCAAGAATATATATACTTTATGGGGTCGGAGGTGCTTCCTTCTGGCTGTTACATACATTTGCACAGCTTCATGATCCCCTTTTTCCCATTTTTAATGGGAACAGGGAATAAAAAAAATCAACAACAAAAAATAAAAATAATGCTGACCTCGCCATGATTCATATAACCATAGCTGTTAAGTAATGATTACTAATCGTAATGATTACATATTTGATTATTTTTTTTAAAGGCAAAATAATGATTACAATACGACTATTTTCAGTTTTACACGATTACTAATTGATTACTTTCAGAAGTAATAAAAAATAATCGGGATTATTGAGGATTACCAAAAAATAATCAAAAATAATCAAAAAATTATTCGACTACTTTACAAGATTATTTTTGATTATTTTCAAAAAAAAGGGCATAGCCAGATTTGTGGCCCTGAGCTGCCTACTAAACTGCCTTCTTAAACTAGTCGGCAATGGCGTAGACTGAAAGGTAGTGAGTCCTAGGTTCAAGTCCCAGTTTGGGACATGTATTTTTTTTTTTTTGTAATCTAGAATTTTAAAATAATTGCATTAGCTCCCTTGTATGCTATTAAACACAGCAAGCAAAATATGTATTGTTTCTCCTTTTCATTTCATCGGGTACCCAGCGGCGCAGAGGTGAATGAAGCTGGTCCACAACATGCATCCCGTAGGTGTCTACGTAATGGGAATTTATATAACAGTTGTGTTATGTTTGTGTCAATCGCCATTTGAAAAAAGGCTCGTCTGTCGGCAAAGTGCCAACTGCTTACGCTTCATATACATTACGTAACTTATATATACTGGCAAGTGAAACAAATTATCACAAATCGAAATTCAAACTGCAATTAGGCTGGGATCCTGCTGATCCTGTCCTTTATCCGGCTCGAAGGACCAAATTTGAAGTATGGTTCGAAATAAGTGGACTGTATTAATCTTTATCCGGTTGAGGTTAGAACTTTATTTGCGATACGATGTACATAATAAGTTTGAGACGTGCTGCAGGCGAGAATGTAGAAATGCAACTAAACTAAGATAAAAGATCAACGTGTTAGCGAGGCTAGTTCTTGCGATCGCTGCCTCCCACAGTGTTGCTATGTGTATGCTGTAACTGTTGATCAGTGGGAAGCAAACGATGCGTTCACAAACAAATAGGTGGGTGAAGAGCAGACAATGAAATTACAATGGTTGTCACATTAAATAGGTCTAGCAATTAACAAAGGTCATTTAATTCCTAAACATTGGCAGTTTACCCATATACCTAACAGTCAAGTGAGCTAACGCGCCGTCGTTCATGTGTTTCTGTGTTCGAGGTCCCGTGCTCAATTCCCGCCCTATTCTCATACAACGTTTTTTTTTTAATGCTTTATTTTTTTTTATTTTTTGATTCTGTTACGAAACGAAAACGGCCAACCTTACGTAAATGTATACAGAGTAGTAACCGATACTTGAAGACTGCCAGCCTTCAAAGTGTTTAAGAGCACATCGATCTTGTAATGGACATTTGCGCGGCTGTGTAATGGCCTGCATTATGACTACCCCCAGGACTATCAACATCTCGTTTGAAATGACTCTTCCGGGTCGGTTCAGTCGATAACGCCTGTAGTTCCGGTTTCGAGCTTAAGCTAGTCAGTAAAAATGTAAAATTGGCTCTACAGCCCAAAAATGCCAAGTCTCTCAACCTCTTGGCGTGTGTACGCTTATAATTTGTTGCACGAGACAAACAGACCTACAGTTTAACTCCAAATCCGAACGGCAAAGTTTGAGAAGCTTTTTCATTGCTTGTTACTTCAAAGGTGATTTATACCATGGAGAAATCCTTGAACTTTCTCTGGAGCAAGAATCGAGGTCTTAACATTTAAAATCCGTACAGTAATACGGCGCTATTGCAGATAGTGTGCGAATGGAAACAGGACTGCGTGTTTTTATAAATTTTAACCACCTTCCACAACTTTTAAAATTCTGAAAAAATTTGAAAAATTGTATCTATGAATGACAACCCATTTACCTCTGCGCCGCTGGGTACACGATGAAATGAAAAGGAGAAACAATACATATTTTGCTTGCTGTGTTTAATAGCACAATCTGGTACACGGGAGCTAATGCAATTGTTTTAAAATTCTAGATTACAAAAAAAAAAAAAAATACATGTCCCAAACTGGGACTTGAACCTAGGACTCAATACCTTTCATTCATAGGCATTAACCTCTACGCCATTGCCGACAAGTTTTAGTAGGCAGCTAAAAGTTATATTTGAAATCATTGAGGGCCACAAATCTGGCTATGCCTTTTTTTTTAAATAATCAAAAATAATGAAAAATAATCTTGTAAATTTAATTATTTTTGATTATTTTTTGTTAATCCTCAATAATCCCGATAATTTTTGATTATTTCTGAAAGTAATCAATTAGTAATCAAATATTTTTTACCAAGAGGATTGTATAATCATTACAATTCTTTTTAAAAAATAATGTAATTGATTACTAATCGTAACCGTAATTTAACAGCTATGATTCAAACCTACTACCTCTTGTGTTAGAGTTAGCCACCACCACCAGTATGTCTGTTTCAATGCTGGCAAATTCACTATTAGTGCCTCCTGCACTTGTAGCAGTGCAGTGGGTGTGCTCTGCTTTGTAGACTCGGCAGTTGCACTCTCCCATACGCGCACTCGCGTCAAATATTCGGAACACTGGTAACTGCACGTATGTTGTTATTGTGAACTTTGGTAGCCAGCGGGGCCCCAAACAATAAAATAAAAATTAAGAACAAAAACACTTTGTGAATTTATCTATGTGGTTTAACCCGAGGATTCACACTTTTCACAAGGCTGATTTTACACACGACTTTTCTCATCTAGTAATGCTCTAACATGAATCATGGTAGGGAGGGTTAAGACACCAGGCTCGAATCTACATAGAAACTTTCTTTAAATAGGCAAGTAAGATGATCGAGAAAGAGATGTAATACAATCGAACAACTAAGAATATAAGAAACAAGTGTATCACATGTGTTGAATAAGGACAAGAATAATTATAATTACAGTTTTCTCATGTATTGCTGTAAAAAACAGCAACCACTCCTTAAAAAAGATCAGTTCCTAACAATATCGCGATCGTGTTATTGGTTAGGGATTCGGCAATTGTGCGAATACCTCGGCTGAGTCACTGAGCTCTACTTTGAAAAAAAAAAAATAAGTTGCACAAGTCGCATTCGCATTCTCTCTGAAGTCGGACGTGTTTTTTTTTAATCTGTGTTTAATAATTTTTTGCCGGTGTCAAGTGTAGATAATTGTTTCTGTTTTTTTGTCCTGTGTTTATAATAAAAGTTAATATAACTAAATAAATTACTAAACGCAAAAACAAAACAAAACACTTTTTACATTACTGTTGCTGTGCATTTTAATTTGTTTCTTTCGTTTTGTTTCTTTCTAATTTGTCTTAGCTTGTGTGCATTCGGTCGTGTGCTATTGTTGTTGTTGGTGTAATCTCTCTCCCGTTTCCACACATTCCCTCTTGTTCTGTGTATTTTTATTCTTTTTCTGTTAGAAAAAGCTGTAGCTGTTCGATTGTTTGACCCCAGTAGTGAATTTGGTCCGTATACAGTCTGATTATTTAGTGTCGATTTAATTTGTCCGATTTATATCATGAGTTATCCGGTCTGTTTTAACAAAAAGTGCAAGACTCCGTCTGACGTTGATAGCTTTATTGGGTGCTGGCTTTGTGACAATATTGTACATGTCAAATGTGCTGGTTACAACGCCAGGGTTAAAGACTTTATAGAGCTATTCAACGGGCTGTCGTGGACTTGTGGGGCTTGCCGTGAAGTCGAAATGGAAATGAAAGTGTTCATGAGGCAGACTAGAGTTGGTTTTAAGAGCGTTTATTCCAAACTTGTCAAACTTACTGACGAGTTTGTGACTGTGGATTCTCAATTCTCCAGTTTAAAACTGATGAAAGAGTCTCCTAAGCGCAAAAAAACCATCAACTCGGGTGTGCCTCAGAAGCAAAATGCTCTTTCTGTTCCCGCCCAGACCCAGAGCCCATCGACTCCTAATATCCAGCGTCTGATATCTTTTAATACTCCGGCTCCAGCCCGGATAATTGGTACTGGAGATTTTACCACTAAAGAAGGTGGCATCTCTGATACCAGTCATGTGACATCAGATGTTGGCTCCGATTCGGCCGTTCAGGAGGTCCCGATCACCCCTGCTGTAAATATACCTAAAGAGAGTGCTGGTGTGGCTGCTCCCCCTATTTCGGTATCTATTACTGAGGTAACTGGGGAATCAAGGGCTATAAGGCCTCTCACAGGTATTCCTCCGAAGAAGCATATCTTTGTTTCTCGCCTTGCCCCTGATCTCACACCTGATGATGTTAAAGCCTTCATTCAGGCCAAAACTCAAGCCGCAGATGTTTTGGTAGATAAGTTCAAATTTTCTTATGAAAGGGATGTTTCCTCTTTTAAAGTTACTGTCCCAGATAAAATTTTTAAAACAATTTGTTCAGAGGATTTCTGGCCGGAACATTTAATTGTTAAAGAATATGTTCCCAAAAAGAAAACTCGTGCTCCTATTTACTTGCCTACTTTTTCTTCTAACCTTTCTGGTACCTCTTCTTCTACTGTGGTGTCAAAAAACTAATGTCCTCCCTTCTGCTTGCTTATCAAAATGTCCGTGGTCTTAATTCCAAATTAGCAAAACTGTTTGTTGACAGTATATCTTTCGATTTTCATGTTCTAGTTTTTACTGAGACGTGGTTAAAATCGGACATCTCTGATTCCACAATTTTTACCACTAAATACACCACTTATAGACGCGATCGCTCTTCTCGCGTTGGAGGAGGGGTTTTAATTGCTGTAGATTCCGGCCTTTCGTCGGAGTTGACAGATACTTTAATTCCCCTTGACATCGAGTTTATAAGTGTTAAATTAACTTTTTCTACTTTTTCCGTTTATATTACTTGCTCCTATATTCCTCCCCGTTCTGATGCCACAGTTTACTTATCTCACCTTTCTGCCATCGAGTCGGTCTCTCTATTATTATCAAGCACTGACCTTTTGGTTGTTCTTGGTGATTTCAACTTGCCGGAAGTAATGTGGTCCACGAATGATGAATCCAATGCACTATTTCCATCGAAATCTCATGATTTTATCGATGGACTTTTTGAGTTGTCGTTGTCTCAAGTCAATCCTGTTCGGAACTCGAACAACAGAACTCTTGATTTAATCTTTCTGTTGGATCCTCCCGGCAATGTTGCATCTAGAATCGACCCATTGGTGTTTCCTGAGGACCCCTTTCATCCTACAGTTGAACTTACTATCGATTTGCCTTCTTGTGTGTGCTCTGCTTCTGGGAATTCGACGGCTAAAACACGCTGTTTTCAAAAAGCAGATTTTTTGAAACTCAGTGATTTAATTTTTGAAACCGATTGGTCTCAATTGTACAATTGTACAGATATTGATGTCGCCATAAAACTTTTTTATGAAACCTTGTATTCGCTTTTTGATGTCTGTGTTCCACTTGAGCTCCCCCGCTGTCCTAATAGGCAGCCTTGGTTCACAAGAGAACTAATTACTTTAAAAAACAAGAAGTCAAGGTATTTCAAAAAGTATAAGATTTCGAAAAAATCATCTGATTTCTCTCGATATGTGGATGTGCGTTCTAGATTTAATGTGCTTAATGCACAGTGTTACAAAGACTATCTTAACCGATGCAGGCTGCAGTTCTCACAAAATCCTAAGCAGTTTTATTCCTTTGTTAACTCTAAACGCAAATCTTCCACTATCCCCTCATCTGTGCGCTACGGTAATGTGAAAGCGAACACTGATCAGGCCATAGCCGATTTGTTTGCGCAGTTTTTTACGTCAACATACTCGTCCACTAGCTTTCCTGCCAATCAACCATACCCTTATCGGCTAAATAAATCTAATTGTATTTTTAGCCCTGTGATAACTGAAAGCTCTCTTCTTTGTGATCTTAACTCTGTAAAACCTGTCTATGCACCGGGACCCGACGGAGTACCTGGTTGTGTACTTAGGTTTTGCGCTGATGCACTTTGTAAGCCTATTCATAAATTATTTGAATTGTCTTTGCAATCATCCACTTTCCCTATGTTATGGAAGGAATCTTTTATCATTCCTCTCCATAAAAAAGGAAATAAGTCTGATGTTGAGAATTATAGAGGTATTTCAAAGTTGTCTGCAATTCCGAAAGCTTTTGAGAGAATAATGACATCTCAATTGCAGCATTTATGCAGTTCCATTATTTCACCCTATCAACATGGTTTTGTAAAGCGTCGATCCACTACAACTAACTTATTAGAGCTTACATCATTAGTGATCAAAGGATTCTTATGTAATATGCAAACTGACGTGATTTATACTGATTTTAGTAAGGCTTTTGATTCTGTCAATCACTGCTTGCTGCTTCTCAAACTGAGTTTAATTGGTTTTCCAACCAACCTTCTTATTTGGATCTCTGATTACCTTAGTTCTAGAACACAAAAAGTTCTTTTTAGTAATTCATATTCCAAACCAATCCAGGTTACCTCTGGTGTACCCCAAGGTAGTCACTTGGGTCCATTGCTTTTTACACTCTTCATAAATGATCTTCCGTCAGTCTTGACTCACTCTCGTGTGCTTATGTACGCCGACGATGTGAAACTATGTTTAACATATAATGATTTGGTCTCCCGCTTTAATTTGCAAGCTGACTTGGATGCATTTCATTCTTGGTGTAAAGATAACCTACTAAACCTTAACAGTTCCAAGTGTAAGGTTATGACATTTTATAGAACCACACCACAATTCTTCTCTTATATGATTAATAATGTCCCACTAGAGTGTTTGAATGATACAGTCAATCAGGTAAATGATCTTGGGGTTATTCTAGATTACCGACTGAAATTTGACTCTCATATAACGGCTACTGTTTGTAAGGCCAGGAGTATTCTTGGGTTTATTAAGCGCTGGTCGAAGGAATTTGATGATCCATATACGACGAAAACTTTGTACATTTCTCTTGTACGTCCTATACTCGAGTACGGATCTTGTGTGTGGTCTCCGCAATATTCGACCCATCAAGACAGAATTGAATCTGTGCAAAAGCAGTTTTTATTGTTTGCTCTTCGTGGTTTAAGCTGGAATCCTGAGGTCCGTTTACCGTCATACTCTAGTAGGCTACTTTTGATTAACGTGCCCTCCCTCATTAACCGTAGAGTTATGCTTGGTGTAATTTTTATACATAGATTGATTAATGGTGAAATCGACTCTTCTGAGTTGGTTGGTCAAATTAACCTCAACGTTCCTATTAGACCGACTCGCAATTTTATACCCCTATCACTAAATCGTTGTACCACTAACTATGCTTTGCATGAACCTTTTCGTGTTCTCTGTGCTGATTACAATAAACTTTACCGAGTAATCAACTCGGAAGCTTCTCTTCCTGCTTTAAAAACTACTATTTTAACATATTTAGCCCGTAGTTAACATTTCTTTATGTTTTTCCTTCGCGATTCGTCTCATACGTTTGTGTCTCCGCCTCTCGGTCGGTTCGGCTACTATTTTGGGCTACTATTTTGCCTGCGGTTCGCGCGTAACAGGCCCTGGCTTGGTGTCGCATGGGCCACTTGAACGTACTGCGCATTGTACGTCAACGTCCAGACATTATGGTCCTTCGAGTATTCACTTACTCTCATAGACCGCCAAACGGTATTAAGACCGCAAGGCGCACCTTACAGTGCACTGCGGCAAAGATTCTGGAAATTTAAAAAAAAAGTTAAAAATCCACCCCTAAGAAGGCGACGCGGTATTTGTCGGATTCGGTGAGAGAACCAGCGAACCTAAGCGGCAGCGGAGGCTCAGGCGACCACCGCGGCGATCCTTCAAGCGGCAGCGGAGGCTTAGGCGACCACCTTTTTGTTCACTTTTTTGCTCATAACTTGAGAACCGTTCATCCGATCTTTATCATTTCCTCATCGCAAATCGATTCATTTTGCTAATTACTATCGAATCGACTACGAATCGACTATCTTCAAAACTGTAGGAGATATAACGTTTTTCCCAAATTGCGGGGGAGGGAGCGGGCGTGGCCAAACTGAAAAACAAACTTGATCTGTGTGCAGATAAAAGAAGCATTTGTACCATACATGTCAAACCTCTATCTCTTACCATCTCTGAGATCTAAGTGTTCATACAGACGGACGGACAGACGACTCGGCTGTTGATGCTGATCAAGAATATATATACTTTATATGGTCGAAAATGATTCCTTCTGCCTGTTACATACATTTGCACGACTTTAGTATACCCTTTTTACTCTACGAGTAACGGTTATAAAAACACTTAAAAATTTTTTTGAATTGAAAAATTTTTGAAGCACAAAATGGTGCTAAAAAGAGAGCAGCTAAACGCTTTAGCTGCAAGTCAATCTGCAGTTTATATGCAGATGAAAAATTGGATGAAATCTCATTAATGGTTCAAATATGGACTTGATGACAAAGGTTCAGAATCAACGGGAGCTGTTCAAGCAACAGCATGAAGAGTTAATAAGAAGCAAAGACGCTTTTTCTGGCGATGGGTTCGCCAAAACTCAAGCTCTGAAAAATAGAATAATAGCTGAGCTAAATAAAAAATCAGCCGACAGAACGATGAACACATCCATGCAACAAATGATCGGAGATCAAGGAATTCGGAAGAAAAAATTAAGTCAAGCCAGTAAAACGCTATTAAGGACGATATAAAGAGCAGGTTTAGATGTTAAACTACATCGAATCGACAGCGAATATTTAAAAGAAGATTTTCAGCAATTAAAGGAAATTTTTAAGGAATTAAAAGATAATGGACAAATCACTCCAACGCTATTGGAAAGAAACGAGGAGCTAAAACAGAAAAAACGAGACAACGAAATATGGATGACTCAACATAAGCTATCTGAACAATGTCTAAAGCTAATAGAGATTGAAATACTGGAGATATTACGACATGGGCAAGCTTTTATGACATTTTCAAGGAAATGGTAACTAATAACGTTAGCCTATCAAATAAACAGAAGCTAATGCGCCTTAAGGAAGTAGTTAAGGGTGAAGCAATGTATTTGATTAAACATTTGCTTATTACTGAGGATAATTACGAAGTGGCACTATCGACAAAACAGATATGAGAATCGAAGACAATTATTCACGAAGCATCTTTTCAAAATTCTCGATTTGCCACTAATGAACAGCGAATCGGAAAAAAGTGTTCGGCAGATGCAATATACGTACCACACAATAATGTACTCATGCCATTATAGGAATGAGAATCCCACTTGACGGTTTGGATGTGTTCATCGCAGGAATAATATTAAGGAAAATTAACATTCAGGACAACAGCAAAACGAACACTCATCTGCTACAACAAAAGAAGTTCAAACATTAAATGATGTACTGGAGTTTCTGGAAAAACACCTGCAAGCGGTCAAAGCGGTTCGACATCCGAGGCAATATAACCAGGAAAGTCCAAAAACAATGAGCTAACAGTTGCTTGCATTGTAAAATTACGGGCCACAGGATAGAAGATTGCAGAAAGTTTACGAATATGTCTACAAGCGAGAAATGGAACTTTGTACAATTAGAACGCATATGTTTCAGATGTCTTGGCCACAAATACTCACCATATAAAAACTGCCCAGAAGAAGAGAAGACATGTAAAATATGTAAAAACCTTCACCATGAATTATTACATACGGATGAAGAGGTTAAATTTGTCATGACATTACAATCAACGGAAAACAAAAAGACATTGCTGGCAACTGCACAAATTCAAGTTCAAGCTGCAACTGGAAATTGGGTGATGTTCCGTGCAGTAGTAGATCAAGGATCACAAATAACAGTGATATCATAAGAAGCAGCTCAAATGCTAAAATTACCAAAGCATAAGAAGAATACTAAAATATAAGGACCTGGTGAAAATTTAGTGGGAGTTTCTAAAGCGCCCTTCAGTTGAAAAGTCGACCACGGTTCCTGAGCAAAGAAAGGTTTAAAACAGAAGCGGTCGTTTTACCAAAACTACTCAGCCCACAACCACCTAATTCATTTGCATATGAAAAAGAAACATGGTGAAATGAGAGGCTAGCGGATCCTATGTTCAATGAGCGAAGCAGCATAGATATAATTATTGGGGGAGATTTGGTAGCGGAAATTCTAATGCAAGGCCTGAAACAAGAAGACCCTGTCATCGCGCAACGTACAAACTAAGGATGGATTCTATTAGGAGCAGTGCAAGCAATCGGGAAGCAACCACTACAAGTACAAGTAAACTTAAAAAAGATTTGCAAAACAGAGGAAGTGTCCGAAGTAACAATTACAACAGATAATGACAAATGCATGGCATGGGGTTACAAGACGACAATGAACAATATTGATGAAAGATTGACAATAAAAATGCCCATTACAAAGGAAACGAGAGCGTAAGTAAAAGTCGGCTTTAACCGACTTCGATATACCCGTAACTCATGAGAAAACATGCTTAACAGTGTTCCTGCGTTCCCTAGGGTGACCATCCAAAAAGTATGCAACATTTTTTAGGGTGGGTGCTTGGTTCAATTTTTGCTCATAACTTGAGTACCGTTCATCCGATCTTTGTCATCTCTTCGGCAAATTGATTCATTTTGCTAATTACTAATTATCTGTAGAAGGTACAAAACTGTAGGAGATATATCGTTTTTTCCAAATTGCGGGGGCGGGAGGGGGCGTGGCCAAAATTTGAAATAAACTTGATCTGCGTGCAGATAAAAGAAGCATTTGTCCCATACATGTCAAACCTCTATCTCTTACCATCTCTGAGATCTAGGTGTTCATACAGACAGACGGACGGACGGACAGACGGACAGACGGACAGACGAACATGGCTATATCGACTCGGCTGTTGATGCTGATCAAGAATATATATACTTTATATGGTCGGAGATGATTCCTTCTGCCTGTTACATACATTTGCACGACTTTAGTATACCCTTTTTACTCTACGAGTAACGGGTATAAAAAGAAGAAAGAAAAATTCAATAAAGAATTATCATCAAAACAAGAATATGACAGTAATTTTGGAAAAATTACAAGAATTTTTAAAATTCCGACGGCAAGTCCTCACTTTGGAGGAATTTGGGAAGCTGGCGTTACATCAGTAAAACATAATTTAAAAAGAGTAATAGGTGACAGCACGCTGCCTTATGAAGAGATGAGTACATTATTGGCACAGATCGAAGCAATTTTAAACTCAAGACCACAGTACCCAATCGACTGTAGAAACGAGCTCGACGACATTCTAACACCCGGTCATTTTATTATTGGAAGAGCAATGCTGGATTTTCCAGAAGACGTGGACGGAAAGCAGTGTCAACACTGGATCGATGGAAGTTGCTGTCAAAATTTTCAAGTCACTTTTGGCAAAAATGGAAAGATGAATACTTGGTTACACTTCAGAAACGCTTGAAATGGGAAAAAGAAACGGTTAATTTGGAAAAAGGACAAATAGTTCTAATAAAAAATGAGAGTACAAGTCCAACAAAATGGCCACTGAGAACGATTGAAGAAACACAACCAGGGAACGACGGGAAAGTTCGAGTTGTATCTATTAAAACACAAAATGGAGTTATAAAGAGACCAATAACAATAAATTCATTTAATGCCAGCAGCAATAGTATTAGGAAAAAATTAAGAAAGCAGATTATATACGACTGTCAACCTCAAGTGCAAGAAAGTTTGCTGCGGAGTAGACATGACATTCGCCACTGCCATTCGTTGTGAGTAACAATGCTTTCTTGCAGTTTAAAGTCAACTATTTACATTTACATTTAAATTCTATTGCAGAGACTTTCACTTTGATATTAAGGAAGGAAGAGGACTTTGTATTTCCTTTTAAAGCAGGGAAAACGCTAATTTAATATAATTCTAACTTTTGAATAATAAAAATAACCAACCAGAACACTGACAAAATAAATGTTTAAAACGCTTTATTATTTCACTTACAATACGTGTTTTATAACCGTATTTACAAAGCTTGTAGAAAGCGTATAAAAATGAATTATAAAACATGTTTTGTAAGCGTCTTTTTTAAGCTTATAAAGATGGGTGCGTTTCGATTATAAAACGCTTACTTTGATGCGTTTTATAAATGTCACAGCAGCGTTTTATAAGCGTTTTGCTTATATTTTAACGCTTACAAAACGTTTATTTTTATATGAAATTGTTTGCTGGGTTACTAAAACCAACACAGATAAAGCAAGAAATCAGCTTGATAAAAGAGAAATTACCGCCAAAACTACAGCTTCCAGGAGCAATAACTGGGACGGAAGATTTATAACCTCATAACTGATAAAAGAGAATTTACCGCCAAGACTACAGTTTCCAGGAGCAATAACTGGGACGGAAGTTCGTGAGATTTATAACTTCATGATTGCAGAAGCGATCATTGTTAATGAAACATTAATAATACATGCAGGGTTTTTTTTGCTATCGTTATTCACCCAGGAGTTTTCCAATGTGTATCAACTTATACCTAAACCATTTGAGAAGCACGGACAAACTACTTATAATCGCTCAGTTGAAGGCCGACTATTTAATTTATAATTTTAATATGGACGCCTACATGCTTATAACGGCCATTCAGCTAAATGCATGTACTCGCCAACGTAAAAAACACTTTCTCTGCCGAGGAAATTGGATATGGAAAGCAGCTTTAGACAACTCCTGTGAACTAGCAGCACTCAAACAAAGCATGGAACCCGCATGTGAGTTTCAAGAAACGCTTAATGAAAATGTATGGGTGGAACTAACTACTCCCATTACGAGGTTATATAAGGCGTTTAATAAGACCGTACTAAAATGGACATGTAGAAACCATAACAGTCAAATGATGAAAATCACCGCTCAAGCAATACTTAAACTTCGCCGAGGCTGTACCGCTCGCAATGAAAAACACCTTCTACCAACAGCTCATGATATCACCACCGAAGAGTCGTCCTCAATGAAGCAGCACCAGTTACAGTCTTAGCAAGTAAATTTAAATCAGAAAAAATAAAGCCTGTGATATGAAACAATCGTGTTATTAGTTAGGGATTCGGCAATTGTGCGAATACTTCAGCTGAATCACTCAGCTGTGCGAGCGGCTCTTTGACTTAAAAGAATAAGTAGTACATAGTATCAATAGTTTTATTTTAGGTAGCAACAATGTTCATACTGTACTGAGCCAGGGATTCTTTTATTAATTAGTATGTCTGATGGTTCTAGAGTTGTGACTCCCAACTATCCCCCAGCCGACTGCTTTGCTAGCCCTATTAACGGGTCCCGTCTGGCATTCATTATCTAGCAGAACCCGTGTCAGTCACCGCGCGGCGTCATTTCAGATGTGGGTATTTAAAACAAGTCTGTTTAAAATAGCATGATGTCTGATAGGATAAGAGCTGACACCAATATACCTCCAGTTCGTTACAATCTGTCCGTTATGCCAGCCTAAACCGTTGATACGGTTTTTTACGAAACTTCGGAAAATCGTTGGACGCTTGCCCGCCATGGTTTCTAGGATACAAAAAGGGGCGAAAATTTGCCAAATTATACCGTTCCTTCGACTGTAATAAAAGTGTTGGGATTGGTTATATGCTTCTCCAGGAAAATTTCCAAGTTGAAGAAACGGACGGGAAATGGTAAAAAAAACCGCGCAATTTTAAAATTTCCGATTGTGATGAAACTTTGGGGTATGTTCGTTCGCTTGCACAGTAAGGTTTCCCCTCAGAGCTAAGCTAAAGCTGTACATTTTTTGGCGATAACAAAAGCGCAAATCATTTCTCCCTGCATTTCATGGTAAGTGGAATCCATATTGGATTCAGAATTTTCCAAATGCGTATGGAGGCGGAGGCACACGTAGTGGTGGCTTATGCGGATGATATTGCCATTTTTAACAGCAGAATGTTTTCTTAAAAGCTGTGTGGCCTCATGCAGACCGCACTGACAACCGAGTGGACAAAATCTTGTGGCTAGGGGGCAAACCCGGCGAAAACGGAATTAGTTCTTTTGGCGCTGCGAAATAAGGCCCCAATGAAATAAGGCCCCAATGAAATAAGGCCCCAATGAAATAAGGCCCCAAAAAAAAATTAAATAAGGCCCCAAAAATTTATATGGAAAACAAAAACAACGATTTTTTCTCAAATTTGGGGTGTTATTTCATTTTTTGGGGCTTTATTTCCTAAATAAAATTTCAAAATAAAATAAGTCCCCAAAAGAAGAAATGAAATAAGGCCCCAAAAATTAGGTTTGCGGTCTTATTTCATTTCGCGAAATAAGACCCCCAATTTTAAATATGAATTTTTTGGGGTCTTATTTCATTTCTCTTATTTTTGCTGATATATGGAAAAAATTCCAATAACGGTTAATTTTCTTATCTGCCTGCGTTTTCTGACTTAGTATTTGATGCATTTTTGTACAGATGTGCAAAAGTACCGTTTTACAATTAGTTCAGTGATCACCTTTTGAGTTTGTTGATCAGTTTAGTGATTTGCATTGTGTAAAGCAGACGTTCAAGTGCGAGATAAAATTATGAAGTGCGAAAAAATTGTTGCATTACGGCGAACTGAAAATTTGTTCTACGCCAAAGAACTAAAAATGCTGTATTTTGACGAGGTAATTATATTGTCTATTTTAAAAAATCTTAGCGCCGCAGACGAGATTTTTTTTATATGAAAACTTTTTATATTATATCAAAAAAATTGTGTCAATCTAAGCGCCGCAGGCGAAAATTTTATACAAAAAAAATCGCGCGATTTTTGTGTAAAAAATTTTCATTATTATTTAATGTTATAGGTAGTTTGTTTCACTAAAAATCCAAATAAGAATATATTTTAAAATTTTATATTAGGTATTTCCAATAGTTTTTATTTTATTGAATAAAGCAATAAAATGAACAAAAAAAATAGAATTGAAAAATTGGGGTGTTATTTCATTTTTCAAAATGGGGTATTATTTCATTATTAAATAACACCCCAAATTTGGGGCCTTATTTCATTTTTTTTTGGGGCTTTATTTCATTTCAGTGGGGCCTTATTTCATAATTTAAATAGGGGTATTATTTCATTATGAAATAACTCCCCAAATTTGGGGACTTATTTCATTTTATCGTTTGGGGACTTATTTCATTGGGGACTTATTGCCTGCAGCCAGTTCTATTCACCTGAAAATAAACGGAGTAAACCTTGTATTTGGTGACAATGCCAAATACTTGGGTGTCATTCTGGACAAGATACTACTCTGGAATGACAACATAAATAAACGCATTAAAAAGACCACCATTTCTCTCTTATCTTGTAAAAAGGCCATCGGCTGCAAATGGTTATTTTCCCCATCCATTGTACATTGGCTACACACAGCCGTAATATGCCCCATACTAATCTACGGAGCATTTGTATGGAGGCCAGCACTAGCGAAACAATCAGCCCTGAACAATCTGCATAAAGTACAGATAAGTGTGGAAATATGTATTAGCTGTGCTCTCCGAACGACACCAACGGAAGAGGTTAATACTATTCTTCACCTTCTACTACTAGACCTCTTAGCTCAGCCAAATTCTACCACATCAGCCTTAAGACTACGAGAAACCGGGACACTCCTTACTCGAAGACCAAACGAATATACTGTAGTATGAACCAAGCAGAAGTGGTAGCCATCCCGGAAGCTGTTACCTGGCTTAGCACAATCACGGTCAAGGAAGGAAATATATTTATATACTCAGATAGTCAAGCCGCCCTTAAAGCACTTAACTCACATACCAAAAATGCTAAAACACTTATGGAATGTCGCTTATCTCTGAATGAGATCGCACGGCATTTCATTATACAACTTATATGGGCGCCTGGATAGGAAGGATGCCCTGCTCATAAAAAGCTACAGGCGTGGCTTAAAGGCAACACACCAACTGTGCGCGATTAGAATCTGCTGTGGGTTTCGAACCGTATCAGATGACACAGCGCTCGATATCGCTGGACTGGTGCCTCTGGAGGAGCTAGCTGCCGAAACCTCCAAGGTATATGCGGCAACCCACGTCAAAGGCTTCTCTGCTGAAATGAAGAACGCGATCCGTGCATCAGCAAAATAGCAAAGCCTGGGGCAATGGAATGCGTCTTCCAAAGGTCGCTGGACACACCGACTCATACCGGATCTGAAGAATCTGGCAGGAGGCACGGTCAGTTTAACTTTTACCTGACGCAAACCCTCCGCGGCCACGGCTGCTTCCGCAGCTACCTGCGCCGTATTAGACACGAACAATGTGTACCTGGTGCGGGGACACTGAGAAAGATGCGGAGCATGTAATGTTCGCCTGTGGCAGATTTGCACGGGAAAAGAAGCAACTGGAGGCGTCTATCGGGAAGCGCATAACGGTGACAAACCTGGTCCCAACAATGCAAGAGAGCAGCCGGAATTGGGAGCCACTAAGTCAATATTCGGCGGAAATCATGGCGGAACTGCGCAAGCTAGAGCGCTTAAGAAGCGTCAACGTTAAGTAGCAGAGCTGAGGTTTCTGCGAAGCATTGCTTAACGGCCGTACCACAGAAATGAAGCTTCACTTTCAACATAAAGTTTAAGCATTGTAAATAGGATTAATAATAAAGAATAAAAAAATAAAAACACTGAGCCGCGTGTGTACCTTGCTGCGACAAGGCAATGATCGGAGTCAATATTTGTAGTGTACTAATGAGTGGGTCTTGATGTTGTTCGACCAGCCGAGTATGTTGGGATTTCGATACGTGCACTTCTAATTATGCTCTTGCTAGCTCGCCGGCTACAGGGTATCTCAACTAAGTCTGACCGAATTTGTGGGAACTTTGGTGGTATTAAGTCCCCATGTCTTTACCCACCCTACCTGCGTTAAACAGACCGATACAGGTCGTCGCGCCCTTAACAATTAGTTACCATAGCTTCATGCTGTTTCCACACCTTTCATTCTTTACTCAGGGCGAAAATGAATTATTTAGAACATTATATAAATTTTAAAATTACAAAGGAATTTCATTTAATAAATTTCGTATCGATTTCAAGTTTATAAACATTTTCAGACTAATTTGAAAAATAAGGGTATAACAAGTGTGATAATTATAACTAAAGAAAATTGGTTGGGGCTCGAAACGGGGTATTCAAATGTAATATAAGGCACTTTTCATAAGATTCGCCAAAAAAAATTAATAGGGTTATGGTTTATAATTTGTTACTCAATAGATGTATGTTTGGTTAAATATATAAAGGAAACTTACAGGTTTTTTTTTTTTTTTAACGAAGAAACTTACTCCTCGTGGTCGGTGAGCTCAGAGACGACGTAGGTAATTGTTGCTGTGGATAAAAGTGGCATACATCGATATAAGGTTATGGCTAATTAGTACTATTATTTCGAATTCATAGCCGTTCGATATCCAAACACTTTGCATTAGCTATTCGAATAACATTCTTACTGGAAATAACTTAAGCTCTAAGGGATAGTAATTAATAAAAAAAATACAGTTTGAGAGTCACTGCTTTAACTTCAGGCTACTGCAGCTGGGCCCGAACCATTTCAGGAAGCGAAGCGCCAGGCATACATACAAAAATTAGTTTATGGGGATAAACACAACAAGATTCCGCCGACTAGTGTATTGAAATTTACTAAGAAGTTTGTTAATACGATACTTGAACAAGACGGCTATAATAATGTCTTTTTAATTCAGGCTATAGCACTAATGTGTCGGCTGTTTGGATATCGTAGACTGTTTTATAGATGGATACTGATGAACGGCTACTGGGATTATTAGTGCCTCCGTGTGGGTATGGGTCGGCCTCTTGTTTCTTATGCAACTCTCCCTTGGGCTGGCTGTTGGCGGGGGTCGCCAGGGGCCGAGAGGTCATCCATGGACTGATTCCAAGGAATTGAATCCACCTTATTTCGTCCGATTGGAGAAAAGGGTTCCCGTCAGATCCAACAATAGCCGGAGGAGCTCGGCTTGGCTGGTGAAACCGCATCCACAGCACTGACTAGGTTAAAGAAATTCACTATTTAACTGATTTACATAAATATAAGCAGAACCACCATATACCTTCTCGTAAGGTTTCCCAATCGCGGTAAACACAGAGGTTCCACAACTAATAGCAACGAAAATTTGAGAATTTTCACTAAGGTTAAGCAACGTGACCCAAGCACGTTATATAATAATTTAGACTTGGTGGTCTTTAGCGACACGTTTGATTAACTCCAGCCAGACTTTAGTACTAACTCAATCAGAACTTTTTCACTGAGGCAAGGGCTAGCCTGACTTGAGCTTTTCTAGTTCGACTATATCTATTCTGCTTACTCCAACGGCAGACATAGAATAACGCATGCGTGGGCGCCAGCTCCCAACGGCATTATCGGATGATCATGCTGAAAATCACTCGAACTTACAACAGTTGTCAATTGTACTTCTTGAGTGAAATTTCAACTGGAGTGTATTAAGATGAACTTAAACTTAATAGTAACACTTGCGCTCTCTTGTTATGTTAGTCAATGCCTTACGATTTCTACTACTATTTTTAAACACGAACAGCCTGTAGAAGTACTTGTATTTCGAGTGTATTTGTATCTTTAAAATTGGCCACTACAGCGCAGTTGAAGTAGTCTAGTCTTAATAGTAAGGCTTCAACTGAAACAGGCGATAATTAGTTATGACTTAACCTGTATATCTTTTAGATGGTATACCCCTAAGTTTTTGCCCGTATCGTTAGATAATTGGTAATAAGATGCACCGACTTTACGTGTAACCACAGCCGGTATAAAAACTGGGGCAAGTTTAGAGCTAAAGGGCATAGCAGAATAAGCATACAAAAACTGCCCCCACTCCGATCAGCACCAAATTTAAATATGTTCTTACCATCAATAAGAAACTCACTCTCCTAAATTTGTAGTCTTCTAATCTCTATCGGAGTAGAGTTATGAGGGCGGAAAGATAAATCAAAAAAGTCGTGTATCTTAAGAACTGCTTAACCGATTTGGATGGGTTTAATATATGTTGTAAGTGTTCACACCACAATTCAAAAAATATTTTTTGCACATTTTTATTGCCAATTCTTTGGCCCAAAAAAAATTATTGAAATTTTCAAATAATTCTTTTACTGTGTTAGCCTTTTGCGACACCGACAGTTTTTTGCTGGTTTTTTCATCAAGAGGTCCCTAACAACATATCATTTTTGCAAACACATACCAAGTGCACCTCATGGTGAAATATAATTAAACGTTAAATTTGTATTTTTCATTAATATTTTATAAATATAAGGCACACTGTTAATCAACTTAAAAGGGGAAAAAAGGGGAAATTTTCTGTCAATTCTGTGTAAGTAGTTACAGTGTGCTCAGTATTATAAAATATATTTGTAAAACTATTCACATGAAATATTAGTATTCACTATGAAGATGATTTCCGATGTCCCTGCAAAAATTTTACATTGTTAAGGACTTCTTATTGAAAAAACCAGCAAAAAACTATAAGATTTGATATCGATTTACACTTCGAAAAAATTATTTGAAAATTTTAATAATATTTTTTGTGCTTAAGAATTGGTAATAAAAATGTGCAAAAATAATTTTCTGAATTCTATGGTGGACACTTATAACATATTTTTAACACATTTAAATCGGTTAAGCGGTTCTTCAGATAAACGAGTTTTTTGTTTAGCCTTTCCGCCCTTATAACTCAACAATAGCGATTAGAAGACTAAAAATTTAGGAGAGTGAGTTTCTCATTGATGGTAACAACATATTTAATTTTGGTGCTGATCGGAGTGGGGGCAGTTTTTGTATGCTTATTCTGCTATGCCCTTTCTTAACTGCGTTGCTCTGGCAGAAGTTGCGAGCATATACAGGAGCCCCTACCTTTAGTTGTAAACTGCGACTACGTAAGTTGTAAACCTTCGCATTATGCTCGTGTGTGTCGGTTATCTTTTGCTGAGCTGCTTGACGCATTACTTGAAAGGCGCTTTGCTGGTCGATTCTAGTATCTTCGGATAATAAATCTAATCGTCGGAGTAGCTCATAGTCCTTTCCGTTTAGAACCATATTTTGACCGAATACTAAAAAATATGGTGAAAAACCAGTACTGCGATGAACATTGGCTCTTAAGGCTGCACTAATCTCTGGTAATTTATTATTCCAGCTCGTATGGTCATCACCTATATAAGCTCGTATCGCTGCTAATATGGACCGATTGAGTCTCTCGCTCGCGTTGGCCTGCGGCGAATATATGGCCGTGCAAATATGAGATATCCCAAATCTGGTAAGAAATGCTTTAAAGATCCCGGATACAAACTGGGAGCCATTATCCGTTAATATGGCTTCGGGTACTCCAAATGTACAAAAGAGCGTGTTTTCCAAAAACTCACAAATCTTGTTTGAGGTAAACTTTCTTAAGGGACAAAGGAAATGAAATTTGGTGTTGTGATCAACGACAACCAATAAACCAATATTTCCCGTTTTTGAACGAGGGTATTGGCCCAACAGGTCCATATATAACTTCTGAAACGGTCTTTCAGAAACCATTGGCGTGCCCATTGGCGGTTTCAGAACTATGTTTGGGTTCTTAGTTTGGTGGCAAATATCGCACTGTGAGATGTACTCACGTATTTGTTTGACCATCTTTGGCCAAAATATATACCTTTTAAGCTTATCAATAGTTTTGGCTATGCCACTGTGTGCGGCGTTTGGGGGATCATGGGCTCTACAAATAATCTCTTTGGTGAGACCAGAAGGCACCCAAAGTTTCCAGGCTGACTTATCACTTTTTGGCTCACTCGTGAGTGGCTCAGTCCTTTTGTATACGAATTCGTTTTCTATTTTTAAGTCAGGTAGCTTGGATTTGTTTGCACGGATTTGATCTATAAGATCGCAATACTCTGGTGATTTGAACTCATCAGATTTTAAATCAACTATGGGTCCATGTTCATCGAGCTCCATGACGTTGAGCTCGCTTTGACGGGATAGTGCATCTGCAACTACATTTTGAGCTCCACTACGGTGAGAAATTTTAAAGGAAAACCCTTGTAGTTTGATTGCCCAACGGGCCAATCGCCCAGTCAGGTCTTTCTGCTTCATAAGCCATAGTAGCGAAGCGTGATCAGTAACAACTTGAGAGTCCTGGCCCTCTACTTATGCCCTGAATTTTTTTATTCCTTTAATTACGGCCAGACATTCGAGCTCTGTGATAGAGTAATTTTTCTGAGCTTTGGAAAGTTTTTCAGACATATAGGCAACTGTTAATTCGTCATCTTTCTCATTTAACTGCGCTAACACGCAGCCTAGCCCAACAGTACTAGCGTCACATACCAATACAAAAGGTTTTTAAAACATGGGGCTGACAGAATCGGAGCTGAGGTCAGACAATCTTTTAACTTAATAAAAGATTCTTCCGCAGCGGGGTTCCAGGAGAATGGCCGATGCTTCTTTAACAATTCGGTTAAAGGACAGCTTATCGTAGCATAATTATCGATAAATCTGCGATACCAGCCGGACAATCCGAGGAACCTTCGAAGTTGCTTTACCGTTTTCGGTCTGGGGAACTCGTTAATCGCTCGAATTTTATTGGGGTCAGTTTTTAGTTGACCATCCCCAATTATGAAACCTAAATATTTAATTTCTTCCATACAGAAGTGCGACTTGGCTATGTTAATAGTGAGGTTGGCTTTTCTTAAGTGAACAGCCACCTCTTGCAGTAATAACATATGCGAATCAAAGTCATCAGATAAAATCAATAAGTCGTCTAAATAAACAAACACACGACTGCGTAGATTTGCAGGTATAACGTGGTCCATAAGACGACAGAGAGTTTGCGCAGCGTTTGTAAGGTATGTGCCAATACGCATGCTTCATATCTAAGCCTGTTATGTATTTTGCTGGAGGCAACCTACTAATAATGCCATCAATATGAGGCAAGGGGTAGGCGTCTTTTCGCGTGTGTTTGTTGATTTCCCTAGAATCTAAGCAGAGACGATTTTTTGTACCTTTCTTCACGAGTACGCAGTTGCTACTCCACGAATTATGGGATTCTTCAATCACATCTAAGGCCAGCATATTTTCAACTTCGTCGAACATCAACTTCTCCTTAGCCGGCGATATCGGCCAGAAACGCTGCTTGATGGGAACGGTGGGTTCCATTTCTATGGAATGCTCAATTACATGT
Organism: Lordiphosa clarofinis; assembly: GCA_018904275.1. Classification (NCBI taxonomy): domain Eukaryota; kingdom Metazoa; phylum Arthropoda; class Insecta; order Diptera; family Drosophilidae; genus Lordiphosa; species Lordiphosa clarofinis. Next base: position 466,696 of record JAEIGQ010000121.1, on the reverse strand, counting down.
GTTCGCCCTAAACCTTCACGCTCGTAGGATGGAAATATATTTATTATCGAATCTAACTGACGCCGCTGTTCAGCATTTAAAACGTGCATTTTTGGAAACTCGTCGGACTTAGGTTCGCTACCGACATCTAACTCATGAATGACTTCCGTGCCACTTAATATATTAGTAAGCAATCCGAAATCTTTCCAGAAATCGATTCCCAAATACACATTCTGTTTTAAATCTGGTACTATAAAGAATTTTACGTCTTTTGTGTGTTCTCGAAATTTAATAGGAACTTTTAGCTCAGACGTTACCCTGCAAGCTTCATTACTAGCTGTTTTTATGCGACCAGAGCATTTTCGTGCTTTTGGGTGTTTGGCCAGTATTTTGGCTGCTTCATTTCCTAGGCAGCTAATTGTAGCTCCTGAATCTAATAGGGCGGTGAACTGTTGGCCTTCTACAGTGACCTCTGTATATAATCGGTTATCAGAATTCATAAAAACTGAAGATATAAGACGTTTACGCACTTTTTTAATCTTTTTCCAAAATTCTCGCTGACAAATAGTTGACCGCTTGGGACTAAAAACGATGCTTATTGGTTGTGTTTCCTTATTACTACATATAATAAGGTCTAGGTCAGTTTGAGTTTGTACATCATGATTATTGAAAGACATAGCCGGGTTTTTATTGTATACGTTATTCGAGTTTGTGTCGATCACCATATCGGGGTTCGACATGGAGTTAGTTGTGGTTACTGATTCGTGTTTGTGTTTGGATGCGACAAAATGGTGTTGGTTTGCGCATCCTTCTTGCGGTTTTCCGACGGGTTACAGTTGCTGCAGCGGGGCTTGAACGTATTCTTAGCGCCGCATCCGTAGCAAAATACGCGTCTTTCTCCCACACAGTCGTCAATTCGATGACCTGCCTTATCGCAGTTCCAACAGACTAACTTGTGACGGCGTATTTCCGAGATACTTTCGTCTTCAAGCTCCTCACCTTCGCTAAGAATCTCCGATACAACATGCTTTCCCATCTTTGGTCTTGGAACAGAATGGTTGCAGTCACGAGAAAAATTTTCATGTTTTCTAACCTCATCTCTTAGTTCGTTTCTGCTTTTAATTTTCAGATGAAGCAACTCATATCTTCGAGCGTTTTTAGCATTTCGTTTCAAAATGTCTACTAGCTCAAGCTCACTAACTTCATGCGATAGACGAGATACTAAATCCTCGATCGCCGACTGAAAATCGTCAAAGGATTCGTGGTCCTTTTGGTGACGCTTTCTTATTAATTCCCACAGATCGAAATCGTCCTTTGCGTCATCAAATCTTTGACGAAAGGCCGTACAAAATGTTTCCCATTTGAATTGGCTGTCTTTCCTGTGGAAACTCCAGAACCAATCGCTAGCTTTACCCGAAAATAGCAAATGTAAATTGTCGCAAAGCAAATCATCATTTTTGCCAAGAGTTTGAGCATTTAATGAGCTAACGCGATAGAGAAATTCTTCCACATGCATTGATTCCTTAGTTCCATCGAACCTTAGACGCCAACTTAGCAATATGCTGGCTGCCTTTTCTGGAGCAACACTAGTTGTGGAAGACCTGCGTCTAGTGTTTTCCGAAGTTTGGCGTCGAGAGCTTGTCTCATTGGGATGATCTGACGTGTGGTCATTGGAATTATTTGAAGAGTCCTGAGGTGAGTCCTGAGGTTGCCTAACATCTACTAAGTTGACACTGGCTAGTTGCGATTGCATAACCTGTTCAATTGAGGATTTTATAAAAGAGCTTATATTTTTCATCATTTCCCTTTGTTGCTCTTGTATGGCCATCTGAATGTAACCAGTAAGGCTGTCCGTGTTTTCTTGACCAATGGATTTGTCTCCTATACTGTCTTGAGATAGCCTTCGCTCAGGAAAGGCCAGTCTCGTTTGTGTCTGCGATCGGGTTTGCATTCCTAGTTTAGGAGTGGCTCCTCGACCATATCCTCTTCCTATAGCTGGTTTCCTTCCCCTATTATTAGGATCGACACCCATGTTAGACATCGTGCTCCTTTGAGTGGCATTTGCTACAGCCAGGGAAGAGATTTTATAGTCCGCTGGCAACTCTGCGGCCAAAGTATTATTCTCATACCCCAATTGACTTGGGTTACACTCTCTCTTACAAACTGGACATTCAAGAGCAGTTTTTAAATGGTTAATTATGCAATCTTTATGAAATTTATGATGACAGGGAGTCGTAGTCCTGTCTTGGAATTTCTTGGCAAATGCCACAAAATGGGTCAGCCTGGTTTAAAGCTGCCGCTATATTTTCGTTACTATGCTCCAGTGGCATTTTGGTATATGAAATAAATTTTTCGTTTGATTAATGTAGAATGCTATCAAAATTGTATGATTTAGAAATTATAAAGCGATCGCCCCTTTCGAGCATGATATGGTGCGGTTGTACAGCATGATGGTCTACAATTCCTTAGTGAGAACGCTTTTTGTGTGAACTTTAACTATTCTATTGTAAGCTTACTCTTGGAGTTTAGTCTGACATGGTCATTCTATACTTAGTGTAAGTACAGACTGCCATTCCAATATCTGAACTGAATTCCTGCTGTAAACTATTTTTCTGACACAGTTATTTCTCAAAGCATTGTTGAACTTCTTCTATTGATTATAATTTGGTCAGTATACTCATGGATATGAATGATAACTGCAAATTCCAAAATAAGCATCAATAGTTATTCTTTTGCTAAGTCTGTGGTCCTTTAAATAAACTAGATATATTAATAATTACAATCACTGTTAGTCCTTGCTATCAACAGAATATACATAGGTCGATGTATCCAAGAACTGAATAAGAGTCGCTAATTCCATATGTAACAACTACTGACGCATAACAATATATGACTGTTATTACAATACTCACAAAACTATTTTCAAAATGACAGAGCAATGTTGGAGCTTAGCCACCATAACCTGTGATGTCTTGGTGATATATACATCGATGGTCAAATTGGTTTTCTTGGGCCCCACGTTAGGCGCCAATTATGTAGTGTACTAATGCGTGGGTCTTGATGTTGTTCGACCAGCCTAGTATGTTAGGATTTCGATACGTGCACTTCTAGCTATGCTCCTGCTAGCTCGCCGGCTTATGTCGGGGGTTCTTTCTACCGTCCCTCTAATACATACTCTAACGCACACCAACATAATATTTAAGTGCACATTTGGGGGTAAATAATGTTAGCAACTATGAACAGGGTAAAAATGAAAGAAAAAATAATGATATTCCCGACAAACTACAGGGTATCTCAACTAAGTCTGACCGAATTTGTGGGAACTTTGGTGGTATTAAGTCCCCATGTCTTTACCCACCCCCTACCTGCGCTAAACAGACCGATACAGGTCGTCGCGCCCTTAACAATTAGTTACCAGAGCTTCATGCTGTTTCCACACCTTTCATTCTTTACTCAGGGCGAAAATGAATTATTTAGAACATTATATAAATTTTAAAATTACAAAGGAATTTCATTTAATAAATTTCGTATCGATTTCAAGTTTATAAACATTTTCAGACTAATTTGAAAAATAAGGGTATAACAAGTGTGATAATTATAACTAAAGAAAATTGGTTGGGGCTCGAAACGGGGTATTCAAATGTAATATAAGGCGCTTTTCATAAGATTCGCCAAAAAAAATTAATAGGGTTATGGTTTATAATTTGTTACTCAATAGATGTATGTTTGGTTAAATATATAAAGGAAACTTAAAAGTTTTTTTTTTTCCTTAACGAAGAAACTTACTCCTCGTGGTCGGTGAGCTCAGAGACGACGTAGGTAATTGTTGCTGTGGATAAAAGTGGCATACATCGATATAAGGTTATGGCTAATTAGTACTATTATTTCGAATTCATACCCGTTCGATATCCAAACACTTTGCATTAGCTATTCGAATAACATTCTTACTGGAAATAACTTAAGCTCTAAGGGATTGTAATTAATAAAAAAAATACAATTTGAGAGTCACTGCTTTAACTTCAGGCTACTGCAGCTGGGCCCGAACCATTTCAGGAAGCGAAGCACCAGGCATACATACAAAAATTAGTTTATGGGGATAAACACAACAAGATTCCGCCGACTAGTGTATTGAAATTTACTAAGAAGTTTGTTAATACGATACTTGAACAAGACGGCTATAATAATGTCTTTTTAATTCAGGCTATAGCACTAATGTGTCGGCTGTTTGGATATCGTAGACTGTTTTATAGATGGATACTGATGAACGGCTACTGGGATTATTAGTGCCTCCGTGTGGGTATGGGTCGGCCTCTTGTTTCTTATGCAACTCTCCCTTGGGCTGGCTGTTGGCGGGGGTCGCCAGGGGCCGAAAGTTCATCCACGGACTGATCCCAAGGAATTGAATCCAGCTTATTTCGTCCGATTGGAGAAAAGGGTTCCCGTCAGATCCAACAATAGCCGGAGTAGCTCGGCTTGGCTGGTGAAACCGCATCCACAGCACTGACTAGGTTAAAGAAATTCACTATTTAACCGATTTACATAAATATAAGCAGAACCACCATATACCTTCTCGTAAGGTTTCCCAATCGCGGTAAACACAGAGGTTCCACAACTAATAGCAACGAAAATTTGAGAATTTTCACTTAAGGTTAAGCAACGTGACCCAAGCACGTTATATAATAATTTAGACTTGGTGGTCTTTAGCGACACGTTTGATTAACTCCAGCCAGACTTTAGTACTAACTCAATCAGAACTTTTTCACTGAGGCAAGGGCTAGCCTGACTTGAGCTTTTCTAGTTAGACTATATCTATTCTGCTTACTCCAACGGCAGACATAGGATAACGCATGTGTGGGCGCCAGCTCCCAACGGCATTATCGGATGATCATGCTGATAATCACTCGAACTTACAACGAAGAACAGTTGGTAATTGTACTTCTTGAGTGAAATTTCAACTGGAGTGTATTAAGATGAACTTAAACTCAATAGTGACACTTGCGCTCTCTTGTTATGTTAGTCAATGCCTTACGATTTCTACTACTATTTTTAAACACGAACAGCCTGTAGAAGTACTTGTATTTCGAGTGTATTTGTATCTTTAAAATTGGCCACTACATATTGGCTCCTCGAATCTCACGCTCGTCAAGTATACCTTCCGTCGATCACAACGTGATCAATATGATTTCGTGTTCGTTGATCAGGGGACTTCCAGGTCGCCTTATGGATGTCTCGATGTTCAAAACTGGTACAACTTATGACCATGTTCCGGCCCGCAGCGAAGTTTATTAGCCTCTCTCCATTACCGGAGGTTGTTTCATGAAGGCTAAATCTGCCGACTGTGGAACCTACGAGAACGTAAGTTAAAGTCGACTCTAACCGACTTCGATATACCTGTTACTCATAACAAAACACGTTAAACAGTGTTCCTGCGTTCCTTAGGGTGAAAATCCGAAAAATATGCAACATTTTTTTAACTCGGCTATTTATTATCCGATTTTTGCTGTAAATTTCAGGCATAATAGTTGTTGCTTATATAAATTTAAGTTATAAATTTGAACAGGATATCTTAACAAGTGAGAAAGTCAGTCAAGCCCGACTATGCCATAATCTGTACCTGGAGTTGGAGCTGAAATGCAGTGCTGCTGCTGTGTCTCTCTCAATCTCTGTCTCTCTCTCTCTCTCGCTCTCTCTCTCTTTTTCTCTCTCTCTTTTTCTCTCTCTCTCTCTCTCTCTAAGATTGTGCGATGTTGGTTGTGAAAGTGTGGGAGGGATGGTGGCTGGGGGTGCTTGGTTCATTTTTTTGCTCATAACTTCAGAACCGCTCATCCAATCTGTATCATTTATCTTCGGCAAATCGATTCATTTTGCTAATTACTAACTATCTCTAGAAGGTACGAATCGTCTATCTTCAAAACTGTAGGAGAAATAACGTTTTTTCCAAATTGCGGGCGCTGAATGGGGCGTGGCAAAAAATTAAAAACAAACTTGATCTGCCTGCAAGTATAAGAAGCACTTTTCCCATACATGTCAAACCTCTATCTCTTACCATCTCTGAGATCTGTTTGTTCATACGGATGGACGGACGGACAGACGGACATGGCTGTTCATGCTGATCAAGAATATATATACTTTATATGATCGAAAAAGATACCTTCTGCCTGTTACATCCATTTGCACGACTTTGGTATACCCTTGTAAAACTAAAACTAACGTTTAAATCTAACAGATGAGGTCGATAAACATGTTTCATTTCATTTCTAAATATTGTTTCACTATTATTCCATTTCATTATACATACATCATTCAACTTCACCTTTACACACATACACAAACACTAATATGAGACTGTAATCAGACTTAAGATTTAGTAATAAAAGAACACTCGCAGCATACAGGCATTCTTTTCGGGTCCCGTGGACATATAATCTCAATATTTTTCACATGGTGCCGAAACCCGGGAGAGTAGTGTCTGTCGATATTCTATGAATTTATTTCCTGAGCGATTATTCATATATAATCAAGAAGAATATCTAATGGGCGTGTGTGAAGATTGCTCAATAGCAATTAATTAGACTCATTAGTGAAAGTGATTTATTAAAAATGGATACAGCGTATTGGTCCACATGCAGTACGCAGCTGACCAAGCTGTGCAATTTAATAGAAAAATATATAGCTGAAACAGCCAGAAGAAACATGCATCAGTAGATGGTGTAAGAGAGCTACTCTGCACTAAAATGAAGGTACCAGAAGCCAACGTGAGAGACACACGGATCATTTTTGAAAAAGGCAATACAGTTGGAATTATTGCAGAATTGGAAACCTCCTCAATGGTAAACGCTTCGCTTAAGAACGGCAAGTTATTAGCGGGTTCGAAAATTTTTATTTAAAAAGACCTGAACGTAGAAAGACAAGAGCATAAGGCTGTACTGCTGCAGTTTAAAAAAGATTTGATTTCACTTAACGGCAGATTTAAAATATTCGTTAAAAGCGATGAAATAAATGTTGATGGAAAATGGTACTGTTTTGATGCCGCTAAAAATCTTGTGCACAAAGGGCAACCTGCAGAACCAATGCTAAAAGAGTTATTTGGTACAGCTGGCTGACATACGCAGCATTGCTTAATCGGGCCCGAGTTCAAAAAAACCAATAAGGAGTAGTAGAAACTTTATAAACCAAGCTCCTACCCAAGATGGTATAAGTTTAGAAAATACACATAATATTGCGTTTAGGATACTTTCTTATAATATCGCAAATCTTAAAAGTAAGCTAATCCAAAACAGCTTTTTTAAAATGGTTAACAGATGTCAAATCTTCTTCCTATATGAGACGTTTATTGAAAACAACATGGAAAACTATGAGAACTATTTCCAGAATTTCGAGCTCTACTGGATTCCAGCAGTAATGATGGCGGAAAGGGTGGAGGTTGCCTTTATGGAATTCATAAAGTTTTCAATGCACGGGGAATTGTTCTGTCGAAAATATTTGCAGCAGAACAGTTGTAGAAATTCATGGGCCCCGAGAGAAGCTATATATTATACCCACGTACCTCAACTGCACAAGATGGTCGGATGATTATGAGCAGCTCTACGACTTTCTTCTACGCAAGAATTCAAAATAGCGACCTAAATGGAAGAATAGGAGAAGAGCAAGTGCTCACAGAAGAGGAAACGGAAAGCGTTTGGTCTGCCACACGAAGAGATGGCAGATCGCAAGGTGACTCAGAAGGAAAATTTACTTTGATTCGCGGCCAGGCTTGCACAACCATTGATTACTGCATGATTCAGGAAGAATGGCATAACCATATAAGGGATTTCAAGGTAACAGAGGAATTGTTTTCGGATCATATGCCAATAGAAATCGAAGAGTGTGTAAGAGAACAGACACAAGCTGAGACTAACAAACTCCTACCAAAGCTGAGATGCAATAAGTCAAAATAAAATAGGAAAAGCGCCAGGAGAAGACAGAGTCCCAGCGGAATTTTTGCAGTACTCCTCAGTAGGTTTTGTGGTGCAGTAAACTGAGTCTTTTAATGAAATTTTTAACTCCGGATGTGCCCCTAAAAGCTTTCAGAAGAACATAATTTACCCAATCTTTAAAAAAGGCAACCCCAAGGAAGTGAGCAACTACAGAGGCATCTCCTTTTTGAACACTCTGTTAAAAACATTTACGTCCGTAATCATAGAACGCATAAAATCGTATTTGGACGAACACCAAATACTACACGAAAATCAATCTGGGTTTGGGAAAGGATATTCCACGGTTGACAGCATCTTCGTGTTGACTTCGGTAAGCAAGGACTTTCTGAGGACAAGCAAAAAACTGTACCTGTTTTTATTGATTTTAAAGCAGCAATTGATTTCAAAGACAGGAAACTCCTGATTCACAAGCTAGTGGATATAGCCATCTCGACTAAGATACTACAAATAATAATAAAAATTCAAAACAAATCTTAGAGTAAAGCAGGGGTGCATTATCAGCCCTCATTTGTTCTGCCTGTTTGTAAATGATATCTCAATTGAACTCCATGGAGGAGCGCAATTTGGTGGGAATATATTTAAAATTCTGATGTACGCGGACGACATGGTCATCCTCGCTGAAACACCAAAGATGTTACAGGAGATGATCAATGAAGTGCTAAGATACTGCCTAAAATGGGGACTGTAAATCAACACGGAAAAGTCAAAAACAATGATAATTCGAGATAGCCGAGGGAGGTTGGCGCGAGATGAGAAATAGACACTTGGCAATATAGAACTAGAAACGGTAAAACTGTTCAAATACCTTGGAGTGACGTTATCTTCAAACATGTCATTTAAACAGCACATTAATTTAAAACTAAGTGAGTCCAAAAGAGCACTAAACAAAAATTGTTAAGATTCTTTCTGAAACAAATATTTTATCTCCCAAACAATACGCCAACATATGCGATACATTTGGAGACAGGCCTACCTGAGATGTTACTTCACACACTACAAGCGCATTTCAAATACTTGAACAAAATCATGTCTTTGTCAGCTGACAGGTACCCGAATATGGTAGCGTCTGCACTGATAGCAATGCTTCCAAAAATGGACTGAACTGGCCTCTGAATACGAAGTGAATCTAGACCTAGCCGACCCTAACACCTGGAAAGAGAGTCAATCCACACTACTGGCTTCGATCTACGAGAGAACGCGTGAGGAAAAAGTTAGGCGAGCCCGCGAAAGCACTTCTCGACAGATGTACAAGCGTTTAAGTTACGAGCTTGGGGAAAATAATTACTTTAGGGAAGACTATGACACTTTAACCATTTCTTATATTTGCAGAGCAAGAACAGAGGTACTGGCGCTTAACTACTCACCGCACAGACGTGTTCAAAATGAGCTGTGCAGCCTTTGCAACATGAGAGCACGCGAAGATGTGACTCACTTCATAGCAGTCTGTCCAATCTTGAAGGAACTGAGGATTCGCTCTTGGGGCAAGGCATACCTCACACTAAAAGAGAGTGTTACCAAAATACCTGTTGGATGCTCACAAATACAGGGCAAGAATCCTGCAGGAAGCATTTTAAAAGAGAGTTCTGTTATATTTTTCCCCTTGTTTTGTTTATTAATTGGTGGAGCCCGGGACTCCATCCTGAGGAGTGAAAGATCTACTATCTCGTGGGGAAGGTAGGTGGTGTAGCTCTGAAAGATGGGCGTTCCGGTAGCTCTCGCTTATTAAAAAAAAATGTGAAATGTAAAACTTAAATTTAAGGCTAACGGCAAAATGCCATGCCTATATATATTTAATCTTCTATTAATAAAGAAGAACTTCTACTACTACTACTAGTAAAGCTGAAACGGAAAACCCGACTCAGGAAGCTATGGTGGTGTACGTTCGTGCATGAAAATCTAAAGAAAGCTAATGAAGCTGCCTTTGCAATTCCGTTACCCGAGGGAGACAAGGAAAGATATTACGAGTCTGCTTTTGAGTACGACGATCGGGCGATTGGTACAGTTGCGAAGCTGGAATTTTTAATACAGAAATTCAGTAACTTGAAGAAAAAGAAGGATGACAAAAGCAGCGAAGCGAACGAGAAAAAAGAAGGAGGGAAAAACGGAATACAGACGCAGCCCCCTAGGCTCTCACCGATTGAAATGAAAAAGTTCAACGGAGCAGTTGAAAATTGGTTACCCTTTTGGGAGCAATTTAAGATATCGGTGCATGAAAATCGAGGCTTAGACGCGGCAACAAAATTTAATTACTTAGCCAGCGCGCTAACCAAAGACGCTGCTGAAGCAATTGAGGGATTTACTCCAACGGAATCATGAGGCAAAGACGCGATCGAACTACTGTTAAGTTAACCGAGAAATACATACAAATATAGCTAAGCATAAAATCAGTGGAATCAGCGGACGACATAAAAGGGATACGCCAATTGTACAACGAGACAGTGGCTACCATACGAACCCTTAAGGCACTCGGAGTGCCAGCTTCGCAATATAATATAATGGTAAGCTCTCTTCTACTAAAAACCATAGAAGGCGTAAGAGAGACGATCTCTCTTATAAAACCGTTAGTTCAACAGTAATAGAGCCGGAGCCGTGTGAACAGTTAACTGCATTATTGGAGATGATAAAAATCGAAGTCGAAGCATTAGAAAAATCACAGCTGTCGGAGCCAGAAAAGAAATTAAACAATTGAAAACCACGCGAGGAACAGCTGTTGGTTTATATTCAGCAGAGCAAGCACATCAAAAGCAATGTTTATTTTGCAAAAGAAAGAATCACGAATTAAAGGATTGCCGTGTTAAAAATATGACAATTGAACAGCGAAAAAGAATATTGCGCTACGAGGGTCGATGCTCCAGGTGTGAAAAAGCCAATCATACAGCAAGGTTTTGTAAATGTCATCACTTAAAATGTAACCAGTGCAGTGGCCGGCATTTATCCGTCATGTGTGAAAACAGAAATGAGCAAAAGCGCAGCTCAAACAACGACACCACAGCTAATCACCAGCCAACTTCAGTCACTCTAAGCACAACAATACAGCGTGTCGACAACGAAATATATTTACAAACGGCGAAGGCGATATTTTCGAATGTAAACAACAAACTTCTATCGCGAATTATAATGGACAATGGGAGCCAGTGCACATACGTAACTGAGCATTTGGTCAAACGGTTAAAGTTCCAATCGTGGGCACTGAAAAAACAAGAATCATAGCTTTCGGTCAAACAAATCAAAGCAAGCAACTAAAAACAATTAAAACGCGTATTAATAAATGTTAAAAACCAATACAACGAAGACGAAATAGAAATATTCGCGACTGTGGTGCCAAACATATGTGAAGACGTTTTACCGGTGCCGCGTGTAACAAAACGAAGCGACAAAAATATAGCGGAACATATTGCAACAAACGAAGAGCTGATAAGTGGCATAAATCTATTAATAGGCCAAGGCAATTATTGGAAGTTTAACTATGATAACCGCGAAAACATAGACGAAAATTTAGTGGCAATAGAAACGTTTTTCGGATGGACAATTCAAGGCCACTACAGAAATTTGCTTAATAAAACGAATAAATGTGTTCTGCATGTCATCGAAAATCGTGAAGAATTTGATATTGAAAAATTTTGGAGAAATTTTGGCATAGACTCGTGCAGCGAATCGAAAAACGACGTGCGAGTAACTCATATCGAAAATTTAAACGGGCGTTACTCAGTACGGTTGCCATGGAAAATTTCGAAAGACGATCCACAAAATTCGTTAAACCGCTTAAATGGCGTAACTAAAAGGCTGTTGAAGGACAACAACAAGTTAATTGAATATGATAATGGTATACTAGAACTCTTAAAGTCGGGCGTGGCGGAGGCAGTCTCTCCAGCAGCGAGCAGCGAGAAGGCTTATTATTTGCCTCACCTTCCTGTATACAGAGATGATAACACGACCACAATAATGAGAATCGTATTTGATGCCTCAGCGAGCGAGCAAGGTTTAGCTTCGCTAAATGGTCATCTCAGCCCAGGTATAAATTTATTAATAGATTTGACTGCTGTTTTAATGAGGTTTCGTTGCCAGAGAATAGCCATTGTGGCTGACATTGAGAAGGTGTTCTTACAAATTCTTGTAGATGAGGAGGATCGAGACTACCAGCGATTCCTGTGGTATAAGTCTATTCCGAAGACTGGCAGCCAACCTTCTGAAGTTATGGAGTATCGTATGACGCGCGTAACATTTGCCGTCACATTCAGTCCCTTTTTATTGGCGTCTACAATCCAACAACATTTGCTCGCGGAGCTATCTGAGAAGGAGGACGTTCGCAAGCAACTTCAGAGATCGTTCTATGTGGACGACTTGGTGACCAGCGTAGCTAAGGTGAAGGAGGCGGAAGAACTGTATATCATTGCAAAAGAGATCATGCAGCGAGCGAGTTTCAACTTAAGTAAGTGAAACACCAACGACCCCTACCTTAAGTCAAGATTTGCTGAGAAAGAAAAAGGCCAAGCACTGCAGCAGAAGGTACTTGGGCTCATATGGAACACCATAACTGATGTTTTAGCTGTCGACCTGGAGGCAACCATATCATATGTGCAGTGTTTGCGGCCAACAAAAAGAAATGTAATGAGAGCCATGGCTCGAATTTACGATCCATTAGGACACTTAGGCCCTTACACAATAAATGTAAAAATTTTGCTTCAAAAGGTCATTCCGAGTGGGATGCTAGAGAATTTAGCAGACGAATTTATAAACTGGAGAGAAGACATGGAGCATCTGAGGGACTTCTCAATAAAGCGGCGTTTAGTAAAGGAAAAAGATTCTATTTTGGAACTACACATATTTGCAAACGCAAGCCCGCTGGCCTATGGAGGCGGCAAGCAGCCAAAGATGCATATTACTTCAAAAGTAAACGAAATTAACAGATTAACAAATATATACGACTGGCGTCACTGTGAAGGAAAATAAAATTCGGCAGATCTGTTGACGTGTGGGATAACAGCTAAAAAATTGCAAAAATCCGAGCTATGGATGCGTGGTCCACCTTGGCTATCAGCCACTGGCTCTTGGCCACAATTCAAATCAAAGGAATGCATAGCACTTTCAATCGGAGAGCAGCGCAATGATGTTGCCATAATTAATGTGAAGCTAAATCCCATATTTCCTATACAAAAATATGGGACCTTGAAGAAAACTCTATGAGTGTTCGGCTTAGTATTAAGATTTATACATCAAGTACGAGGCAATTCAAAACGACCGACATCAAGGGGATCATCAAGGGGCGTCAACTAATCAAGAGCGTACTACAGCGGTGTGTCGGGTGCAAGAGGTTGCACGGCAAGAGCGCATCTGAGCCATGGACCAGTCTGCCCACGGACAGGCTCAGAGCTGGCGAACCATTCGAGACAACTGGACTAGACTTCGCTGGCCCACTGTACGTGATCACTGACGATGGCATTACTCAGAGGAAGGTTTACATCATGCTTTTCACGTGTGCAGTATATCGTGGTGTGCACCTCGAATTGGTCCAGGATATGACCGTTGAAAGTTGTATCAACGCTTTGCGCAAATTTATTGCGCGCAGAGCTGATGTGAAGGTTATCATGTCAGACAATGCGAAGACCTTCAAGAGGACGAGCCTGGAGCTGCAAAAGCTGCAGAGCCTGATGGAAGGTAACGAAATCCGTCAATTTTCTGCTCATGCTGGAATAAGATGGAAGTTCATTCCCGAACGAGCCGCTTGGTGGGGCGGATTCTGGGAACGGCTCGTGCGCACTGTAAAGGACTGTCTGAAGGCAGTCATAGGGAAGGCCAAATTAAAGCAGCCTATGCTCGAAACTTTCTTAGCGGAAGTAGAGAGTGTTGTCAATCATTGGCCCTTAATCTACATCACGAACGATGCTAAGGACTTGGAGCCCTTGACCCCAGCTCATTTTTTGGGCAAATGCGGACTACTAGGCGGCGATAACTTTAAGCTTGATGGAAGCAATTTGGCAGAGATATGGCGCACTAGAACCTTGATGACTAAGCGCTACATTAAAAGATAGCGTGACGAGTACTTGGCCCAACTACGAACCCTCAAAAACCAGAAGCTTAATAAAAGGCGACGTAGTATTGGTTCAGGATGATAATCAAGCGCGGCTACTGTGGAAGCTGGCAGTGGTAATAGCGACCTATACCGGACGTGATGGACGAAACAGAGCTTGCGATATTCGTTTAACGAATCAGCAGGTGCTTAGACGACCGATTCAACTGCTTTACCCCCTGGAAGTTCACTCCAGTTTTCCCGGGCCCGAGGATGTAAAAACTAAGAACTAACATTTAAGTCTAACAGATGAACTCGATAAATATGTGTCATTTCATTTCTAAATATTGTTTCACTATTGTTCCATTTCATTATACATCATTCAACTTCACCTTTACACACATACACGAACACTAATATGAGACTGTAATTAGACTTTAGATTTAGTAATAAAAGAACACTCGCAGCATACAGGCATTCTTTTCGGGTCCCGTGGACATATAATCTCAATATTTTTCACAACCCTTTTTACGGGTATAAAAACTCGGGTATAAAAACTCCTTCTCTCCCGATTTCCGCTTTAAAATCGCCTAGCTCGATCTTAATGTCGGGATCGGGGCAGCGTTCATATAGTTGTCTTTTGTCGAGGCGTCCTTGTCTTATGTTGGCGCGTTAGCACAGATAAGACTAATGTTAAAATATTTTGCCTTAAGTATGAGCGCGGCTAGCCGGTTATCAACTGGTGTGAAGCTGATGACAGAGCGACGCAGTCTATTACTCACTGCAAAGCCGCACCCAAACTCGTGCTTTGAAGCATGACCGATGTAAAAGATCTTCGAAGGGGTGGAGTTTTCTGTTCTGTTTTCTCTTTTGGTGGCGTTATTATGCTCCCATGTCCAATCCATCGCATTTCTTGGAGTGCGGTAACGTCCGATAAATATTTCTTGAGGACATTCACCAAAGGTTTATCATCACCATCTCTGTCGAAGGTGCGGACATTCCAGGTGCTTATCCTCAAATCGTGATCCTTAAAGCGTTAGCGTGGTCGTCGTCAGAGGTCCGTATCCGAGGAATTGTTGTCGCTGTTTTCATTGGTGGAGATTTTTACAGTGGTGGGTACCAAACCCGACGCACTAACCCTATATATTATACCCTGTAGGGAGGGGCGGGTCGCCGCTCACGTTATCCAGCAGCGTTGCGTATGCATCGCTCTGTTTCCAGTGGTCACCACGAGGAGGTGTGAGTCAAATTGAGACGCAGTAAGCCAGGATCACTCTGGGATCGCCAAGTTGAACTGATCGGCAGCTTCACCGACCACATAAGCCCCAATAGGTCCAGAAGATCTATGACTAGAAGTTCTGAACCACCACCAACCAGGAATTAATTAAGTTCCAAGAAAGAAAGATGCTTTATGGTATTTCCAATAAAGCACGGCTGTTTGTAATTTAGCCGGCGGTTGTCTAGTTTGTTAATGTTTCCAGGCTGACATTTTCCTCTTTCCTGATGACCACTAACTTCTCGTCCAGTTTTCTTTGATAAGCTTCTTTGTGCCCTTTGTGTTTATCAATTTATCCTGCGATTTTTGACATTCTAGCCCCATCGAAAAGTCTGGTAGCAAAGATTCCTCCAGTGGTTGTTGCAATTCTCCTATTCGCACACTTAGATCGCCAATAATAACCCGCTTGTTAGTTTCGTTTGAATGAAAGTGATGCTTTACTACTCCAAAAACAGCATTCCAGGAACAACCTCGGATATACATCTCCATTCCGCATGTTATTATAGAGATGAAGTCGAGACCATCCTGTGTATGAAAAGTGTGATAGGTTAAAGCTTTTATTGTTTTTTCCTCTAAATATGCAACCTCCTTCCCGTAGCTGGTTTGCAATGCGAACCAAAACCGCTAAAAAATTGTTTGCTTGGTTTTGATTTTCAGCCGTTACGTGGGTTTCGGTTAGTTATTTTCGGGAAAGACCATTTATAATATAAGATATAATATTTTTTTGAGCTTTGTTTGTGGGCTCATGTTCTTTGGATATCCCCAGAATCAAGTTTATTTCATGGGCTCTATTGGCTCAAGCCTTTTCCAAGCAGCAAAAGAACGAGTAAGTGCTGCTGCTTTTGTACCTAGTAAATGTGCTAAAATTTCAATGCCCGTTTGATCGCCATTGGATAGTTCCATTTTTGGATTCCACAAGAGCCATTTATCTCCTACCTTGATTTATCATCTTTCACAATTCATCATCTCGTTCAATTGTCTTCTGCGTGCGATCAATAGCAAAAATATCTTTACGGAGTTGGATCATAGCCTTCTTTTTTCTGTCTGGCTTCACTGAGATCCCATTCTACCCATATGAGCGTGCCTCCAAGATTTCGAGCATTGCATAATGCTGCAGATGCTTGCTGGTCGTCTCCGAATTCTACCAATACTCCCATCTTATTATTGCAGCTATTCGGGTATTCTGGTCAGTTTTAAACTTCGAGCAAACTGATTTGGCTGCATAAAGTGCGGATGAACAAGCTTACAGTCCTTTGAAATACAAATTAAGTTGCTTCATTTGATCAACCATCCCCAAAACATCTCTTTGCTCCCCTGCGTTATACTGCCTCAACAGTTCAAAGTCGACTTTTAACTTGGCGTTCTCTTCCTTAAGGGCTTTGACATCAGTAGCCAATGCACTAATCTCTCCTTTATTTTCTCTTATGTCTTTTTTTGTTGCCAAATCCTGAAGTTTGGCATTTACTAATGAAGCCATCGACTCTTGGTTTAAGCGCATCCAGTGGGAGAAGTCTTTTTTCCAAGTTCCGCATTTCTCTCCTTCCCTTCAAGCGAATTCTCAGCCAGTTCGCACTTTGTACTAGCTAAAAATGTGGTAGATGCGGACGACATTAGTATAAGTCATTTCGCCGCAAAGTATGCAATATCACCAACTCTTTTGGTGGGCTCGATTAGGATAAAATATCCATTCGTGCCCCTACGAGTTAGAAGGCACTTGTTAGAGTAAGCAGACGCAGCAAAATCAAAATTACAAGAAACTTTAGCAGTTTCTCTCTTGAATTCCAACTTTCTCTGAAGTCACCGCAATTTGTGCTGCCTTTGGGAACATCTGAACACACATAAAACTATACTCTTTTTATTTTTGTTTTTCGCTCTTTGTGATTTATAATCTGCAAACTCAAGAGACCGCCCCGGGGACACCGTTTTGGCTTGACTATGATGATAAAAAAAAAAATCGGAGAAGATATCTAGAGGTCCTTTGGAACGAACACTTTGTCCAGTGATTTGATAACTAAAAAATTCGTTGGCATAAGTGTATTGCAGTGGAAGGGGACTACTTTGAAGATGAAGAGACCCTTCCGAAGGAATACTTTGTCCAGTGATATGATAACTGGAAATTGTAAGGAATTATAACCTTAACAGCGAAGTGTTTCTGCTAATCATGGCAGTGGCCAAGTGGACCTCATTACGATTAATGTAGCCACGTCTAGAAATCTGAAAAGCAACTCTGGTATATGCCCACGGTTGGCACACTTGGTGTTTTTGCACCAAAACTGGTGTGTTTTTTCCTGTTGGTGCACTGGCACTTTCTTTATTGGATTTGGGTCTATTTGGTCCTCATTGCTTATAATTGGCTGAAGCGAAAAAAGTAGGGTTGCCGAATATTTTTAAAATATCATATCGATGATATTCTCTGATTTTAAAAAATATCAAATGATATTAAATATATTGCTTTTTAAACATTTTCTGTTTTTACCAAAAAGAGGAAATACTCTGCCCCAAAATAAAAAGATATAGTCTATATTAAGCAAACATAACAACATTTTCCCTGAGATTCGAGTTTTCTATGTATTATACATATAAAATACTTTTAGTTCCAATATTTGGTCTAAATTTTACATGTTTTTTAAAAATTCGTGGAAAGAAATCGGAAAGAGATTTTGTAATTCTGTTTTTTGTATTTGATTGTACAATTCATTATAAAAAACACAAAATTAAAAATTTGTGAATGCGAGGGCTGTTCAAAAAGTTCTCGGGATTCAAAGTAGGCTCTTCCAAAAAAAAAGTGTCGATGGTACCCACGTTTCCGAGAGTTGCAATTATCAGAAAGCAAAACGGAAGATTGGAAGTTTGTTAGTATGAATGCCATTATCGTCCGTAGCAGAATTGTGAAAATAAAATTGAATTTAAAAAAAGTGCGGCCTTTCGAAAAATTGATTTTTCACCATTTTTTTGCAGTCCAGTGTACAAAAAAAATAGTAAAAACTTTTTTTCTCAAAGATTGAGGTATGGACGATAGCCACGTTAATTTTGCGTCCATAAAGCCCTACATTATCAAAATCGGTTCGGTAGAACTTGAGAAAATGTGGGCACCAGTCCGCAAAACTTTGTTTCGAGATAAATGAGTTTAAAGTTTAAAGTAATTTGAAAATTGCTTTTTTTAACCGAAGTCATTGGTCGACAGAAAAAAAGATATATAACACTATGCAACAATTTTTTGATCCCGGCTTCTAACTAGTTGATCCTTATGTAAAATTGCACGCTGAATTCAAATCTGCTCTCAGATATGTCAAAAGTAGAACGGTCCTGAGATATCGCGAAATTTTCAATTTTTGTGTTTTGAAAAAAGGTAGGTCTACTAAAGTGCCATTTTCTCTGATTTTAGTCCACCGATTTGTATAAACTGGAACCAAAATTAAAGATAATAAAATTATTTCTTAAAAAATCGACAGTTGTTGTAAATCCAACCATAAATGACGAAGTTATGGCACTTCAAAGTTGGATTTTTTTTTTAAATTTTGATAATTTTTAATTTTTTGCTGCCTTTCATTAAGTTTTTTTCAATCTTACCATAAAAAATTGCTCAGGTCTCAGATATTGACAGGATTGGGTAATCTTTAACGAACATTTTTTGCCCTTGGTCATCGAAATCGGATGAAAAATAACCGCTTTATTCACAATTAAGTAAACATACCTCTGTTTGATAGTATTTTTGCTAGTTTTTTCAATAAGAATAAACGTTGAGCATTAGGAGTTTGTATTGCAGTTCACCAGTGGAAAATCTGTGCCGATCTGAAAGTTGAGCAATGGTAACAGGCTTGCAACAAGGATGGACAAAGCATTGCTGTTTTTGTGCAGATGGGACAGCCGAGAGCGCAGCCAACATTACTTGGGTAAAGACCTGAGCAATTTTTATGGTAAGATTGAAAAAAACTTAATGAAAGGCAGCAAAAAATTAAAAATTATCAAAAATTTGTCAAAAATCCAACTTTGAAGTGCCATAACTTCGACATTTATGGTTGGATTTACAACAACTGTCGATTTTTTAAAAAATAATTTTATTATATTTAATTTTGGTTCCAGTTTATACAAATCGGTGGACTAAAATCAGAGAAAATGGCACTTTAGTAGACCTACCTTTTTTCAAAACACTAAAATTGAAAATTTCGCGATATCTCAAGAACCGTTCTTCTTTTGACATATCTGAGAGCAGATTTGAATTCAGCGTGCAATTTTACATAGAATCAATTGCTAAAAGTGCGGGATACAAAAACTTTTCAAATTTTGTGACATAGTGTAATCTAAGGTATTTCGCATTTATAAAAACCCATTTGGGATAATATTTTTGAATATCAAAGCTAAAAAATAAAAACAAAAAAAAAATTTTTTCTAGACCAGAAGACGGCCTTTAAAGTCTTTAAAAAGACGCGTCGCTTTGACGCATATGGTGCATTTTATAGCAGAAGCAAGTCACTCCGAAGGCACTGGGGTAATAAGATACCTTACGGCTAGTCTGGATAGTCCCGTCATGGCCGCCTTATGCGAATTCCAGAATATTAACTTAATGGGATAACTTTCCCACGACGTTTGTGGCAACCTAAAGTATAATTTCAGCCCGCTATTTTGCGACTCTTGGGCTTGCATAAAGTCAACATACGGGACACTTGGTCGTGCAAAAGTTAAATACTTTTCCGCACAAATTACACTTGGCTGTGCCTTTTTTTATGTCGCTCTAATTTGCTTTTATCAAATTAGAATCCATCTTTTGTCTCTTAAATGCGCTTGCGCTCGCTACCCAGATCAAAAAGTTACCAACGCACAAATATCAGAAAATATCCCAAAAAAAAATCGATATTCGATATTTGGTCAAAAAAAAATCACTATATAAATATATCAGTTTTAAAAAATATTATCGATATATTGATATTTTGATATATTTTCGACAACCCTACACAGAGAAAAAAAAAGATCCCCGTAGAATGGATATTCAAAATATCCACTTAAGATCCATTTTTTTAAATATCCTTTTCACATTTTTCAGCTCCTTTGGATGGAGAAAAAAGATCAATGAAATATTTTTTTTCTGATATATCCTTTTTAAGCGAAAATAAATCGATTTCGAAAATATCCAATGGATCCCAAAAAAGGATATTTAACTATCCATTCCAAATGGATACCGAAAATATCCTGAGGATCATCAGAAACTATCCTTTTTTTTCTCTGTGTAGAAAAAAGTTCGAACATCTAATATAGATCTCGATATTTTTCCCTGTCAACTCCGAAAACTATAGAAAACACGGCATGCAACTCTGTAAATAATCGGATCAAATGTCCATCACTAATACTAGGAATACTATATTTCAGGCATGGTTTTGAGCCGGTGGCGGCTGCAAAAATTTTAATAGTTTTTAACCAGCACAGCACATGCCTTTTAAGTTGATTATACATTTGGGTTTCTTACAAAAAAAGAACAACTTGCACTGAGTTTTTTACACAGACTCAGAGACCGCAAACACTAGTTCTCAGGTGGAAAACAAAAAGTGAGTTTGAAAAAAGCATTATATTTTTGAGAGGGGGTATTAAATCTCTTATTATGATCACACCAGCCAACGTAATTTCTAGCAAAGAAAGTGGTATAATGCCACTAATTAAAAACTTTGAGTATTTATGTGGATCGGATCCAGATGAAATTATTTCTCAATGGGCCATGTAAAAGGTAACTGAAGCTAAGCTTAATACAGAGGAGGAGATATCTTTATTTTGGGAAGAAGTGGTAAAAGTAAGAAACGGGGTTAATTTTAAAGTGCTTAAGGAATTAATATGAATTGTAAGAAATATATTGTCCTTTCCGCACAGCTCGGCATCGGCAGAGCGTAATTTTTTGGAAATCAGTTTGATAAAAACAAAATTGAGAAACAAACTCGAATTTCATGCAAGAAACTCTGTACGAGTACAGAGGATTTGCCTCTGTAAGGCCCATTTTCTCAATGTCCGGTTAGTCAAACTTACCGGCAGGTTAGCCGAATTTGAGTGTCTCATGCTGTCTTTGCCGAAAACCAGCCGGCAACTTTAACCGCAGCCTCACGAGGGGGTCAAATTTTAACCGGCCGGCAAGTACCGATAAAACTATCGATACTTTCACTCGATAGACACAGCTGTGTCAAACACTTGAATTATTTACTTTGCTAATTGCCAAACCAAAATGTTTATAAATAAACGAATTTGTTGCATCCACGAAATGTAATTGGGAGGCAGGAAGTGAGACAGGAAGAGACATGCGGCGATCTGGAACAGAAAGTCCAGTAGAATGGCAGCCGCCGCAATGGCAAATGTCTTGACCGCCGCGCCGAAAAATTTGAAATGGCACCAACCCACTGCCCGCCGTTTGCGAACTCGAAGTATCAACTAGGCCAACGGCCTTGTGATGTGGCATACTGATTGAGATCCAACTGCAGATACGAGTGCACCATAACGAAAATACTATCCACACGCATTGCCAGAACCAGGATCGGTATCACTTCAATGGCCAACATGGCGACATAATCCTAGACGGAGCAACGAGTTAATAAAGCAAGAGAGTGCAGGGCGGGGGGTAATTATTTAATGCTCTCGATGAAGTCAAATTTTTTCAACGATTCAGGTTGACAAATTCAGCATGTCATATCATTTTTTTTCGTTAAATGATAACCAGCAACAGCAATAGAATTAAGAAAACCAATTCAAACACAGCTGATTCGTTGACAGTTTTTGGTCACACTATGGCAGCGATAGCAATCTATCGATATCGGGCGAACCTGCCGGTAAGTCTTGTTGAGAAAACCAAATGACTTACCGGCAGGTTATTCCGCCCGGCAAATTTGACCGGCCGGTACCTAACCGCAACTTTTGAGAAAATGGCCCTAAAACACTTATAAATATATGAAAGCAACTGATCTCAGAGTGTGATTAATAGTGCGTATCTACTACAGCAGGGTTAGAGTCCGCGTCCATTTATCGAAGAACGGAGTCCAATTCCATACAAAAAAATGTCAGTTGTGGACCGAGGGGGTGGAGAGGGGGTAGAGAAAAAAGTCGATTCCACTTTGGACGCTGGTTCTGCCATCTCGTTTTTTTATGTTTATACGATGAATATCGATAGAAATCGATATCGATATGACTTTTGACTGCAAAATCAGCTGGCACAACAATTGGCGGTAAAAGAAATGAAGGGCAAGATGTTTTTATTTTGTTGATTTATTTATATAAAGGTTATCCCTTTGTTCAGGATTAAGTAAAATTAAATGGGTTCCCCCCAAAACACGTTCTACAACGCTCCTTGACTTCGACAAATGGTAAACTGCTGGTTGGTCCACTGAAAGCGGATACGGCTTTTCACCTTTTCAACGGTCAAGAAGCTCGGTGGCAAACATTCAAAATCCGTATAAGATATCACCTGGTTGCAGAACTCTATCAGTGTATGGCCAACCTTTGATTTGCATATACCAAATAGTTCCCAAATTGTTCAATATTCCGCTTCCAGCCGAGGCAAAAGTTGGCGTAACCTCTGTAATGTTTGCCTCTCCACACGAAAACTTTCCTTAAAATTGCGTCTGTATGTTAAGGCACGACGGTCTCCCAAAAGCAACCATATCGACTAGGAAACAAATAAATTATTTATAATTGGAACACTAATTAAATGGCTTGTGATTTACAAACGCTACGTAGCAAAGTCATCAGTTGCAAAAGATTGTTATTTAACTTTTATTGTTGCTTTGCAATTGCATTAAGCAAAACAATGTCACTCAAATTCATTTTGATCGATGCACAAAGGTAACAGGCAAACAGACCAGATCAGCTGTTGTGGACTCGGAAGTGGACACCGAACGTAGTGGAAACGCCTTTTGGAATTTATCGAAAAATCGTGGAATCGATGACAGAACACGCGTAAGTGGAAATCGGCTATAATATAATATTGACTGTTTTGTTTTTATAAGTTAAAAAATTAATTAATACAAGAAATATTTTTTGTTTTTATTTGTAAGTTTAAGAACACTTAAGAAATGTAATGGATATATGATTTTACGTTATTATCCTTTGACATATTTTGAAAATTTAAGAAGTATAAGTAAGAAAAATATTTTTGGCTCTTTTTCTATAAAAATGGTTCTTTTTTGAACTTTTTTGGTGCATTCTTTTTTCCATTAGTGGCAACCGTGTATATGCCATTGCATAATCACAACCAAAAACATTAAAATAAATAAATAAACATATTTGTTAACTTACCATGGCTTTGTGTTTTGAAGAACATCTATTAGAGATTGTAGTTGGTTCCGGAAATGATCACTTACTGTGGATTTTGTTTTATTTGACCCACGTGGATATGTTGAACAGTTTTGTGTGATTACATGGGGATCCTATTTTAATTAAAAAAGTCATATTTTTACTATGAAGAAGGTTATTTATTTAAAATTAAGCTAATGAAAAGACATAAGAAGCCAGCAAAGTCTCGGTGGTTGCAATAGTTTTTTAAATACACCTATCCTCCGGTTAGTTGCCTACATTGCACGGTGACATCAGTCATAGCCCAAAATTAGAAAAAATTTATGTCAATATTTTCAAACCATAAGAGACTTATAAACAGCTGCTTTTACAAACTTTACAGTGCCTGCTTCTAAAAATTGTATCGGAAATGTGACCAAGTGTTCACTTGCTTTGAATGGCGTTGTATGTATGAAGCTCTGCAGCGTGTGTTTTGTGGATTCGAATTTGTATTTTTTGTTTTTTAATTGTTATATAATTCTAAATACTTAGACAAGTATAGGTAAATAATGTGCGCTAATATTTCAAAATATTTGCCCATTTCGTTTGCCCTAAGTGGAAACATCAAATAGTTTGCGCGCAACTATTTCCCTTTGCCCATCTTTGTGCACCAATAGTAGGAAAAGTAAGAACAATTTTTGGGTAATTTTTGTATGCGGGCTTGCGAGTTTGCTCTTGCATGCAAATTATAAGTAAAATTAAAATAATCGACAAGACAACGGAAAATAAAGCGCAGCAGCTAATATCGTCTGTGATTTCGACAAAAAATCCACAGCCTTTATTGCTGTATTATTATAAAATAGCATCCCTAGTAGATTTCCTAATAACATCAGCATTTCAGCTGCACGTCTGGGAATATCGTGCTGAAATAATGGTGATTTCTATAACTCGTCGAGTTTAGGAAGGTCGGCAATTTAATTACCTTTCGGCTTTATGAATTTAATTGGTCACATGTTTCAAGAAGTTTTTGGCTAATAGCAAAACTTCATTGACCACCATCACGTATTAAATAGCAATCTCACGCTGTGGCAAGGATGCGTCTTCAGGAATGTAAAGCAGTTAGAGACCAGGTCCCCATTCAAGGGGGTCCCAGATCCCTTTCGTCCCAGCGTCAAGATACAAAATTTTTTAGGGCCATTTTCTCAAAACTTGCGGTTAGGTACCGGGCGGTCAAAGTTGCCGGGCGGAATAACCTGACGGTAAGTCATTTGGTTTTCTCAACGAGACTTACCGGCAGGTTCGCCCGATATCGATAGATTGCTATCGCTGCCATAGTGTGACCAAAAACTGTCAACGAATCGCCATGTTGGCCATTGAAGTGATACCGATCCTGGTTCTGGCAATGCGTGTGGACAGTATTTTCGTTATGGTGCACACGTATCTGCAGTTGGATCTCAATCAGTATGCCACATCACAAGGCCGTTGGCCTAGTTGATCCTTCGTTTTCGCAGACGGCGGGCAGTGAGTTTGCCTGCCTTGCGATTGGTTCAATTTAAAATTTTTCGGCGCGGCGGTCAAGACATTTGCCATTCTGCTGGACTTTCTGTTCCGGATCGCCGCATGTCTCTTCCTGTCTCACTACCTGCCTCACAATTTCATTTCGTGGATGCAACAAATTCGTTAATTTATAAACATTTTGGTTTGGCAATTAGCAAAGTAAATAATTCAAGTGTTTGACACAGCTGTGTCTATCGAGTGAAAGTATCGATAGTTTCAACGAAACTTGCCAGCCGGTTAAAATTTGACCCCCTCGTGAGGCTGCGGTTAAAGTTGCCGGCTGGTTTTCGGCAAAGACAGCATGAGACACTCAAATTCGGCTAACCTGCCGGTAAGTTTGACTAACCGGACATTGAGAAAATGGGCCTTAGTCCGCTTATCTTATAAAGATCTCGAAAAATATCCAATCAGCAATTTTTTGCGATACTTAGACGGATCACCGGAGCTGAGTGGTACCAAAAGCTTAAGCTCCAAAAGCTTACCTCACAACAACAAAACACATAAGAAAAATATTGCAAACTTTTTGCTGCCCTGGATTTGTTTAGAAAATAATCGTAAAAGTGTAAAAAGAGTAAAGAGTTGAAGAATGGTAAAATTATTCAAAGTATCGCACGGTTTCAAGATTTTTCTCTTAAAAATATGCGGTCACACCTATTAAATTTTTTTGTCAGCTTTACTGCATCTGGCCAGTAAGTAATTTGAAACATCTTATTCAAAATAGCTCCAAACACTCTGTCCCTGTAAACATCGTTGTATTTTCCTTATAGATGCTGCAGCTTCTCCAAACCGAAACGTGCTACCTGTAACACAAGTTCCATTTGGTGTCGAAATGAAGTCGACATTAAACATGGGACCCATTGCTCCTTAAAAAATGGTAGCACATTATCTACAGCATCATGGTCCATATCTTAAGATACTTCATGTATTCATTTTTCTTCATGCTTGTATTTAACTTGATACACAATCCTACCTACAATCAATACTTTACAAAAACGTATTAAACTTTCCCACACACACAAGTGACAAAAAAACTCACAGCATGACAAAAACAGCTGATTTACACCAAAAATTACGAGGTTAAGCCTTCTAGGGGCGCTCAATAGCTGCGTCGAGTAAATTTACAGAAGTTCCCTTCTTTTTTTTTAAAGAAATAAAGGGAAGCTAACTTTCGCTTTCCGAAGTGTATATACCCTTGAGCATGATACATATATGCCTGCCAGTTTGGTATGTGTTACCTATACAATATATTCATTCAATTTTGAGCAAACTCCCCAAAATTATGTTGAAAGGAAAGTATAAAGACGCTACCATTAAAAACAAAAGTTCTTTTCTACTAAGAATTTTGTCCTCAACTATCTTTTTTACGGCAGCAATACTACTAACTGTCCAATTTTTATAAAACTTGGTGGAATTATATGAAGCAGAAAACTTATAAATACGAGGTAAATACGAGGTCCGTGCGTTGAAGACAAAAAAGTTTTTTCACTAAGACTACTTTTTCGACCGATCGTTTCTATATGCAATAGTCATCCAATCTGGCCGGTTACGCCAAATATGCAGCGTATTTGTACCAAAAGACCTTGTGCACAGTTTGGTTAAGGGTACTGTATTCCTTCAGGTGTCATTTTTTAAAGGCTTACAAAAAATTAAATTACGCAACAACTATAAGCGATATTAACAAACGGTTCTTTTAATTCGATAGGTAATCGGTGAAATTTAATTTAAAAGTTTTTGTTGTTGTTGTTCCTACGGTTGTTTTTGTATTCCGGATCAAGGTTGTCCAAAAATTTAGAGCATAGGCCCATGGTTGCAAAAAATTTTTGAGATCGGATGTGAATGTAAAAACGAAAACGGGCTTTTGTTCAGTGCTGATGTTTTTCTGGTGTGAACTATGATATTTCGTATTGGTCAATAAACAGCGGAGTTATGGGGGTTTAAATTCAAATTTTCGAAAATCGACTTTTTTCAACTCTGTCGGTCCTAGCTCCGTTATTTTATGAGCAATCAAAATATTAGGATACCAGAATGGTACGTATTCGGAGTAATTTAAAAACGAGATTTTGACCAAAACTTCAGAATCTGTGTAAAAGCGTATAATAATAATATTAATATTATAATCGCTGAAGTGGGAGACGTTTACATTAAAAACAAGTGGGAAAGTCGGTCAAGCCCGACTATAACATACTCTGTACCTGGAGTAGAAGCTGAATGCAATGCTGGTGCTGCGCTCATCTCTAATTCTCTCTTCCTCTCTTTCTCTCTCTAAGATTGTGCGGTGTTGGTTGTGTAAGGGTGGGAGGGGATGGGGTGGGGTGTGAATTCCTCATTTACTCATAACTTGAGAACCGCTCATCCGATCTTCATCATTTTTTCTGCAGTCGATATATTTTGCTAAATACTAACCAAAAAAATAGCGCTGTATAAGTCGCTTATCATCCCAGTCCTGCAATACGGCGCAGAAGCATGGGCAATATCATCAGCGGATGAGGCGGCGATTGGCGTTTTCGAGCGAAAGATTCTTCGCAGGATTTATGGACCTTTGAAAGTTGGCGAGGATTTTCGCATCCGAAGGAATGACGAACTGTATGAGCTCTATGGGGATACTAGTCTGGTCAAGCGCATAAAGCATGATGATCAAGCTCCAGCAAAAATGGTCTACAAGAGGAATGCGAAAGAACTGGGACAAGGCAAGGTGGGACGACCACCTCTAAGGTGGGACGACCAGGTGCGGAAAGACATTTCCAAGCTTGGCGTGAAAAAGTGGTGCCAGCTCGCACGGAGCAGAAGCGACTGGCGGACATTAGTTGCAGCGGCCGAGACCGTCAAACGGTTGTGATGCAAGCATCGGGCCAATAAAGAAGAAGAAGACTAACCATTTCTAAAAGGTACAAATCATCTATCTTCAAAACTGTAGGAGATATAACGTTTTTTCCAAATTGTGGGGGCGGGAGGGGGCGTGGCCAAAATTCAAAATAAACTTGATCTGCCTGCAGCTATAAGAAACATTTGTCCCATTCATGTCAATCCTCTATCTCTTACCATCTCCGAAATCTGTTTGTTCATACGGACGGACAGACAGACGGACAGACAGACGGACGGACGGACAGACGAACAGACGGACCGTCTGTCTGTCCGTCCGTTGAACAAACAGACAGACGGACAGACAGACGGACGGACGGACAGACGAACAGACGGACATGGCTATATCGCCTCGGCTGTTGATGCTGATCAAGAATATATATACTTTGTATGGTCGGAAATGATTCCTTCTCCCTGTTACATACTTTTGCACAAACTTAATGTACTCTATGTACCTTTGGTACAGAGTATAAAAATAGAGGCAAGCTAACTTCGGCTCGACCGAAGTTTATATACCCTTGGAGCTTGATATATGCCTGACAGTTTGTATGGCAGCTATACTATATAGTGGTCCGATTACGACAAATCTTGTTGAAATTATGTAAAATCATTGAGGACTTATAAATACGAGCGTTAGGAGCGATAACATTGAAAACAAAAAAGTTTTTCTCCTTAAGACTTTTTTTCAGACCTAACTTTTGTATGGCAGCTATACTATATAGTTGTCCGATTTTGACAAGTTTTGGTGAAATTATGTAAAATCATTAAAAACTTGTAAATACGAGCGTTGGGAGCGATAACATTGAAAACAAAAAAGTTTTTCTCACTTAGACATTTTTTCAGACCTAACTTTTGTATGGCAGCTATACTATATAGTTGTCCGAATTCGATAAGCCTTAGTGAAATTATGTGAAATCATTGAAAACTTATAAATACAAGCGTTGAGAGCGATAGCATTGAAAACAAAAAAGTTTTTCTCACTAAAACTAGTTTTTCGACCGATCGTTCCTATGGCAGCTATATGCTATAGTGATCCGATCCGGCCGGTTCCGACAAATGTGCAGCGTATTTGTACCAAAAGACTTCGTGCAAAGTTTGATTATGATAGCTTTAAAACTGACGGAGGAAATTGCATAGAAACAGACGGACAGACGGACATGGCTATATCAACTCAGCTTGTCATGCTGATCAAGAATATATATACTTTATGTGGATGCTTCCTTCTATGCGTTACAAACATCCAGACAATTTCATTATACCCTCTCCAAGAGTATAACATCTCCACAGCTGACTAAGCGGACGCCGTGCCTTTTTTGCCTGAAGGCGAATCCAGAAAGTGTTTGAAAAATATTGGAAAATCAAAAACTCGTGTTTCTTTTAAATAAGCACGTAAAAACATTGATTTCGAGCCAGCTGGAAAAACCCAAATATATTTCAAATATCGGTGCATGTGGGGTCGCCGAATAATAAATGATCAAAATCGATCAAACAGTTTTTAAGAAATTCAGTTGAAAGTGCGTCAAGACATGGCAAAAATATTTGCTCAAATCAAAATCCACCTAGACTTCGCAACTGGGTGGATTTTGTGCAATCGGTTGTCTCAAGTAGATTAATTTTAAATTTGGGCATTTCCGCCACGGTCATACAGGGAGGGCTGAAAAGGCACTAAAAGTAAGATGGCAGCGCCTTGCAACTCGCCGAATTTTTGATTTATTTATTTCGCGCCAATTTTAAAAAGTAAAACATGCATTTCACAGAGGGGGAGAAGAATTTTTTGATGCTGATGACGCTGACGTCATTCATATTTTGTGTTGATGTTTTGTGGAGTTTCCGGCAAACACACACAGACATAAGAGGATGGGCAGATGGGGAAAGTGAAGAGGTAGGAAAGATGCTGAAGACGGGCAATTGGGTGGGATCTGGTTAAGATCTGGGTGGGATCTGGTGGTATTTGGGAGGGACTTGGGCGGGATCTGGATGGGATCGGGAAGGGAACTGGGAGGGATCTGGAAGGGATCTGGTTGGGATCTGGAAGGTATTGGGGCGGGATCTGGGTGGGATCTGGGCGGGACCTGGGTGGGATCTAGAAGGAATGGAGGTTGGATGTGGGTCTTATATAGATGGGAACTGGGTGGGATCTGGACGGGATCCGGGTGGTATCTGAAATGTTTTATGGCTATTTTAATCAAAATTTGGCCAATATATTTGCTTGTGTGAACTTAGCTTAAGGGTACTGTATACCTTCAGGTGTCATTTTTTAAAGGTTTACAAAAAATTAGATTACTCAAAAACTATAAGTGGTATTAAGAAGCGGATTTTTTCATTGGATAGGTAATCGGTTAAACTTTAATTTAGTAATTTTTGTTGTTGATGTTGTACCTACGGTTGTTGTTGTATTTTTGTTCAAAGTTAACCAAAAATTTAAAACATAGGCCCATGGTTGCAAACATTTTTTGAGAACGGATGATCTGAATTTAAAACTGAAGACAGGGTTTTGTTAAGAATTAATGTAATTCTGGTGTGAACTAGGATATTTTGGATCGGTCAATAAATGACGTAGTTATGGGGTTTCAAAGTCAAAATTTCGAAAATCGACTAATTTTTCCCACTGTATTGGTCCTAGCTCCGTTATTTGTTGACCGATCAAAAATATCCTAGTTCACACTAGAATGGTGGGTATTAGGAGTAATTTAAGGGAAAGAATTTGAAAATCGGTCAACAGGTACTCTTTAAATCTTTGCAACCATTTTGGAAAAAGTGGTTCCGAGATAATCGCATTTAAAGATTCGACATCTGTTTTCGATGAAATAAAAATCGTTTTCAATAAATGTATAAATCGGATTTGGTGCATTTGGGTGTTAACTTTCACCGAAAAAAAAGATTATCCAAATCGGTTAAGCAGTTCTCCAGAAATTTGAGTAAATCTCCAAAAATTGCCAAGTAAAGTTTTTTTTTTCCAAAATTTTTTTTCCATATTATCGAACATTTTATAAATATTTATAAAGTTTTTGACCAAAATAGGGAAAAAAATACGAATTTCTAAAAATACGAGGATCGATAAAAACAATTTTCATATAAAAGGGTCGGAAAAAATAATTGTTTTTGTTTATATCTTTAAAACTGAGTTTCGGAGGATGTTTATAAGATCCTAATAGAACGTTTAAGCAAATAAAAAAAAAATCAAAAAAAAATTTTTCTGAAGGTATACAGTACCCTTAAGAAATGAACTAAGGGAATTAGAATGCGCATCTGTTTTTCGGCATTGTATGCAGGGTGCCTATAACAGGCACATCCAATATTTTGCGCAGTTGTTTTTTTACTTAAAATATTTTTCAGTGTGACCATATGCGCGCATGCATAAAAATACATAAATTGGTTAAGCATGTACATGGTTTTGGAAATCAATGAGAATAAAGTTGATGGCAAATAAAACCATCTAGATGGCTAACCTTGAACACGAGCAAAACAAATCCACCTAGATTTGCAAAAAACAGCAACATGAGAAAACGGCCCTTAAAGTTTTTTAACTAAAAATAAGAAAAAACATGGAATTTTTAAAATTACAATGGTCGATGAAAAGTTTTTTCGTATAAAAAGGTCGGAAAAATAATTATTTTTGTTTTTTAGAGCGAAGCTCTTTTACGGACGTTTGGCGGGGAGTCTAATTTTGCCAAATTTTGTTTTTGCTACAGATTCTTTTGGGGTATGTCTTTTGTCTTTTAATTTTGTATTTGCAAAATCAGCAGCTTTTACTATTACCGTAGAAGCAGGTGGGTTGTGTGTGGTCTATGATGGTGTGAGGGGGAAGTGTGGTGAAGTTGGTGGAAAATGGAGGAAGAAGTGGTTGGAGAAGAGGGTGGTGAATTGGGTGGTGAAGTAGGTGGTGAAGTAGGTGGTGAAGTAGGTGGTGAAGTGGGTGGTGAAGTGGGGGTGGAAAGAGTGGCTGCATTGAGGTCAAGTTGTGAATAAACTGTGCTGTACGGCGGTGCCTTTCTTGAGTTTCGCCGTCGGTTGGTTTGTAATTCTCTCGAAAAATTCGTTGGTACCACAGAGCTTCTAGCGATTTCATTTTCTTATTAGAAAATCTAGTTAGAACACCAGATGTTCCATTTGACGTTCCATCTCTTAAAACAGGGCTGAATCTCTCACCAAAAAGTTTCCCTTTTTAAGTTATGGTATTAAATTAATGTTTAACTGAAACTTTATGATTGTGTTATCTGTTTAATGATGAGTTTTTAGATTATAATTCAAATTTAAGTCATGTTCTTCATAAATATAATGCAAAATTTAAAAATTAGTTTGCGAATCCCGTAATCCGCTAGCTGTCATGTAGAGGGCGACACCATCGACAGAGGGAGCTTGTGAGAAAAGAGCTTTGCAAAATCTCCTAACAAAACACGAAAGCTTTGAATCCAACCAAAAGAATTTTCTGTGCCACCTTAGAATTTGAATCCGGTTGGAATGTGGTAGAAGAGGTTTCTGTGGCATCCCCGATAAACTGTAATGTTTTTTGCTTGACAGTGACTTAACAGTGGCTTGATAGTGACTTGACTGTGCCTTGACAGTGAGTAACTTAACTTCAAATTTGCTTGAAAGTTTTACAGGGTGATTATAAGACCCTAATAGAACGTTTAAGCAAATCAAAGCAAAAAAAAATATTTTCTGATGGTATTCAGTACCCTTAAGATAGCTCTAAAACTGACGAAGGAGATAGCATAGAAACAGACGGACATGGCTATATTAACATAGCTCGTCTTGCTGATCAAGTGTATATATACTTTATGTGGTCGGAGATGCTTCCTTTTGTGCGTTAAAAACGTCAGAAGAATTACAATATCATTCTTTTTTAAAGAGCAAGGAGATATCTATTCACTCTAAACGTACGGTTTGTAAGACTAAATTATTTGTATTACTTTAAACTCGTTCGGTATTCAACAAAATTTTGTGAAACGTTATTGAAACCGGATGCAAAACAACCCCAATGGCCGCCAGTAGTCATCAAGTGTGTCCACCTTTTCCAGCAGACTCAGTAATCGCCCCACCTACGGGAGATGGACATTAGACCGCGTGCATTAAGATGAAATTAGACCGCCATTACAACTGAAATGAATTTTTGATTTTTAGTAAAAGAAATTATCTATAACATTAAGAAAAAAAAATTTGATTTTATTAGAGGGTATACTAAAATTGTCCGGATGTTTGTAACGCACAGAAGGAAGTATCTCCGACCACATAAAGTATATATATTCTTAATCAGCATGACGAGCCGAGTTGTCCGTCTGTCCGTCTCCACCGTCTCCGTTACCAAATTTTGCACAAAGTCTTTTGGTACAAATCTTCTTCTTCTCTTCTTCTTTATTGGACTGGGATGATAAGCGACTTGTATAGCGCTATTTTTGTTCTTCGCTTGAGGTCTCTGCTCCTGAACAGCATCGGCCCGTAATATCATCGGTTTGCGAGCGTGATTCTTCTTCGGATTTCCAGGCTGATGTTGTCGCCGGTTATCATCGTTCCGAGGTAAAGTTGTACTCTCCCATTGCAACAGATTGCCCAAGGCGCGTGGACTTCTGTTTCGAGGACACTAGGTACTTCGTCTTGTCCTCGTTTACCGCTAAACCCATTAGTACAGACTGCTTCTCCATCTCTGAAAACGCCCTACTTTCCGTCCGTTCGGTATTGCCGATAATGTCAATATCATCGGTATCCGCGAGTAGCATTACATCGTTATTAAAGATGGTGCCCGATCTGTTGGCACTGTAAAGTCGAACGTACTTTACAGGTATACCAAAGGTAGACAGGGCTTCGAAAAACCTTGACCTTATGGGTGTGTCGAAAGCGGCTTTGTAATCGACAAAAATATGGTGATTTTCGATGTTTCTCTCATAGGTCTTCTCTAGAATTTGGCGTAATGTGAATATCTGGTCTGTGGTGGATTTACCAGGTCTAAAGCCACACTGGTAAGGTCCAATCAGTGTGCTTATAAGCGGCTTTAGACGTTCACAAATGATACGCGACAGAACCTTATATGCAATGGGGAGAAGACTGATCCCGCGGTAGTTGGCGCAAACTGCACGGTCTCCTTTTTTAAAGATCGGGCATAGAACACTTAGATTCCAATCGTCGGGCATGATTTCATCAACCCATATACGGCAAAGAAGTTGGTGCATGCACCTTACCAATTCTTCGCCTCCAGCCTTAAACAATTCAGCGGGCAGCTTATCAGCGCCTAGCGATTTGTTGTTCTTTATCCTGTTGGGTCGGCGGGTCTATCTCTATGTTGTCGATTGGTGGCATCGCTACTTCTCTAGAGGCGGCATTATGTTCGTCATTGCCTCTCAGTAGATTAGAGAAGTAACTTCTCCATTTGTTAAGCGCCACTTGCGGCTCTGTGACCAGACTCCCCTGTTCGTCTTTGCAATGTGCGACTCTGGGCTTGAAACCTTCTGGTAATTGTTTAATTTTTTGGTAAAATTTTCGAGTCTCACTCATGCCGAATAACCTCTCGACTTTCTCGCGCATGCGCCTTTCCTGCTCAATCTTTTTTCTTCTAAAAAGGCGTTTCTCCTCTTTCCTTTTCTCCAGGTATCGCTCCTTAGCAGCCCGCGTTACTCTCGACTGCAGAGTTCTCCAGTAGGCAGCGTTTTTCTCTGCAGTAGCGCGTCGGCACTCCTCGTCGTACCAAGACCGCTTTCGAGGGGGCTCGGAGTAACCGAGTATCTCCTTGGCAGCCGTACTCATGGAGTGCGATATACGCTGCCATTGTTCGCATATAGCGGAAGGGAATGGGGAGGTTTCCCTGAGCAATTGGGCGAGTTTTGCTTCCGAGGTCACTTGTGATTGCAGCTTCTCGACGTTCAGCTTTCGACGTGTGCCAGAGCGTGAGGCATGTGCCACGCTTTTGGTACAAGTACGTTGCACATATGTCGAAACCGGCCGGATCGGATGCCCGATCTGTATATAGCTGCCATAGAAACGATCGGTAGAAAAAAATAGTTTTAGTGAGAAAAACTTTTTTGTTTTCAATGCTATCGCTCCCAACCCTCGTACTTATAAGTTTTCAATGATTTCACAACCATTCACCCAGATTTGTCGAAATCGGAGGACTATATAGTAGCTGCCATACAAAATATAGGTCTGAAAAAAAGTCTTAGTGCGAAAAGCTTTATTGCTTATTACTTATTACCCAGAAACAACCACGCAATAAAATTATGATATGAAATTATATTAGGACTTAATCTTAACTACAATTTCGGGTTGTGTTTTTTGTTCGAAAAAACAGAAGCAAAATCTCTTGTTTTTTACCAAATCCCACCTCTTACCACTGCTCATCTCCTGAAAGTCCGCGCGGCAAATGAATTAAGACCGCCATGACAAAATGAAATTAGACCACGCGGTCTTATTTTATTCTGCAAAGTTAATTTAGACCGCCATCACAAAATGAAATTGGACCGCGCGGACTTATTTCATTTTGCAAAATGAATTTAGACCGCCATCACAAAATGAAATTAGACCGCGGGCTTGTTCTTAGACTAAGTATTTGATTTTTGTACAGATGTGCAAAATTATGTTGATAAATTAAGTGATTTGCATTGTGCAAATTTTCATTATTTTATTTAAAAAATTGAATCGATGTTAGCGCCGCAGGCGAAAATTTGATACAAAACAAGAAGGCCAAGCTAAGTTCGTCTCTGCCGAAGTTTTTATACCCTTGCAAATGTTTTAATACATCATAGTTTCTGAACGCTAGCATTAAAACAAACAATTTTTCTAAATAAAATCCACCTTTCGACCGATAGTTTCTATGGCAGCTATAAGATATAGTCATCCATTTTGACCAAAACTTCCACATCTGTGTAAAAGCGTGTAAAACTAATAATTGCTGAATGTGGGTCTTATATAGATGGGAACTGGGTGGGATCTGGACGGGATCCGGGTGGTATCTGAAATGTTTTATGGCTATTTTAATCAAAATTTGGCCAATATATTTGCTTGTGTGAACTTAGCTTAAGGGTACTGTATACCTTCAGGTGTCATTTTTTAAAGGTTTACAAAAAATTAGATTACTCAAAAACTATAAGTGGTATTAAGAAGCGGATTTTTTCATTGGATAGGTAATCGGTTAAACTTTAATTTAGTAATTTTTGTTGTTGATGTTGTACCTACGGTTGTTGTTGTATTTTTGTTCAAAGTTAACCAAAAATTTAAAACATAGGCCCATGGTTGCAAACATTTTTTGAGAACGGATGATCTGAATTTAAAACTGAAGACAGGGTTTTGTTAAGAATTAATGTAATTCTGGTGTGAACTAGGATATTTTGGATCGGTCAATAAATGACGTAGTTATGGGGTTTCAAAGTCAAAATTTCGAAAATCGACTATTTTTTCCCACTGTATTGGTCCTAGCTCTGTTATTTGTTGACCGATCAAAAATATCCTAGTTCACACTAGAATGGTGGGTATTAGGAGTAATTTAAGGGAAAGAATTTGAAAATCGGTCAACAGGTACTCTTTAAATCTTTGCAACCATTTTGGAAAAAGTGGTTCCGAGATAATCGCATTTAAAGATTCGACATCTGTTTTCGATGAAATAAAAATCGTTTTCAATAAATGTATAAATCGGATTTGGTGCATTTGGGTGTTAACTTTCACCGAAAAAAAAGATTATCCAAATCGGTTAAGCAGTTCTCCAGAAATTTGAGTAAATCTCCAAAAATTGCAAAGTAAAGTTTTTTTTTCCAAAATTTTTTTTCCATATTATCGAACATTTTATAAATATTTATAAAGTTTTTGACCAAAATAGGGAAAAAAATACGAATTTCTAAAAATACGAGGATCGATAAAAACAATTTTCATATAAAAGGGTCGGAAAAAATAATTGTTTTTGTTTATATCTTTAAAACTGAGTTTCGGATCGGCTTGAACGTTTCGCAGGATGTTTATAAGATCCTAATAGAACGTTTAAGCAAATAAAAAAAAAATCAAAAAAAAATTTTTCTGAAGGTATACAGTACCCTTAAGAAATGAACTAAGGGAATTAGAATGCGCATCTGTTTTTTCGGCATTGTATGCAGGGTGCCTATAACAGGCACATCCAATATTTTGCGCAGTTGTTTTTTTACTTAAAATATTTTTCAGTGTGACCATATGCGCGCATGCATAAAAATACATAAATTGGTTAAGCATGTACATGGTTTTGGAAATCAATGAGAATAAAGTTGATGGCAAATAAAACCATCTAGATGGCTAACCTTGAACACGAGCAAAACAAATCCACCTAGATTTGCAAAAAACAGCAACATGAGAAAACGGCCCTTAAAGTTTTTTAACTAAAAATAAGAAAAAACATGGAATTTTTAAAATTACAATGGTCGATGAAAAGTTTTTTCGTATAAAAAGGTCGGAAAAATAATTATTTTTGTTTTTTAGAGCGAAGCTCTTTTACGGACGTTTGGCGGGGAGTCTAATTTTGCCAAATTTTGTTTTTGCTACAGATTCTTTTGGGGTACGTCTTTTGTCTTTTAATTTTGTATTTGCAAAATCAGCAGCTTTTACTATTACCGTAGAAGCAGGTGGGTTGTGTGTGGTCTATGATGGTGTGAGGGGGAAGTGTGGTGAAGTTGGTGGAAAATGAAGGAAGAAGTGGTTGGAGAAGAGGGTGGTGAATTGGGTGGTGAAGTAGGTGGTGAAGTAGGTGGTGAAGTAGGTGGTGAAGTAGGTGGTGAAGTGGGTGGTGAAGTGGGGGTGGAAAGAGTGGCTGCATTGAGGTCAAGTTGTGAATAAACTGTGCTGTACGGCGGTGCCTTTCTTGAGTTTCGCCGTCGGTTGGTTTGTAATTCTCTCGAAAAATTCGTTGGTACCACAGAGCTTCTAGCGATTTCATTTTCTTATTAGAAAATCTAGTTAGAACACCAGATGTTCCATTTGACGTTCCATCTCTTAAAACAGGGCTGAATCTCTCACCAAAAAGTTTCCCTTTTTAAGTTATGGTATTAAATTAATGTTTAACTGAAACTTTATGATTGTGTTATCTGTTTAATGATGAGTTTTTAGATTATAATTCAAATTTAAGTCATGTTCTTCATAAATATAATGCAAAATTTAAAAATTAGTTTGCGAATCCCGTAATCCGCTAGCTGTCATGTAGAGGGCGACACCATCGACAGAGGGAGCTTGTGAGAAAAGAGCTTTGCAAAATCTCCTAACAAAACACGAAAGCTTTGAATCCAACCAAAAGAATTTTCTGTGCCACCTTAGAATTTGAATCCGGTTGGAATGTGGTAGAAGAGGTTTCTGTGGCATCCCCGATAAACTGTAATGTTTTTTGCTTGACAGTGACTTAACAGTGGCTTGATAGTGACTTGACTGTGCCTTGACAGTGAGTAACTTAACTTCAAATTTGCTTGAAAGTTTTACAGGGTGATTATAAGACCCTAATAGAACGTTTAAGCAAATCAAAGCAAAAAAAAATATTTTCTGATGGTATTCAGTACCCTTAAGATAGCTCTAAAACTGACGAAGGAGATAGCATAGAAACAGACGGACATGGCTATATTAACATAGCTCGTCTTGCTGATCAAGTGTGTAAGAAAAAAAAATTTGATTTTATTAGAGGGTATACTAAAATTGTCCGGATGTTTGTAACGCACAGAAGGAAGTATCTCCGACCACATAAAGTATATATATTCTTAATCAGCATGACGAGCCGAGTTGTCCGTCTGTCCGTCTCCACCGTCTCCGTCACCAAATTTTGCACAAAGTCTTTTGGTACAAATCTTCTTCTTCTCTTCTTCTTTATTGGACTGGGATGATAAGCGACTTGTATAGCGCTATTTTTGTTCTTCGCTTGAGGTCTCTGCTCCTGAACAGCATCGGCCCGTAATATCATCGGTTTGCGAGCGTGATTCTTCTTCGGATTTCCAGGCTGATGTTGTCGCCGGTTATCATCGTTCCGAGGTAAAGTTGTACTCTCCCATTGCAACAGATTGCCCAAGGCGCGTGGACTTCTGTTTCGAGGACACTAGGTACTTCGTCTTGTCCTCGTTTACCGCTAAACCCATTAGTACAGACTGCTTCTCCATCTCTGAAAACGCCCTACTTTCCGTCCGTTCGGTATTGCCGATAATGTCAATATCATCGGTATCCGCGAGTAGCATTACATCGTTATTAAAGATGGTGCCCGATCTGTTGGCACTGTAAAGTCGAACGTACTTTACAGGTATACCAAAGGTAGACAGGGCTTCGAAAAACCTTGACCTTATGGGTGTGTCGAAAGCGGCTTTGTAATCGACAAAAATATGGTGATTTTCGATGTTTCTCTCATAGGTCTTCTCTAGAATTTGGCGTAATGTGAATATCTGGTCTGTGGTGGATTTACCAGGTCTAAAGCCACACTGGTAAGGTCCAATCAGTGTGCTTATAAGCGGCTTTAGACGTTCACAAATGATACGCGACAGAACCTTATATGCAATGGGGAGAAGACTGATCCCGCGGTAGTTGGCGCAAACTGCACGGTCTCCTTTTTTAAAGATCGGGCATAGAACACTTAGATTCCAATCGTCGGGCATGATTTCATCAACCCATATACGGCAAAGAAGTTGGTGCATGCACCTTACCAATTCTTCGCCTCCAGCCTTAAACAATTCAGCGGGCAGCTTATCAGCGCCTAGCGATTTGTTGTTCTTTATCCTGTTGGGTCGGCGGGTCTATCTCTATGTTGTCGATTGGTGGCATCGCTACTTCTCTAGAGGCGGCATTATGTTCGTCATTGCCTCTCAGTAGATTAGAGAAGTAACTTCTCCATTTGTTAAGCGCCACTTGCGGCTCTGTGACCAGACTCCCCTGTTCGTCTTTGCAATGTGCGACTCTGGGCTTGAAACCTTCTGGTAATTGTTTAATTTTTTGGTAGAATTTTCGAGTCTCACTCATGCCGAATAACCTCTCGACTTTCTCGCGCATGCGCCTTTCCTGCTCAATCTTTTTTCTTCTAAAAAGGCGTTTCTCCTCTTTCCTTTTCTCCAGGTATCGCTCCTTAGCAGCCCGCGTTACTCTCGACTGCAGAGTTCTCCAGTAGGCAGCGTTTTTCTCTGCAGTAGCGCGTCGGCACTCCTCGTCGTACCAAGACCGCTTTCGAGGGGGCTCGGAGTAACCGAGTATCTCCTTGGCAGCCGTACTCATGGAGTGCGATATACGCTGCCATTGTTCGCATATAGCGGAAGGGAATGGGGAGGTTTCCCTGAGCAATTGGGCGAGTTTAGCTGTGTAGGCTTCCGAGGTCACTTGTGATTGCAGCTTCTCGACGTTCAGCTTTCGACGTGTGCCAGAGCGTGAGGCATGTGCCACGCTTTTGGTACAAGTACGTTGCACATATGTCGAAACCGGCCGGATCGGATGCCCGATCTGTATATAGCTGCCATAGAAACGATCGGTAGAAAAAAATAGTTTTAGTGAGAAAAACTTTTTTGTTTTCAATGCTATCGCTCCCAACCCTCGTACTTATAAGTTTTCAATGATTTCACAACCATTCACTCAGATTTGTCGAAATCGGAGGACTATATAGTAGCTGCCATACAAAATATAGGTCTGAAAAAAAGTCTTAGTGCGAAAAGCTTTATTGCTTATTACTTATTACCCAGAAACAACCACGCAATAAAATTATGATATGAAATTATATTAGGACTTAATCTTAACTACAATTTCGGGTTGTGTTTTTTGTTCGAAAAAACAGAAGCAAAATCTCTTGTTTTTTACCAAATCCCACCTCTTACCACTGCTCATCTCCTGAAAGTCCGCGCGGCAAATGAATTAAGACCGCCATGACAAAATGAAATTAGACCACGCGGTCTTATTTTATTCTGCAAAGTTAATTTAGACCGCCATCACAAAATGAAATTGGACCGCGCGGACTTATTTCATTTTGCAAAATGAATTTAGACCGCCATCACAAAATGAAATTAGACCGCGGGCTTGTTCTTAGACTAAGTATTTGATTTTTGTACAGATGTGCAAAATTATGTTGATAAATTAAGTGATTTGCATTGTGCAAATTTTCATTATTTTATTTAAAAAATTGAATCGATGTTAGCGCCGCAGGCGAAAATTTGATACAAAACAAGAAGGCCAAGCTAAGTTCGTCTCTGCCGAAGTTTTTATACCCTTGCAAATGTTTTAATACATCATAGTTTCTGAACGCTAGCATTAAAACAAACAATTTTTCTAAATAAAATCCACCTTTCGACCGATAGTTTCTATGGCAGCTATAAGATATAGTCATCCATTTTGACCAAAACTTCCACATCTGTGTAAAAGCGTGTAAAACTAATAATTGCTGAAGCGGGAGGCGTTTATATTAAAAATAAAAAGTTTTTCTCACAAAGACCCACTTTTCAACCGATAGTTCCTATGGCAGCTATAAGATATAGTCATCCGATTTTTACCAAATCTTCCGAATCTGTGTAAAAGTGTATTAAACTAATAATTGCTGAAGCGGGAGGCGTTTACATTAAAAATAAAAAGTTTTTCTCACAAAGACCCACTTTTCGACCGATAGTTCCTATGGCAGCTATAAGATATAGTCATCAGATTTTGACCAAAACTTCCAAATCTGTGTAAAAGCGTGTAAAACTAATAATTGCTGAAGCGGGAATAAAAAGTTTTTCTCACAAAGACCCACTTTTCGACCGATAGTTCCTATGGCAGCTATAAGATATAGTCATCCGATTTTGACCAAAACTTCCGAATCTGTGTAAAAGTGTATTAAACTAATAATTGCTGAAGCGGGAGGCGTTTACATTAAAAATAAAAAGTTTTTCTCACAAAGACCCACTTTTCGACCGATAGTTCCTATGGCAGCTATAAGATATAGTCATCCGATTTTTACCAAATCTTCCGAATCTGTGTAAAAGTGTATTAAACTAATAATTGCTGAAGCGGGAGGCGTTTACATTTAAAATAAAAAGTTTTTCTCACAAAGACCCACTTTTCGACCGATAGTTCCTATGGCAGCTATAAGATATAGTCATCCGATTTTGACCAAAACTTCCGAATCTGTGTAAAAGTGTATTAAACTAATAATTGCTGAAGCGGGAGGCGTTTACATTAAAAATAAAAAGTTTTTCTCACAAAGACCCACTTTTCGACCGATAGTTCCTATGGCAGCTATAAGATATAGTCATCCGATTTTTACCAAATCTTCCGAATCTGTGTAAAAGTGTATTAAACTAATAATTGCTGAAGCGGGAGGCGTTTACATTAAAAATAAAAAGTTTTTCTCACAAAGACCCACTTTTCGACCGATAGTTGCTATGGCAGCTATAAGATATAGTCATCCGCTCCGGTCGGTTCCGACATATTATCAGTGTGCAGTAAAAAGAAGACTCTGTGCAAAGTTTCAGCCCGATAGCTTTAAAACTGAGAGACTAGTTTGCGGACGGACAAAGCTCAATCGACTCAGCTCGTCGCCCTGATCAAGAATATATATAGTTTATAGGGTCGGAAATGAATATTTCTATGCGTTGCAAACTTCTGGGCAAAATTATAATTATATCAACAGCCGAGTCGATTTAGCCATGTCCGTCTGTCCGTCTGTCCGTCTGTCTGTCTGTATGAACGAGACTGTAATAGATAGAGCCACAAGT
The DNA here is from genome assembly GCA_018904275.1 of Lordiphosa clarofinis. NCBI lineage: Eukaryota > Metazoa > Arthropoda > Insecta > Diptera > Drosophilidae > Lordiphosa > Lordiphosa clarofinis. The sequence continues at coordinate 424,171 of JAEIGQ010000121.1, read as the reverse complement.
TTTGGAATGTATATAGGTGTATACTGTACCCACATCGAGTTTGTTTCACATTTCGAAAAATCCTCCTCCTCCATTTATAAACAGCGAAAATCTGTCTTTTTATCTGTATAAACGCGTAAATCTCACAGACTATAAGAGGTAGAGCCACAAATTTTTGCATGTATGTAGGTGTACACGGTACCCAGATAAAGTTTGCTCCAGGTCTGCCAAATTCCTCCTCCATCTTCTTCTAACCGCGAAAAACTGTCAGAGCTACAATTTTTAAGTTTGAACCAAGTGACTTAATATATTTTCAGTGAGGCCCAACATCTATCTATTCTGTGTACCACAATGAGATCCAAACAAAAACACCGAAGATATGTACATAAGTGCGCCTGCCCATTTATTGAAATAAATTTTCAAATAAATGGAATTCAAAGCTTTAGGGACCACATTACTTGGGACAGAGTATTTTGCTGTCGGGGCACTCGACCGCAACACTCTTACTTGTTTTATATTTTTTTTCTGAATGAACAACATGTCGAGAATATTGTGTGCAAATTTGAAGTCAATCCGAGTATAACTAACGGAGTTACAGAGTTTCAAACGATCGGCCAACACGCTCAAAATGAGCAATAGTAAGCGTATGAAAAACTTTAAGTCGATTTTCCCGAAAACGTCTTTTTGAAAGTTCGTGTACATCAAAACTCAAAATCTACTGAACCGATCCAAAAAAGTTAATACGCATTTTAAAGGTGATGAATTTCTCCAGGTCATCAGGAAGAGTTTTTTTTTTAATTTTTTTCTATTTTTTAATAACAAATTAACCGCGATTTTTTTTTAGCTAAAGTCGCGTTTTTCACTTCAAAGTGATGTAAAAAATAGAAAAAAAAAACTCTTCCTGATTACCTCGAGAAATGATGAATTTGTTTAGAATAAACATGGACGAGACTTCAAACCACAATCAGCGTATGTTTAAGTAAACATGAAACGAGACTTCGAGCCACTATCAGCGTCGGAGGTCATAAATGCATGCCGCAGCCGATAATAAATAACTCAACATTAGACTTAATTACGGTTTGACAAGGGTCGAGAACTTGCCACCATCCGGTGGCAGCTGACTAAAGATGCGTCGTGTGTGACAATATGTTTTCTTATCACATACGCATGCGCACCACTCTTGTGACCAACGCAGCCAGCTTATATACACATCTTTGTGTCTTACTCACACAATGTTAGATTAAAATAGAAATAAGGAATAATTCTAAATAAAAGAGAACTCCCTCGCCAGAGTGAGTCAGTACAAATTGAAACTTACAACCGTGCTAATTTAAATGTGTATATATATAAAAAAAAGTCTTGCGGTATATATACATTTTTTGGTCCTTCGAACCGACAAGATTTACTTGAAAGACTAGTAGATCAGTGCAGTGTAAAGCGTTTTTCCGTGGCTTAAGACAACGGAATCTGTGGTTTTTAACTAAAAACTGTAAATTAATACAACAGGGTCTACTTGGTGACCTAGTTAAAAAAATTATTCAAACGCGAAAACAAAACTTAAAAAAAAATAACCTAAATCTCCATAATGCTGTCCACGAAGGTACTGGAATTGAGCAAGGAGCAGGCGGAGAACAACAAAGATCTCTACAAACTCATCAAGGAAAAGGCAGATGATAAAGAAATCGATGAAAGGGTAGAGAAATTAAAAGCGAACCATTCATTGTTGCTGAAATCTGGAATTGTCGACCACGAATATTTCAATGATGGAGTATTCGAAAGCACTCTGGCGCGAATCAAGGCCAACAAGGAATCGTGTTTGAAGCTCGAATTGCAAGACGAAGCAATAAGTGAAATTGCCGGGGTATCGAAAGCAATTGAAACGCAGCAAACAAAGAATTTAACATCTCAGGAGAATGATACGGAAAGCGTTCGATCTACGAGTTCAGCAGACGAATGGGTGACCCAGCTGGATACTATTGGAGATCATTTAAGGCTGGCGATTGATGAAGCTTCTAAAATCTTCATGATGTTGACTAATTACCAACTTGTAAAGCCAAAAACAAAAATTAAGGTATTGTTGGCGGAGTTGGACGACGCGCATAAGAAACTGATAACAATGCACCAGTAGTAGTAGTAGTATGGTATTTATTTATATAAATTGTGGCTTGGTTTTAAACCGTCAGCCATAACATTTGAGGTTTTTATACTCTGTACCGAAGGTACATAGAGTATATTAAGTTTGTGCAAAAGTATGTAACAGAGAGAAGGAATCATTTCCGACCCTATAAAGTATATATATTCTTGATCAGCATCAACAGCCGAGTCGATATAGCCATGTCCGTCTGTTCGTCTGTCCGTCCGTATGAACAAACAGATCTCGGAGATGGTAAGAGATAGAGGTTTGACATGTATGGGACAAATGTTTCTTATAGCTGCAGGCAGATCAAGTTTATTTTGAATTTTGGCCACGCCCCCCCCCGCCCCCGCAATTTTGAAAAAAACGTCATATCTTCCACAGTTTTGTAGATAGATGGTTCGTACCTTTTAGAGATAGTTAGTAATTGTCAAAATGTATCGATTTGCTGAAGAAATGATAAATATCGGATGAGCGGTTCTCAAGTTATAAGCAAAAAAGTGAACCAAGCTGCCCCCGCCACCCCCCTCCCACCCTTTTATAACCAACACCGCACAATCTTAGAGAGAGAGAGAGAAAGATACTGAGATAAAGATAGAGAGAGATACAGCAGCAGCACTGCATTCAGCTCCTACTCCAGGTACAGAGTATGTTATAGTCGGGCTTGACCGACTTTCTCACTTGTTTTACATTGTTTTAGTTAAATAACAAACAATAGTTTTAAACAAAGAACACAGTATTCGATTTTTGCATTGACCAAGACAAGATAAAGAAAAGATACATAATTCGATTTCGGAAAAGTTACAGATATTCATTTATAATTGCGGTCCTATATTTTAGAGCCTGTTGTAAAAAGGAGGATAGCGCTGTCCAGTTCTTGCCATTTAGCCAGTTTATTACGTCTGCTTCCGATAGGAAACGGCTTCCCAGATGGGCACTTCGTATTTCCAGTAAAATTGGGCATACCCCAAGCAGATGCATGACGTCTTCCGTTGCGTGCAGATTACAGAGACTACAATCTGTGTTATCAGTGCTCCAGTGTGGCCTGTAGTTGAGGCTAAGCATCTCACAGCAATCCCTACAGATCAGAGAGATGGCGTGAGTGTCATACCGGTCATGAAAATAGTTCAAAGTGTTCAGATTTAGCTCCAGTTTTTTGTAGGTGTTTCGTACCACACTTTGGTTGGCTTGGCTTAGAAATAAGTCTCTTTCTCTGCTTACAACTTTCTCCAACAACAATTGGTGAGATTTTTTCCATGATCCGATGCATTGAAGGTCAATGGTCACATCATGATCCTCATACAAGGACAGCCAATTGTCAAAAACTTGGGACTTTTCTGCCAGCATCTTAGCAGTGACTATTTTGACCAATCTATAGTTTGGCATACCCATGACTTTCCGAATGTATGTGATGTGGTTTTGCAAACAGTACGAGAATAGGGATAACAATGTACCATATCAGAGCTTTTGAAAGCGATAAGTTTCGCGATCTGCGAATTGATGCCATTTCAATAATGGACATGCTGGATATCAGAATGCAGCACACAGTGGAATCAAAGGATTTAAGGCCAGCTCCGATTCCAGCAGTTTTGCCAACTATACCAGTTATCCATATACCGCAATTCTCTGGAGAAGCAGATGAGTGGAAGGGAATTTTTCCAATTATATGAGCAGTTAATTCATAAAAATGAGGATATCAGCGATGTGCAGAAGTTGAATTATCTGAAATCGTACCTCAAAGGAGAAGCAGCAATGGTAGTTGGTCACCTTTTCCAGGGCGAAGCTGAAAATTACCAACTGGCCTGGGACTTAATTTACAAACGGTACGAAAATAATCGAAAAATGTTCAATAACCATTTGGATAAAATTTTGGAGCTGGAGCTGCTACGAATGAAATCTCGAGAAGAAATAGGTTGGTTTCTGGATACAGCAAATAACTGCATTCATGCTGCCAAAAAGAAAGCTGATCTTAGCGACGAGGTAGATGTAATTTTTGCTCACCTTCTGCTACGGAGCTTTTCATCGGAAGTTCTTCAACTCTACGAGTAGCATATTAAGTCAAAGAACCGGGAAATCCAATCATTAAAAGATGTGATGGAATTTATTGAGCACCTGTTCATATCTGTAAACACAGTGCCAAAAGAGGTGGTTGTAACACAATCACAACAAAGAAGTTGCCGATTCTGCTCGATGAATGGGCACGGTGTGCTGAAGTGCCAAAAGTTTAGAGGAGTGTCAATTAATAAACGAATTGACTTTATAAGACGACATCGTTTGTGTTACCGCTGTTTTGGTGCACATAGCCTGATAGACTGCAGGAAGCTTTGGAAATGCGGCAAATGCAACAAAAATAACAATACGTGGATTCATGAGGAACCAAAGAAAGAGAGTGTGAACTGTCTCAATCAAAATGAGGGGCAGGAAACTCTATTGGCTACTGCTCTGATAAATGTCAAAGATTCGACTGGCAATTATCAAATGTTAAGAGCACTCATGGATGGAGGATCGCAAAGAACGATCATATCAGAGGAAGCTGTTCAACTTCTCAGGTTGCCAAGGAAAAAAGCAATGGTGGAAGTCCAAGGAATATTCTCAAATGGCATAGAGATTTCCAAGAACAGCGTTCAACTAAAAATAAAGCCAAGATTCGCAAACAAATTTGAAACAGGCACTGAAGCTTTGGTGTTGTCCAAACTACAAAGAGTCTTGCCAAGCAAAAATATTGACATTGATGTCAATAAAGATTGGAAACAATGCAACCTTGCCGATCCCAACTGGGCGCAGATATGTTTCCGGCTATTGTGATGGGTCAGGTGAAAACCATTCAAGGCACACTGGGCCAAAAAACGAAATTTGGTTGAATAGTGTCGGGAAACATTTCAAAGGCCAAACCAAATAAAATCATCGCAGCTGCAACAACAATAAATATTGACGATCTGGAAAGATCCAGAGGTCAAGGAAAATACTACATGCCACACCAAGCGGTCATACGTCCTGACAGCTTAACCACTCAACTGAGGGTGGTTTATGATGCCTCTGCAAAAACCAGTAACGGACTCAGCCTAAATGATGTAATGGCCGTCGGCCCCAAGATTCAAAAGGATATTTTCGACATTCTGGCAAATTGGCGATTATGGAAATTCGTGATGACTGCTGATATTGAGAAGATGTACCGGCAGATCAAAATCAAAGCAGAGGATCAAGATTATCAACATATTGTATGGAGAGAAGATCCAAAGAAGCCAATACGGGAGTTTAAATTGGCAACTGTGACATATGGAACGTCAGCTGCACCATTTCTGGCAGTGCGCTCATTGCAACAACTGGCTGATATTCAGTGTCAGAACGATGAGGCATTAGCCAAAGTAATAAAAAAAGACTTTTATATGGATGATATGATGACTGGAGACAGCACTGTCGAAGGATGTATCGACACTCAACAAAAACTTCGGAACGTGATGCAGAAGTCTGGTATGAACCTAAGAAAATGGATCGCCAATGATGAAAACATTACTGCTATGATCGAAAATAGCAGCAAAGTCGACAAAATCGCAATAAAAGAGGATGAAGCAGGTAAAACATTGGGTCTACATTGGGACCCATCAAAAGATGTCTTCACCTTCAGCGTCAAAATGCCTCAGCTGGATCGGATAACAAAACGCACTGTTTTGTCGCAATTGACAAAGATATTTGACCCACTTGGATGGCTTACACCCGTAACTTTGCAAGGAAAGAGTTTTATCCAAGAGTTTTGGAAATTGACGCTTGCTTGGGATACAGAACTCGATGAAGTGTCTGCAAAAATTTGGCGAGAATATGCAAGTGAATTGTCATTTCTTGCAAAACTGAAGATACCTCGCTGGATTGGAAGCACTGGGACTGAAGCAATCGAACTTCATGGTTTTTGCGATGCTTCAGGAAAGGGATATGCAGCTGTTGTATACACCAAAATAGGTAGCCAGGTCACATTACTGGCTGCCTAAAGTAAGGTGAATCCCATAAAAATCAAAAAGACGATGCCGAAGTTGGAGCTATGTGCAGCTCATTTGTTATCTAAGCTTCTGTCTAAGCTCCGGCAGACGTTAAGAACCAAAAGCCAAGTCTTCGCATGGAGTGACTCGCAAATTAGGCTGCAGGCAATAAGTCCCCAATGAAATAAGTCCCCAAACGATAAAATGAAATAAGTCCCCAAATTTGGGGAGTTATTTCATAATGAAATAATACCCCAATTTAAATTATGAAATAAGGCCCCACTGAAATGAAATAAGGCCCCAAAAAAAATGAAATAAGGCCCCAAATTTTCAATTCTATTTTTTTTGTTCATTTTATTGCTTTATTCAATTTATTCAATAAAATAAAAACTATTGGAAATACCTAATATATAATTTTAAGTTATATTCTTATTTGGATTTTTAGTGAAATAAACTACCTATAACATTAAATAATAATGAAAATTTTTTACACAAAAATCGCGCGATTTTTTTGTATAAAATTTTCGCCTGCGGCGCTTAGATTGATACAATTTTTTTGATATAATATAAAAAGTTTTCATATAAAAAAATTTCATCTGCGGCGCTAAGATTTTTTAAAATAGACAATATAATTACCTCGTCTAAATACAGCATTTTCTGTTTTTTGACGTAGAACAAATTTCCAGTTCGCCGTAATGCAACAATTTTTTCGCACTTCATAATTTTATCTCGCACTTGAACGTCTGCTTTACACAACGCAAATCACTAAACTGATCAACAAACTCAAAAGGTTATCACTGAACTAATTGTAAAACGGTACTTTTGCACATCTGTACAAAAATTCATCAAATACTAAGTCAGAAAACGCAGGCAGATAAGAAAATTAACCGTTATTGGAATTTTTTTCCATATATCAGCAAAAATAAGAGAAATGAAATAAGACCCCAAAAAATTCATATTTAAAATTGGGGTATTATTTCCGCGAAATGAAATAAGACCACAAACCTAATTTTTGGGGCCTTATTTCATTTCTTCTTTTGGGGACTTATTTCATTTTGAAATTTTATTTAGGAAATTAAGCCCCAAAAAATGAAATAACACCCCAAATTTGAGAAAAAATCGTTGTTTTTGTTTTCCATATAAATTTTTGGGGCCTTATTTCATTTTTTTTTTTTGGGGCCTTATTTCATTGGGGCCTTATTTCGCAGCGCCGCAAATTACGCTGGCTTGGATCCAAAACAAACGAAGCAAGGATAAATTCGTCAAATCCAGAGTTGATGACATCTTCAAAAAGCTGCCAGACGTAACTTGGAGTTATGTAAGGTCGGACAAAAATCCCGCTGACGTAGCTTCAAGAGGAATTTCACCCAAAAAACTGGAAGAGCAAACCATTTGGTGGCAAGGGCCAAAGTGGTTATCAAGGCCTGCCAATCAATGGCCAGAGTAAAGAGGCCGAGACAATTGTCGTGTCAACAGTTCTGCAAGATGACAACCCCCTGACTCCGCTGCTATCAAAGTTTTCTAGCATCAAGAAGCTGGAGAACGTGATCGTTTTGGTCCTACGCTTCGTTGGAAAGCTGCGATCGAAAGTTAAGCAGAATACTTGTTCCCATGAAAACGAATGGAAAAGAGCAAGGATAATTATTATCAAGCTACAACAGCAGCTGGAATTTGGAAAGGAGATAAACCATCTGACAAACAGGAAACCCCTGGAGACAAAAAGCAAACTGCTGCCGCTAAATCCGTTCCTGGATGATCAAGGTGTGTTACGAGTAGGAGGTCGACTGCAAAATTCAACACTACCATATGCAATGAAGCACCCAATTATTTTGGGTACATCCCATATCGCTTCGCTGTTGGTAAATAACGCGCACAGAGCAACTATGCATGGAGGAGTGAAGCTCATGAGGAATCTTTTGGAGCGGGAATATTGGATATTCGGGTTACGAAATACGCTAAAAAAGCATCTTCGAAATTGTGTAACCTGTGTTCGATACAAAAAAGAGTCAGCAAGTCAATTAATGGGAAATCTAACGGCTTACAGAGTGACAGCAAATCACCCATTTTATGCCACTGGAGTTGACTATGCAGGTCCCCTTCAAGTGCGTTCCTCAAAGGGACGAGGTCAGAAATGCCACAAAGGATATGTGTGCGTATTTGTTTGTATGGCCACAAAAGCAATTCATTTGGAACTCGTTAGTGACATGTCAACGGAAAAGTTTCTGGAAGCGCTTCACAGGTTTTTCGCGAGGAGAGGCAAAAGCAGTCAGCTGTATTCGGACAACGGCACTAATTTTGTTGGAGCGGCAAGAAAGCTGGACAAAGAACTAGCAGCAGCTATTAAAAATAATTCCAAAATGGCATCGGAACTAATTAAAGAAGGCATCACGTGGCATTTTATCCCCCCGGGAAGTCCCCACATCACAGTGGTCCGGCTTGTATGGGGAGAGCGGCCAAAAATTCTTCTAGTTGAGGTAGGGACTTGAAACTTGGCGCAAATTTTTTTATATTCATCCTAAAATAATATGTAAAAATCAGCCAGATCGGACAACTATATCATATAGCTGCCATATGAACAATCGGTCTGATATTCAGTTTTTATATGAAAAACTTTTGTTTTTCATTTTATTGCAACAAAACTTTGGAAATTTTCGTATATAACCTGGAAAACTTCAGTAAAAATCTGTATACTATAGGTTATAGCTGCCATATCAGAACTAAAAAATCAAAAAAAGAAAACACAAGACATAAAAGAAAAAACATAAAGCTGGTTATGTAAGGTTAACCCGGGCGCCGTTCAGGGCCCTTCATCTATGATGTAGGGGGGCATCACTACCTCCGTGAGCCGCCGCCCCCCCTGGCAACGCCGTTGTCCGTCACGCAAATACAAAATTGAGAAAAAAACATGCATTACATTACATATTAGTACACGCGCATGAGCGGATGGTAGCAAGAACACTTTACATTTTTAAAATCTTAAAGTATTAAGAAACAATATGTCATAAAGGATTGTGAGGGCTGAGGAGGGCGACACACTTAAAACTTTAACTAAACATTTGACACTCGAACCAAAAACAAACACAAAAATATACTAATCTGAAACAACGATTTACACAAAATTAAACACGAACTTTCTTTGAGTTGAATTGTAGAAGTTAAGTCAATACCTTTATGAACAATTTTCATTTTACACAACTTGACTTAATATAGCTTTTATGCAAAAATTTAATTTAACAAAATTAGCATGTGGCAGCGAGCGGCGAGCACTGTACAAGATTATGAAAAAAAGGTCACACTTTCGATGGTATTTTAAGAAAGCACCGCTATAATCAAAGCAAAATAAGTATGCCACTGTGAAGCTTGACCAATTATCTGTTAATTAAGGCAGTTACGGTTTAAAAATTTTAACATTATTTTTTTGATTTTTGGCCTATGGCAGCAACCACTGTGCACATGGGAGGTTTATGGGAAGCAGGAGTAAAATCTTTTAAACATCACCTAAAGCGAGTAATTGGAGAAAACAGTTGCACGTTTGAGGAGTTTTCTACATTGTTATGTAGAATTGAAGCAGTGTTAAACTCCAGGCCTTTGATTACATCTGACGGCTTTGACGAGATCGAAGATGTGCTCACACCCGGGCATTTCTTGATTAGTAGACTTCTCATTGGAGCTCCGGAAGATGACAGCAAAAACGAACAAATCGGATCACTGGATCGATGGAGATACCTGCAGCGAATCAAAGCAGAATTCTGGCGAAAATGGAAGGAAGACTACCTAGTATCCTTACAAAACAGGGTCAAATGGAGGACTGAGAAACCAAACCCCGGAAAATGTTTAGAATAAATATGGACGAGACTTCAAACCACAATCAGCGTATGTTTAAGTACACATGAAACGAGACTTCGAGCCACTATCAGCATCGGAGGTCATAAATGCATGCCGCAGCCGATAATAAATAACTCAACATTAGACTTAATTACGGTTTGACAAGGGTCGAGAACTTGCCACCATCCGGTGGCAGCTGACTAAAGATGCGTCGTGTGTGACAATATGTTTTCTTATCACATACGCATGCGCACCACTCTTGTGACCAACGCAGCCAGCTTATATACACATCTTTGTGTCTTACTCACACAATGTTAGATTAAAATAGAAATAAGGAATAATTCTAAATAAAAGAGAACTCACTCGCCAGAGTGAGTCAGTACAAATTGAAACTTACAACCGTGCTTATTTAAAAGTGTATATAGATATACAATCTTTCTAAGTGGTTTTCTTCGCTCCTTTGGTTTCATATTAAATCTAAGGAGCATATGTGTCATCATACGAGAACAAATCGCGACGCCAAACAGTCAAATATCAACATACATAAATTGCGCCGCCTGAGACGATATCCCAAAATCTGTGCGGTACAAAGAAACAGGCTGACAAAATTTGTAGCCCAATCGCAGCCATCGTTGTGCAGTAGTTTTGCACGGTCTGTCCTTGTCCAAAGGCTGTTCCCAGTACTTTGTCTCTGAATTTGTGCTTGTATATATCATGAGCCAGTACGGACGAGGATTAGGCCAAAACCCGTCAAAAAAGTGAAAAGTGAATTCTCACCAATGCATTTGTAAATCTCAGGGGGGGGGTTTAACCCCCAAAACACCCCCCCTGCGTACGCCACTGTCATGAGCAGGGATGCAAACCGGTTTTAAGCCGAACCGAACCGCTTGTTTCGCTCATGAACCGAACCGTAAACCGAACCGGTGTGTTTTCAAAAATTATTATACACTTTTTAAGTGTATAATGAGTATGAGTATTTTTATGGCTGGCAGGCAAGCAAAATTAAGGTTAAAAAAGGAAAATATTTGTCAACTCTTTGGAAAAAAGACCTCCAACTATTTTTGAATTCGATTTCTTAGATTCCAGGAATGAACCCTGCTATCAGAAGAAGGAAAAATGTAGCTAAAATCTCATTTAATATTAATTTACAACAAAATTCAAAACTTTAATGAAACGAATATTTATTTAATTCCATTCAAAAGGAAAATATCGATTGTTAGCGTTTACCTTAATTATTATTAAATATTGGAATATTTATCAGAAAAATCAACTTAAGCATAGCTCGAATAGTTTTTGCAGTTCCACCCACACAAGTATCAGTAGAATGAACATTTTCCACATTGGAGTTTGTTTTACCAAACTTAAGAGCCAATATCGATGAAAATAAACTAGGAGATATATTATTATTAGGTATTAACTAAAATTAAATCATATTGAAGATCATTTAAGTTTTTTCAAATCTATATTATTCCCTGTTGTTTTGAGAACCACATTTACAATTATAATAAAACTAATCAAATGGAAATGTTGGTTATATAATAGGGTGTGTTCCACATATCGACGTCGATTTCCGTATGGACTTATGGATTTCGAATTAAAATTGTTTAAGTTTATATGTGTAGTGCCAAATATGTCAGAGATTACTTGAGCAGGTCAAAAGGAAATTGTAATTACTTGACAATTATGATCCGCATGGCTTTCAGTAGTGCCCAAAGATGTTTTCGTTGATAATGTTAATACGGAAATTGTCGTCGAAATTTTAAGCATAGCCGATTAACTGAAACCCTAACTCTTTGTTAATGAATAATCTGAATACTTGTATCAAAAATATGTTTCTTTAGTTAATTAAATGAATAAAAAGCGAACCGATCCGAACCGAACCGTAACCGCGGTCTTACTACCCAAAAACCATGCAATGAACCGAACCGGCGGTTCATAAACTGTGTGAGCCACTGAACCGAACCAGTCCTTATTTCCGAGTGGTTTGCATCCTTGGTAATGAGTATCATGAGGAGCCAGAAATAGCGTTCTCACATCTTTTGATGGCACTAAAGCAGTCTCGTGAGTGCCCCATGGCGAAGGGTCGGGCACGGACAATATCCCAATCACGCTATCGACTCCTGTGCGACTAAAAAATGTTTTATCAAGCAGCTTTGGATTTATTGCTCCACTGTCACCTGCGGAATTGTCAGTCTGGGGCTCAGGCGTCGAGCTGTTTTGAAATAAGATTGCCTTGAATCCAGTTGTGACACCATTCATCTCTCTGATTGTCTTATGCCGGATTCCAAATCGTGTGGGATCTTGTGGGGATCAGTTGGGATCTGGTGGGGATGTGGTGGTAATCTGGTGGGGATCTAGTGGGTATCTTGTGTGGATCTGGTTCGGATCTGGTGGGGATCTGGTGGGCTCTAGTTGGGATCTGGTGGGATGTAAAGGGGATCCTGTGGGGATCTGGTGGGGTCTGGGGTTGGTCGGGTGGGGACCTTGTGGTTATGGGTGGAAAGAGTGGCTGCATTAAGGTCAAGTTGTGAATTCTGTGCTAAAAACTATAATGTTCTTTGTTTGACAATGCCTTTACGGTGGCTTGACAGTCACTTGCCTGACAGTGACTTAACTGTGACTGAACAGTAACTTAACAGTATCTCAGCAGTGACTTAGCAGTGACTTTACAGTGACTTAATATTGACCAAACAGTGTCTTAACAGTGACTTAACAGTTACTTAAGAAAACGAAAGCCAATAAACCCCCTGGTATTGACAGAATACCCTACGAATTCTTCGAAAATGCGTCGTACGATTGTCTAACTGAGTTCCAAGGCAATTACTATAACACTGTGGAACACTCAAAATTGCCTGGGACTGTGACCAATAAATTGTGAAACTAGAGGCATTAGGTAGCAAAACCTCATACCCAGTTTTTCTGGAGCACGTGTTTAATGGGCACATTTATACTAGCAACACAAAGTTACAACTTCTGTTGCTGGTTAAAAAAATATGAGAGCTAAAATTTTGGAAAATTCACCAAAGTTAGAGGGAGTCACCACCATTGTTATACCGAATTCCCACCGCCAATGGATAAGCGGTTAGTACCCCGCCCATAGAGGTCTAACTTAGAAAGTGGAATTAATGGAAAACCACTCGATAGAATTGTATAAGATTTTAACTATATTGAGAGACGGACTAATAAATAAAATGTTTACTTAAGAGATGGTAACATGCATCGAAAAACCGCGATGGTGGGTACCACATTTGACAACACCCATCATCGAGGCAATATAGGCCATAATCTAGAGATCAAAATAGACTGAATCGCGTTTTCAGTTTTACCAATAAAGGCTTGGTTCGCGGTTCTTAGGCATTTATATACTAGCAATTGCCTTCGAACAACATTGACCATTTAGGTAAAACCAGTTTTACCAAAATTATGGAATTAATCTCATGAGTAAAGTGCTTCAATACCAGCAGAAAAACGGATCGGATCATTTAAATACATCAGTTCATGGCATCTTAGCGTATCGCGGTTTGTCCACCAAAGACTTTTTTAAACTAAATTTTTGATTTTCTTAATGGAAATGACGACTTTTATTCATAGGATTTATTGCATAATTTTGGAGACGCTCTTGTACAAAGATAGCCATAGCACGTGACTTAAGGGTCCGATGGTGAATCTAAAATTGCAGTTCGGTCTATTTTGATCTCTAGTTTATGGCCTATATTGCCTCGATGATGGGTGCTGTCGAATGTGGTACCCACCATCGCGGTTTTTCGATGCATGTTACCATCTCTTAAGTACAAATTTTATTAGTCCGTATCTCAATATAGTTATAATTTTATACAATTCTATCGAGTGGTTTTCCATTAATTCCACTTTCTAAGTTAGACCTCTATGTGCATGGTACTGACCGTTTATCCGTTGAAGGTGGGAACTTTATATTAGAATACTGGTGATTCCTTTCAGCTGTGGTGAATTTTTCAAAATTTTAGCTTTCATCTTCTTTTAACCAGCAACAGAGGTTGTAGCTTTGTGTTGCTAGTATAAAAGTGCCCATTAAACGCGAACTTGACGTGCTCCAGAAAAAATGGGTATGAGGTGTTGCTACCTGATGCCTCTAGTTTCACAATTTATTGGTCCCAGTCCCAGGCAAAAAAAAAATTGCATTTTGTTCCACTGTGTAATACAAGCTACATCAAATGGCAATGTCTACAAAAACTGTAAATTTAACCTTATAAAAATTTGTAAGCGGATTGAGATCCGTGCATCCTTTTTGTCCTTATATTAAAAAAAAACAGATACATTTGAAACTCATACTGGTGTCAAGCAAAGATGTTTACTTTTCCCCTTGCTTTTTGCTTTATAACTTAACGATATGCACGAAGATTTAGAAGGTGGCTTTTTATAGAAGGTACGAATATACGATTCCTCCTTTATGCCGATATATATCGACAAATTGCAAAACATGATATATAAGTTGGAAGTATATTGCGATAAGAGGACAATGGAAGTCAATCTGGCAATATGTAATATATTTCGCTTGTCATTGGAATCGATTCTTTTTTTTCATACATAACGATTTTTAGTTTTTCACTGCTTGCTTCACCAAATCAGTCAGCTTTTGTTCGACTGAATACCTGGCTCCAAGTTGGCAGCCCCAACTAGATCGCCAAATGATTGTCTCTTCTTATTCTCCGAATTGTGTGTAGAGGAAAGTAAGTTGAAAAGAAAATTCGCATGGACACTGACTTCCTGGTTTCATAAGGCAGCCACTTCGATCTTTTCTCCTCGTGGCCGTCAAAGTGTGCAGTTGTGCAATTAAAACCTTTCGCGAAGATCATTAGAGTGCTTAACCTAATCTAGTTACCCACGCTTACCCATACTTTTGTGTGTATGTGTTAGTGGCGTTGCGAAAGAATTGATAAATTATCGTCAATAATAGGAGAAGGAAACCAATTGTGAGTATTTTGTGTAAGAGTTTCGCATAATTGCAGGCTGAGCGAACGGGTTTTTTATACATAGATCTCGGCCAAGCACACAGCCTCTCAGTGTCCTACTCCGTACCGTACATTGGTTCAGGCTTCCCGTTGAAGAAAATCCAAACTCCTGGTGGAAAGCATACATATCGTCGGTGGTGTCATCCATGTTCAGGTTCCAATCTAGGTTGGCACCACTAGTTCCATATAGGAAAAGTGATTTACATATAATAAGTACCTCGTCCATGAGATACTGCTGACGCCTAAAGTGCCCCCTTGCGTGCAGTGCTCTATATAAACTCGTCCCAGCGTGCTCCCGGAATCGAGGATTGATCGCATCTGTGATTTGGGAGTTTCCGCCTAGTTGCTGGTGGATATACCAGACCCCTGGCTTTGGCTTATGTCCCGCACATGAATTCTGATGCGTTGACATAGGTGCCTAACCTAAGTGGTCCATTATTGTCTCGCAATCTCTAGAGGAAGCGTAAAGGCCACCTCACTCGTAGCTGACGTGCTCCACTACCATATGGTGTTTATGACATGTTGGGTCTATTGAGGTTATAAATAGATAATCTGTCGCTCTACAGTGGTCCCTGCCTACACGACATCGGATATATTGAGGTTTCGACCACATGGTGTACATAACCTGCCCAGCCTATTGATAATAATTTTAGTGTCGTTAATCAAAGTTAAAGATCAACTATGAATAGAGTATAGTGGTACAGAGTTTAATAATTTTGTTGAGAAAAGATATTTAAAGTGATTGTTTTAGTGACCTTTTTGATTGAAAATCATAGAACTTTTTAAGCAGGCTCTAGGTCATTTAAGTTTTTGAAATTGTCCAAAACTTGTCTAAAACAAGACACGCACAACACCACAAAGAAGGCTGGGCAATCACCAATTCAATCATTAGCTGTCTCTGCCTGTCCTTAGTGTGTGGCGGAAGTCACCTCATGACAGAATTGCTATAACCGCTTGGGAATCCCAAAGGCAGGCTTGTAGCAAAATCCGTCATCAGCAACAAACGCCAAAAACACAAAGGCCTTTGTGTGTGTGTGTGTAGAGTTATTTAATACAAAAATCTTATCTAATTCGGCAACACGAGCCGCATACCTGCTTAGCCAAAATGAGAATTCAGTCAAAGGCAAATAATTAGAAATGAATATGAACTAATTTATGTTAATTTAGAGTGTTATTCAGCATACCTCATGTCTTTAAGCATCACCTAATCACCATTTTTCCAGTACCGGCCTACACAACGAAAGATCTTTTTGCGTGGGAGGAAAACCTTGCCGTAAGTGCATTGCTATAATTAATTTTGGGCTTGCTTAAAGAAATCGCTTAACTAAGCAAAAGAGTAAGATGCGGATCAGATCTAAATCCATCTTATTTGATAGTGTATAACCATCTCGAATTGAACTGCCATTCATATTTAATTTACAAATGAATTTTGCCTTTGAGAATCAAAACTAAGTCCATCATCTTAGGATGTATTAACTTTAAATTCCACTCAAAATTTTAATCGTATTGCCAAAGTTTTTATGAATAAGAGCTCACCTTTACTTAACATGCCTTATGCTTATCCAAATCTGGCTTTATAGTTTTTATACCATACCCTTTAATATATTAGGCCTTGTAGGTTTAAATAGAAAATAGTCACTTTATCGATACACTTAGTATTAAATTCAGTTTAGCCCAATCACAATGCTTAGCCCCAACTTGTTCCTATCGTCGAATTATGAAGTTTAATAATATAATTAACTTTGAAATGAATATGTTTTAGAATATCTTGTTTTTGGGGCAAACCGTGCGGCAGCGTAATGAGATAGTGTAATAAGCGAGAAGCTTTGTTGAAGGGATCCTTTTCTGTTTCTACTTACTCTCGGCCCTTAAGGATCATGGTAGGGTTGGCGTTCTCACAGCTTTGTGAAAGCATAAACAACAAAGCCTTGTGGATTCATCTCAACTTTTCATTTCAGTCCTGTCCCTATACTGCAGCCTAACTATCCTACTCCCGTCTAGCCTCCTCCTGTTCCCAATATAGCATGCGAATAATTGAAATTATAACATAAGCATACGAGCTCCTAACCTGTTGGTAATATTTCCTGAACTCATCCCAGCCGACCATACAAAAAAGACAAAGCCAGCGCGTGCTCTACCAAAAGTTGGCTACCATCTGCTCTATCAATTATACACGTTGCATGCTACAAAAATCAGAAATAATGATCTTTAGGAAAGGAGGAAGACAAGCTGCAGCAGAAAAATGGCAATAGGAAAATTTGCAGAATACAAGTATCTTGGCGTAACTTTAACCCCATCTATGTCGTTTGGAACTCACAAGCGACGAAGGATATCAGAAGCCAAAGGGGCATTAAATTCAACTTGGAAAACTTTTATGAATAAGCCTGATATTTTGTTGAGTATCAAGTGGAACCTATTCCAGGTAACAGAGGTAAACAATCGTATGCGCTCAAGTTTGTGGATTCGCCTGGCTTAAGATAGCAGAAACTACGCCTAATTATGCACTTAGTCTATAAACGGGAGCCGAAGAAGGATATCTGGACGGTCTAAATTTGCACCTTAAGTACATTCACAGGGTAATACAATTAGCTGTGAACTATCTCAAGAAATGATTAATATGACTTGTATTCAGGGCTCAATACCGGAACCGAAACCGGAACCGTTAACCGAAATAAACCGTTTCAAATCGAGTACCGGAACCGGAACCTGAACCGATACAAAATTTTTTTTGAGAACCGAATACCGTTTACCGTTATTATTGGAACCGAAAAAAACCGGAACGAAACCGAAACTTTGGTACCGGTACGGTTTCGGTTTTTTATACGCTAATACCTAATTATATTAAGATTGTGCAAAAGTAAGTAACTAAGAGGAATCACATCCAACCTTATAAAGATCGGCATCTTGATCGGCATCAACAGCCGTGTCAATATAGCCAGTGCATATATACAGTAAAAGCTAGTGCAACTGTTAATTTGATTTTATACTTTGCACGAAGGTACACAGGGAAGATAGTAAATTTGTGCACTTGCACTGCAAATATAAACACATTCCGTCCTGTCTAGCAAAATCGGACTTAAACGTATTTAAAAATATTAAAACGTACTTAACTGGTGGTCAGATTCCTCCAATAGGAGTTGTAGATCAAACGGTCAAACTAACCATCAAAATTCTAAAATTTTCATAAGACCTAAGATTATTATGTATGTAGACAAAATAAACAAAAGATTGAACAGTCCAAAATATTGCGAAGTTTGGAAATGGCAATGTAGACGGGTAAACAGTAGGTGTAGATCAAACAATTAAACACCAAAAAACAATTAAGCAACTAAAATATTTATGAAATTTGCTTAATTTTCTTACTCCCATAATTATTATGAAGATTTGATAGACTGCAATACATAGTAGAGGGTAAAATAATGTGTAGCGGTCTACTGTCTCAAAAATCGGAAATTTACAAAATTGCATGAGTTCAGATTATCATAAAGATATGATAGGTGTCGGTCAATCACATCGGTTAATGAGACGTGTTGATCAAACGGACCAAAAAAATCGGAAGATTTTAAAATTTTATAACGATTTTGATTCTCATGAAGACGGGTAAATAGACGGATGGTGAATTTTGCTAGATGAAGATTTGATAGATGGTAATTGTCAAGTATGCTTCACTTCTTCGCTTTGTGAGCGGTGTAACAACGCACGTCGGGTACCTCATTAGTTTCTACATAATAACTACGTAAAAAAAATACGATTTATTAAGGCGATATAATTTCGAAATGTGAAACCATTTATTTTGTATTGATTTTTGATTCGTTTTATTAAACAGGAATAAAATGATTTAGATTTATATCAGAATTTTGTTTATTTCTTTCAGTATTAAAAATAAGTAGTACTTATATCGGTGAGTACCGGTACGTACCGGTATACCGAAATAAAAAATCCGGGTACCGGAACCGAAACCGAAAACCGAAATTAATTGAAAACCAAAATAGAACCTTTAACCGAAACATTCATTTCGGGACGTACCGGTACTGGAACCGGAACCGAAATTCGTTTCGGGATTAAGCCCTGCTTGTATTTATTAAAAAAACATTTGTGCAATATAAGTATTGAATTTGCTATGACGCTCAGAAAAAAAGACCACATATCCGACATCCAGAGTGCAACATGAAGCGAGTCTCGTTTTTATAAGTATCTTGACTACAGGAAAGGCAAAACATATTGTAATAATTCATACAGCAGAACGACAATTAGTTGGTTACTTAAAGCGCGCACTAACACTCTGTGGTTAAACGGAAGCATACACAGACCTGGAAATAAGGAGTGCACGCTGTGCAACCTTAGGGAAGTCGACGATATAACACACTTCCTAGGCAGATGTCCCGTTCTCAGAGAGTTTTGATGCAAGAGGGAAGAGCGCAACTTGCGGATCAGAAGATAATATGCGCATTAAACGGTGAGACCCCTTTAATTGGATCATGCTTGCAGAATATATAGAGAAGGCCATAAATGATAGAAAATTATTTATAAGCGAGTGATTGACTAACAAGAGTTTTTGTTAGTTTTATGTTGCAAATTTACTTTTCCAATTACACAAGTTTATAAAAAATGCAAATTTTTGCAACAGAGAAGTTAGCCACAGTTATTTTTATACTCTTATACTCTCTTTCTCGCTCTCTCGGTGCAGTTGGGTAGCCGCATTTTTTGGCTTTGTTTGCCTGCCCACACGCACAGTCTCTCGCAATCTCTTACTCGCAGCGGACCTTGTCTCCCAAATTCTTTGTAAAATAAAACCCCCAAAACATTGAAACAAATTGCGTTAATTACACAAGTTTACAAAAAAAGGTTAACTTTTGCAACAGAGAAGTTAGCAACCGTTCCTTATGTATTTTTGGCCGCTGAACTCAGATAAATGGTCCGTTTTCTCCCAGCACGTCAGGCTTACGAGACATTTGCCATTCGTGTGGCCACATTAAGTGTCCTATTCCAACCAAATTAGTTTTAATGTAAGCTGCATTGTATGACGTTACAGAAAAACCAAACACGAAGTTTTGATTTTGTTGATAAGGTACAAATTTTTGCATTTTAATATTAAAAATGTGGTTATTTTTTGAAAAAATAGATTTTTTTCCAAGTTTAAATAATTCTGGAAAGCTTTCCGCTGACATTAAAAATTTTAGAAAAAAAATAGTTTGGGTTCCTTTGTTTCTTCTTATTTCAATTATTTTCAGTTTTTTGATATCATTGCGATTTTAAAAGTTATTGTCCAACAACTTTAAAAAATTTTGTATTTATGTCACATATTTTTAACAATATTAAACCTTAATATGTCTCAAAATTTACAAAAATCGATCTTAAATAACTTTTTAATATCCATTTATTGGTTTAAAAATAACTACCATGTTATTTTCAAGCTACATGAAAATTTTGCGGTAAATGTAATGCAAAAAAAGTCGAAAAATTTGGTAGTTTTTGGGCTATAACTTTTAAAAGCGCAATGATATCGAAAAACTGAAAATATGTTAAATAAGAAGAAACAAAGGACTACCAACTATTTTTTTCTAAGATTTTTAATATTAGCAGAAAATTTTTTAGAATTTTTTAAAGTTGGAAAAAAATCGATTTTTTCAAAATATTACCACATTTTTAATATTAAAATCCAAAAATTTGTATCAGCTTACATTAAAACAAACTTGGTTAGAATAGGACAATTAATGTGGCCACACGATCAACAAATGAAATGAACACACATTTATGCAAATATCTCGTAAGCCTGACGTGCTGGGAGAAAACGGACCATTTAACTAACTTCTCTGTTGCAAAAGTTAACCTTTTTTTGTAAACTTGTGTAATTAACGCAATTTGTTTCAATGTTTTGGGGGTTTTATTTTACAAAGAATTTGGGAGACAAGGTCCGCTGCGAGTAAGAGATTGCGAGAGACTGTGCGTGTGGGCAGGCAAACAAAGCCAAAAAATGCGGCTGCACATGAATTCTGATGCGTTGACATAGGTGCCTAACCTAAGTGGTCCATTATTGTCTCGCAATCTCTAGAGGAAGCGTAAAGGCCACCTCACTCGTAGCTGACGTGCTCCACTACCATATGGTGTTTATGACAAGTTGGGTCTATTGAGGTTATAAATAGATAACACTATGCAACAATTTTTTGATCCCGGCTTCTAAATAGTTGATCCTTATGTAAAATTTCACGCTGAATTCAAATCTGCTCTCAGATATGTCAAAAGTAGAACGGTTTTTGAGATATCGCGAAATTTTCAATTTTAGTGTTTTGAAAAAAGGTAGGTCTACTAAAATGCCATTTTCTCTGATTTTAGTCCACCGATATGTATAAACTGTAACAAAAATAAAAGATAATAAAATTATTTCTTAAAAAAACGACAGTTGTTGTAAATCCAACCATAAATGACGAAGTTATGGCACTTCAAAGTTGGATTTTTGAAAAATGTTTTGATAATTTTTAATTTTTTGCTGACTTTTATTGAGTTTTTTTCAATCTTACCATTAAAATTGCTCAGGTCTCAGATATTGACAGGATTGGGTAATCTTTAGCGAGCATTTTTTGCCCTTGGTCATCAAAATCGGATGAAAAATAAACGCTATATTCACAATTAAGTAAACATACCTCTGTTTGAGAGTATTTTTTGCTAGTTTTTTCAGTATAAAAATCACATCTTAGCAAGCCAAATAAGAATAAACAAGCATTAGAAGTTTTTATTGCAGTTCAAGGTTGGATAAAAGTACTCAAATGATGTAGACCGCTTTTTTTTTTGTGCAGACTGTGTGTTTCTCGCTACAAGAACCAGCAATAGTCTCCCATCATTGCCGGATCCCACTTGCCTTGGTAGCGAAACTCTATCTGCTGCATTTGCTGATGGAAGCGTTCGCCATGCTCGTCGCTTTCGTCGCCTAGGTTGTCCGGGAAAAAATCCAAATGGGAGTGCAAAAAGTGAATTTTATTAACACTTTTAAAATAAAAAAAAATTAAATTGGTAAATATAAAAACTCGATGAAAAACAGACTGAGATTATACCAATTTTTTTTGTAGTTTTCAAAAAATCATCAACAATTTCTTTATAGTCCTCACTTCTTTTGCTTCCCAGAAAACTAGACACTACTGCGCAAAATGATTCCCATGCTTTTGCCTCGTCTGCTGATAGTGCCGAGTAAAATTCTCTGTCGCTCATTAGCTTTTTGATTTGCGGACCCACAAATACGCCTTCTTTGATTTTGGCGTCAGAAAGTTGTGCGAATCGTCCTTATAAAAATTCAAATGCCGCAAAATTTTCATTTTTATGGAGAGCTTTAACGAAGTTTTTGAAGAGACCAAGCTTAATATGCAACGGAGGGAGAATAATTTTGTCCTTTTGAACTAGGGGCGGAAATTTTACGTTATCATCTCCGACTACAAAATTGGCCCTGACATCCCAGTCTTCACCCAAGTAATGCTGGCTGCGATCTCGGCTGTCCCACCTGCACAAAAACAGCAATGCTTTGTCCATCGTTGTTGCAAGCCTGTTACCATTGCTCAACTTTCAGATCGGCACAGATTTTCCACTGGTGAACTGCAATACAAACTCCTAATGCTCAACGTTTATTCTTATTGAAAAAACTAGCAATAAATACTCTCAAACAGAGGTATGTTTACTTAATTGTGAGTATAGCGTTTATTTTTCATCCGATTTCGATGACCAAGGGCAAAAAATGCTCGCTAAAGATTACCCAATCCTGTCAATATCTGAGACCTGAGCAATTTTAATGGTAAGATTGAAAAAAACTCAATAAAAACTCAGCAAAAAATTAAAAATTATCAAAAATTTTTCAAAAATCCAACTTTGAAGTGCCATAACTTCGTCATTTATGGTTGGATTTACAACAACTGTCGTTTTTTTAAGAAATAATTTTATTATCTTTTATTTTTGTTACAGTTTATACATATCGGTGGACTAAAATCAGAAAAATGGCATTTTAGTAGACCTACCTTTTTCAAAACACTAAAATTGAAAATTTCGCGATATCTCAAAAACCGTTCTACTTTTGACATATCTGAGAGCAGATTTGAATTCAGCGTGAAATTTTACATTAGAATCAATTGCCAAAAGTGCGGGATACAAAAACTTTTCAAATTTTGTGACATAGTGTAATCTGTCGCTCTACAGTGGTCTCTGCCTACACGACATCGGATATATTGAGGTTTCGACCACATGGTGTACATAACCTGCCCAGCCTATTGATAATAATTTTAGTGTCGTTAATC
This sequence comes from Lordiphosa clarofinis, assembly GCA_018904275.1. Lineage (NCBI taxonomy): Eukaryota > Metazoa > Arthropoda > Insecta > Diptera > Drosophilidae > Lordiphosa > Lordiphosa clarofinis. Next base: position 401,001 of record JAEIGQ010000121.1, on the reverse strand, counting down.
AAAGTTAAAGATCAACTATGAATAGAGTATAGTGGTACAGAGTTTAATAATTTTGTTGAGAAAAGATATTTAAAGTGATTGTTTTAGTGACCTTTTTGATTGAAAATCATAGAACTTTTTAAGCAGGCTCTAGGTCATTTAAGTTTTGGAAATTGTCCAAAACTTGTCTAAAACAAGACATGCACAACACCACAAAGAAGGCTGGGCAATCACAAATTCAATCATTAGCTGTCTCTGCCTGTCCTTAGTGTGTTGGCGGAAGTCACCTCATGACAGAATTGCTATAACCGCTTGGGAATCCCAAAGGCAGGCTTGTAGCAAAATCCGTCATCAGCAACAAACGCCAAAAACACAAAGGCCTTTGTGTGTGTGTGTAGAGTTATTTAATACAAAAATCTTATCTAATTCGGCAACACGAGCCGCATACCTGCTTAGCCAAAATGAGAATTCAGTCAAAGGCAAATAATTAGAAATGAATATGAACTAATTTATGTTAATTTAGAGTGTTATTCAGCATACCTCATGTCTTTAAGCATCACCTAATCACCATTTTTCCAGTACCGGCCTACACAACGAAAGATCTTTTTGCGTGGGAGGAAAACCTTGCCGTAAGTGCATTGCTATAATTAATTTTGGGCTTGCTTAAAGAAATCGCTTAACTAAGCAAAAGAGTAAGATGCGGATCAGATCTAAATCCATCTTATTTGATAGTGTATAACCATCTCGAATTGAACTGCCATTCAGATTTAATTTACAAATGAATTTTGCCTTTGAGAATCAAAACTAAGTCCATCATCTTAGGATGTATTAACTTTAAATTCCACTCAAAATTTTAATCGTATTGCCAAAGTTTTTATGAATAAGAGCTCACCTTTACTTAACATGCCTTATGCTTATCCAAATCTGGCTTTATAGTTTTTATACCATACCCTTTAATATATTACGCCTTGTAGGTTTAAATAGAAAATAGTCACTTTATCGATACACTTAGTATTAAATTCAGTTTAGCCCAATCACAATGCTTAGCCCCAACTTGTTCCTATCGTCGAATTATGAAGTTTAATAATATAATTAACTTTGAAATGAATATGTTTTAGAATATCTTGTTTTTGGGGCAAACCGTGCGGCAGCGTAATGAGATAGTGTAATAAGCGAGAAGCTTTGTTGAAGGGATCCTTTTCTGTTTCTACTTACTCTCGGCCCTTAAGGATCATGGTAGGGTTGGCGTTCTCACAGCTTTGTGAAAGCATAAACAACAAAGCCTTGTGGATTCATCTCAACTTTTCATTTCAGTCCTGTCCCTATACTGCAGCCTAACTATCCTACTCCCGTCTAGCCTCCTCCTGTTCCCAATATAGCATGCGAATAATTGAAATTATAACATAAGCATACGAGCTCCTAACCTGTTGGTAATATTTCCTGAACTCATCCCAGCCGACCATACAAAAAAGACAAAGCCAGCGCGTGCTCTACCAAAAGTTGGCTACCATCTGCTCTATCAATTATACACGTTGCATGCTACAAAAATCAGAAATAATGATCTTTAGGAAAGGAGGAAGACAAGCTGCAGCAGAAAAATGGCAATAGGAAAATTTGCAGAATACAAGTATCTTGGCGTAACTTTAACCCCATCTATGTCGTTTGGAACTCACAAGCGACGAAGGATATCAGAAGCCAAAGGGGCATTAAATTCAACTTGGAAAACTTTTATGAATAAGCCTGATATTTTGTTGAGTATCAAGTGGAACCTATTCCAGGTAACAGAGGTAAACAATCGTATGCGCTCAAGTTTGTGGATTCGCCTGGCTTAAGATAGCAGAAACTACGCCTAATTATGCACTTAGTCTATAAACGGGAGCCGAAGAAGGATATCTGGACGGTCTAAATTTGCACCTTAAGTACATTCACAGGGTAATACAATTAGCTGTGAACTATCTCAAGAAATGATTAATATGACTTGTATTTATTAAAAAAACATTTGTGCAATATAAGTATTGAACTTGCTATGACGCTCAGAAAAAAAGACCACATATCCGACATCCAGAGTGCAACATGAAGCGAGTCTCGTTTTTATAAGTATCTTGACTACAGGAAAGGCAAAACATATTGTAATAATTCATACAGCAGAACGACAATTAGTTGGTTACTTAAAGCGCGCACTAACACTCTGTGGTTAAACAGAAGCATACACAGACCTGAAAATAAGGAGTGCACGCTGTGCAACCTTAGGGAAGTCGACGATATAACACACTTCCTAGGCAGATGTCCCGTTCTCAGAGAGTTTTGATGCAAGAGGGAAGAGCGCAACTTGCGGATCAGAAGATAATATGCGCATTAAACGGTGAGACCCCTTTAATTGGATCATGCTTGCAGAATATATAGAGAAGGCCATAAATGATAGAAAATTATTTATAAGCGAGTGATTGACTAACAAGAGTTTTTGTTAGTTTTATGTTGCAAATTTACTTTTCCAATTACACAAGTTTATAAAAAATGCAAATTTTTGCAACAGAGAAGTTAGCCACAGTTATTTTTATACTCTTATACTCTCTTTCTCGCTCTCTCGGTGCAGTTGGGTAGCCGCATTTTTTGGCTTTGTTTGCCTGCCCACACGCACAGTCTCTCGCAATCTCTTACTCGCAGCGGACCTTGTCTCCCAAATTCTTTGTAAAATAAAACCCCCAAAACATTGAAACAAATTGCGTTAATTACACAAGTTTACAAAAAAAGGTTAACTTTTGCAACAGAGAAGTTAGCAACCGTTCCTTATGTATTTTTGGCCGCTGAACTCAGATAAATGGTCCGTTTTCTCCCAGCAGGTCAGGCTTACGAGACATTTGCATAAATGTGTGTTTAGCGAGGTATCATTACATTTATTGGTCGTGTGGCCACATTAAGTGTCCTATTCCAACCAAATTAGTTTTAATGTAAGCTGCATTGAATGACGTTACAGAAAAACCAAACACGAAGTTTTGATTTTGTTGATAAGGTACAAATTTTTGGATTTTAATATTAAAAATGTGGGTATTTTTTGAAAAAAATAGATTTTTTTCCAAGTTTAAATAATTCTGAAAAACTTACCTCTGATATTAAAAATTTTAGAAAAAAAATAGTTGGTATTCCTTTGTTTATTATTTGCTTATTTTAATTATTTTCAGTTTTTTGATATCATTGCGATTTTAAAAGTTATTGTCCAACAACTTTAAAAAATTTTGTATTTATGTCACATATTTTTAACAATATTAAACCTTAATATGTCTCAAAATTTACAAAAATCGATCTTAAATAACTTTTTAATATCCATTTATTGGTTTAAAAATAACTACCATGTTATTTTCAAGCTACATGAAAATTTTGCGGTAAATGTAATGCAAAAAAAGTCGAAAAATTTGGTAGTTTTAGGGCTATAACTTTTAAAAGCGCAATGATATCGAAAAACTGAAAATATGTTAAATAAGAAGAAACAAAGGACTACCAACTATTTTTTTCTAAGTTTTTTAATATTAGCAGAAAATTTTTTAGAATTTTTTAAAGTTGCAAAAAAATAGATTTTTTCGAAAAATAACTACATTTTTAATATTAAAATCCAAAAATTTGTACCTTATCAGCAAAATCAAAACTTCGTGTTTGGTTTTTCTGTAACGTCATTCAATGCAGCTTACATTAAAACAAATTTGGTTGGAACAGGACACTTAATGTGGCCACACGACCAATAAATGTAATGATACCTCGCTAAACACACATTTATGCAAATATCTCGTAAGCCTGACGTGCTGGGAGAAAACGGACCATTTAACTAACTTCTCTGTTGCAAAAGTTAACCTTTTTTTGTAAACTTGTGTAATTAACGCAATTTGTTTCAATGTTTTGGGGGTTTTATTTTACAAAGAATTTGGGAGACAAGGTCCGCTGCGAGTAAGAGATTGCGAGAGACTGTGCGTGTGGGCAGGCAAACAAAGCCAAAAAATGCGGCTGCCCAACTGCACCGAGAGAGCGAGAAAGAGAGTATAAGAGCGAGTTATAAAGGCGACAATTACAGAGCGAGAGAATGCGATCAATTCAAAGCTGAGCATACGAAAAACCAATGGGTGTGTGTTTTAAGCTATGCAAGACCATGGGCAATGTCAAATGAAATCAATCGGTTGAAGTTACGTTCAATTGCGCCACGGAGATATATTGAAGAATAATGAAATAAAAGCTTAGGCTGCTGGACCCGACATACTCCCCCCGTTGGAAGTACGGCTTTCAACATCGTCTTCAAGGGGCAGCAGACACAGCTTGTTGACGGCTCGCTTAGTGACTCCTGTGGCAGTTTTTAGCACAGCCACTTGGGAAACAGCATCTCCTCCAGAAACCAGCTCATCCACTTGTGCTAACGGCCATTTCAATGGTGGAAGATTTTTACCCTTGAACGACGTCATTGACTGCCAAGCCAGGCTTTGAAGTTACACGCGCTGTAATGAGCCGAAGGAATTTTCATATTTGGATATTTGATGATGAGAACGCTTTTTCGCAGCTCAAGCGTCGGCTTTTTCTGAAGAACAGAGGAGGGCCAATCAATTTTGCTGCCACACAGAAAGTCTGCACCATTGGACCAGAGCCAAGATTGGTTCAATTCTTCAGGAAGCTCACCTCTAGAGAGTATATCAGCAGGATTTAAAGCCGTCGGGACGTAACGCCATTCCATTGTACCAGTAAGATCCTAAGCCACGGCCACTCGATTGGCAAAAAATACATTGAACCTTGCCGGCTCCTCTCGAATCCATCTTAATCAGCAACTCCTTCTAAAACGTCTGGCCGATTGGAACACCATTTCCGAAGCTTAAATTGACCTTTAGCCAGAATCCCAGCATGATGTCGATCGCCTCCTCAACAGAATCTCCTCTAGAAATCATGTCATCGACATAAAAATTTCTCCGAAGCACCTTTGATCCAATGGGAACCAGCGCGAACCGATAAGAATGATGCTGGCTTAGTCCCATAGGTCACAGTGTCAAGCTTGTACACTTTTACATCCTCATCAGGCGAGTCCCTCCATAGAATGCACTGCAAGAAACTATCTGGAGGCGCAACTCTAATGCAGCGATACATCTTGCATATGTCTCCAGTGATTGCAACCTGACAAAAGCGAAACGGAATCAATATTAGGAACAATTTCGGTTGAATTACGGGTCCTGCCATCAAAACCTCATTTAAGGAGTATCCAGATGAAGTCGCCGCTGAGCCATCAAACACGACCCGAAGTTTGGTCGAAGAACTATCTTCCTTTAAGACACAATGGTGCGGAAGAAAGTATCTGCACATATTCAAAGATTCTGCAGGGACAGCTGACATGTGGTTTAATTTTATGTATTCCCGTATAAAAGATGCATAATGATCCTTGAGTGATGAATGACGCTCCAACTTTCTCTCTGGGGAAAAGAATCTACGAAGTGCCTGTGGGTACGATTCTCCAAGAAGATCCAAATTGAGCTTGATTGGCAGCCGAATAGAATATTCGCCAGTACGCAATCGCCTGAAGTGCTTGACGAAGTATGCCTCACACTCATGCTCCTCCTTAGACGCCTTTACAATTGGTTCAGAGCCACTTTCAACCACCCAAAATCGACGAAGAAGTTCATCTAGTCGAGAATCCAAACTCAAAGCTAATTTGGGCTTGGCAAATACATTGGTTGCCATAAGAGAAGTGCAATTCATGCGACCACCACCAGAGACAACCCAACCTAACCGAGTCTTTTGAATAAGAGGCAATCCTGGCAACAGCTTAGTTTGACCCACGCACAGCAGCTCATAAAAAAGGATAGCTCCAATTAGCAAGTCAACGCGCTGTGGTTTGTAAAACGCAGGATCGGCTAGCTTAATGTTGGAAGGTATATTCCAATCTGCGATGTTTACATTAAAACTGGGTTGCTTGTCGGTAATAGTGGTAGCTATCAGAGCAGTAAGGGTTGTTGAGAACTCTGATGCTCAGGCTGACGTTAACAGCGTATCCATCGGTTGCAAAACTGGAGTCGCCGATTCCGGAGATAGTAGCTATTGACTTCGATTTCTTAAGCTGCAGCTGATTTGCAAGTCGGGACGTTATAAGATGCAGCTGTGAACCTGAATCAAGCAAAGTACGACTTGAAATATAAGAACCGGAACGATTTTTCACCAAAATTATGGCAGTGGCCAAGAGCACAACATCATTGTTGAGATCTTGGGCTATTAAAGTAGTTGAGGCAGAGGAAGATACAGGGGGTGCAGTGCTATGGTTTGAAGAAAAAGTATTGACTGGCTGCAACGACGATGAGACACCTTGTGGTGCAGTAGAACCAGCGGTGCCAAGATGAAGGAGCGTATGATGCTTAGATCCGCAGGTACGACAATTGGTTGAACTGCATTGGCGCACCCGATGACCTCTTTTTAAGCAATTTAAGCAAAGTCCAAGTTTCTTGGCTTCTGTCAGACGAAGGGCAGGTGACAAGTTTCCAAATCTTGAGCAATTATAAATACCATGGGTAGCGTTATCACAAAAAACGCAGCGCGAGAACGCTGTATTAGTGGCAACCAAAGATGATCTACTTGTGTTAGGTTTTTTATTCTTGCCCACCTGAGCGTTTGGCGAATAGCTTGCCATAGCGAAATCAACCGATTCCAAAGTTCTGCACCGATGCTCCAGAAAAAGAGGCCATAGCTTCTCATGATGGAATGAGATTCACAAACGCTGATTCATCTAGCTTTTCCTCCCACTTGGCTTGAGATACAGGGTCCAATTTTTGTAGATGCACCTGTGCAATAAAACAGCCGCCGATCTGCTGTTTGTTTCCCAAGCTTTCCAAGGCGCGGATGTGTGCGTTGAATTTGTCCGATACCTCCCGAAGCATAGCCACTGACCCATTCTCCACTGCCTTTAGCCACAAGAGCCATGATGTGTGCCTGAAAAACTAAACGGCGGTTATCAAATCTGTTTTGCAAGAGTTGTCATTGAGTTTATTATAAAAGTCCTTAAATAATAGTTATTTTAGGAGTTTTATTTTAAAAGTCTTTTGGATAACAGTTATTAAGGACTTTTATTTTTTTCCTCAGAAAATAAGAGTTATTAAAGACCTTTAAAATAAAACTCATTTCATAACAGTTATTTTAAAGACTTATATTTAAAAGTCTCAAAATAACAGCTATCGAAAGACTTTTATTTAAAAGTCTCAAAATAACTCTTATTGAAAGACTTTTATTTAAAAGTCTCAAAATAACTCTTATCAAAAGACTTTTATTTAAAAGTCTCAAAATAACTCTTATTGAAAGACTTTTATTTAAAAGTCTCAAAATAACTCTTATTGAAAGACTTTTATTTAAAAGTCTCAAAATAACTCTTATTGAAAGACTTTTATTTAAAAGTCTCAAAATAACTCTTATTTAAAAATCAAACAATAAGTCTTTTTTTCTAAGAACTATTAAATACTATTTCTACGACTACATTTGCGCAGACCGCGAGAAACTTTAGCATGAAATATCAATGAAAGTACCGTTCTTTATGTTATGCCAATTGAAGACGCATCTAAAAGAGACGTAGACCAAAAACCGCTAAATTTGCCAAATTTTCATTTGAACATTTACTAAAGCGCAGGCGTTGGTAAATAAGAGTCGTAGATTGAACAGTCGAAATTATTGCGAAATTTGCAAATTACGGGACAAAAAACGCGAAATTTCCAAACTTCTCATTTGAGTTTAGGTTAATGAAGACGCTAAGATTATTATGAAAATTTGATAGGAAGATGTTTAACAAATGGTCTAAAAACGCGAAATTCCGAAAATTCTTAATTGAGTTTGTAAATGTAAAATTGGCTATACAGCTCCAAAGGGCAAGCAAACCTGGGCGTGTGTGCTTTTTAAATTTTCGCACAGAAAAGTGACCACAGCTTACCGAATCCGAACGGATAGGCCGGCGGGTAAATATTTACCACTACTGCCATCCAACAAGTCTTCATAATAATTTTTAGGTCATAAAGAAAAATTGGCAAATTTCGCATTGAAATGCACGTAATCTGTACCCAGCTGTTCAAACTTAAATACAAACTCTCTGATATCGGTAAACACTCTTAGACCTGAGCGACGCACACTGGACAAAATTCTGTAACTTTTGAACTGATGCGAATTTTGCATTAATTTTTCTTTTGTTTGATCGTGATGCGTCGGTCATTTGAGAACGAACTGGGTATAAAGGTAAGAAATTTGTGCTACCTATTAGAACGAACCCCAAACTACACGCGAAAATACTCTATTGCCATTTTCGCACTGAAAAAACTCAACCACCATGATACAACTGGCGACAGTCTTCGCTATCCGGTATCAACGGAAGACGGTTTATAAGAATTCTGCAGACTTGTGTATTTGGGTGCTCTACTCACCATACTGGCACAAAAATGGGGAAATCAACAACTTCAGAAGAACTGCAAAAGTCATTATGATGGATAATGTAACCCCACATAGTACCACTGAAAAAGGGAATAAGGAAACGAGTATGCAGATAGGTCAAGGAATGCAAAGGACGCAGATATTGGAGTTGATGAGAATCCCCCCTGAAGGCAATCGCAAACAAAAACTTTTACCATTCTACATACACTCTTAAATATTTATTTAGTTGTTTTGAGCAAATTATATTTAGTTTAAATTTTATTTAATTTAAGAAGTAACAATTTTTGCATTGTATCGCAAGCTAAATTGTATCGGTGGTCGGTCAACACCAATTTAAGCGCGGAGAACCCTCTTTCCACGCTCACTTGGGTAGCTGGAACGCTGTTGACAACCTTTGCCAATTGGTACAAATGAGGTGAAGAGAATTTTTTTTAACTTAAAAAGCATTTATCTCCACTTACATTTTACACTGTTACACTGAACCGAATGAGATCTATACTAACTATAACTCCGTTCTTAGTTTTCATACAACTTTTATTTGGACCCCCCTTTTGACAGCCGCTAACTTTTTGAACAGCCTTTAAATCAAAGCAGCAAAATTTTGGTTGTTTGTCTGTTTATTTTAAAATTACTTATAAAGCAGCCTTTAATTAATCAATCATATTGGGAGGAAAAAAAATTCTCTTCACCTCATTTGTACCAATTGGCAAAGGTTGTCAACAGCGTTCCAGCTACCCAAGTGAGCGTGGAAAGAGGGTTCTCCGCGCTTAAATTGGTGTTGACCGACCACCGATACAATTTAGCTTGCGATACAATGCAAAAATTGTTACTTCTTAAATTAAATAAAATTTAAACTAAATATAATTTGCTCAAAACAACTAAATAAATATTTAAGAGTGTATGTAGAATGGTAAAAGTTTTTGTTTGCGATTGCCTTCAGGGGGGATTCTCATCAACTCCAATATCTGCGTCCTTTACATTCCTTGACCTATCTGCATACTCGTTTCCTTATTCCCTTTTTCAGTGGTACTATGTGGGGTTACATTATCCATCATAATGACTTTTGCAGTTCTTTCTTGAAGTTGTTGATTTCCCCATTTGATTGGTGCCAGTATGGTGGAGTAGTGAGTACCCAAATACACAAGTCTTGCAGAATTCTTATAAACTGTCTTCCGTTGATACCGGATAGTGAAGACTGTCGCCAGTTGTATCATGGTGGTTAGAGTTTTTTTCAGTGCGAAAATGGCAATAGAGTATTTTCGCGTGTAGTTTGGGGTTCGTTCTAATAGGTAGCACAAATTTCTTACCTTTATACCCAGTTCGTTCTCAAATGACCGACGCATCACGATCAAACAAAAGAAAAATTAATGCAAAATTCGCATCAGTTCAAAAGTTACAGAATTTTGTCCAGTGTGCGTCGCTCAGGTCCTAAGAATGTGTTTACCGATATCAGAGAGTTTGTATTTAAGTTTGAATCAGCTGGGAATTACAGATTACGTGCATTTCAGATGCGAAATTTGCCAATTTTTCTTATGACCTAAAATTATTATGAAGACTTGTTGGATGGCAGTAGTGGTAAATATTTACCCGCCGGCCTATCCGTTCGGATTCGGCGATAAGCTGTAGGTCACTTTCTCTTGTGCGAAAAATTTAAAAAGCACACACGCCCAGAGATTGAGAGAAGCTTGGCTTGGCCAAATGAAAATTTGGCAAATTTAGCGGTTTTTGGTCTACGCCTCTTTTAGATGCGTCTTCAATTGGCATAACATAAAGACGACATAATGAACGGTACTTTCATTGATATTTCATGCTAAAGTTTCTCGCGGTCTGCGCAAATGTAGTCGTAGAAGTAGTATTTAATAGTTCTTAGAAAAAGAGACTTTTATTGTTTGATTTTTAAATAAGAGTTATTTTGAGACTTTTATATAAAAGTCTTTCAATAAGAGTTATTTTGAGACTTTTAAATAAAAGTCTTTCAATAAGAGTTATTTTGAGACTTTTAAATAAAAGTCTTTCAATAAGAGTTATTTTGAGACTTTTAAATAAAAGTCTTTCAATAAGAGTTATTTTGAGACTTTTAAATAAAAGTCTTTTGATAAGAGTTATTTTGAGACTTTTAAATAAAAGTCTTTTGATAAGAGTTATTTTGAGACTTTTAAACAAAAGTCTTTCAATAAGAGTTATTTTGAGACTTTTAAATAAAAGTCTTTTGATAAGAGTTATTTTGAGACTTTTAAATAAAAGTCTTTCAATAAGAGTTATTTTGAGACTTTTAAATAAAAGTCTTTCGATAACTGTTATTTTGAGACTTTTAAATATAAGTCCTTAAAATAACTGTTATGAAATGAGTTTTATTTTAAAAGTCTTTAATAACTCTTATTTTCTGAGGAAAAAAATAAAAGTCCTTAATAACTGTTATCCAAAAGACTTTTAAAATAAAACTCTTAAAATAACTATTATTTAAGGACTTTTATAATAAAAGTTATAACTGTTACCGTCCCTGGTTGTAAAACGATATCATTATTTTCGTTCGAAATCTCTAATGAGCGAATTGTACCCATTGCAGAATCATTGAGACACGAACATAGATGCTGCAGCTTTTCCACATTGCTGAGATCCGGATGATTACACTGGCCAACAGCCATTTTGGTCCAGCCTTATCGATGACAAATTTTGATCCAGTTTTGTGCACTGATTTTAAAACTGGTCTCGGTTTTTCTCCATCAGCTCTTGTTTTCACGATATCGCGGAAAATCAATTTTGCTGAATTTTTGACTTTTAAAAAATTAAGGAGGTTACACCAAGCCAAAAAATCTGTATCTATGAGCTCTATGCGACAGTACACATATAAATGTATCCTAAAAAAAATCATAGGAGCAGTATCAGCAAACCCAAAAGCGCCTAAATTGGCCTTTGAAGAGAAATTTTCATCAAATTATAGCAAAATTTTCAAACCTAATCGCCGTGTACCAGCCATTTGGGGTGCTTGCATTTTAATGAAAACCACTCTAGCATGCAGCCCAATGGTTCTTCTAATTTCACAAATTTTGTTGCATTTAAATCTTCTCCATGGACAAAGTTAGAGGCGGTTAATCCCGGAAAAATAAATTAAAAGTTATGGCAGGATAACTAGATTGATACACAAAATGTGTATAGGAAATACTAAAAGACTACGTGATCTAACATAGACCTTACATTAATTGTCAAGCAAATGTACAATAACATTCAATCAATACTAGATTTAAACAATTTTCCCCAAATTCATATTTGCTTACTATCAAAAAACTTCGCAAGAATGACATTAAAATTTTATGAATTGGGCTACATATTAGAGGTTTACGCCGATAGCTTGGTCGTCGGCGGCGGCGTTGAGGGTCAAGAACAACCGGCGGCGGCGGCGTAGAGTTAAGAAAGAATCGGCGGCGGCGGCGACAGATAAGCGCGGCGGCGTACGCAGTAACAAAAAAAAATTTGTTTAATAAAATATATAACAATTTGTATCATTTCTTAGTATAAATATTTTTCTGAAAGATTACTTCATTTCTTCAATTTTCATTTATTTTCCTTATTAAACTTATATTTAGGATCCAATAACACTAGTTTACAGCATTTCCGATCCCGACCATCTGGCAGTTATTTCGTATGTATATCCATTTGCTGAGTCTAAAAATCCAATCCGCAAATTTTTTTATGGTGCCGTTTTTGAGAAATCGCGGAAAAGCTAGATTTTCGATTTGTAAAAAAAGTACCTTTAGAAAAATGCGTATATCTTTGGTACCTTCATTATGAACAGGTAATGCTTACTTGGAAGGTAATTGAACGCCCTATCATTCGTTGATACACCACTTTTTAATCCGGTGCTGGACTTCAGCGTTATAAAGGCTTTTATCGGCAACTTTTCATTAAATTGATCACTTTTTTTAAAAAAAGCTAGATTTTAAGCGCGATTTTCACCACGAAAAAAATGGTGTAAAATTTATTTTATTGCTGGTCACTAAAGATTTATCTATTAAAAATACAACGCCACATAACTCATTAAAATCCGATCAAGAATAATGAAGTTATTGGCATTTTAGTAAAAAATGGAAGGTTCAACCAAATTGACTTAGTTTGACTGTTTTATGTTCGTCACAGGAGGCATAGTTAAAATTCAAACAATTCTATTTAAGAGCTACTATGACCTAACAAATTTATTTTGTACCTGGTTAAGTTTTTAAGTAACTGAGTTAGGTTGAAAAATGAGTGCAAGACGTCAAATTGAATGCAAGAATGATCTTGGGATGCTAACAATTTCAATAACAAGGCATATAGAAAATCGATTATATATTGGATATTCATCTAAAAATGTTTATAAGTTTTGATTGTGCATATTTTATAACACAGTTAGCACTCAAAACAGCCTGGGAACGGGACCAATAAATTGTGAAACAAGAGGCCTCAGATAGCAACACCACATACCCAGTTCTTATACCCTTGGAGAGGGTATATTGAAATTGTCCGGATGTTTGTAACGCATAGAAGGAAGCATCTCCGACCACATAAAGTATATATATTCTTGATCAGCATGACGAGCTGAGTTGTTATAGCCATGTCCGTCTGTCCGTCCGTCTGTTTCTATGCTATCTCCTCCGTCAGTTTTAAAGCTATCGTAACCAAACTTTGCACCAAGTCTTTTGGTATAAATACGCTGCACATTTGTCGAAACCGGACGCATCGGATGACTATAGCATAAAGCTGCTATAGGAACGATCGGTTGAAAAACTAGTTTTAGTGAGAATAACTTTTTTGTTTTCAATGCTATCGCTCCTAACGCTCGTATTAATAAGTTTTTAATGATTTTACAGAATTTCAACAAGATTTGTCGAAATCGGACCACTATATAGGATAGCTGCCATACAAACAGTCAGGGTTATATCAAGCTCCAAGGGTATATAAACTTCGGTCGAGCCGAAGTTAGCTTGCCCCTATTTTTTTTTATCACGTCGAGTTCGCGATTAATGGTGAAGGGATTCAACACATTTGTTATACCAAATTCCCGACTCCAATGGACAAGCGGTTAGTACCCCGCCCTCAGAAGTCTAATTTAGAAAAAAGAATCTATGGAAAACCACTCGATAGAATTTTTGATATTACGATAGGATGAAAAATTGCATTAATAAAAAGAATTGTATCATAAAAAACAAAAAAGTTTTCTTCGGGCGGTGGTAAAGCTCATATAATTTACACAAATGTCATTGAAATTGTTAGCGGAGTCGAAAATAAGTAATGCCCGCAAGCATACCAAGATAATTTTGCATTCAATTTGACGTCTTGCACTCATTTTTCAACCTAAGTCAATCACAAAAAAAAAAATTAACCAGGTATAAAATAAATTTGTTAGGTCATAGTAGCTCTTAAATAGAATTTTTTGAATTTTAACTATGCCTCCTGTGACGAACATAAAACAGTCAAACTAAGTCAATTTGGTTGAAGTTGAAACCTTCCATTTTTTACTAATATGCTAATAACTTCATTATTCTTGATCGGATTTTAATGAGTTATGTGGCGTTGTATTTTTAATAGATAAATCTTTAGTGACCAGCAATAAAATAAATTTTACACCATTTTTTTCGTGGTGAAAATCGCGCTTAAAATCTAGCTTTTTTTAAAAAAAGTGATCAATTTAATGCAAAGTTGCCGATAAAAGCCTTTATAACGCTGAAGTCCAGCACCGGATTAAAAAGTGGTGTATCAACGAATGATAGGGCGTTCAATTACCTTCCAAGTAAGCATATCCTGTTCATAATGAAAGAACCGGTACCAAAGATATACGCATTTTTCTAAAGGTACTTTTTTTACAAATCGAAAATCTAGCTTTTCCGCGATTTCTCAAAAACGGCCCCATAAAAAAATTTGCGGATTGGATTTTTGGACTAAGCGAAAGGACTTACACAAGGAATTGCTACCAAATTTTCGGGATCGCGAAATTTTTATTATTTTGTAAACTAGTGTAATTAAACAAAAATTAAATTTCAAGAAATTAAAATCAAATTAACGTTTTTTTTCTGAGAGATCATTGATTATGTTCTAGAGATGACACGTTGGGAGATGGAGCTGAGACAACATCGATTCTTTTATTCCATTACTTAAAAGCATCTAAAACGAGAGCGCAAGTTAAAGTCGGCTCTAACCGACTTCGATATACCCGTTACTCATGAAAAAACATGTTTAACAGTGTTCCGGCGTTCCATAGGGTGAACATCTGAAAAGTATGCAACACTATTTTAACTTGGCTATTTTTTACATTTTTGCTCATAACTTGAGAACCGCTCATCCGATCCTATTCATTTCTTCTGACAATTTATTCGTTTTGCTAATTACTAACTATCTCTATATTTACTATCTTTAAAACTGTAGGAGATATAACGTTTTTTCCGAATTGCGGGGGCGGGAGGGGGCGTGGCCAAAATTGAAAATAAACTTGATCTACCTGCAAGTATAAGAAGCATTTGTCTCATACATGTAAACCTCTATCTCTTACCATCTCTGAGATCTAGGTGTTCATACAGACAGACGGACAGACGGACGGACGGACAGACGGACATGGCTATATCGACTCGGCTGTTGATGCTGATCAAGAATATATATACTTTATATGGTCGGAGATGATTCCTTCTGCCTGTTACACGACCCTTTTTACTCTACGAGTAACGGTTATAAAAATGCGGCGGCGTGGCGTGGCGGCGTAAATGTCTACTACATATGGGCCAAATGAATTCCGCAAACACTTTAATCAACGAAGTAAGCCCTTTGTGACTATTACGATTTTCCAAATGGGAATAATTTAAATATGATGCTTTGGTTACAGCCTTGTTAATATAAAAGCCATGGCTGAGCTCTTTCTCCAAAAGCACATCTTCGTCTTGCTGTGGAACGTTAAATTTTCATTCTTGTAAAATGTGCATTGGATGGGCACACTGCAAGCATCCGAAGTCACTCCAGTAATAGACAAGCATCTATAGTTTAGATAAATAGGGAAGCTATAAATCAATTGGCTTGACAATTTCTTAAAGATAAACGAAAAATGTAATTTGATGTCTGATGTCTACGATTACCTAACAGTACTGGACACCTAAAAAGCTTCGCTTTAAGGATTTTCTTCCCGATGTCGACTTCTCACTGTCCCTCTGTATAGACCAGCAGTAATCAGCAAGCATATGACAGTCACATCTTCCACGATACCGAGCATCCATAGTTCGCAAATCCTGGTTAAAACGTTCTCCGTGCTCCTCACTTAGATATCCCAAATTTTTAGGAAATTTATTTAAGTGACTTAATAAGAAATGCAGTTTAATGCTCATATGGCATCCTAAATTTTTAAAATTAAAATTTGTCTCGAAATTTTTACGCTTAAAATTGCCCAAGAAATTTTTAACTACAACCACAAATGAATTTGTATAAATTTTTTTACAGAATTAACTTTAGAGGTCTTCCTATGAAAAATTCGTCAAATGACGTGACAGATTCACAACGTTATTTGCTTGCGAAATGGAGCGAGTTTTTGCACTACCTTACATGAATGAGCATTCCTTCAAATAATAAGAATGGTCAACTTCCTCCACATATACATTCGTTTCACAGATAGAGTCTTTACTACAATCTCTTTCCGTTAGGCTTGTTGTTAAAGCTTGGAAAATCATAGTGCGAAACTCATTTGGCCCATTCGCAGCACTATTCATAAAATTTTAATGTCGAGGTTGTTTGATATTAAGCAAATATGAATTTGTGGAAAATTGTTTGAATCTAGTACTGATTGAATGTTATTGTACATTTGCTTGACAATTAATGTAAGGACTATGTTAGATCAAGTAGTCTTTTAATATTTCCTATACACATTTTGTGTATCAATCTAGTTATCCTGCCATAAATTTTAATTCATTTTTTCGGGATTAACCGCCTCTAACTTTGTCCATGGAGAAGTTTTAAATGCAACAAAATTTGTGAAATTAGAAGAACCATTGGGCTGCATGCTAAAGTGGTTTTCATTAAAATGCAAGCACCTAAAATGGCTAGTACACGGCGATTAAGTTTGAAAATTTTGCTATAATTTGATGAAATTTTCTCTTCAGAGGCCAATTTAGGCGCTTTTGTGTTTGCTGATACTGCTCCATTGATTTTTTTAAGCGACCTTAATATGTATTCTGTCGCATAGAGCTCATAAATACAGATATTATTGCTCGGTGTAACCTCCATAATTTTTTAAAAGCAAAAAATACTGCAAAATGGATTTTCCGCTATATCTTGAAAACAAGAGCTGATGGAGAAAAACCGAGACCAGTTTTGGAATCAGTGCACAAAACGGGATCAGAATTTATTACAAATAGGGCTGGACCTCACAAAAGTGGTCATTTTGTTGGCCTGTGTTATCTATGATCGTCGTGAACATAAAATAAAAATCGGACCAGTTCGTGTACACTCCACTAAATGTTGGCAATTTTACAGGAGGCAACGCACAAACTGGTTTCGGCCTAGTTGATAGAGATGCAGTTGAACGAGACCTAGTTGGCGGTGGCACAGTTGCAGGTGCACGTACAGTTGCAGGTGCAGGAGGTGCAGGTTCAGGAGGTGGAGGTAACAAGGTAGAACAGAGCGGCATTTGCGAACAAAGTTTTGCAATTTCAAACCGAACCGACGATTTGAGTGTTACGAACAACTCATTAAAGTTCTCGCGAAGATCACTACCAATTTCGTCAAAAGCCAAGCTCTTCGAGACTATCGTGGGTCTGATGAAATATCACTTTCAGCTCTTCGATTTGCTCCAAACGCGTGGTGAGCAAAGTCTCGCCAGAAGCATACCTGTTATATAATGATTATTAATTGTAGTCATTATTAATTAGATTATTTTTGTTTAAAAGTTGAATTAAAATTTTGGTCACACAATATTAAGAGGATTAAAAATAATCAAAAAAGGAAAATTACTAAATATTAAAAATAATGAAAAGAAAAATGGAAGCGTCCATATTCCATCACATATCCAATTTTTCTATTTTCTTTTTATTCATTCGATTTGGCTATTTGAGAGAACAAATATTTTCAATATCACATTTAATAACAACAAGTCACGGAGCTACAACTAACAGAAGTAATAAAAACATTTAGGGTTTCTTTATTAAAATATTTTCGAAGAAAAAAGGAAGTTTATAATACCAGCAAATGAAAACAGACGCTCTACAGGAGCCAAAGATGTTAAAGGCGTGTTGAAAGCAATAGACGTTTCTTTTAAAATGCCATATTTTAGCCATATATCTTCCGAACTAGCATTATCACTCAAATAGCTGAAGAGCTGATGGCAAATTAAAGACCGTTGTGTCGTGCGTAGTTCATCTTGAGATGAAGACTTGCGTTTTCATCATGTTACAAATTAAATTAAAAATTAACTGTTGCAAATCAGTTGGCGATTCCAAACAAATTTTTTTGTGCGATAGTTGGGACTCTCCCCCTATTAAGCGCCTTTTCCTCGTGCTTGTTGAAGGCAGAAAGTCTGGATGTTTTTGTACCTCATTTAGTCATACATAAGTAACAAAAGTTACATAACAATTGTACACTAATCGGCATATTTATTTTGATAACATTTAATGCTATTTAAACTTATCATCGGTTCTTGATACGTATGCAAAATTTCAAATTAATCAGACTGCTGGAAATTGGACAAAAGTACGCTTGCAGATTTTGTTACATACATGCAGAGCTCTTAAAAGTGTATTAAAAAAGACTTTTACAAGAATTGAAAATTTTCAATGAGTACTTAATAAGTTAAGAAAAATATTGTATCATTTAAACAGAAATTAAATGACCTTTCCATTGATATCAAATTTTTTATAAAATAAGTTTAAACAACATTAGATTTGACATTAAATGTTGTCAAAATAAATAAGCCGACTGGTGGTATTAATTTAGCTTATATGTTTTTTGAAACTGTTTTACTTTTAATACTTACCAAATATTGTATTATATTCACAATTGATAATATACAAAATATTCAATACATTCAATACAAATATTCATACAATATTCAATTACACAGAAAATTCACAAAATTAAATTAAACCAAAACCACTTCAAGCTTAAACTATACAATGTGTTCAATTTACGCGTGTTGAACTTGCAAATTCTCTCTCTTAAACACATGATCGCGCTTAACGCAACCGCGAATGCAGCGCAAGCTACAAAATCCAATAAGAATTGGCATAGGCAGCGAACAGACGAACAAAAAAAATACGTAAAGTTGTTCTTGTCTGATTTCGAAAAATTAGTTTTAATAAAGGCAAACCCTTAATATGTTTAATGGTTGTGTTTAATTTAATGTGAAAACATGTAATATTTAATACGTTCTTGATAATATTTTGTAAGCCAATCTCGTACAGAAACATTGTTGTTATTAAATGTGATGTTGAAAATAATTTGTTTCTCTCAAAATAGTCTCAAATAGTCGAAATAATGGAAAATAATGGAAATAATGGAATATAATCGAATAATGGAAAATAATGGAATAATGGAAAATAATGGAAAAAAACAATGGAAATAATGGAAAATAATTGAAAATAATGGAAAATAATGGAAACGATTATTTTCCATTATTTTCCATTATTTTCAATTATTTTTAATAATTTATGGTAATTTTCCATTATTTTTGATTATTTTTAATCGTAATCATTAAATAATCATAAATTTTTCACCAGACAACTATATAATCACTACGACTATTTTCCGAAAATAATTTAATTGATTAGTAATTCTAATGGCAACTTAACAGGTATGGCCAGAAGACACAAGCGAATCTGTGGTTAACGAACTTTGTAATTTTTGCAACTGTCCATACACAGAGGTTGCCTTGCGTTTTAAAAACGACACCCTGTTCGATGTTTAATGTTCCGTTGTGTTCGGCTTAGCAACAGCAGAAATAAATTTTCAGCGAGAACCGCAACGCAAAGAACGCAAGACAAACTGCAAAAGTAACGGGACGCAATGCAACGGGCTCGCTATGTATGCCTATGTACGTGTGTATGAGTGTGTGTGTTTGTGCGTTTGAGCATATGTAGAGACCGACAAATAAACGCACAATTTTTTGGCCAATATTTTATTGTTTTATTAGAATAAATTTTGCCGGCAATTAATGCTTGTGAGTTTGCGCACAATTTATTTTTAATTCACAATTGTTCAGTGCACAGATCACGACGCGGGTTAGTTTTATGTTGCAAATTTTCTTTTCCAATAATTAACGCAATTTGTTTCAATGTTTTGGGGGTTTTATTTTACAAAGAATTTGGTAGCTAAGGTTCGCTGCGAGTAAGAGACTGTGCGTGTGGGCAGGCAAACAAAGCCAAATAATGCGGCTGCCCAACTGCACCGAAAAAGCGAGAAAGAGAGTATAAGAGCGAGTAATAAAGTGCAGTAATAAGACGATCAACTCAAAGCTGATCATACGAAATAACAATGGGTGTGTGTTTTGAGCTATGCAAAACCATGGGCAATATCAAATGAAAACAATCGATTGAAGTTACGTGTCACCTTTCAACGCAGGGTGAAAACACCACTTTGAACTTAAAAAATTTTTTACTTTTTAATTAAATTTCGAATACTTTTCGTTAATTTGCTCACCCTTATTGTATAAATTTTTTCTACAGGTTGGCAACGCCATGCTTGCTATCATTGTAACGTGAAGCGACGCATTTTCCATCACACCTGGCATAAACTCTGGAAGGTCAACAATTTGAACGAAACGTGAAAATCCAGCTATCCCAATTGACCAGGCTAAGATGCATAATAGACTGGCCCTTATTTTACTATTTTCCGATTTCCAAATACAGGGCGAAAAAAATGTTGTTTTGTTCCAAATAGAAGTTGACACGTGGCAGGTCTTGTCACGTATCAAGTGGAAATTAGCGAATCTACATTCCTCACCGGGATACCCTCACTGGAGCAGAGAATGTCGCTGATGAAAAAGAACTGGACGGGGAATACTCCGTGGAGGACATAAATGTAGTAGAGGACACAGAAGAGCCCATGTCTTCACAAGAGCCTTAGACCTCGCAGATCATGAGGGCGAAGAATCCGAGACTTGAATAGTGCCCGGAGACGGTGCAAGCAGTCCTGACTTCTGCCTCAGTCATCAAAATCACCAGATAGAACGTTCACCCGACAAAACCTAAGACTATCTTTAATACAGGAATCCTGGTGCCATGAGTGAATAAAGGGCCTAAACACCAGAAAATCCACGGTATTTTGGGACCAAAGGTATGCTCTTCCCAGAGCCTGTATAATGAAAAGGAAGAATATTAAATATATATTGTTTCAGAACTTCTCTCCATGGATTGCGACCGAAGTACAGCAGTGAAATAACCCGGTAATAGCCTCTGCCTACTTCGATCGAATGTGTTCCCCACAAAAAGTGTTGGCCTGTATATGAATGATCGGAACTTTTGATGAAGCTAACACCACTCCACCATACCATCCGCCTGAAAAAAAAACAAGACTGCTTAGACTAACAGCAGAAGTTGTTAGATACCACATAGTAAGCCAAAGGAATTCTGAGAAGCTGGAGAAGGAGAACTCCATAACACTTCAAAGCAGAGACGAAATGGTGGCAGAGTACCACTTTGACAGTAATTTCACTCTAGACTTTAATATAGAGAAAAAGTACCGTAGTAGATAAGCAGTGCTCAAAGTTCTTAGCAGCAATAAGTTCACCATTAAGCTAGTCTTACAGACAAAGAACAAACTTAACCAACTGGGTAGCAGGAACCACCTGTTCCTACGCTGGATAAAGGGACTTAACAATATCCCCGGAAACGAATTGGCCGACAAACTGGCTCGCAAGGGTGCAGACTTAGAAAGAAGAGAATACGCTTAAGACTACCACCTAGGTAAACACTAGAAGAATAAGACTGCAAAATCACTCAGCCACAGTCCGCGCTTTATTCTTTACGGCTTAATATCGTGAGTTCAACATGAAAATTTAATTAATTTGGATTTTATAGCCTTTTACTCCGTTATGTCGTAGTGCAAAGCAGTCATTTACACATTTTCTGTTTTCTCTTCTTGGGCAACCCTGGGATCCCTTACGAATACAGAGCAGCAATAATTTTGAACCAACAAACAATGAAAAGGATGTCAAAGGCTATTGGAAGTCGAGATTGGGAACAAAGAGATCGGTGCTATTTAGAAATAAGACGAGCTGAAGTAATTTTAATTTAAAGGTGGAATTTTCAATTTAAGTATAACGTTAGTTTATAAATGTTACATACCTGATATTCAGAAAGTTGCTTTGCAAATACGTTTTCGCTACGGCTCATAAAATCAAATAAAACATCTTGTTGAACGTCTCGATTTTTATCAACGAATCCGTCAACCTTATAACAAACACTTCCAGCATAATGTTTAATTCCAAATTCAGTTTCCCAATGACGACGATCTGAACCTTTTATATAATTTGGATTAAGCTCGAACTCGGCGTGCATATTATTTAAATAAGCTGAGTCAGATCCTTTTGGCATATGGCATTGCTCAGTTAGTAGCTTGAATATACATCTGGGTGGTTTTTCAATAAGCTCAAGACATGATGAATTATCAGTAAATTCCACATGCGTGTAAACAATTTCTTCTTGGCTGTACTAAAAAGAGAAAAATTATTAGGAAATGTAAGATGAAAAATAGATACACCAACATTTCTTTAAGATTAAAAGTAGAAGTAAAAAATTTTATTTGAACATTACACAAAAGAACGTCACAAAATTAACTTACCTTATAAAGATTATTACAAAATAAAATAAGTAAGAGCGCTGCAGTCGGGAGCTCCCATATTGCCTAATCTTCTTCGACTGAATTTATTTAGCTGTGGCTTGACATTGAAATATTATGTTGGGGAAGTGGTGCACCGCGACCAATATAAGACTATTGTGCCCCCTACTGAGTTTACAACTCTCCTAGCAGCCCTATTTCCTGTAAAAAAGCTTGGATTTTGGTTAGAAATATGGTAGGGCAATATCAAATGAAAACAATCGATTGAAGTTACGTTAAATTGCGCCACGGAAATATATTAAAGAATAATTAAATAAAAGTTTAGGCTGCTGGACCCGACAGCGAGTTTAATGTAAAATAAATATCACCTTTCAACGCAGGAAGGATGTTGGGTGAAAACACCCAAATTAGAAATATGGTAGCGGCGTATAACTTTTTTCTCAAGTCTGCGCCTTGCTAGGGCATCGCAGTGTGCTAGTATATTTTTATGTTGTTCTTCAAGTAAGATCTTCAGGCAGATGTTATGGTGGAGTGGTGTTAGCTCCATCAAAACCTCGCTGTCTGACAGGTAATCTAGTTGTGGATACTGAGATGGTTTCTACCCATCTTCCAACTGTGGGGTTTATTCCTCTTTAGAGAAGAGCATTCTTGACAGCACTATGGAATGTGTTGACGAATGCTCCCTCAATGTCTAGGAAGGCGCATAGAGTCATTTCCTTGTCTTCTATTGTTTTCTCGAGCATCTTCCCGAGTTGATACAATGCCGTGTCGGTCGACCGGCTTGCTCAGTACGCGTGCTGTGCTGGTAGGAGAGGTACATCCTTAAGCAGCGTACTTCGTATGCTGTTGTCCACTAGCTTCTCAATCGTTTTTAGTACAAACGATGTCAAACCTAATGGTCTGAAGAACTTAGGGTTTGTTATATCCTTCTTCCCTTGCTCTGCGCCAATCAAGTGTAATATACCCAGTTCCAGACTGCTGGTGATTGTCTTCCTGAGGATAGGTAGGAGAATGTCCTTTCCCTCCCGCTGGAATGCTGGATAAATGCTATCTGGTCCGGAGGATTTAAGGGCTGTAATTTTTCAATTGCCAGAACTCTTGGTCGAAACATTCTTCAACGGTGATGTTTCTGGGAAATGGGTGTCTAACATGACACGTACTATCTCGTCGCTGCTCACTGCGTAGGCATCGTCGTCCTTTTTGAGCGAGATGTTGCCACCCGGCCTTTTCTTGGCCAGGACTCTATGTAATCTCGCTCCTTTATGTCTTCTATAGACTCGCAGAATTTCCAATAATTCTTTCTTTTGGCTTTCCTAATCTCTCTATTTTATAGTGTAATTTTTTTTAGCTTCTTTAAAGATTATTCGGAATCCTGTCACCAAGGGGCATCATTTTCTTTTGTCGATTTGCTAAGAGGGCCATTCTCTTCGTAAGCATAGAATATACATTTGTTAAGTTCGATGACTACATTTTATAGTTGAAGGAAGTGTTTAGGTAACCGAATCCTAGGCATATTATTTTCTGGCGTGGAATAGAAGCCTCCCCAATTTGATTGACGCGGATTCTGCTAGCGATACTTTGCTGCGTTTTTGCTTCAAATCTAAATTGAACTATTCTATGACATAGAATCCTTGAATGAAACCTGCAAATTCTTTATAAAAGGTTTGAGCGACTTCCTTGAGAAGGTAAGGTCAAGGACTTCCTCCCTTGCTCCAGTTACAAATGTCATGTTTCCAGATCGAGCCTGAATAAAAATTAAACCAATTCTTTTCTCTCTGACGTGGTGGTCGTTTGCGTCAGACCCGACTAAAAGCGGCAGGCTTTTGCTCCTGCAGTAGGCAGAGGCTATGACCGTGGTCTGTCCCTGCTTGCCTCATTTCACCTGGGTTCCTGTCAGGGAATCAAACCGGAACCGGAACCGTATACCGAAAAGGACCGATTGAAAGTCAGAACCGGAACCGGAACCGTAACCGATATTCTTAATTTTTGATATACCGGTATCAGAGAACCGATATTTTTACAACCGAAAAGACCGGAAAGAACCTAAACGTTCACTCAGAGAAAAAATAGAGAATTTCACTCTTGAATCAAGAGCATTCGTTCTCAAAAGTAGGGTAAGAGTGAAAATTCTTGATCCAAGAGAGATATTCTTGATCCAAGAGTGAATTTTTGATCCCGACATTCTTGACTCAAGAGTTTCAGTACTTGATCCAAGTACGAATAATTCTCAAAATAAAAGACTAAAAATAATAAATTGAAGGGGGTGGGGGGGGGTTTTGGGTGTGAGAGACATGACCGAGACCCCGGGATAACCCGTCCGACCGAAGTGGTGTTGTTTGTTCCGCGCTGCTCGCCACTCACCATCAGCCACGCCACCCACTTTTTTCTAAGATGTGATTGATTTTGAGTTAGTCACATAACAGATTTTTTATTTAACTAACTTTACTGAGACTTGAACTCGGTACCTCGAAGACTGAAACATACACAGTTGGACGAGCATCTTTACCGACTCGACTATTCTCGATAAGCTACAAGCAGCGGCGAAAGCATATTTATGAACCAGCGCGGTTGGTATTTGGCCAGCCGCAACAGCTCGACCGTGGATCAAGTCCCAGTAGAAGCATTTATTTTGTTTTATTTATTTCCTTTATTTTTTATTTTTATTTCATTTTATTTTTTAATGTGGTGTTTTAAACATTTTTATTATATTATACGTTTAATCACTTACTTTTGCCCAATCTTAATGTTCAACTTTAACATAATTATCGGCCGGCCACCATCAAATGACAATGACAAACTGCGCATGCGCTGTCTCACTTTGAAAGAGCGCGGCCAACGTTATTCTCTCAAAGTTTGCAGTTCCTCACCCCCCTTGCCTATAGAACCACATTGAGAATGAATTTGTCTCGATTCCAAGAGCGAAATTCTTGCAAATTCAAGTGCGACTAGATTTTTTTTTCAAGAGCGTTTTATGAGTGTTGTTCCGGTACGGTTTCGGTTCTGAGTACAACCGCAAGACTGCGAAACGATCAGCTAGATTTGGCGGATTTTCACGCAGTTTGGCTAAATAGTTAGCTTCAAATAAAAAAAGGTTTTTGCTTAGCAAAACTATGCATTCCTATGTGGCATTTTCTTAGACCCTCGTTATAATGTCAAGCTAACCTCTGAACCATAGCTGTTAAATTACGATTACGATTAGTAATCAATTACATTATTTTTGAAAAATAATTGTAATGATTATATAATCCTCTCGGTTAAAAATATTTGATTACTAATTGATTACTTTCAGAAATAATCAAAAATAATCGGGATTATTTAGGATTACCAAAAAATAATCAAAAAATAATTCGACTACTTTACAAGATTCTTTTTGATTATTTTTAAAAAAAGGCATAGCCAGATTTGTGGCCCTCAACTGCCTACTAAACTGCCTACTTAAACAAGTCGGCAATGGCGTAGAGGTTAAGACCTGTGACTGAAAGGTAGTGAGTCCTAGGTTCAAGTCCCAGTGTGGGCATGTATTTTTTTTTTTTTTGTAATGTAGAATTTTAAAATAATTGCATTAGCCCACGTGTAGCAGATTATGCTATTAAACACAGCAAGCAAAATATGTATTGTTTCTCCATTTCATTTCATCGTTTACCCAGCGGCGCACAGGTGAATGATGCTGGTCCACAACATGCATCCCGTAAGTGCCCACGTAATGGGAATTTCTCACTACGTTTTGACATTTGAAAAAAGGCTCGTCTTTTGGCAAAGTGCCCACTGCTCACACTCTTAATTAAGTTTACATATTTTGCTTGCTGTGTTTATTATTTATTATTTCAAAATTCTAAATTTAAAAAAAAAAAAAAATACATGCCCACACTGGGACTTGAACCTAGGACTCACTAACTTCCAGTCACAGGTCTTAACCTCTACGCCATTGCCGACTTGTTTAAGTAGGCAGTTTAGTAGGCAGTTGAGGGCCACAAATCTAGCTATGCCTTTTTTTAAAAATAATCAAAAATAATCAAAAATAATCAAAAAGAATCTTGTAAAGTAGTCGAATTATTTTTTGATTATTTTTGATTATTTTTTGGTAATCCTAAATAATCCCGATTATTTTTGATTATTTCTGAAAGTAATCCATTAGTAATCGTGTAAAACTGAAAATAATAGTATTGTAATCATTATTTTGCCTTTAAAAAAAAATAATCAAATATGTAATCATTACGATTAGTAATCATTACTTAACAGCTATGCTCGGAACAGAAAGTACATGTGTAACTGCTTTGACTGATATATATTCAAGAATTTGATCCAGATCTGTTCAATTGCAACTAAATGAGGAAAAGAGCTCTGACCCAACTTCTTTGTCTGAAAGTGAAGATGAAGTCGATTTT
The DNA here is from genome assembly GCA_018904275.1 of Lordiphosa clarofinis. NCBI lineage: Eukaryota > Metazoa > Arthropoda > Insecta > Diptera > Drosophilidae > Lordiphosa > Lordiphosa clarofinis. The sequence continues at coordinate 374,446 of JAEIGQ010000121.1, read as the reverse complement.
TATATGAATTCCTATGAAAAGAAACAGGACAATACAAATACTTTAGTATTTCCACAAAACAAGGTTTTCTGAACTTAAAACTTTTACAAAATAAATATAATATACTAAAATAGTTGTCAGAAAACTTGACAAAGTTTCCGGAATTGTATGAACTGTCAAATGTTATTCTTGCTGTTCCAGCTACATAAGTAAGCGTAAAACGTTTATTTTCCAGTGTGAAGTCAATTTTGACTCCGCAAAGAAATCAAATGGACGGAAATACATTGAACGCTCTCATGCTTCTAAGAAATAATCATTAATTTACCTTCTATGTAACTAATTTTTATTTTTTTATTTTAAGTAAGTTTGGTGAAGACATTGTTAATAAAATATCATTTTAATCTCTAGAAATATAAAAGAGTTCAACCTGACTAATTGACTGACTGACTGGTGACCGTCGCACAGCCTAAACCATAAAAGATAGGAAGATGAGACTTTCACAGTAGTTTTATCTTATGATGAAAGTGAGTACTAAGAACGGATTTTGGAAAATTCTGTCGGGAAATGTGGAAAATTCGCGGAAAACTGTTGTATGCTACTTTTTTGTTTTTTATCTGATCAAGTTCAGACTAATTTTCAAAGATCTATATGAAAATTCGACAACAACTGCATACCAATCTTCCGGAAAGTTCACCCCGCTGGATGGAAAGTGGGTGGTCAAGGTTGTATGGGCGAAACTTTAGTTGCCAGCGATTAGCGCCAAGCTCATTTTCAAAATTACACATAACAAAACATAAAAAAAGTGACATTCAAACTTTGGAAAATCTATCCCCAATGTCGGAAAATTCGCGGAAAACTGTTGTATGAAACTTTTTTGCTTATTATCCGATCAGATTCAAACTCATTTTCAAAGATCTATATGAAAATTCAACAGTAACTGTGTTCCAATTTTCCGAAAAATCCCACCCGGAAAAGTCGGAAAAGCGTCGGAAAAGTTTGTATGGTAAACATTTTTTCGTTCTGAAACTGGTAGCAAGACGCAAAATATTCGACAATGTTTTTCCAATTTTGGAAAACCCGCTCACGAGGAAAATGGCCGGACAATTCTGCATGCAAAAAACTATTTTTTACCTGATTGGCTTGATACTCGGTTTGTAAGAATAGTAAGTGAAATAAATTGAGATGTGATTTTCCGTTGTTGGAAAATTTGACCCAACGGCCGGAAAATTCCTGGAAAACTCTGCATGCAAAAACTATTTTTCTACCGATTGACTTGAAACTCAGTTTGTAGGGATAAAATACTAAATAATTAGTGATTACATTTTCCGATGTTGGAAATACCGTCGAGATGCCCAATGAGAAGTGGGCGAATAGTGGGCGGGATGTGGTTGGTAAGTGGGTGGGAATTGGGCGGAAAGGGGGTGGGTGGGAAGTTGGATGGATGTGTGTGGGAATTGGCGGGAAGTGGGTGGGATGTTGGTGAGTGGTAAGTGGGAAGGATGTGGGAGGTAAGTGGGTGGTACGTGGGAGGGAAGTGGGAGGGATGTGGGTGGGATGTGGGTGATAAGCGGGTGGGACGTGGGTGGGATGTGGGCGGTAAGTGGACGGGAAGTGGGTGGGATGTGGGTGGAAGTTGTGAAAGAAGTGGATGGGGTGTGGGTGGTAAGAACGCAGCAGCAAAGTCGTAACGGTGAATAATCAAAGTAGTAAAACGTTGATTTCAAGCCTATGTATGTATGATTCGATTTCTGGGCTCTACAGAGGAAACAAAATTATAGAATGTTTTCCAATTTGGTAAATATTTGACTTGCACGATTGACTTCAAACTGATTCTGATATTGGTTCTATACTGTTCAAGGCGCTGCGAGGCGTTTTGCTAGTCATCTTATAAATACAAACATGTATAATTTTAATGGCAAACACACGCAAATGAAATTGATAATTAAAATACATATGGGCATCCAAAAAAAGGTCCACCTGGGTCAAAAAAATTAAAGTGTTTAAATACCCTATATTTGATCGAATTTTCATAGGGAAACAATCAAATTAAACTAATGTAAGCTAATCTTACATTTATTGATAACCCAATTGGATATATTCGGTTTCACGGCCATTGACATTGACATTTTGACATTAAATTAAAAAAGTGACTATAGATTACATGTACTTTCGCTATCTAAAATCTTTCTGATGGTTAAAAAAGCTATGCAAGAATGCATAAGAAACCATGAGAAACTATGCCAATGCAATGAACTGTAAGTTTTTGCTTTCCATTATAGCAGAAACCCCATAAATATGATGATGGAAAAAATGTCACGTTCGACATGTCACGTATCGACAGAGATAAATAATTTATTACAAAAAATGTACTTTAGATTTTTAAATCAAATAATTTACATTTCAAAGAACTATCCATTCATAAGATATTAAATCTATTTGAGCTTAGCTATTGTGTTAGGTTTCGCTAAACGTTGTCGTTATATAGCTCCCCAAAACCACTCCTGTTTTTGTCACGTTCGAATAGCTTCAAATTTTGTCATTATTTTGGAAATCGAGTTTCAGTTGATATACACTTTAACACTAATTAAAGTGCTTGCTGAGAGCTATATTATACAGTAAACAAGTGAGAAAGTCGGTCAAGCCCGACTATAACATACTCTGTACCTTGAGTAGAAGCTGAATGCAATGCTGGTGCTGCGCTCATCTCTAAGTCTCTCTCTCTCTCCCTCTCTCTCTCTCTCTAAGATTGTGCGGTGTTAGTTGTAAAAGGGTGGGAGGGGGTGGGGGAGGGTGATTTACTTTTTTGCTCATAACTTGAGAACCGCTCCTCCGATCTTTATCATTTTTTTGGCAAATCGATACATTTTGCTAATTACTATCTCTAACGCACGAAAAGTCTATCTTCAAAACTGTAGGAGATATAACGATTTTTCCATGTTGAAGGGGCGGAAGGGGGCGTGGCAAAAATTCAATATAAACTTGATCTGCCTGCAGCAGATACATTTCAAACCTCTATCTCTTACCATCTCTGAGATCTGTTTGTTCATACGGACGGACGGACAGACGGACATGGCTATATCGACTCGGCTGTTGATGCTGATGAAGAATAGATATACTTTATATAGTCGGAAATGATTCCTTCTCCCTGTTACATACTTTTGCGCAAACTTAATATACTCTATGTACCTTTGGTACAGAGTATAAAAACGATCAACAAATTATATTTATTTTGACTTTTTTTAATTTTCAATGTGTACGACTTTCCCGGTTCGACAGAATGGAAATGCCGAAATACATGTGTACTGCTGCTTACTTACTTTGATTGGACTGAAGTTGTAAAATTTCTGTTAGTTTTACCGGTCCATACCGGTACGTACTGGTACGATACCGAAATAAAAAGGTGCCGGAACCGAATACCGAATCAGTAGCAGAACCAAAACAGAACCTTTTGGAACCGAATTTCGTTTTGGTTTGATTTCCTGGTTCCTGTACTTAAGGACTTCCCTTAACGCCTCTGAGCACCATAGTGGAGTCGGCTTCATAGTCCTCATGGACTACGAGCTCTGAGGCGAGCTCTTGTGAGGATATTCGCGGACTTTTTGAGACCATGTACGGGAATCTTCCCGTACCTAAACTTTAGCTAATAATGGCCTGCATCAAAGCTTCTTCGACGCCAATAAGCATGAGGGCCCCGCCTCTTTGGTCCTTTCGTGAAATGACCCGCCATGTGTCAGTACCAATGTTATTCAGGTTTCTTAGCAGTGTGAGGACCCATTCATTCGCTTTCAGGACACTCCGTGGGAGGAAGACGGTTATTTAATGTGGCGAGTGGATTTTTTCTCCCATTTCACTGAGAAAGGATACTCCCTTCCATTCCGTCAACTTAGACACGTTGCACATCAGCCACTTTGCGATCGTCTCATCGTAGCAGTCGATGATCAGATGACCCGGTCTTAAAAATTAGCATCTTCGATTTTTCGCAGTTAACTTTGAAATCCCACTCCTTGCAGTGCTCCTCAAAGTCGTTGATATTGTCTTGCATATCGTTTATTTCGAGTCCTTTCGGAAGGAATCCAACTATATCATTTGGGAATATTGAAAGCCGAATAGGGCTTAACAAACATCCTTGCGTGACTCCAGACTCCGTAGGAAACCATTCGGATAGCTTTGCGCCATCCCATACTGCTGCTTCGTTGCTTTTATACATACTTTGCAAGGTTTGTATAAATTTGGATGATATACCGATATTGTTCAGCTTATACATTAGAGTTCTTCTATCAATCGAATCAAAGGCTACCTTAAAACAAATAAACAAAGCTCCAGGTTAACACCGAGGAAAACTATCGCACTGTCGATAAATTCCTGAGAACTGAAAACAAGAATTATTACACCTACCAACTGAAAAGCTGCAAAGGCCAACAAGTGGAAATCAAAGGCATTGAATCAAGTGTACCATCGACGGAAATCAGTAATGCCCTAGAGGAAAGGGGATTTAAAGTCAAGTCCGTAATAAAACTCTTGAACAGGGACAAAATACGCCAGCCACTATTCAAGGTTGAGCTAAGTCCAGATGACACAGCTCCCAAAAAAAATGTTGTGCACCCAATTTACAACCTACAGTTTTTATTGCACCGCAGAATAACTGTAGAGGACCCCCACAAAAGTACAAGTCCAGTACAATGTACCAACTGCCCATAAATCGGGCACACTAAAGCCTACTGCGCTCTGCGACCTGTATGTGTAGCATGCGGAGAGCTGCACAACACTGCCACATGTCCTGCAAGCAAGGAGGACAAAATTGTTAAAAATTGTAATAACTGTGGAGGTAACCAAACTGCAAATTACAGAGGTTGGCCCGTATACAAAGATCTGAAGAGCAGGATTAATACGCGCACAGAGTTCGCACGTTCCAATGGAAACCTTAATCAGTTTACACCCTCGCAATCGACTCCTGGAGTATTCTTTACCAAAGCTGCTAGATCGTCATTTGCCCCATCGAGCACTACCCAAGGCGTTTCTTTTGCAAGTGCATTGAAACTAGGAATGGATAGACCCTCATCCACAGCCACAGTCCCACCGGAAATACGAACTGATCCGGCTCTGCCAACAATTAATAAACAAGCGGAACAACCATCAAACTATAGTAGCTTAGAATCCATGTTTCTATCGTTGCAGCAAACACTGAAGGATTTCATTGTATACATGCAAAACACAATGCAAGAACAAATGAGGAATCAAGGGATCCTCATTCAAATGCTCGCTTCGCGTCAATCCAAATAATGGCTCCCCTAAGAGTTTCACTCTGGAATGCAAAAGGCATTCCTCGCCACAAAGTGGAGTTATCCAAATTTCTCCAAGAGAGCGAAATCGACATAATGCTTCTTGCGGAAACTCATCTGACGGACAGATATAACTTTCAATTATCGGGGTATGCATCTTACGGCACACCCAGATGGTAAAGCCCATGGCGGAACTGGCATCCTAGTCAGAAGCCGCATTAAGCATTACTCAATATCGGGATTTTCGGAAAACTATCTACAAGCCACATCAATATGTGTAGAATCCAAACGAGGCAATATCACCTTGTCGGCGGTTTATTGTCCGCCACGCTTCGCAATATCAGAAAATCAAATTCTAGATTTCTTCAATACACTTGGTCAACGCTTTTTAGCAGCGGGTGACTATAACTCGAAACATCCCCACTGGGGCTCAAGACTGACTAATCCCAAAGGTAAGCAAGTCTATAGCGTACTCATGCGCGCATCAAACAAACTCGACTAGGTAGGCCTACATACTGGCCAGCAGATCCCAAGAAAATACCCGACCTTATAGACTTTGCCATAACAAGAAAAGTTCCACAAAATTTGGTAACTGCAGAAGCACTAGCAGATTTGTCGTCAGACCATTCTCCGAGAATTTTCACCCTTCTAGAATGCCCTCAAATCAGAGAGTATCCACAAGACAAACTGGCTCAAGTACAAAAAATATATCAGTACATAGTCACATTGAACTGAGCCCAACCATCAACAGCGAAGATGAGATTGAAACATCAGTTCAAGTCCTAAGCTCAATCATGGCTGTAGCTGCTCATCACTCGAACCCACTAACTGCAACAACAACACCAAAGTAAGACCGTAGACTAACGAGCAGCTACATAGACCGGCTGGTCACGGAAAAGCGGCGTGCAAGAAGAGAATGGCAGAGCAATCTTTCGAAAGCTGCAAGGGCTTGCCTGCGACATGCAGAACGCGTACTCCACAAAGCACTCGAAGATGAAGAGCAGCTAGCCCATAGCCGTTACATCGAAAAATTGTCGCCTACAAGCACCAAATTTCCCCTATTGAGAGCACATGCAAGCATAAAGCCACCTGCTAAGGTAGACACGCCCTTAAAGGACCAGAGAGGAAGATGGGCCCGCAGCGACGAAGAAAAGGCAAATGTTTTTGCACTTCACCTAAGAAATGTTTTCCAGCCAAACCCACCAACCAATGCATATACACTGCCATTGATTCCCACTGCTGCACAGACTGACCCAATCAAAGTTCATTCGCTTGAAATAAAAAATTTAATCAGAGAACTTAATTCTAAAAGGCACCAGGACATAATCTTATTACGCCTAAAATGATCATGGAACTTCCGAGTCCTGCCATTACATATATCTCAGGAATCTTCAATGCTGTACTGCGATGTGGACACTTTCCAACTCAGTGGAAGAAATCGACAATCATAATGATTCAGAAACCAGGAAAGGATAAAACTCAAGCGTTATCATACAGACCCATAAGCCTTCTACCTTGCTTATCAAAAGTATTTGAGAAGATCTTACTTCGCAAAATTGATTCACATGCACAAAATATAATTCCCTTACATCAATTTGGGTTCCGAGCAAAACACGGGACCATTGAGCAAGTCAAGCGATTAACTTCAGATATTCGGACAGCGTATGAGCACCGATGTTGCCCAAGCATTTGACCGCGTTGGGTTAGACGGTCTTATATTCAAAATTAAGACACTGCTTCCCTCCAATAATCACCAACTCTTAGAATGTTATGTCAGCAACAGAGTATTTTCTGTACGACAAAACGAGTACACAAAGGAAGAGTTCACCATTGAAGCCGGAGTGCCACAGGGTAGCGTTCTCGGTCCCTTTCAGTATGTATTGTACACTGCAGACATCCCAACTGACCCCCGACTAACAATATCTACTTTTGCGGATGACACGGCAATTCTAAGCAGATCAAGATGTCCAATTATCGCATCAAGACATTTGGCAAGCCACCTAGCTTATGTGGAGAAGTGGCTGGCCAACTGGCGAATAAAGATTAACGAGCAAAAGTGCAAACACGTGACGTTCACACTTAAAAGATACACCTGTCCCCAGATATCCCTAAACTCGATATTGATACCCCAATCAAACGATGTTGTATACCTTGGAATACACCTCGACAGACGGCTCACTTGGCGCAAACACATAGATTCGAAAAAACTTTAAATAAAGCTAAAGGCCAACAGCCTGTACTGGCTAATTAACTCCCGTTCCCCTCTAAAACTGGAATATAAAGTATTAATGTACAAAAGCATCATAAAGCCAGTCTGGACTTATGGCTCGCATCTATGGGGAAATGCCTGTGCGAGCAGTGTGGACATTCTTCAAAGATCTCAATCAAGGATTCTCAGAACACTCACTGGAGCACTGGGCCGCGGAATATAAACTACCTGCAATAGGGGATGGTTTTATAATAGTTTCTAGATTAAGATTTGATAACTTATTGTTAGTCTCATTAAGAGAAGATTCAATAAAATAAAAAAAAATAATAAAGTTTTCGAACTCCACTGATTTTAACATGTTTGAGTTTTAATTTTTCATCTAACTGGTTTCTAACAGCTCTCCTATAATCTGCACCCGAGTTCATTCCCCAAATCACAATGTTTTTCTTTTTCTGCTACTCAAGCAAGTTGCTTATAATTTTCTTATCTGACTCTATGTCCATTCGCAAAGTAGATACTTCCTGTCTCAACTGCTCGTTTTCGTCTCCCAGTTGCATTATTTGTGTGGCCATAGCACCCATTTCCTGTCTGATTCCTTCGGTGATGCTTTCGACGTCCGATTTTGTAGGAAGATCTTTCATTTTATCGTCGAGAAGATTTGACATTATACGTGTTAAGTCATTAATCGACATTCCTCCAACCGGTACATCGGGTGACGTTTTATCCAGCTCCCGTTTTTGCATTGATTGGTTGATTGGTGAAAACATATTTTCATTTTCGTTTTCATTTTGGTTTCGAAGGCATTTTCGGTGGAGAAGTACGTTTCATACTTAGGTCTCTCTAGCTATAATTATTTAAACTGGGTCCACCCCAAATTAGCAGCCTAAAAGTATGCACCACAATTTTACAGTAAGGATGGGAACGAGAACTAAAGGGGGCGCCCCACAGTGTAAGATTTTGCCAATCTAGGAGAACTTAATTGAAAAAAAATTTTTTTTAAGGTCAATAGCTTTTAGAAGTCAATTTAGAAATGCTCAAATGTATCGAAAACAAGCACAAAACTAAAAAAAAAATTTTTGATCAGAAGATAACGGTTCTTAAACCGTAAATGCATGCAAAATTGAATCGAAAAACGAGCACTGTGAACCGTCAAATTTATTTTTTCCATAATTTTTGGATCATTATTGATTTTTAGCGCTATATAGGGACTTTATAGGTGGCATACAACATTTTGATAATTTTTTGGAAATAAGTGCCAAAAAGTATTTTATTTTTGGTGGAAAAAAGACTAACAACATTCAATCACATTCAAATCAACCAAAACATACATCGTTTGCAGAAAACCATTCTAAATCAGGATCAGAAACAAAATTTTGTCCATATTTTGCCAGACCTTCACTTAAGCAATGAGTGAAATAACACGCGCAGAGTTTTGCAAGGTTTGGGCAAGCAACGTAAGAACCGTTAAACTTAACTCACTCCTAGAGCACGTAGCGATAAATTTATTCAATGATATTGGTCATAAGAAGTTAAAGTTGCATATAGAACAAATTGTGCCATAAATTTGAGTCAAGGTGGACTAAATCTAGGAGAGAAAGTCCAGATTTATGACCGATAATGCAAGTTGGCTTCAGGGCAAAATAAAAGGTTATGCTTATAGGATTGAAGCCGCGCCCTCAACCTTAAACCGCATAGGAAGAGCTATATAAGAGCGATTTTCTGATCAATCTAGAGAAGAATGTTGTGGTTAAAATTCAGATTCTGATTTTTGTCAAAAATAAGTTCGCCTTATCTTTTTATTAACTTTGGGTTGTTTTTTTAATAAAATATGAAAATCGCGATTTTTTAAAATAAATGAATTACCTTTAAAACACAATCGTTTTTTCATTTGTACGGCCAATAATTTTAAAGTTACAAGCAAAAGGATGAGCATTTAACAAAGTAATCAATTTGAAAAAAAAAATGTTTAATTAAAAAAAAACCTGACTCATTTTTAAAAACCTTTTTTCCTTTTTTATTGCGGTTTGTATGTTAAAAAAGTGAAAAATGTCAAAATGGTTTTTACGTACTTTACGCCCTTTAAGCTGCCACGGCCATTTTAACTTTTTGTCCAGAAATTTCTTTCGAAAGGAATTGCTGTGTTTGCAAGTATACAGCTCTTCTCCTTTTGTTGTTGGGGTAATGGGCAGGCTGACTTGTTTTGACATTTAGATTTTGATCACATTATGCGTACAGAAATCTGTTTTTTTTTTTGTAGGTGGAGCGTACATAAACTTCTGCGCCATATGCCTTTTCTGAGGCATCTACAAATTTGTGAAGCCCTATGGTTTCTGGAGTTTTGACATCATGAATGTGCCTCGGAATCTGCATTGTATTCAGTGCTTGCATATCCTCACGGTACTCCTTCCATTCGTTCTGAAGGTGTGTTGGCAATTCGTCATCCAAATCTAGTTTAGTTCCCGGAGTTGCTGCCTTGTCCACTACCGGAGCAAACAAACCTAGTGTGTCAAAGATCTGTGCGAGTTCTGAGCACACTATTCGTTTTGTAATATGTGTAGCTTGACTCTTTTGTGCTCTTCCGCAGAGTTGGTCTTTCTTTGGCATCCAGATGACTCTAACCGTTTTTATGCTATGGTGGTCCAATGTTTCGCCAAGTTTTACATCGCTTACAATGTCCTCCTTAGGAATTCCTTGGTGATCGTTTTTCAAACACCATTTTCTTCGATTAAATCTTGCTGGCTTAAGTATTTTGATTAACTCTTGCAAAGCTTGGATCGCTTCGGGGATGGAATTGGCACCAGTCAAGCAATCGTCCACATAGAAGTCATTTTTCAGAACTGCGGATTAGACTGGTAACCTGTCTTTACTTTGAATAGTTAAAAGTTGCCAAAAACGGGGCTGACGTTGTCCCATATGTTACCGTCTTCAATCGATAGTATTTCAGCTCATTCGATGGACTGTCTCTCCAGACAATTAACTGATGAAACTGGTTTCCTGGATTTACCCATACTTGGCGGTACATTTTTTCAATGTCCGCTGTGAAGACGTATTTGTGAGTCTTGAATTGGAGTAAAATAGACATCAATTCACTTTGGACAGTGGGTCCATTATGTCGTTTACTGATTTACCGGTTGAGGTTTTGCATGATGCGTCGAACACAACTCGCAGTTGAGTCGTGGTGCAATCCGGTTTTAGAACGCAATGGTTAGGGATGAAGTATTGATTTTTTGGTAACTGCGATGGTGGCACTTGCCTCATGTGTCCCAGTTCTTCATTCTCTGTCATAAATTTGACGTAACCTTTTCACGTGTCAGGCGTTGTTCTGCGTTCCAGTGCCAAAAATCTTTTGGTTGCAATTTCCAAAGAGGCTCCCAGGGCTGAAGGATGTTTAAAAAATGTCAGTTTAACGATGAACTTGCCATCCGCTGCCAACTGTAGGAAATGGGCTTCGCAGTGTGCTTCAACTGGCGTGCGCGGCTGCTCTTCCGATTTTTTGTTGTCCAAGGTCCAGAATCGTTCCATGAGGGCATTTGTTTCTTCATTTGTGGCTGCTGCTCAAATGGCTGATGATGTGTTTGTTGCATTTATCTTTCCTGCATCAATCCATCCGAGCTCTGTATATTGTAGCACTGGTCCTCCGATGAGCATGTATATTTTTCCAGGCTTATCAAACTGTGGATCAGCCAGTGGCAGTTCGTTTGGTATTTTCCAATTCATTGAATTAAACGCTTGTGCTCGTTGATCTGAGATGATGTGTGGGAGCACAAAAGTTTCAATCCTTTGCGTAAACTGTGGAGGGACTTTACTAAGACATTAGCTCGAGATCTGCTCGTCCTTGGCTGTCCTCCCATACCTCCAATGCGTAATTTTGTGTCATGAAGTTTCAAAGACAGCATTGATGTCAAACGCTCAGAGATAAGGTTGATCTGCGATCCTGAGTCTATCAATGCTCTAAAGTGAGTCATTTGTCCGTTTTGTGCTTGTACTGCCACTTTTGTAGTAGCTAACAGATTATAGTTGTTGTTCTTTGCCGCCTCTACAGCTGGTGCTTGAATGACGGCACCCGGAGTAGGTTCCAAATTCAATAACCTATGCCTTTTGTTGCACTTAAAGCAAGTTCGGCCTTGGCATGCTTGGGATCTGTGATCAGCCCTGAAGCAATTGAGGCACAATTTTTGTTTTTGTACCCAATTAAGACATTCGGATACTGATTTGGTTCGGAAGTCGTCGCACCGGAATAGTGGGTGTGCCGACCAGGAAGCTTTATCTGTGGTAGCCGATGCACATGTTGTGCCTTTTTACTCCTTTCTTGTAGATTGAGTCTTTTTTGCCGCTCCTAGAACCCTAATCCGTTGTTCAAGGAACTGGAGCATAGTTTCTACCCCTTGTATCTCCCTTGAGCTTCCGAGTGACTGCTCATAAAGGATTTTGTTGCTGCTATCCAACTTGTTCCCAATGATTGCAAGTATTTTTGGATCCCAAGTGGATATGTCGATTTCCAATCCTTTTACTGAAGCAAGGGATTCAATTGTGGTTATGTAGAGTTCATTGAATGACTTGACATCGTCATTAAAGTACATGCCGCTTGGTAGGTTAGATTTGAAGGTTAGATTCGCAAGGTAGGATTTCAAGGCGAATCCCACCTCTTCTGGACTATCACGTTCTTCGTAAACTTGAAAGTGGACCTCTTCTGGTTGGTCAATAGTAAAATGATCAATTCACCTCTTTTTTGTACTTCTGAGATTTGTTTAAGCGAGCGTTTCAGAGACGCCATGATCTCCTTTTGTCGTCGACATAGTGAGGTGAGTCTTCCATCCGCCAAAGATGGCTGATAGTTTTCTTTGTCTTGAATTGTTTGTTCTGCCAGTTTTTGGCTTGAGGACTGAGTTTGTTTTTCCTTATTTTCTTTGAATTATGCAATGTACTTCAAATAGGATTCATTTATATCCTCATAGAAGTTAACGTATTCTTCGCTGACTTCAATCATTCCTCGTATCCTGAGATCATTTTTTTGGAATTGCTTCCAAGCATCCATCCAGCAATGCCACCCTTGTTTGGTAATACCCAGCTTGGGTTTTTCTTTCTGCCGACTCTTTCCTGAAAATTCTTATTATTCTCGCAATTTCCTGGCCAATTTCATTTTGCACGTCGAATGCCTCTTGGGCTTCCTTTTGCTGATCCATATCCTTGCCCATTTTAATATTTCTCGCAATACTTCCGACCCGTTGGAAGTGTTTTTTTCTGCTGGCTTACGCTTCGATTCGCAACCGAGTTTTGGTCAAGGAAGTCGAGAAAATCAATTGTTGTTTGGATTAACGGTTGCCAAATAAGTTTTCCGCACTGTATACGTACACGTTTGCACAATGTCCTGACCTTTACAGAATTTTAATAAAATTGTTTCTTTATTAAAAATATAATTGGTATAAATGATCGTGGTAAAGAATGATGAGTCGCCAACTGCAGACCCACACCATTCGTGTTGCTGCGGTAAGTTTTTTCTGTAAATAAGTTTTTATTTTCGCAATTTGTTAGTTGGTCTTTAAGTTTAAATCGTCAAGCAAATCACGAATCCTGCGTCGCCAAGTTGACCAGTAAGATTCTGATTGGAGTTTTTTAGAGTCTTTCAAAATCGCCCAGTTGACAACTTGAAAAAATCAGGCTCCAAATTTTGTTGCAGATCTACACAAGTTGTGTTGCTCGGTATTGTTTGTATTCGGAGTCGGGGTCACCAAAATGTTTGTGTGTGTGCTGTAGACAGTATGAACTGCCTGACTTGTAAATGTAAAATTAGCTTACCGGTCCTCGAACGGGGCCAAGCCAAGATTCTCTCAATCTCTTGGCGTGTGTGCTTTTAAATTATTCGCACAAGAGAAAGGGACCTACAGTTTAACGCCGAATCCGAACGGCAAAGTTTGAGAATTTGCTTTTTCATGGCTAGTTACTTCACAGCTGGCGCCAATAGCTTTTGAAGGTGACCTCATGTGTAAAAGCTATTTTCTAAAGAAAGAAAAAAACAGAGGCGGGATCGAACCCACGACCTCCCGCGCAGCAGTCCAGCACACTAACCACTAGGCCACATACGGCCACTGCCTGACTTGACTTTTTGTAATGTGTATTAAGCTGGGAGGGATACAGTACATAAACTGTTTGCAATAGGTTGTCGCAACTAGCACTTGAACCAGTTGGACTGCGGTGCGCACAATTGACATTCTGAAGACACAGCGACAGATTCTCTGCTGGGTGTGATAGGAGAAATGAGTGACAGTTCTTGGTTGTACTGAGACTGATTTTATTGAGTAAACTTACGGCTATTTATATAACAATTGGTCATATTGATTAGAAACAAAATAGTGAAAATGTTGATCTTACTGTTGAACTTAATTAGTTGCATGTTTTCTGCGTGCAAATCGCATTGTCAGCAGAAGTTGATTTAGATTTATTGGTTTTTTATCCCAGTGCTACAAGTTACAACTTATATTAAATGCACAAGTCACATTGACATACAACATATAACGTATAGTTTGTTTTGACCTAAGACTAACAATTGTTTTGGCTTAACCAACTAAATTTACAATAATTATTTAACTGAAGTTATAAATATTTTTCATTCTTGTTGGTTTTGTTGTAGGTAACTTTTCAAGGTATTTTGAAATTGCGTTTCGCTTTGTAAAGTTTTTAAATGATTAGGCAATGCATTCCATAGTCGGACAGCAGGTATAAAGAAATGTCGCTCTGAGCAAGATAGCTTAAATCTAGGGTAGTTCAAATTATTTGTTCTACCTCTGCCTCTCAGAGAGTTAAGATAGTTTGGTTCTTTCGTTACTATAATCTTGTGTAAGAAAATTAATGCTTTATAGTCAATCCTATTTTTTAGGCTAAGGTCCAAAATCGTGCATTCTAGTGAAGTAATATGGTCACAGACTCGACGATTATAAATATATCTAACAATTGAATTAAAAGCTACCGTTAATTTTCTGATGTTATCTATATTGGAGTTTCCGGATATTTCGATTCCATAAAAAAGTGAGGGTATAAGGTTTGTCTTTGCAATAAGTAGCTTAATTTGTATCGATAGAAACATTTGTGACAGTGACAGCTGCCTCAAAAGTCGAAACGTTGTACCGCACGGGTTAGTGATGTTAGTAAAAATAATGCCTAACTTGGAAGCCTGGTTCTCGTATTTAATCGGATCATCATTAATAAATAGTTTTGGCAGCTGCGTCGTTTCCAGGGGTTTTTTATGTAAAATGTAACGATTCCTTGGCTGGACCTACTAATGAAACTTCCAGTTCGCTTGTCTGTTCGTAGATGTTTTGGGGATCAGCACTGTGGGAAGGTTTTCGACTAGGACTCGCCGGATGGGAGGGGTCTTTCCTTACTACTTAGACTGCTGCCAATTACAATAGAATATGCTGATCAAGCCGCTCAAGATGTTTATTGGAATCATATACTACCATAATGGGACTGGTGTTGTTGCCCACTTCTTAACCCACACAACCATGTCAACACACCATCAATATGGAAATGTTCTGACCCAACTTGCATGACACAACTCACTCTTGGTGATCTTTAAAAAATTTTACTAATTAATCTTCATTTTTGCTATATACTTCATGTTCAGGTAATTTTATTAAAAAAGGTAAGAAGTGCTATTGAGCATTACTACTCCTATGCAAGACCTGTCTGCTGCAGCAAGAACATCAAAACTATTAAGTTTGAATGAATCTTAGATTAAACTTAATAATAGGCATTAATGAACTTAACAACTAAATCATTTTAAATTGGGAAATAATAACTCCACATCCAGGGCAATCCGCTCAGTTCGACAATAATTATTTTGCAAAATTCAATTTTTTTCTTGACGTAATGGCGATTCTGTTTGAAACTCCGGGTTTCATTTATGCTGATCTTTTGCTGTGCAATTCTAATAATTTGTTTCGTGTAAAATTTACCCGAAATATCCAAAACATGTGTACTTAGCGTTTATCAATGTGTGCGTCGTGGTCGTCACGTGCTTCTCTGAGGCAACGTACGCTGGGCCGGTCCCGTTATGTCCTGCCAGTAAGACGGAAAAAATTGTGACATCCAGTTTCAATGGCCAAAGAACTCCCCTTCCCTGCTAGTCTGGGCTTAGCTACAACTGGGATTCTGCTAAAAGCATGTGCGCACACCAATCGGTATGACCTAGCCACAGCACTTGGGCACTGGAGCACTCCCCTTGGAAACAAACTTTTAGATTCTTCACCTGGTGACTGATCACTTTGCAAACATACCTGCAGGGGCGCTTTACACACAATGATTCTATTCACTTGTAATCAATTTAATCTTGAAAACACCTTCTTTAATTTTTGGTTTCGAATAATGTAATGCGTTTGCACGGATAATTCGCTGGTCGTCTCCAATTTCACTAGCACCGTCTGATTTGCTTTTTCTTTGCCAAATGAATGATTGAAGACGCGTGAATTGATCTGAAGCCTAAATTCTGTACTTGTGAAGCGAAAGCTTCTCACCAAAACACATACCGTTGGAAGCTATTGCAGCCTCTCACAGCAGTGTGAAAGAAATAACAATACGACTCATAAATCTAAGCATTGATATCGGATCCTAAAGCACAACCCAAGTACATACAATCGCAACTGTTTCAGCGAGTGCACTTTAGGGTGGACCGTGCCATTATGAGCTATTTAAGGTGGACCAAGTCATTAAGCATTTGGGTGAACCGTCACAATAAATATACATTTGGACTTAGAAGCGTTTAATCCAAGCCCATTGTCCCTAGCCCACCTTAGCATTTAACAGAGCATTGTTACAAACATTGACACAATCAAGAATTCTAACGGACAACTAACATACACTGCCATGCACTTGAATAGGAACAAGCATTTTAAAGCGAATATACAACTATTGGACTGAAAGAATCAAATTAAATCAATAGACAAATATATATTAAAATTCAGTACTTAATTTTTTATTAATAGGCTTTGTACACTGAGCACATCTAACATCCAACATTCTGAGTTTAAATGCTTAATAACCATTTGCTATGCCAACATTTTTAAACTTTTGTTTTGTACAAATGCTAAGTGGGTCGATGTCTAATAGGTAAATGCTACAAAGATAGCAAATTTCGTCATGGTAAGTGTTTGTCGGGATAGGGTCTTCCACGACCTGATCTTTTTCCCCCAAGTCAGACATAATTAGTTTTATAAGCGCAGTGAATCTTAGTGCGCGTCTCTTCCCTGTTGCTTCAGCCAAAAACAAAGTCTTTACCGCGCTTCGCTTCGCGTCACTTGCGCACACACTCACATACTAAGCTACACTCGACGTCAGCTTCAGCTGTCGTCTCGCTCTAACGGTCCTGTATAACGACACTTGCCTTCGTGTTATACAACACTTACCAACGATCTAACCAAGGCGCGAGTTACCAATATGGATTGGGAACGTAGTGTAGATCCACGGTTGTTTGGTTGTGAGCAGCCAATTTAGTTTCAGATATTTGTTTGCTCGAAAGCAGCCAGTTTCATTCCAATAAATACTTGTTGTTCGTTTCAATGCAAAACGTAGAGTGTTTCTTTATTAACAGAATTTGCCCTGACTTAAGCTAAGTGTTGCTACAAAAATGTTTAGATACGTATGTAGTGTTCCTAACCGGCTCGGGTTACTCTTGGGAATTTTTGTATGTGACGATAAGCGATTATACTGACTATAAGCGTTTATGCTTACTCGACGGTTTGTATTGTTGAAGAATCTTGCATTTGTGTTTACGCTGCGAGTGGACTGACCGTAAGTATCCGGTTGCCCACTCAGCAGTGTTACAAAGTGATACAACTGAATTGTTGTACTATGGGCCGTTTTACTTTCTTAATTCGTTAACTATGAAATGGCTAGTCTTGGTGGCTTCGTGGGTGGTATCGCTGTAGGGGGAACCGATACGGTATCTCGCGCAATTCAAATTATACAGAGGAACTTATCCCCGACACGGCCATTCAGACAATTACACGTCCTCGCGCAGACAGCAAAGATTATGCAACAAACATTAACTTTATTTCCAACTCGATCGATTTCATTTTTCTTTAAACTTTTACATTTCTTCATCCTTAACTTACAAAACCAAAACTAATTTATCATTTTCGAACTTCAACTTATCAACTAACATTTTCTTGTCTTTTTTTATCTTTTTTTTTTTTTTTTAACTGTTTTCTGCTTATTCTAGCAAATTTTCCTATAATGAAAACAAACAAATGTCTAACTTTTCTCTGCATAGCTTATTTTGTCTTCCTTACTTTATCAAACGATTCTATAGTAAAACAATTTTTTTTTTAATTTTTTTTTCGTATTTCTTTTCATCTTTATCCACTATTCGAATATTTTTATTCATTTTTATCCATTGTTCACATATTTCTTTTTATCTTTCTCGATTATTAATTTTCTTTTCATCTTTCTCGATTATTCATTTTCTTTTCATCTTTCTCGATTATCCATTTTCTTTTCATCTTTCCACATATCTTTTTTTCTTTATTTTTCCATCTTTCTTATTTATCATCACAACAAACTGACCAGGTACTCCCACGAGTATCGACAACCGTACACAACCTTGCACCTTCCGCCACTACCGTCTCGTCTCTTTAAACGGATTCTTCTCTGTCTCTTTCAACAGCTTCTGCCAAATTACTGTCTCTTTCAACAGCTTCCATTAACACTGTCACTTTCAACAGTTTCCTCCGGCGGGCTCACCTCTTCCCTGTCGATATCCAACTCGCTTGGTACCTGACCATCTGGTAATTTTCTTAGGCTTTCATGTGGGTTCTTATACAGTCTTGTACTGCTTATTGCTCTCAACATATACCTATCACCCTCTAACACTTCGGTGACGACAAAAGGACCTCTGAACTTTGGATCTAGTTTCGTTTGATGTCTTTCACTGTTCTTAAGTAACACGTACTCTCCGCTTTTATATTTAACCACCTTGTTCCTGTCAAATCTAACCTTTTTATACTTATTTTATGCTCTAGCTTCAGATATATCAACTTCATTTTCCACATCACCAATAGGAATTAAACCCATTGGTCTAGCCACTTTACCAATAAAGAGCTCCAAAGGACTCGACTTTGTAACGCGATTTACTGTACAGTTTAAGGCTAACTGCACTTCGCCCAACGCATCCTGCCATGATCGCTCACTAGTTTCAACCACAGTTAATAGGTTTTTTAGAGTGCTCATAACTCGCTCAACTTGCCCGTTGGCACGGCTGTCACCTGTAGCGATCAAATGAAGCTGTATTTTGTTTGAAGAGCAAAACTTAGCAAATTTCACACCTGTAAAACTTCTACCCTGATCGGCTATTACGCGAACAGGCACCCCAAACATAGAGATCAAAGATTTCAAAGCATTTACACAACTATTTGCATCAAGCGTAAAAGTATGATGCAAATAGACATACTTTGTAAAAGCATCGATCTGGACTATTATATACTCCTTGCGATCGCTTTTTCCACTCAATTTTTCAGATATGTCTATATTCACCGTGTGGCAAGGAATACTGACTTTCGGAATAGGATGGAGTTCAATCTGAGTTTTTCCTGATGAAGATTTTGTTACTCTGCATGTGATACAGTTCTCAACAAATTTACGAACATATTTCGCCATACACTCAAACCAAAAGTGGTCATACACCTTGTCAAGTGTCTTTTGCCAACCTAAATGCATAATCGCCTCATGCACCTGGTTTATAACAGACCACCTAAACGCACGTGGCACAACTGGCAAACATAAAGTCTTGGAATTTCTTTGAATTTTTCGATATAAAACGCCTGATCTCAATTCATAGGTTCTTGCCAGACCTTCAGGAAGATCATTGTCATTCAATTTAGCAACTATATCAACTAAATCCTGATCTAACCGCTGTTCTGCAAGAAGCCAGTTTTCCGAGATTTCAGTCAAATCAATTCGCTTTTCCAGATCTTTGTCTGGGGACAAATTTGTTTTGAGAGGAAGGGGATTTCTAGACAGAAAATCCACATGTGCCATGCGCTTTCCTTCTCTGTACTGTATTTCGAAATTAAATGACTGCAAAAACGCCCACCAGCGGTAAACCCTAGGTGACAGCTCAATTTTATTTCGCGACGCCTTTAATGAATTGCAGTCCGTGAAAACTACAAATTTTCTACCATGTAAGTAATGTCGAAAATGTTTCACAGCATTGACAACTGCCAGTGTTTCCAATTCATAAGAAGTGTATTTAGACTCACAAGGACTGGTAGTCTTACTATAATATTCAACTACGTGAGGCTTATTGTCAATCCTGTGTACAAGAATGGCTCCATAACCAATAGCACTTGCATCGGTATGCAGCTCAATCTCCTCATGTTCGAGTTTCCATTTCCAACTATTTTTATCGGACGTAAGAAAATACAGGGGCTTCATTAGCTGGGAAAACCCTGAAACAAACTGACGGAAATATGACGCCAATCCAATAAATTGACGTAACGTTGCAACAGACCTGGGCGGAGGCAGTGCTCTCAATGCTTCTATTTTGCGTTCGTTAGGACGCGCCTCCCCTCCTGTATCTCAAAGCCAAGATACTGTACTGTGGTTCTCAGAAAAAAACATTTTGCAATGTTAAACGAAAACCCAGCCTTTGTAAGAACGTTTAACACAATATCCAGCCTCTCAATTGCAACCTGTTTATTCGGTGCCACAATCATTATGTCATCCATATAAACTATGACATACGAAAAAGCAAGTTCTCCCAATGCTTTCATTACCGTTCGTTGAAAAACTGAAGGTGCGTTTTTCAACCCAAACGGCATAGACGAAAACTCGAATTGTCCATCCGGTGTTACAAAAGCGGTATACTCAATAGAATCTGCATGTAATGGGATTTGGTAGTATCCGCACGCCATATCCAAAAAATGAAATACTTAGCTCCCCTCAATCTGGCTATGTGATCTGATATTAAAGGAAGAGGAAATTTATCTGCAATTGTGTTAGCATTCAGCTCACGGTAATCACCACAAAGTCTAGCAGATCCATTTTTTATACCCTGTACCCATTGAAAATGGGTAAAAGGGGATCATGAAGTTGTGCAAATGTATGTAACAGGGAGAAGGAAACATTTCCGACCCTATAAAGTATATATATTCTTGATCAGCATCAACAGCCGAGTCGATTTAGCCATGTCCGTCTGTCCGTCTGTCCGTCCGTCCGTCCGTCCGTCTGTCCGTCTGTCCGTCTGTCTGTATGAACGCGTAGATCTCCGAGACTATAAGAGATAGAGATACAAATTTTTGCATGTACATAGGTATAGGCCGTACGCAGATCAAGTTTGTTTCAGATTTGCAAAATTTCCCCCCCTCCCCCCTTAAACCGCAAAAAACTGTCAGAGCCACAATTTTAAAGTTACAACATCGTCGCTTAATATATATTATCTTAGGCCTATAATCTATCTATTCTGAAAAGCACATTGAAATCTGAGCAAAAACACAGAAGTTATTAACGAAACAATTTTTGCACCCCCCCTCCCCCCACGCTTTGCTAATTACGCATTACGTTTGCTGCTTGCGCCCGCGTGTGTGAGGGCGCGTTTGTGTGTATGTGTGCGTGTGTGTTTGTTTGTGTATGTGTGTGTTTGTCAATTGTACAGGGTATTTTGAAGTCGAGCTAACTCGACTGCAATGGTCTTACTTGTTTTTACTAATAATGCTGGACTAGCATATGGAGAGCTACTGGGTCGAATAATCTTACATTCTATCAATTCCTTAACTTTTGCTCTTACTATCTCCCTCTCGCAAGGACTAAATCTGTACGGCCGTCTTTGTACAGTCTTCTACGGATCAGCCAACCGAATAATAATTTCGCCAGTGTTTGCACGAGTACGTGGAGTTCCTTTTATAAACGATTCTGAATACTTTCTCAACAAGGATATCATTTTATTTTTATCAGCACCATACACTTCTGTTTCTAAATTATCAAAACAATCGTCTTGCTCAGGAATCTCACATGCATTAATCGTATTAGATTTTATAATTTCAACGCCATCGCAAGATACTACGGCAGACAATCCCTGGGCTAATATATCGCGGCCAATTACAATATCGTTCTTCAGACATTCATCCTTAACTAAGTGAAACAATATTTTTAAACGATTTCCATCAATGATAACCTCACATGCAATCTGTACAGTACTGTAGATATAAGCATTTCCAATGCCTTTAAGGGTGATCAAATTATTAAATCTCTGGACCATCAACTAACTAGCTATACTCTCTTTAATTAAAGAGCACTCTGCCCCAGAGTCAAATACAATTGGACTGCAGCATACTTGCTTTTGGTTCCTCCACCACACATAGTTCAATTCTCTTGTCTGCACGCAATCCTGCTCCGCCTCCGGATGCTCTCTTCGGACATTGCGTGGCAACATGACCCTGCTCGCGACAGCGGTAGCATGTAATGTTGTTCCTTCCCTGCTTCTGGTACATATTACTTCGGCGATCACCTCCCTGTAGTTATCCACTCGGCTGCTTCCTGACTCTACATTCAGCCCATTTGTGTCCCAGCTTGCCGCAAGAATGGCACCTTAACTCGTTTGCTTTTGTTCGTTTCGCATCGGGTCCGTCGTCCATAAAGTTTTGACGCCGCTTGTCCAACGTGAACACCTGTAGTTCCGACTGTTAGTCACATCTGTTAAGAACTTTCGATGTGTAGGCTATTCTTTGCAAACGACGATCAAAGTTGGCCAAATGTCCCAGGACAGCAGACACAGCGATTTCCTCTGTGCCCAAGGTACGCCATTTGGTTAAAAGTTACGTCACCATTCGACTTGCGTATAAAGCGAGACCCTCACCAGCATTTGGGCGGCTGTTGAGTAAATTTAAAAACGTAGCCGCTGGTGTCTCCATGCTCTCAAACCGTTGCACAAACAGTTGCCGGAACTGTTGCCATGTGATTCGAGGGTAGCACACCTGCGACAGCCATTGCGACGCACCACCTTCCAGTGATTCACCTAATGCCAGAATTAATGAGCTGCCATCCAGGGGTCTCTCACTCAAAACGATGTCAACGGTGGCACACCATTCCGTAGCATCCGCTCCAGGAACGTCTGAATAAAATTTTGGCAGGATCACGACACTATTTGGTTGCGGCTCACGCGCCGACGCCTGCAGCGATTTTGCCAATTCCAAGAAATTGCGGTTTTGTTGCTCCAACAAAAGACGAAATTGCTCCTCCGATGTTGTTGGACTCGAGTTGAATCCCACTTCTGATGTCGGGATAGGGTCTTCCACGACCTGATCTTTTTCCCCCAAGTCAGACATAATTAGTTTTATAAGCGCAGTGAATCTTAGTGCGCGTCTCTTCCTTGTTGCTTCAGCCAAAAACAAAGTCTTTACCGCGCTTCGCTTCGCGTCACTTGCGCACACACTCACACACTAAGCTAAACTCGACGTCAGCTTCAGCTGTCGTCTCGCTCTAACAGTCCTGTATAACGACACTTGCCTTCGTGTTATACAACACTTACCAACGATCTAACCAAGGCGCGCAATTAAAATTATACAGAGGAACTTATCCCCGACATATTGATGACTCAGGATGTTGGATGTTAGATGTGCTCAGTGTAAATAGCCTATAACTTAAACAAAAAAAATTTTTAAATTATCGTAGTCTCTTGTTAAAAATTTTTTTTAACAAGCTCTTCAAAAATGGCATGTTTTTATCATGCACTTGAATAGGGACAAACGTTATATAATAATTCTGAGTAAAACTCCGCGCAACGAAGCTTATATTTTGATATTTTTGATATCATATAATCGTTTTAAATATAAAAAAACAAAATTTGGTGGGCGTTAAAGCACTAACTGACGTAAACAAATGCAAAATAATAGCCTTTAAGAAGTAAAACCTTAAGTACTGGCAAATTGATGAATGAAATTTGAAATAGCAAAAGTGTTGTATGCAATTTTCTTAAAAACCCATCAAATAATGGGAATAACATGAAAGGCCGCACAAAAAAAAATTTTTTTCGTGTACTGCAGAGCATCGAATTGTTCAAAAAGCCCTAAATTCACACTGTTGAGCTTTGAAAATTGATTCAAAACTACTATCAAATGAAAGTGTCGATACGGTTCGGAGAGTTGTACGTAATGCTAAACAACTAAGAGCCGATTTCTGATCTCCCAGATAGCTGCTATGTGTCAGGTAGTCATCGAATTTACACTGTTATTTGTTAGTTTATGTAACAAATAGCTCTATGTAGAAGATGTGAAATCGGCCCTAAGAAGATTAAAACTAAAAAAAAACCCTCCACTTAATACCCAACGTAAAGATCCTCGACAAGTTTTTGCTCGAAAATAATATTAAAATAAAAAATAGAGGCAAGCTAATTTCGGCTCGACCGAAGTTTATATACCCTTGGAGCTTGATATGTGCCTGACAGTTTGTATGACAGCTATACTATATAGTGGACCGATTTCGACAAATCTTGTTGAAATTATGTAAAATCATTGAAAACTTATAAATACAAGCGTTGGGAGCGATAACATTGAAAACAAACAAGTTTTTCTCACTAAGACTATTTTCCAGACTTAACTTTCATATGGCAGCTAAAGTTTTGGTGAAATCATGGAAAACGTATAAATACGAGCGTTGGGAGCGATAACATTGAAAACAAAAAAAAATTTTCTCACTGAGACTTTTTTTTTTAGACCTTTTGTATGGCAGCTATACTATATAGTTGCCCGATTTCGACAAGTTTTGGTGAAATTATGTGAAATCATTAAAAACTTATAAATACGAGCGTTCGGAGCGATAGCACTAAAAACAAAAAAGTTTTTCTCACATAAACTAGTTTTTGAACCGATCGTGAATTCGAATTTTTTACATGTTCTCTTCTCCATTCAACAATTAAAGGAAATCCGAATCAAACCTACAGTTTCTACTTACTCTTTACACGAATGATTCAAGTTAAAACGTTTTGATCTGATTTGCCCAATAAATTTTATGCAACAGCATATTTAACGAATTCGAATTCGACAATTTTTCTCGAAAGTGAAAACCGGAACAGGCCTGTATATAGTGGACCGATTTCGACAAATCTTGTTGAAATGATGTTAAATCATTAAAAACTTATAAATACGAGCGTTGGGAGCGATAACATTGAAAACAAAAAAATTTTTCTCACTAAGACTTTTTTTCAGACCTAACTTTTGTATGGCAGCTATACTATATAGTTGTCCGATTTTGACAAGTCTTGGTGAAATTATGTGAAATCATTAAAAACTTATAAATACTAGCGTTGGGAGCGATAACATTGAAAAGAAAAAAATTTTTCTCACTATGACTTTTTTCAGAGCTAACTTTTGTATGGCATAGTCCGATTTCGACAAGTTTTGGTGAAATTATGTGAATTCACTAAAAACTTATGAAAACGAGCGTTGGGAGCGATAACATTGAAAACAAAAAAATCTTTCTCACTTAGACTTTTTTTCATACCTAACTTTTGTATGGCAGCTATACTATATAGTTGTCCGATTTTGACAAGTCTTGGTGAAATTATGTGAAATCATTAAAAACTTATAAATAAAAGCGTTGAGAGCGATAGCATGGAAAACAAAAAAGTTTTTCTCACTAAAACTAGTTTTTCAACCGATCGTTCCTATGGCAGCTTTATGCTATAGTCATCCGATCCGGCCGGTTCCTACAAATGTGCAGCGTATTTGTACCAAAACACTTCGTGAAAAGTTTGGTTAAGATAGCTTTAAAACTGACGGAGGAGATAGCATAGAAACGGACGTACAGACTGACAGACGGACGGACAGACGGACATGGCTATATCAACTCAGCTCGTCATGCTGATCAAGAATATATATACTTTATGTGGTCGGAGATGCTTCCTTCTATGCGTTACAAACATCCGGACAATTTCAATATACCCTCTCCAAGGGTATAAAAATAAAATATTAGATGGCACGCCGCGGCGCGCCGTACCATAACACCTTTCTCACGGCTATAGTGACGGGACAGAAAGTGTTATTAAATATCATGGAAATAATAGAAAAGAACCACAATTTCCATACAAGTGGAAGCGTTTTTTAACGGAAAACTTCACGGTGTGCCAGTCCTTCTTCCGAGTCATATGATTTTGAGCAAAAACTTGACGAGGATCTTTACGTTGGGTATTTAGTGAAAGTGAATTGAAAAGTGTATTATAATTTTGCCCAGAAGTTTGCAACGCTTAGAAAGAATCAATCAAGACCACATAAAGTATATATCACTCACTTACTTCAATACTGGCATAACTCAAAATAATCCATTTTGAGAAAAACACGTTTGAAGTTCTCAAGGGATTTAACCTTAAAAAAATGGATCTTTTAGTTTCAACTCAATTAAGTAAAATATTATAAATTTAAAAATATGATGTTTTAACCAGGGATCGCAAATAAGAGTTATGGGCTTTTAAAAAACAAAGCAAAAAAAGTTCCTAGACCCTTTTGGAAACCCAATAAAAAAATTTTGAGTAAACCAATCCAAAATCAGTATAAACTTTTATTTTCAATTTTTAAATAAAAATCAAAAAATAACTCTTATTTTTTATTATAAAAATTGAAAATAAGACTTTTTTTATTAAAAAATTGAAAATAAGACTTATTTTTCAATTTTTATTTTAAAAATTGAAAATAAAAATTGTTAAAATATCTTTTGAAATAAAGGCGCATTACAAAAGTAGACATATATCTATGATCTATGATTCAATACCTTATCCATTGATATATCACATGTTAAAAAAAAAAAAAAAAAAAAAAAAAAAAAAAATTTTTTAAAAAAAAACAACAACTTAAAAAAATTTCTCACATTAACTAAAAGTTTGTCATAATTAAAACACGTTAGAAAGTTGGTCAAGCCCAAAGTTGAAATAGTAGATCAGTGTTTCAGTCCCAGTTTATGAAAGCACTAGAACAGCTTCTTGTTCCTATGGCAGCTATATGCTATAGTCATTTGATCCGGACGGTTCCGACAAATGTGCAGCGTATTTGTACCAAAAGACTTCGTGCAAAGTTTGGTTAAGATAGCTTTAAAACAGCGATGGCCAGCGAGAGCGAGGCCAAAAATTGAGAGTGTATGTGTGCAAAACCTCCGTGAATTTGCTTCGACCTAATCGCTTCGGACTCTGTCAAGCGAATGACGCTTTTTTGCTCTCTAATTCTCAGCTTCGGCAGGCGCTCGGGTAATGTATGTGTGAATAGCGAAATGTTGTCGCCCCCGAGATGGAACCGAGGGCCAACGCTGCTTTAAAACAAACGGAGGGGACAGCATAGAAACAGACGGAAAGACGGGCATTGCTCTGTCAACTCAACTCGTCACGCTGATCAAGAATGTATATACTTCATGTGGTCGGAGATGCTTCCTTCTGTGCGTTACAAACATCCGGACAATTTCAATATACCCTCTGCAAGGGTATTAAAATATCTCTTCGTCTTTAACTCGGAAATCATATCACCTTTTAATTTTTTGTTTTTATGATGATCCAGTGACGAGCATGATCAACACATTTCACTTTTGAACTGGTTTAGCCGGCTGGTTCGGCTTGCTTCATAGTACCAGCCTCCAGCCTTCACATCAAATTTTCAGTTCATAGCTTAAGTCATTTCTAAAAAAGACTCTGAACCAAGGCTGAAAAACTTCTGAAATTCTGTAAAAGGTTCGGCTTGTAAAGGTAAAAAATTTACCGTAAACTCTATAGAAACAGCCCGATCAATAGAATTATACCATACATGTATATAATAAGCGTATGTTTAATGATTGCAGATTCAGAAATAGCCAGTGAACCATTGAAAAAATCCGCTATTTGGCAGATCCAGTGGCTTAAAGTCCAGTCCTATTTTTCATTTGAGTTGCACTCCTTATCAGCACATTAGAGCAAAGTATCTGAAAACCAAATATGCAATGACAATGAATTTTTCAGCATGCTTTATCGCATTCTTTATTTAATTTTAAGAACAGAATTTTTTTTATGGAATCAGAGGACAAGTTGCACCTTAAGTCCGACATGACCAATTTTAAGGCAGAAAAGGCCCTCTCAACGGACACTTGAGTTGCTGGCACGCAATGGATCACTTTCGCCAATTGAAATAACCGAGGATACATAAACTTTTTCTCCTCCCAATACTTCATTATATTCTCGCTAATTTCAATTGGATTGGGGAGTATGCGCTTATTTCAGTAATTGCAAGCTTGAGTTCATCATCTTCCCCATCTGCCTCTTCATTCCCAGAGCCCGACTCAATTGAATTCAGAAATTCATTCAGAATGCTTTGTGGAGCAGTGTCAACCTGACTTGTTGACGGATAGGATACTAGAGGTGAAACCGGGGTCCATCAGTGGTGCGTCATTCTGCTAAAAAAGTACATTTAAAATATACATATGAATATTATACTAATATATAGCTTACCATTTTATTTACGAAAAGTATTTTTCGCATGAGGTTCGCTAAATGATTTCTGGCAAATTTAAGTTGAATGGGATTCTTCAGTAATACCCTGCGAATCCGCGGATCCAAGTAAATTGAAGAGATAACAGCTTCATTCGCCAGAAGACTTGTTTCTCTAACGTCTATGCATTTAGCGAGATCCTCACTATGAGGATTTTTCATAGATCGAATGATTAATTTTTTCTCGAGCCAAAGCATATAAAAATCGCCAAAATATAGTTGTTCACTTTGCATCTTTTGAGTTGCCACATAAATAGGTTCCAGCACAGCCGTTAGCAACTCAATATCTTCCCACTCTGAATTCGTCAACTGCAAATTGAGATTCACGTGCTCTTCTGAAAACCCCTTAAACCCACACATTTTTCAACATATTGTATGTTGAGTTCCAGCGTGTAGGTACATCGACGAGCGGCTGAGGTAAGCCTTGCACAGAAATGGCAAGCCTGAAAATAGTTTGAATATTTATTGAATATACTGTATTCCATATACTATGATTTTTTGTGATTACCTGTATGTCGGAGTTCTTAAAGTTTTAGCCATTTTTCGAGCTTTGTCAACAATTTCGTTTCTTCTATCATTCTTTAAAAAGTCCTTCACAGCTAGTTGTAGGGAATGAGCTGCACACTTGATCGAAGCTATTGAGTGAATAATTACATCCCTCAAAAGTTCCTCTTCATCGACGTCTTCATTTACTGTGTTGTCGGAGTCATGGTTCAAGAATTCCACAGCTTTTATGTTTTTCCCGTTATCCGATGTAACGCAGTAAATTTGCTGCTTGGAAATTGAAAACTCTTCTAATATATTTTCAATTTCGGTACTTAAATTTATTCCAGAATGTTTTTTATGCAGCTCTATTATTCCCAGTGTCTTAATTTCAATGCGCTGCTCACGATAATACTGGGCATTAACTCCCAAAATACCTCTTCCATGTCTCGTAGCGATATCAATCTTTAAGGATATAACTTTGTTTTTTAATAATTTTGAAAGATTTCCCTTAACCAAGTCATATTTTTCTGTTACATGTTGCATAACATTGCGGGAAGTAATGGGGTTCATTTCTAGTCCGCGAAAAATTTGATCCGTCAACTTCTTGAAGGGCGCCGAGTCCAGGAGGGTGAATGGCATCTTCTCTTCAGTGACCAATTGCACACAGATATCTTTCACTTCAACTTGAGTAAAAGCAATTCCAAATTTTGTTTTCTTTTGGGAGTCTCGCTTACGTCTTGTTGTTCCACCTCATTTTTATAAATATCTTTATGACATTCCTGCAAGTGCCTCTTCAAATTTGTGTAATAAGCACCTTTAAAGGACCGGTCACAAAGTTTACACTTTGAAATCTTTTCTTCAGAGTCCAATTTAAAAAATTTCTAACAATTGAGTCTCAGTTACGACCCATCGCGATCAACACTCTAATGAAATGAAAATGCTTAGACGAAATTAACGAAATATTGGAAGTCTTCCTTGTTTGATAGTCAATTTTGAACTAAATTAATTAGAATTTAATCAGCCTATGGGTGCGCTCGCTTTGACATCTCATTTCCACAGTCAGCAGCAGCCTACTATGGTCTACACGCTACTCTTTTAATAATATGACATGCTCAAAAAACCCACAATTGGCCAAGGCCAGGCCGGAACAAGTCCGGAATCCACTTCGGTTTTGGTGTAAACGTATGAATTGGCCATTTTACTTTTATGTCTCGAAATTGGGGAAAAAAATAATCTATTTTGAGAAAATCGCGTCTAATGGACTTAAACCAAAAAAAATGGTTCTTTTAGTTTCGAGTTAATCTAGTAAAATATTAAAAATTTCAAATGCTTATAAATAAAACTGGAAAATATGTTTTAACTGAAAGCCGGAGTATGTATGTGCAATAACGACTCCAGGACAACTGAGATATGATGCTCTTGCATTAATATGAACGTACAAATTTATAACGGCATATTTTCATCTCCCATGGAAAGGGCATTTCCGCGGGTCGCTAACGTACGTTCGTACGCTTTTGATGTACAAAAAAGACTAAAAAAGACAGAAAACAAAAATTATCCCCTCTTTATCCCCCAATTTGATAGAATTTTGTTTGCTCTGTGTTTAGTGCAAAAGACGGACATTATCGAGTTTTAGATTTCATAATAATAGCAATAAACATGTGGCCGCGAACGTACGCGGAATAGAAGTCGACTTTGGCTTAATCTAGTGAAATGCAAAAATCTGCGAAATGGAACGGAATATTCTAAAGCAATAAATTTATTATAAAGAGGATTAATGTAGCTTTCTATCGAGTGTGGACACAGCAAAATATCTCGATTGGTTTTTTTAAAATGAATTAATTATCGGTCGCGAACGTACGGTTAGAAAAAGCAAGATAAAAATTAACCGTTAATCGAACTTTTTTGGTCTCTATGCTTTTTTTTCTTCTTAATTGATTGCAATGAAGAGATGTTGTAAGCATAGCATATCGACCCCTGTGCGCGAAAAAATCGTATGTGCCAAAAACCAAATTTTACAGGAGAGCGTTTTTTCTACTTTTCGATGGGGTGGCTGGCAACGTCGCTACCAATCTTTATATGTGCATCATTTATCAATTTATTTAACTAAACTCGTAACTATTTTTATGAAAATTTACCAATTTAGCTATTTTTCAACCAGACTGTTGAATATCAGTATTGTGGCCCACAATTTGTGGGGCACATACGATCATTTCGCCCACAAGAAATAAACTCATTTTTGTCACATACGATTAAATTTATTTTGTTGTTTCTCCGTAACCGTTATGGTTATCGCTATATAATTTTAGAGGATTTAGAACTAATTTGCATCAAAATGTCAATTTCGCAAAAAATGGCACATACGATGTTTTCGCGCACAGGGGTCGATATGTTTTGCATGTAAAATAATTAAATATACAAATGTCATTAAATTTTATTTTTCGGTCCAGGCTTACCATTTGGCGGAAATGCCCATATATCAGTTTGAAAATTTTACACAAATCAGTACACAACAAAGCTAATATTTCTGCATCATTAAGTCAAAATTAGTCATTTTTAATTTATGACAGACTTGAAGTAAGTGAGCGAAGTGTATAAGCAGTGGCATTGAATCAAAAAAAAAATTGGTGTCCTTAATCCTTATTCTTGATCCTTCAAGGACATGTGATATATCAATGGAAAGGTATTGAATCATAGATCATAGATATATGTCTACTTTTGTAATGCGCCTTTTAGTTCAAAAGATATTCCAATTCAATTTTTATTTTCAATTTTTAAAATAAAAATTGAAAAATAAGTCTTATTTTCAATTTTTATAAATAAAAATCAAAAATAAGTCTTATTTTCAATTTTTATAAATAAAAATCAAAAATAAGTCTTATTTTCAATTTTTATAATAAAAATAATTCCTAAAAATGATTTTTATTTTAAAAATTATAATCGTTACGATCCCTGGTTTTAACTGAAAGACAAAGTATGTTTGGTCAATATCGACAGCAGGACAACTGAGATATGACCGTTCTTGCATCAACATGAAAATTAACCTAGAAAATGATATTGCGACATATTCTCATCTCACATGGAAAGTAGAAGAGATAGCAATACGAACATTTTTGCATAAAATAGTACAGTAAAGCGCGCAGATTTCTGCATCATTAAGTCACAAATCGTATTTTTTGAGTTATGCCAGTATAGAAGTAAGTGAGCGATATATTCTTGATCAGCATGACGAGCTGAGTCGGTTAAGCTTTGTCCGTCCGACTGTCCGTCCGTCCGTCTGTCTGTTTCTACGCGCACTAGTCCCTCAGTTTTGAAGCTAGCGAGCTGAAACTTTGCACAGAGGCTTCTTTAGTCTGCACGCTGCTAATATGTCGGATCCGCTCGGATCGGATGACTTCTTCTTGTAGCTGCCATACAAATGATCGGTCGGAAAATGGGATTTATTAAGATAACCCGTTTTTTTCTCAATATTACCGCTCTCAATCATGGTCATTAGAAATATTAAATGATTTTAAGCTGATCTGCGAAGTTTGGTTGAAGTCGCTAACCGTTGAGACAAGCGTTTTCAAGTGTATCAAATCTTCGGCACAGACGAAGTTAGCCTTTCAACATTTTTAGTTTTAAACTTCTTAGATGTTCAGCATTACGTACAACTCTCCGTACCGTATCGACACTTTCATTTAATAGTAGTTTTGAGTAAATTTTCCAAGCTGAACAGTGTGAATTTGAGGTTTTTTGAACAAGTCGCTGCTCTGAAGTACGTTAAAATGTTTTTTTAATGCGGCCTTTCATGTTATTCTCAAATTTTGATGGGTTTTTAAGAAAATTGCATACAACACTTTAGCTTACTTCAATTTTGTTCAGCAATTTGCCTGTACGTAAGGATTCACTCCTTAAAAGCCATTATTTTGCACTTTTTCTTCTTCAGTTAGTGCGTTACCGCCCACCAAATTTTGTTTTTTATATTTAAAACGTTTAAATGTTGACAAAATATAAACTTCATTGCGCGGAGTTCTACCTAGAATGATGAAATCACCTTTGTCCCTATTCAACTGCATGATAAAAATATGCCATTTTTAAAGAGCTCGTTGAAAAAAAAAATTTTAACAAAAAACTACGTTAATTTGAAAAAGTTTTTTTTTTTTAATTCAATAAAGAATGAAGTACTGAATGCTAAAAAGTATTTGCCTTTTGATTTAATATGATTCTTTCAGTCAAATAGTTGTATATTCGTTTAAAACTGCTTCTCTCTATTCAAGTGCATGGCAGTGTATATCTGGACATCATCAGCATTCATATAGACTTTACAATTAGACAAATTACTAGAAAGATCATTAACATATACAGAAAACAACAAAGGTCATAAAAGGCAGAAGGAATCATTTCCGACCATATAAAGTATATATATTCTTGCCATGTCCGTCTGTCCGTCCGTCCGTCCGTCCGTCTGTATGAACACCTAGATCTCAGAGATGGTAAGAGATAGAGCTTTGACATGTATGAGACAAATGCTTCTTTTACTGGCAGGCAGATCAAGTTTATTCCAAATTTTGGCCACGCCCCCTCCCGCCCCCGCAATTCAGAAAAAACGTTATATCTCCTACAGTTTTAAAGATAGACGATTCCTATATTGTAGAGATAGTTAGTAATTAGCAAAACGAATTAATTTGCCAAAGAAACGATAATGATCAGATGAGCGGTTCTCAAGTTATGAGCAAAAAATGTGAAAAATAACCGAGTTCTAAAAGTGTTGCATACTTTTCAGATGTTCACCCTAAGGAACGCAGGAACACTGTTAAACATATTTTTTCATGAGTAGGGGGTATATCGAAGTCGGTTAGAGCCGACTTTAACTTGCGCTCTCGTTTTGAATATAGATGTGGAAGATCCAGATACCACTGCCTGAGATCTGTCCGTTAAGTAAGACCTAAGAAGTTTGGTTGCAGTACTATTAAAATTATAAATGTTATTTAGTTTTGTACAAAGAATATCATATTTCACAGCGTCAAAGGCCTTGCTGTGATCAAGCAGCTTCAAGAAAAACCACATTGCTATCATCCAGCTCTTTTCTGACTTCATCACCTATATTAACGAGGGCTGTTGTGCAGCTTCTTTTCCTCCTGAATCCTGATTGGACGTCAATTAACAGTGAATAATTATCAAGAAATTCTTGTATTCGTGCAGCCAAGATTTTGGATCTTTTCCATATTTCGGGAAAAGATGAGGACAGTGTTAAAAATGTGTGTTATGTGATCAAGAAGAAAAGGAAGAAGAAGCCAAGCCCACGCCTAGTCTCTAGTGAGAGAGCTTTGTTCATCTTCAATTTCATTGCTTCTTTGAATATGATGTAGTTCTCTCTCGATAGCTGCTCATTGATTTAAATTGGAGCTTGAGAGTCAAAGCCCAAACTCTGAAGCATTAGTGGTTGCTTAAACTCTCGCCGAAAAGCTCCGATGGCTTGGAGAATAATAATTTTTTCCCGGATAGATTGCATTTTGATGATGATCACGGGGTCAACATTGGAATTTTGCGTCTTACGTGCCCGGTAAATTTCCTTAATTTGCAGTGGTGTAGTTAGTTTGGGATTTAAACAGAGCTGATTAAATAATCATTGGCTCATAGACTGACGTGTGTGTAGTATAGCTAGCTCAGCTGTAAGCGGAGTCGCAGTGTGTTCTGACCTGCCTTGATGTGTTTTGTTTTTTTGTG
Source organism: Lordiphosa clarofinis (assembly GCA_018904275.1). NCBI lineage: Eukaryota > Metazoa > Arthropoda > Insecta > Diptera > Drosophilidae > Lordiphosa > Lordiphosa clarofinis. Next base: position 340,305 of record JAEIGQ010000121.1, on the reverse strand, counting down.
TGCTTATAGGTAAGTGAATAAAAAATTTATTTCTTATAATTAATAAAGATGCGACTTAACAGATATCTTAATCTCCACAATGGTTTGGTCCGCATAATACTTACAATTGACTGTTCCAGGGCAAATACATAATGGTTAAAGAACTTGTGCAACTTCTCATTGGTATAGTTTATACAAAGCTGTTCAAACGAGTTATGTAAAAAGTTTTCAAATCCAAATATGTCAAGAACTCCCAAAAATGTGGAACCATCTTTTCCGGGTTTGGTGCAGCAATTGATTTTAGTAACAAGCCAAGTGAACGTTTTTGAATATAATGCTTTCGCCATCGCATGTCGATTTTCCCTGGACTAGAATTTAGAATAAAAATGAAAATTAGAAATCGCGTATTTGCATGTGAAGAAGAAGTTAGAAAAATTATTTTACAAGGACAAGTTTTGAACATACTTAAAGCCACACATAGATCTTACGGTCCTCAGTAAGGCTGGGTGTTTTTTTGGGTTACCATTTCTTTTAAAAATCCTGGAGGATCTTTGACGTTTTGGCAAATGCCAGTTATTGGGGAAACTCTTGGCCCCTTCCAGAGAGGTGAAACTTGGGGAGTGCAGATGTTTTAGTCTTGTCGTGCCGATTGCTGGATGGATTTTCATTTTGGTCAGCCGTTTACGCTCAATGGACCAGAATTTATAAGCTTGTTTAAATTCTTTATTAATGCCTTTTTCTGGCATAAACACCAAAAATTTTTTTTCCGATTTCAAATATTAACTGGTTATTTAATATTTCAATACTAATATTGGTTTAAAAAACAAACGCATTCAACCTTAGTGGCAACACTTTTTTTTTGACGGGCAGTTGAAAACAGCTGTTTGTGTGCCACGTGTTTTTTTTGAAACTGGCAGCAAATATTTTCCAACTTTGAGTGTGCCTGATTAAAAAGTTAAAAGCAAAATAAAAAATGTAAAAATGCAAACTGTTAGTTCAGGTTAACTGGTTTGCCATTGTTGTGTGCTTTTGTCCAATTGTGACGTGTGTTGTTTGTGTATAATTTTATGTCGACCCTAACAAGTGTAGCAATGTTTTTTGGATGATTACTTGTGCATGGCACAGCGTGGAACAAAGTCTTAAATGCAAAGTTATTAACGAAAGAGTATAGATTAAAAAGTAACTAACACTTCTTGCTACAACGTGCAGCTTTTCGAGAAAATTGGCTTTATTGCATCTGAATTCGTGCTTAAGTTGAAGATATTACTCGAGAAAGACAGAAAACAATTTTTTCCGTTTGGTAGCGTCAAACACAAAAAAAATTTTTTTAAGTCGTATTTAGTGCCATAAATAAAAGTAGGAACCGAATTTCAGTTCAATAGCGTAAAATACAACAAAGTTAGAGCAAATCGGATGTATCAGTTATATGGCAGCTATATGAAATAGTATGCCGAGTCAAGCCATATATGATAAGTCGCTTAAGAAGCTTAAAATACGTGATCAAAGCGAATTCCAGACCAACATTTATAAAACCAACGAAGTTGGTGCATATCGGCCAGATCGGTTATATGGCAGCTTTATCAAATAGTTGTCCAAACCAAACATTATTTGGTAAAACGTATAAGGAGCTAAAAATAACAAACCGAAATTCAGTTCAATAGCGTAAAAAACTACATAGTTGGACTATATCGGCCAGAACGGTTATATGGCAGCTTTATCAAATAGTTGTCCAAACCAAACATTATTTGGTAAAACGTATAAGGAGCTAAAAATACGTGTACAAACCGAAATTCAGTTCAATAGCGTAAAAAACTACATAGTTGGACTATATCGGCCAGAACGGTTATATGGCAGCTATATCAAATAGCGGTTCAAACCTAAAAAGATTTTGTAAAACTTATAAGGAGCTTAAAATACGTGTACAAACCGACTATGTTCAATAGCGTAAAAAACAACAAAGTTTATGCAAATCGGCCAGATCTGTTATATGGCAGCTATATCAAATATTGGTCAAAATTGAGTAAAATTTTCCAAGTCGTCCTTGGGGCTCAAAATATGATTATAATCCAAATTTGGGGTCAATAACGTAAAAACTAGAGTTTATGCCAAAAAAAGGCAAAAAAAACACTGTGCAGTGCACTGAAGTGGTTGCTGCTATAGGCCAATATCAAAAAAATTAATGTTGAAATTTTCAAACCGTAACTGCTTTAATTATTAATTAACAGGTAATTAATCTAGTTTCAGAGTGCCATACTTGTTTTGATTTGATTCTAACGTTGATTTCTAAAAGTACCATCGAAAGTGTGACAATTTGTTCATTTGCCTTGTACACTGTGCTTGCAGCGACATCCTAATTTTGTTAAACGAAATTTTTGCATAAAAGCTATATCAATACAAGTTGTGTAAAATACATATTGTACAAAAGGGCATCGGTTTAACTTCTACAATTAAACTTTGAGAAATATCGTATTCAATTTTGTGTAAATCGTTGTTATAGCTAAGTATATTTTTATACTCTGTACCAAAGGTACATAGAGTATATTAAGTTTGTGCAAAAGTATGTAACAGGGAGAAGGAATCATTTTCGACTATATAAAGTATATCTATTCTTCATCAGCATCAACAGCCGAGTCGATATAGCCATGTCCGTCTGTCCGTCCGTCTGTCCGTCCCTCCGTATGAACAAACAGATCTCAGAGATGGTAAAAGATAGAGGTTTAACTTGTATGGGACAAATGCTTCTATACTTGCAGGCAGCTCAAGTTTATTTTCGATTTTTGCCACGCCCCCTCCCGCCACCGCAATTTAAAAAAAACGTTATATCTACCACAGTATTGAAGATAGACGATTCATATCTTTTAGAGATAGTTAGTAATTAGCAAAATTTATCGATTTGCCGAAGAAATAATAAAGATCGGATGAGCGGTTCTCAAGTTATGAGCTAAAATTTAAATCACCCTCCCTTCACCCCTTCCCACCCTCTTACAACTAACACCGCACAATCTTAGAGAGAGAGAGAGAGAGAGAGAGAGAGAGAAACAGAGAGAGAGAGAGAAAGAGAGAGAGAGAGACTTAGAGATGAGCGCAGCACCAGCATTGCAATCAGCTTCTACTCCAGGTTCAGAGTATGCTAAGACCGTCCAACCAAACGCGGTCAAATGCTTGGCAACATCTAGGAAAATTGCAGAGCAGTATTCGTGGTGCTCATACGCCGTCCGAAAATCTGAAGTTAATCGGTTGACTTCCTCAATGGTCCCGTGTTTTGCTCGGAACCCAAATTGATGTAAGGGAATTATTTTTTGTGCATGTGAATCAATTTTGCGAAGTAAGATCTTCTCAAATACTTTTGATAAGCAAGGTAGAAGGCTTATGGGTCTGTATGATGACGCTAGATTTTTATCCTTTCCTGGTTTTTGAATCATTATGATTTTCGATTTCTTCCACTGAGTTGAAAAGTATCCACATCGCAGTACAGCATTGAAGATTTTTGATCATTTTAGGTATAATAAGATCATGTCCTGGTGCTTTTTAAGGATTAAGTTCTCTGATTACATTTTTTATTTCAAGCGAATGAACTTTGATTGGGTCAGTCAGTGCAGCAGTGGGAATCAATGGCAGTGTATATGCATTGGTTGGTGGGTTCGGCTGGAAAACATTCCTAAGGTGAAGTGCAAAAACATTTGCCTTTTCTTCGTCGCTGCGGGCCCTTCTTCCTCTCTGGTCCCCTAAAGGCGTGTCTACCTTAGCAGGTGGCTTTATGCTTGCATGTGCTCTCAATAGGGGAAATTTGGTGCTTGTAGGCGATAATTCTTCGATGCTCCTCAGCTTCGAGTGCTTTGTGAAGTTCGCGTTCTGCATGTCGCAGGCGAGCCCTTGCAGCTCGCGACCGATTGCTCTGCCATTCTCTTCTTGCACGCCGCTTTTCCGTGACCAGCCGGTCTATGTAGCTGCTCGTTAATCTACGGTCTTGCTTTGGTGTTGTTGTTGTAGTTAGTGGGTTTGAGTGATGAGCAGCTGCAGTCATGATTGAGTTTAGGGCTTGGACTGAAGATTTAATCTCATTTTCGCTGTTGATATATTTTTACTGATATATTTTTTGTACTTGAGCCAGTTTGTCTTGTGTGATGTCAGTCTCCGAGGATACTCTCTGATTTGAGAGTATTTTAGAAGGGTGAAAATAATCGGAGAATAGTCTGACGACAAATCTGCGAGTGCTTCTGCAGTTACCAAATTTTGTGGAACTTTTCTTGTTATGGCAAAGTCTATAAAGTCGGGTATACCCGGAGATTCATAGTCGAGTTTGTTTGATGCGCGCATGAGTACGCTATAGCAGGGTTCGGAATTGCTCGCTCACGAGTCGCCCGCACTGACTCTTTTCGGCTCCTGCTCTGTGCAGCGAGCGGAATTCCTCGTGGGCAGGCACCCACAGCACACGAGCGGGTGCACGGTGCTAGCGAGCAGAGTGCAAGTGCTGCACGCTGCTCGTGTGTTGGGAGCAAGTGCACGTGTGCAGGCATAAAGTGCACCGAGTGCAGGCACCGCGAGCAGGCACCGAGTGCAGGCACCCACGGCACACGAGCGGGGACCTTCTGCACTCGTGCAGGTACCCGCTGCTCGCTGTGTAAAGGCGTTGCGGTGCAATAAAAAACGGTAGGTGGTAATTTGGTTGCACAACATTGTTTTTGGGAGATGTGTCTTCTGGACTTAGCTCAACTTTGAATAGTGGCTGGGGTATTTTGTCCCTGTTCAAGAGGTTTATTACGAATTTGACTTTAAATCCCTTTTCTTCTAAGGCACTACAGACTTCGGTCGATGGTACACTTGATTCAATGCCTTTGATTACCACTTGTAGGCCTTTGCAGATTTTTAGTTGGTAGGTGTAATAATTCTTGTTTTTAGTTCTCAAGAATTTTTCGACAGAGCGATGGTTTTCCTCGGTGTTAACTTGGAGCTTCGTTTCGAGTATGTTGCCTTTGCTGACTGATGTCACATAAAAGTTGTTTTTGCCTATTAGTGGGATAAGTTTTGCAACTAGGGTCGCGCAGTTGTTATCTCATGAGTAGATTGGTGGAGGCCTTGGTTTTTGCGGCATTTGGAGCCTCAGCATCATGCTGTGTGCCAAGAATTTGGAACCTATTTCCAGTAAGAGGATCTTTACCCACAGGTAAATCGCTTGTGTTGTTCATTTTTGGAGTATTGCCGCTTTTTTTGTTTTGTGGGCTTAGTTTTCGATTGTTTATTTTTACATACCGATCGATGCCAGTCTGGACATATGAGCGTGTGCTTGGTGTTGAACTTCCCTGTGTGTGTTAGGGGGAGTGCGGGCTGCGTTGACATTTTTGGAAGATGGTGATCAGTTTTTTTTGCATACGTATTGTTGTTGTGGTTGTTAAAGTTGATTGAGCTGTAGTAAGCGTTACAGTACTCATCGTGGGCAGAGGGGAGCGGCATTGGGCACACCATTTCGGTGCGGGAGAAAGAGAGCTTACGTTCGCATTACTGTTGGTTTGAGCGTGCTCGAGGGGTCAGGTGACACTACTACAAAAGCAAGCATTGCTGCGGTGTAAAGATAGCCGGCGATCGTCTTGCTGTTGTTGCATTTGTCTAGCGAGTTCACTCTGACTCATGCTGCTTATGGTATTTTTGCCAGTTGCATTTGTAGCACTTCTATACGTTATCATTTTATTAAATATAATTTAATTAAAAATCAACAAATTAGATATAATTGGACAACATAAGCACGAGTGCCTATGAAAGTCCATTAGCGTCTTTTGTCGCAGATCAAAGGTTTTATTTAAATTAGCGATTTGAACGTTTTTATAACGTTTAAAAACGGAGCTCGAGAAAAACACGTCTGACCTCGTCGGAGTTGCTTACTGTTACTAGGCGCGTATGATGAGAATAACAAGAAGAATTGAAAACACTTACGTCATGTAGTTTTTCACCTTGGGTGTTACAATTTTATTGATGATGGCTGCCTTGGTAGCTATGAACAACTCGTCGAGTGACTCTCTTTCCTTGTTGTCCAAATCCAATAGTTCGATTCTCGATTTTATGGTATATGCTTGCCTAAAGTGAGATTTTAACAACTGCGATCTGCGCTCCACGTTAGCTGCGTCCATTGTTTGTAAGGAATCCACCTTTGCCTGTATATTTTCCATGGCTAATATAAGCATTTGCATTTCTGTCGAAATGTAGCTAACTGCTCCTCGGGTTTCGTCATTTTGCAGTGAAAATAATTTAATTCTTTACAGCAGCAAAAATGTGTGTATACACATGGTGTGTGTATACAGGAATAAGAAAAACAAAAAGCGAAGCAAACGTCGATATGCAGGCGGTCGATTTTCGAAATTTTGACATAACTCCGCCATTTATTGACCGATCCAAAATATCCTAGTTCACACCAGAATTACATCAATTCTTAACAAAACCCCGTCTTCAGTTTTAAATTCAGATCATCCGTCCTAAAAAAAATATTTGCAACCATGGGCCTATGTTTTAAATTTTTGGTTAACTTTGAACAGAAATACAACAAAAACCGCAGGTACAACAACAGCAACAAAAATTACTTAATTTAATTTAACCGATTACCTATTGAATGAAAAACCGCTTGTTAATATCACTTATAGTTTTTGAGTAATTTAATTTTTTGTAAGCCTTTAAAACATGACACCTGATGGTATACAGTACCCTTAACTTGAAGACCCGTACAGCCCAACATAAATCGTACTTCAAGCTACGAAATCAAACACAAATACAAAAAACTTTGCTCGTAACACATTACGTAGAAAGCGGCCAATCGCCAAATTTTGAGGCACTCAATTTTAAGACAGACACTGAGAACTGCGCTCACTTATACAGACACTTAATCGGGCACTGACAATTAGTTGAAGACCCCAAGTCGCACAGTGCAGACGTGTAAAATTTGTGCGTAAACTGCTTTGGTGAGTTTTGTTCAATGATTGTAAGTTCAATATTGGTGTATAATCTTTATAGTTTTGCCCTAAAGACGGTTGCCGAAGACCAAACGAAAAATATCGGAGAGAAAAGAAACAAACAGCCATGTTCTGAATTCCACTTTCACAAAACTTTTGTGATTTAAAACCGGTTTTAGTACTAGATTTGGACTTTAAATCACAAAACTTTTGTGAAAGTGGAATTGAGAACATGGCTGAAAAATAATTTTTTTATAAACTTGACCTCGAGCCGAAGAACATACATCTACAATTAAAAAGGTCGCCAAAACACAATTGTATAAGGAAGAATATTATTCTCTCCAGGGATTGCGTAGCGATAGCGACCACCGAAGCAAAGCTGGAAGAGACCACGGTCATAAACTATTCCTACTTCGCTGGAGATTGTATTTGTCGTAAAATACCGCAGGAGCAAAAGCCTGCCGCTTGTTGTCGGATGTGGCGCAAACGCAATGTCGCAAGGGGAATCTCCGATGTAAACGGTCGAGGTGTGTGCTTACTAAATTTTTATCCTGGCTCGACTTTGAAATATGTAACGTAGGATCTGTCCCGTCATGTGTACCTCGAGTAAGGGAGAAAGTCCTTGACCTGACCTTCTTCAGCAAGTCCCTTAAGCCTTTTGTAAATGATTGGCAGGTCTCATTAGAGGAGTCTTTGTCAGACCATAGAGTAATCCTATTTAGATTGAAAGCGAACACCCCGCAGAATATCCCTAGCAGGAACCCCCGTAACACAAATTGAGGAGGCTTCTATTCCAAGCTAGGAAATAACATGCCTAGTATTCGGTTAACGAAATAACCCCTAGAACTAGAAATATTAATCAAAGAACTAAACAATAGTATAATCGATGCTTACGAAGAGAATTGTCCTCTTAGAAAATCGAGAAAAGAAAATAATGCCCCTTGGTGGAATTTTACCTTGGAAAATCGCAGATAGAAGACCCAAATTCTTTTTAATGAAGCCAAAAAGAATGGGGACTGGCATACATACAAGCAAGCCCTGACTCTGAACAATAGTGAGATTAGGAATGCCAAAAGAAAGAATTGTAGGAAATTCTGCGTGTCTAAAGAAGACACGAAAGAAGAAAAGAAGGATGCATATACAATGAGCAGCGAAGAGAGAGTACGTCTCTTGTTAGACACCTTCTTCCCGGGAAACATCCCAGTGGAAGAATGTTTCGATTAAAAGTACTGCTACCACCCTCGTAGCTCCTACAGGACAGAAGTCAAGAAAATTGAGCGTGTTCAGCAGCATAAATCGATGACAAAAAATCGACTATTTTGTTAGATTGTGGTGGTGAACGAGCATGTTGCGCAATCATGTTTGCTATTTTTCTTGATTGTGTTAGATGTGAATCTAACAAAGTAATAGTTTGTTAGAATTGCATGATTATGATTTGTTATCGATAGCACACAGCTGTCAGAAGTAAACAAACAATCAATTTTGAGAAGGCAAATGCTAAATGAATGAGGAAACCTCTTTGTTTTTAATAAATGAGTTGGCAGATGACGTGCAAGGCTCTAAAGGCTCTACTGGTTACTGCGAAGGAGGAGGAAAGTTTAAAAAGCCTCCACTCCAAAAAGATGATGACCTGCGTACACGTAGGAACCACCTCATCTGGGTACATGGACACCTCAACATAGTTTGTCAAGACACCACCATTCAGCTCATCCCAAAAAAAGCTTGACAGGGACGCCCGCTTGAATGAAACCCGGTGCCTGGTTACGGAAGAATAGTTCCGGCTTGCGCTGTAGCTAGGGTCACGTGGTCCTCGTTTAACCTGAAATCGAAAACATCTTACTTGTGGTCTTGGCCCTAACGAGTGACTGCCTTATTGGCAGGCTTGATGCACGGGCGTCGGTCAAGTTCTTAAGAGGAACAGGTGGAGACATAACTTCATATTTTTTGCCTTTGCCCAGCTCTAAGTAGAAGGAAACTCAAAGCTTTTGGTCACACCACTAGTTGGGAAGTTTAATTAATTATTATTTTAAGATGTTCCGTGCATCGTTAGGGACTCATAGCTAGAGATGGGCTCGCGACGGGATTCAAGCGGGTCCCGAAAGAGGAGTAGGGGATCAGGTGCGACGATATTGAATTAAAAATTTGTTTTCGGGATCGGGACAGAACGGGAACGAATTGTCCTTATTCGCCCATCTCTACTCTTAGCCCATTTCCACTTTGTTAAAATAAGCATTTTTAAACCCTTCTTTGTGTGGTCAGGAGTCGTTTTTAATGGACCCGCCGGGGCTGGGCTTACCACAAACATTAAACGGCTAACAAAGTCTTAAGGAAAATTCAAAGGGAATTCTAGGAGCAGTTGGTGCTAGTTACGACGGTCAAAAATATTTAGTAGTCAGTTCTTAATTATATTAAGCTGTTTGTTGTCAAAAATTCAAACCTTCCGCCAAAAAAAATATATCGATAACTTTGTTGCCTAAAAATTCTAACAAGTTCGTTCACTAGCAGACTAACACTTTATTTTTGATTGATTGGTGTATGCTGCTGAACACGCCCATTGTGTACGCACTCAGACTTGAGTAGGCAATCGGAACATTCCAGCCCTCCAAATCCCCAGGACCGGATAGCATTTATTCAGCATTCCTACAGAAATTAAAGAACATACTCCTACTCAGTAGGGGGGCGCGCAATAGACCAATTTTCCGCGGTGCCTCACTTCCTTAACAACAAATAATAAATAATAATAATAATGACGCAATGGCAGGCGAGGTGGAGGGCTACCAAACTGACAAACTGACTTTTACCTATCACAGCTGCTGACCGGGCATGAATGCTTCAAGTCCTATCTCTACAGGTTTGAGCACGAGACAGATCCGTTTTGCACACACTGTGCGCGGACTATAGAAGACGCAGAACATATATTCTTTGTCTTTCCGAGACTCGCTGCCGAACGGGAAAAGCTATGCCTAGATATTGGGAGGTCAATCACAGTCACTGACGTGATGGACATCCTACTTAGCTCACAAAACAATAGGAGTGCTATATGCACCATGGAAGTAGAGGTACTGAAGCGACATGAACGACAGCGCCATTCGACTTCAACCCCGGAACGGGAATCTAGTGGCGGCCTACGTGCCACCTAGCTTGGCTTTTAATGCTTTCCCCCCAACACAACTGAGAGCGTAAGTTAAAGTCGGCTCTAACCGACTTCGATATACCCATTACTCATGAAAAAACATGTTTAACAGTGTTCTTGCGTTCCTCAGGGTGACCCTCCGAAAAGTATGCAACATTTTTTTTATGGTGGGAGGGGGGGTAGCGGGGGCTTGTATCACTTTTTTGCTCATAACTTGAGAACCGTTCATCCGATCTTGATCATTTCTTCGGCAAATCGATTCATTTTGCTAATTACTAACTATCTTTAGAAGGTACGAATCGTCTATCTTCAAAACTGTAGAACTGAGATATAACGTTTTTTTAAATTGGGGGGCGGGAGGGGGCGTGGCCAAAATTTGAAATAAACTTGATCTGCGTGCAGATAAAAGAAGCATTTGTCCCATACATGTCAAACCTCTATCTCTTACCATCTCTGAGATCTAGGTGTTCATACAGACAGACGGACAGACGGACGGACGGACAGACGGACATGGCTATATCGACTCGGCTGTTGATGCTGATCAAGAATATATATACTTTATATGGTCGGAGATAATTCCTTCTGCCTGATACATACATTTGCACGACTTTTGTATACCCTTTTTACTCTACGAGTAACGGGTATAAAAAAGTGTACACTGTACGTATAAATATCTAAAAATCTTAGAGCTCTGAAATAAGCAGTTGTGGCTGTGGGTTGACTTTATTTTAGTTGGCCTACAAATTTATAAGTACAGATAACACTTCAAAGTCGAAAGTGAAGTTTATGAACAATTGGTTTTTCCGCAGGTACCTATTTTACACCAATTTTTAAACGTTCCGAGGCTGGCAAAAGTTGTCCTAAAAAGTCTTAAAAAAATTATTGTTTTAGTTTACAGGCTAATATTTCCCTAAAAGGTAAATAAAATATCATTAGCCGACACCGATCAAGACCCAACTCGAAAAATAGTTACTTATGTCAACACAGTTAAATAAAGAGAGTTCAGCTTGTTGTGCAAATTTTTCGAATAACAATTCTTTTTGAAGAACAGCTTGCTCGACCCAGACCCTGACTTGTGGGCTCATATTTTGTTCAAAATACTTGTTATAATTTAATGCTTAAAATGTTATACAAGCTACAAGTAAAACTTATTTTGAAAAAAGTGCGACATTTAAATTGTAATGAGAAAGCGCCAACTTTGAAATAATCATCAATGACTGCCAATCGTGGCCGTTTCAGACATTTTTTTTTACATTCAAATAACATCTCAACCACAGGTTTATGCACATTCCATCGTGAAATATTTTATTCGAAAACGTCCCAGTCCTGGCTTCCTGCGACTCAAGTCGACTCACTTCTCCTCTTTGGTGACCCCTGTCGCATATAGATGTATCTGCAAATCTGCTGGCTAACGTGAAGAGTCGGGCTCGATACCCAATACCGTCAAAAAACTCTATCAATGACAACTGCAACTACAATTAAATAAAACAATAACAACAATAAAGTAGCCAACTGCGACGCAGTGTATGCCGAGTTGAAAAATTAAGTTTAAAATCAAACTGTTGATTTAGCAACCCTTCGTGAAAGGGTCAACTGGAGACAAAAATCGCAGAGGATGGGATTCCTTGATTTTGTTAATAAATTTAAGCGATGTGTCAAATTACTTCTTAGAAACCCGCACCATAAGTTAAAGTTGTTATTCCTTTTCCATTACTGAAAAATATCTTTTGTGCTATTAGATGGTATTTTTATACCCTGTACCCATTGAAATTTGGTGAAAGGGGATCATAAACTTGTGCAAATGTAAGTAACAGGAAGAAGAAAACATTTTCAAATCTATAAAGTGTATATATTCTTGATCAGCATCATTGATCATCAGCAGCCGAGTCGATTTAGCGATGCCCGTCTGTCCGTCTGTCTGATCTCAGAGACTAAAAGAGATAGGGACACAAATTTTTGCATGTTCACAGGCTTATACCGTACCTAGATCAGAGCGCTGTGCATGCGAAATCTTTCAGCGCGACGCAAAGATTGTCCTCCGTTGTCATGTTTCTTATTGCATCCCAATTGTTTCGCGAGCTTAGTAGGATATCCCTTTAGGTTGTGACTATAAATGTACTATATGACTATGACTATAAATACGTGTGCGTGTATTTTTTTCAAATTCATTTATTTATATTTACAATAATACTTAATATTAACGTTTGAAGGGGAAGGTGGCTGAAATTCTGCGGTACGGCCGTTAAGCATTGCTTCGCAAAACCCTCAGTGCCCTTGCTCCGACATGCTCCTTCTACTCCGCTCCACTCAACGCAACTCAATCATTACCACAGCTGCATATTGGCTAATCAGCTCCCAGTTTTCGCTGCTTTCTAGTCTTCGTCTGCCTCATACCCAAAGCGGTGTAGATACCTTCGAAAGCAGCCATGGCCGCTTAGTAGCTGTGTAAGGTAGAAGTTTACCTGCCCGTGCCTCCTGTTAAACCATTTTCCAAGGTTGGGTTTTCCGTTGGTGGATAAGTCCCACCGGATTTGCCATCTAATCAAGCTTTCTTGCTGGGCGGAAGTTCGTATTGCCTTTTTCAGGGTTGCTGGAAGGTTTCTGCCGTGAATCTCGTTAAACACATTCGTGTTCACTGCGGCCAATTCATCCAGGGATGGCACACCTGCAATGATTAGCCCGGCATCATCAGACACTGTGCGAAATGCGCAGCAATTGCGGATTGCTCCCAGTCGATGTGTTGCCTCGAGACTACGACTGTAACTTTTCACCTTCAGTGCCCCCAACCGGATTGGAGCAGCGTACAACATGGTCGACCTCCTAACGCAGTTGAGCAGTAACCTTCGACCTTGTTCGGGCCTCGGGTGTTAAGCATTACCCTGGAAAGCGCTCGGTTTATTGCTGCCGCTTATTCGCTAACATAGTCCAAGTGCTCGCAGAAGCTGAGTCTGGTATCCAGCATAACTCTTAAGTACCTCAGCGCTCTCTTTGAGGTGAGCACTGCATTACCGACGGTAATTTGTGCAGTCTCCACCTTTTTTCCTGCTGATAATGAGGCCAGCTTCAGTCTCGTTGGGGGCAAGTTCTAAGCCCACTGAGCAAAACCACGACTCTATCTGCCTGATTGCTTGGTTACACAGCAGCTCTACCTGCTCAAGGTGTTTTGCCACTACAACCACAGCTACGTCGTCCGCAAATCCGACGACTTGCACTCTCGGTGGGAGAGATAGTCGCAGGATGCCGTCGTACATAAAGTTCCATAGTGGAGGACCTAAAACGGATCCTTGCGGAACACCTCCGGTTACTCCGTACGTCTCTTTGCGTATACTGGTTTCGTATTTGAGTACCCTGTTGCTGAAGTCGCTGCGGATCATCTAGTGCAGGTATAAGGGGACTCCCAAGTTTGTCAGGGTCCTTAAAATGCAGCTCCACCTAGCCGAGTCAACGGCGTTGCGGATGTCTAGATTAACAACTACACAGTATTCCTTTTCGCCGTTTATCCATCTGGTACCCTCAATCGCGTTCGCTGCAGTGTTCACTACCTTCTAGATGGCATCGACTGTAGATCTCGCCTTCCTGAACCCGTACTGGTTCTGGGAAAGATCACCAGATGCGACTATGGCGCGCTCTAAACGTGTGCAGACGATTTTTCCAAGACTTTTCCAGCTGAGTCGATTAAGCAGATCGGTCTGTATTACGCGGCTTCTCCCGTTGCCTTGCCTGTTTTGGGTATAAGGACTAGCTTCTGTATTTGGCACTTTCCAGAGAAAACTCGTTCCAATAGGCACTTGTTGTACAGATCTGCGAAGATCTCAGGTTTTAGGGACAGCGCTAGCCTAAATGCTCTATTTGGTATCGAGTCCGGTACGGGGGCTTTCGTTACATTCATGTTCCTGGCGGCTTGTAGCACTTCATCTGCGGTAACTTTCTCAGTTGCCATGTCCAGTGGCATGTCGCATGGTGAGCTGGGAACGTCGCTGCTGTGAGGAAAAAACTGCTCAACTATGGCTTTCACTGTATAAGGATCCGAAGGCTGCGATTGCGAGTGGCGTTTAGCTTTTTAACAACAATTTTGTATGCACTACCCCAAGGGTCATGCTCAGCTGATTCGCAAAGACAAAGGAAACACTTAAGCTCCATTTACACGACCTGATCGCTCAGATGAGTTTTCGTCAGACGAACACTGTATCTCGATAAATGCCACTCAGATGAGTGCTCAGGCCAAATAGAACCGGTTCTATTTCGTCTGATCGCTCATCTGAGTAGCTTCTTGTCTACTCAGACGACTTTTTACACGGTCAGACAGCACATCAGACGAAAACTCATCTGAGCGATCAGGTCGTGTAAATGGAGCTTTACGATTGCTCTCTTTGATGGCCGCTTTGAGTGTCCGTCTGCAGTTATGGTAAACAGCTTGCCACGCCCCAAAGTCTGCGGCTCCACGCGAGCGTAGGTAACGCCTTCTTGCATAGTTCCAGAAACGCTTTGCCTCTGCAATTTCGTCGGTATACCAGTACACTGCTACGTGGTGCCACCCATACGGTTTCCGTTGAGACATGCTGGAGTCGCATGCCGTTTCAACTTGGGCCATTATTTGATCTGCCATATGTTTCGCACTTCCAGTTGCTGCCAGATTTTCTACTGAATTCGCAAAGTTTTGCGTGATAAATGTCTCCGCGCGATATGTTTTCCACTGGATCGCCTGAGGTGGATGTCTATCCACTGGTTCGCCAATTGTGCACCGAATGGCTAGGTAGTCAGTTTCTCCGCATTTAAGGCAACAAATTGTGCGATCCACTGAGTTCCTGCAACCCACTGCAAGGCATCTGTAGCATCTCCTGACTCCAACGCGCTGCTTTATGCGGCAGCGTGTTTATCCGATTTTGACTTTTCCCAGATCTAATACCCGCTTTAAATAGTTCGTAGGAATGGTGACAATGGCCACTTGCGTCTCCGCGAAAAAGCTACGCAGGCTTTTGACGCTGCAAGTTTCTAGAGGGATGGCTGCTTGGGCAGCCAGGGCATCCGCAATCTCCTACTGAGTGGTCAGCGAGTCGAGGTCGCTTATTCCCAGCCGTGATTCCGGTGTGAGAGCACGGATATCCGCGCTGTTCAGAACCTGCTCTATCTCTGCCTTTAGTTGCTGGGTACATTCCAGGCCAGGCACGTTGAGCTCAAGCAACAGGTCGCAATTGGCTGTGCGGCGAACCTTCTTGACATTCTCGCTAATGTTTTTCAACTGGTCATCCTGGCACCTTGTAACCATGTTAAAGACTTCGCTATATGACAGGCCGGCTCGCGAGAGACGAAGAGTGCGTCAACTCGGGGTTTTTGAGGAAGCACTTCAGTGCGTTTATTTGACAACTCCATTTTTTTCAATCGTCTGCCACTGCCTCTTAGATCCTGGTCGTGGGCCTGTAGGCCTGATGGTGTTTCCTGTGTCGGTACAATCAACATTGGTTGCAGCAGGCTCTGGTCGTCCATTCGCCGGACCACAGTTGTTGGCCTCATTTGCGCTTTGTTTCCGAACCCACCCACTTCCCACCCACCTCCCACCCACTTATCACCCACATCCCTCCCACTTCCCACCCAATTCCCACCCACATCCCTTCCACTTTCCACCCACTTCCCGCCCAATTCCCACACACTTTCCGCCCAATTCCCACCTACTTCCCGCCCAATTCCCACACACTTTCCACCCACATCTCACCCACTTACCAACCACATCCCGCCCACCATTCTCCCACTTTCCAGTGGGCATCCCGACAATATTTCCAACATCGGAAAATGCAATCACTAATTATTTAGCATTTTATCCCTTCAAACCGAGTTTCCAGTCAATCGGGAGAAAAATAGTTTTTTGCATGCAGAGTTTTCCAGGAATTTCCCGGCCGTTGAGTTAAATTTTCCAACATCAGAATTTCACATCTTAATTTATTTTATTTTCGGTCATTTTCCTGGTTGGCGGGTTTTCCAAAATTGGTAAAACACGTGTCGAAGTATTTTGCGTACTATGTTTGAAAACCAAATTTCAAGTCAATCGGATGAAAAAAAAAATTTTACCATACAAACTTTTCCGACGCTTTTCCTACTTTTCCGGGTGGGACTTTCCGCAAAATTGGAACACAGTTATTGTTGAATTTTTATATAGATCTTTGAAAATGAGTTTCAGTCTGATCGGAAAATAAACAAAAAAGTTTCATGCAACAGTTTTCCGTGAATTTTTCGACTTTGGGGATAGAATTCCCAAAATTTGAAGGTCACTTTTTATACACTTGAAAAGTGTATTATAATTTTGCCCAGAAGTTTGCAACGCATAGAAGGAATCATCTCCGACCACATAAACTATATATATTCTTGATCAGCGTGACGAGCTGAGTCGATTAAGCTTTGTCCGTCCGTCTGTCCGTCTGTCTGTTTCTACGCGAACTAGTCCCTCAGTTTTGAAGCTATCGAGCTGAAATTTTGCACAGAGTCTTCTTTTGTCTGCACGCTGCTAATATGTCGGAACCGACCAGATCGGATGGCTACTTCTTGTAGCTGCCATACAAATGATCGGTCGAAAAATGGATTTTAATGAGAAAAACTGTTTTTTTCTCAATATTACCGCTCTCAATCACGGTCATGGGTAATATTAAATGTTTTTAAGCCGATCTGCGAAGTTTGGTCGAAGTCGCTAACCGTTGAGACAAGCGATTTCAAGTGTATGAAAACTTCGGCACGGACGAAGTTAGCCTTGCCATTCTCGTTTATGTTTTGTTATGTGTAATTTTGAAAATAAGTTTGGAGCTAATCGCTGGCATCTTAAGTTTCGCCCATACAACCTTGACCACCCACTTTCCACCCAGAGGAGGTGGATTTTCCGGAAAATTGGTATGTAGTTAATGTTGAATTTTCATATAGATCTTTGCAAATGAGTTTGAAGTTGATCGGATTAAAAACAAAACAATTTCATACAACAGTTGTCCGCGAATTTCCCACATTTCCCGACAGAATTTGCCAAAATCCGTTCTTAGTACTCACTTTCAGCATAAGATAAAACTACTGTGAAAATCTCATCGTCCTATCTTCTATGGTTTAGGCTATGCGACGGTCACCAGTCAGTCAGTCAGGTTGAACTCTTTTATATATATAGACTAGCAAATATCCCGTCGCGCTTCGCTGCGCCTTCAATAGTATAGAACCAATGAACACCCTAATCCCACCAATTTTCCACCCAGTTTCCACCTACATCCCACCCGCAAACCACCCACTTCCTGCCCACATTGCACCCACATGCCACCCACCTCCCGCCCACTTCCCGCGCAAATCCCACCCACTTCCAAAGCAACTTACCACCCACATCCCATTTACATCCCACCCACATCCCATCCACTTCCCAGTGGGCATCCCGGCGGTATTTCCAGCATCGGAAAATGGAAACACAAATAAATTCTTATTTTGATCTTACAACCGAGTTTCAAGTCAATCGGATGAAAAATAGTTATTTTGAATGCAGAGTTTTCCGGCCATTTCCCTCGTGGGCGGATTTTTCGACATTAAAAAATCACATTTCAAATTATTTCGTATTCAGTCCTTTCAAACCGAGTTATTTTCCGGACATTTTCCTCGTGGGCGGATTTTCCAAAATCGGGAAAACACTTGTCGAAGTATTTCGCGTACTATCCTTACAAACCGAGTATCAAGTCAATTGGATGAAAAATAACATTTTTCCCATACAAACTTTCCGACGCTTTTCCGACCTTTCCGGGTGGAATTTTCTAAAACGCCGTCTTAGTACGCACTTTCACCACCAACAAAAACTCCTGTCCAAATTACAAACTCCTATCTCTTACCGTTTAGGCTGTGCGATGATTGCCAATCAGTCAGTCTGTAAATCAGTCAGGACACTCTCTTTTATATATAGAGATTTATATATGTATATATATTCTTGATCAGCATGACGAGCTCAGTCCATTGACAAGGAGAAACAATATTTCCCTTGCTGTGTTTAATGGCATCAACTGGTATACGGGAACTAATGAGGTGGCCTGTACTATCGATGAATCCTTGAACTTGGTGGTGGTGACCTATAGCCTGGAGGAATCGAGGTCTTAACATATTAAATCCGTACAGTAATACGGTGCTATTGCAGTGAGTATACGATGGCCCGTCGGGTTTCTGCGCGTTTTAAAAAATTTGAACCACCTTCCACAAAAATTCTGTGTTAAAAATTTTGTGTTTTTGTGACTAATGCTAGTATTTTAAGTAACAATGTTTACTTTAGCATTAGGCCACAAATCTGGCTACACCTTTTTATCAAAATAATCAAAAACAATCTTTAAAAGGACTCGAATTATTTTTTGATTATTTTTATACCCGTTACTCGTAGCGTAAAAAGGGTATACTAAAGTCGTGCAATTGTATGTAACAGGCAGAAGGAATCATCTCCGACCATATAAAGTATATATAATCTTGATCAGCATCAACAGCCGAGTCGATAAAGCCATGTCCGTCTGTCCGTCCGTCCGTCTGTCCGTCTGTCTGTATGACCACCTAGATCTCAGAGATGGTAAGAGGTTTGACATGTATGGGACAAATGCTTCTTTTATCTGCACGCAAATCAAGTTTATTTCAAATTTTGGCTACGCCCCCTCCCGCCCCAGCAATTTAAAAAAAAACGTTATATCTCCTACAGTTAAAAATAGTTAGTAATTAGCAAAATGAATCGATTTGCCAAAGAAATGATCAAGATCGGATGAACGGTTCTGAAGTTATGAGCAAAAAAGTGATACAAGCCCCCCGCTACGCACGCTAAAAAAATGTTGCATACTTTTCGGACGGTCACCCTAAGGAACGCAGGAACACTGTTAAACATGTCTTTTCATGAGTAACGGGTATATCGAAGTCGGTTAGAGCCGACTTTAACTTATGGTCTCGTTGATTATTTTTTGGTAATCACCAATAGTCCCGATTATTTTTTATTATTTCTGAAAGTAATCATTGATTACTAATCAATTAGTAATCGTGTTAAACTGAACAAAGTCGTAATGTAATCATTATTTTGCCTTTAAAAAACAAATAATCAAATATGTAATGATTACGATTAGTAATCATTGTTTAACAGCTATGAACTCCACTAATGAAAAAAAAAATTTCTTCAGTTTTTTTCAGAGTTGTTGCATTTAAAAAAAAATAGAGGGAATTTAAATTCGGCTCGACCGATGTTTATATACCTTTGGTACATGACATATGCCTGCAAAATCCGATTTTGATCAAACTCTCCAAAATTGTGTTGAAACATATAATATACACAACTAGAAAGTATAAAGACACTATTATGGAAATTAAATAAGTTTTTTTACTAGAGGTATATTTTCGACCTATCGTCCCTATGGCAGCTAAATGCTATGGTCATCCGATTTGGATCAAACTTTACAGAATTGTGTGGTAGCATATGGATAACATATCAGTTACTAGTTTGGGAGCGATAGCATTAAAAACAAAAAAGTTTTTTCTACTAAGATTTATTTTCAGACCTTTTTTTGTATGACAGCTATACTATAAAGTTGTCCGATATTAATAAATTTTGGTGGAATTATGTGAAAGCATAGACAACTTAAAAATACAAGATTCCTTTGCATGGAAAACAAAAATGTTTTTCATACTAAAACCAGATTTTCGACCGATCGTTTCTATGGCGGCTATATGCAATAGTCATCCGATCCGGTCAATTCCGACAAATGTGCAGCATAGTTTGGATGTGATAGATTTTAAACTGACGGAGGACGTAGCACAGAAAAAGGCGGACGGACAGACGGACGAACAGAGGAATATAGCTACATTAACTCAGCTCGTCATGCTGATCAAGAATTTGTATACTTTATGTGGTCGGAGATGCTTCATTCTTCGGACAATTTAAATACTCCGTTTCCAACCGTATACAAAACCAATTTCCAATTGGAATTTCCGTTTCGTTTTCACATGTACCACCCAATCGTAACATTTGAAACCAAAAAAATACAAACATTTATCAGATTGGGAAATTGTTCAACCACTGTACCTGTACCTGTACACTGTACTGAACCACTGTAAAAACCAAAATAGTTCACCAAATTCAATAAACCAAAGTTTTTTGGTCCGATTGGGGTTCCTTTTATTAAATAAAACTAATGCGGTCAAAAAAATCAACCATAAATTTTTGATGTTTGTCACGCTTAATCGGCAAAACCGACCACTGTGTGGCGTACCTTATTTATATCCTATATTCAGCGTAAAAAGTCATAAAACTTACCTCTTGAACTTTCAGTGGTATCTCAGTTATATTTCCTCGTACATTTATTTGGCGTTGTAAGAGAACCGTTCTAAGATCGTTCAAATTTAACCCCAAAAGTTTCGAGAGTGTCGTGATAATGTCTAGATCTGCCTCCAAAAAATCGCATCTCTCTCCATCTATGTCCATAAATTCGATGTTACCTAACCATAATATAGAGCTTAAGACTTTGAAAACGCCTTCAATTATGGCCTGCGGAATTTGTAAGACTGCAAACGCCATAGTCAGTGCATTAAATTTTATTGATTCAAGGTCGTAGTCTATTGAAATACCGTCCGAAGTATTTAAATATTTATAAAATTCGGGTGATCTTAAGTGGAAGGTCTCTGATATTTCCACATTTTTTTGGCCTTGAGCTACCAATTGATACATCACGTGATAGTTTTGCTCCCCATGACTTTGGAAAGTTATTCGAGATTGTTCCAGTAGGTAATCCTGTATTACGCAACCTTTAATGCAATGTTCTTCATCAAAGCACACTTGCATAAACTTTCCAAATCGGGAACTATTATCGTTTCGGACAGTCTTTGCGTTCCCTAAAAAACAGTAAGAAGAGGTTATATGAATTATTAACAATATAAGCCTGATTTAGGTCTGGATTACTTAAACGAAGATTACTTGAGCAATCTCTCTTGGTAAAAAGATTACATTTTATTAACAGTTTTAATCTACAGCATTTAGCTTAGATATTTGTTTGATATATTTGGGTTTAATCAGTAGTTATTACATTTTGTTGGCAACGTTAAGTGGAAGAGACAGATTGTGGGTAAAAATTAAAGTCAAGATGTACGTCCAAAGTAGTAACTGCAACTTTTCCCACAAAAAGGGACTCCGCTAAACAATTTAGTTAATCATATAGACAAATCTTTAATTAATAGATATAACAATTAGACAATAAGGTTAAGCCCGTGTGTGTTCTTCAATACGGAAAATTAATAGATAGAATAGAATAGATTGAACCCGGCTTCTAAATAGTTGATCCTTATGTAAAATTTCACGCAGAATTCAAATCTGCTCTCAGATATGTCAAAGGTAGAACGGTTCTTGAGATATTTAGTGTTTTGGAAAAAGATAGGTCTACTAAAGTGCCATTTTCTCTGATTTTAGTCCACCGATATGTATAAACTGGAAAAATTAAACAAAATTAAAGATAATAAAATTATTTCTTAAAAAATCGACAGTTGTTGTAAATCCAACCATAAATGACGAAATTAAGGCACTTCAAAGTTGGATTTTTGAAAATTTTTGATAATTTTTAATTTTTTGCTGCCTTTCATTAGGTTTTTTTCTATCTTACCATAAAAATTGCTCAGGTCTCAGATATTGACAGGATTGGGTAATCTTTAACGAACATTTTTTGCCCTTGGTCATCGAAATCGGATGAAAAATAAACGCTTTATTCACAATTAAGTAAACATACCTCTGTTTGAGAGTATTTTTTGCTAGTATTTTCAGTATAAAAATCACATCTTAGCAAGCCAAATAAGAATAAACGTTGAGCACTAGGAGTTTTTATTGCAGTTCAAGGTTGGATAAAAGTACTCAAATGATGTAGACCGCTTTTGTTTTTTGTGCAGACTGTGTTTCTCGCTACAAGAACCAGCAATAGTCTCCCATCATTGCCGGATCCCACTTGCCTTGGTAGCGAAACTCCATCTGCTGCATTTGCTGATGGAAGCGTTCGCCATGCTCGTCGCTTTCGTCGCCTAGGTTGTCCGGGAAAAAATCCAAATGGTAGTGCAAAAAGTGAATTTTTATTAAAACTTTTAAAATAAAAAAAATTAAATTGGTAAATATAAAAACTCGATGAAAAACAGACTGAGATTATACCAATTTTTTTGTAGTTTTCCAATAAATCATCAACAATTTCTTTATAGTCCTCACTTCTTTTGTTTCCGAGAAAACTAGACACTACTGCGCAAAATGATTCCCATGCTTTTGCCTCGTCTGCTGATAGTGCATAGTAAAATTCTCTGTCGCTCATTAGCTTTTTGATTTGCGGACCCACAAATACATCTTCTTTGATTTTGGCGTCAGAAAGTTGTGCGAATCGTCGTTTTAAAAATTCAAATGCCGCAAAATTTTCATTTTTATGGAGAGCTTTAACGAAGTTTTTGAAGAGACCAAGCTTAATATGCAATGGAGGGAGAATAATTTTGTCCTCTTGAACTAGGGGCGGAAATTTTACGTTATCTTCTCCGACTACAAAATTGGCCCTGACATCCCAGTCTTTACCCAAGTAATGTTCGCTCCGATCTCGGCTGTCCCATCTGCACAAAAACAGCAATGCTTTGTCCATCCTTGTTGCAAGCCTGTTACCATTGCCTAACTTTCAGATCGGCACAGATTTTCCACTGGTGAACTGCAATACAAACTCCAATCCAATCCAACTTTGAAGTGCCATAACTTCTTCATGTATGGTTGGATTTACAACAACTGTCGATTTTTTAAGAAATAATTTTATTATCTTTAATTTTGGTTCCAGTTTATACATATCGGTGGACTAAAATCAGAGAAAATGGCACTTTAGTAGACCTACCTTTTTTCAAAACACTAAAATTGAAAATTTCGCGAAATCTCAAGAACCGTTCTACTTTTGACATATCTGAGAGCAGATTTGAATTCAGCGGGAAATTTTACATTAGAATCAATTGCTAAAAGTGCGGAATACAAAAACTTTTCAAATTTTGTGACATAGTGTAATTAATAATAAAGGTGTGGCAAATAACAGATTTATTATCTTGTTTTATTAAATCCATAATTAATTAATAAAGTCTGCAAACGCGCACAGGCGTCGAGATACAGCAGTCGAGACCGAATAAATTTAACTTGCTTAAATATCTTTCTGTACCTTGTACCCATTGAAAATGGGTAAAAGGGGATCATGAAGTTGTGCAAATGTGTGTAACATTGAGAAGGAAGCATATCCGACCCTATAAAGTATATATATTCTTGACTTGCTGCCACAGCCGAGTCGATTTAGCCATATCCGTCTGTCCGTCCGTCCGTCCGTCTGCCCGTCCGTCTGTCCGTCGGTCTGTATGAACGCGTCGATCTCAGAGACTATAAAAAATATAGATACACATTTTTGCATGTACATAGGTGTATACCGTACGCAGATCAAGTTTGTTTCAGATTTTCAAATTTCAGCAGACATCTTCCAAACTTTTCTGAGAATAGGTCTGGTCTGGATGCGAGCTTGAGGGCTTAATTCGGAACACCGCCCGGTCCAGGAGCCTTTCTATTGCCACAGCGCTAGCATGCACCTAGCACTTCTTCGATTAACACTTGCTGGTCTGGATCCGTGACATCAGTGGTTCTTCCTAGCTCAATAGGGCACGTAACACGCGGAGTTTTGTGATAACCTTGTATGTACCCATGGGTTAATATCGGCGTCTAAATTTCTCAGAAGAACTTGGCTTTGCTGCTTTTTATGCTCTTCTTCAGCATCTTCGTGGCTTTTTTTTTAAAGCTTTGAGGTTCCCCTCGAAGTCTGGTCGGCAGCTGGCTCTTTGCCAGCGCCGTCTCGGTTGCTCCGTTCCAGTTGGGAAGGCGTATAACGTCAGCTAGTGTTTATTTATCAAGAAAACTATCCTTCCATTTTGAGCCTGTAAACGTTAACTCTTTACTAAGCTTCAATTTTGTTTTCTTGCATAGTGAGCTACTAAGCAGGGTTTATTATTGAACTGCAGCCCTTCAGTAAATGAGTTCCTTTCCGTCGTTCGCTAGGGCTACATCTAATGGGGAAATCGATTCCAAAAGGCATTTCCACGGGCATTAGTTGACTTGCTGCCACACTCCAGCGACTATGCATTGAAGACACCCGCCATGATAAGAGGAGATTTTCCTCGTGAGTCATCCTTAATGTCCTCCAGCATTGTTTGAAACTGGGCAACTGCCACTTGATAGGCCATAGCAACTGTGGATGCTGATACCGCGTATCTTGGCTTTGGCGTATTGACTTCCTTAGGTGGAGTATTTAACGACCAAATGGCTGCTCTGCCAGATTTGCTAGCTATACACCCGATTCCGGTAATTTTTTTATTCGCCCGGTTTTTTATGGATTGGCTCAGTAAAGTCTGGGCTGCTTCACAATGGTTTAGGTTTAGCTGCAAGCACTTCAGAATCATTTGGCTAGTGCGCTCCTAAACACGAGGCACCTACCGCTTCCCGCGATGTGTTTTAGGTCCTCGTTTTTCCCGCTGGAAAGCATGCAATGCGGATATTGTGCGCCGTCCCTTACGACGTGGTCCTTTCCACCGCATCGTCGGCACAGGTCTGACTTGTCAAACTCACTTTTACACTGCCTTGGTAGGTGCTCAAACTCAAGGCATCTAAAACACTTGGTGACGTTTATCCTCTCACCAAGTCTGCATCTCACACATCCTACTTGAACGAATCCTATTGATAGGGCCTTCTGAACGTTTTCCACTGACATCTTTAAGAAAGCCGTTTGCGTTTGCCCGTACTCCTGGCGTAGGCTTATGTCCTCCAGTGCTACGTCCTCTAGCAGAAGCTTTTTTTTCAACGCCGCGAAGATGTCCTCACTATTGGTGACCTCGTCTAGGTCACTACATTCGATCGTGACACGCTGAGTTAGTGTACAAACCTCTGCGTGTTCACCCTGCGATTCGCCCACCAAACACTTGAACGCTGTGGTATTGCTGAAATTCCCCTTTCTGTGTTCTTCTTATTCTCGCAACTGCCTCACCACACTATGTCGTCCTACTTAAACTTTCGCCGAGATAACAGTGGCATCCGCTCACTTCTTTTCCTTTGACAATCGCTTTCCTTTCTATCGGGTGTTTTTCTTGGAAGTCGCCGTCTACCTCTGCGGCGGCGTCTGTATCGGCTGGGCAACGTGATAGCTTGGTTAGAAGCGTTCGTACTCCTACGCCCTGCTTCCTCTTATGTCTGTGAGGGTTGGTGTGTCCTAATAACAGCCTTGGCACCATCGTCATGCAGCTAGAAGTGAGCTCGCTCATACAGCGCTCTGCTACTCTCAATATAGTCCCTCAGTGGCGGATGGATGGATCTTCGTTCGCAATTTCCCAGGTCACCGGTTATTTTGTTGTAAATGTAATGAACAATCTGGCATCACTTGAAATATCTCTTGTACTAATATCACTTGCTCTCATTAAATCAGTCACCATATTACACTCGAGCTGCGCTGACGTACTTATTTCAACAGCTTATGGGCCTATGCCACGCGACTTAAAATTGATTAAATAAATAAAGTACAATGTCTGCTATGAATTTTCCTTTCGAGAAACTGCGCGGCCGCGAAAACTTTGATGTTTGGAAACGCCAGGCTAAGGCTTATCTGGTGCTTAAGGGCTGCTGGAATGTCGTTGACAAAGGTGTTGCAGCTGATGCAGTAAAAGAAAATGAGTTTGATGAACGTGGGATGGCCGAGATCACTCTGATGATTGACCCCGGTAACTTTGCTCACATCGCCACTGCCAAAACCGCCAAGGAGGCATGGGACGCGCTCAGAAAGTGTACGATGACAGTGGTTTGACTCGGAAGGTGGAGTTGCTAAAGCGGTTGGTACAACTGAGGCTTGAACATTTTTCGTCAGTTCAAGACTACGTTAACGAAATGGTCATGACGTCCATCAAAGTACGTACCGCTGGCTTAAACATAGATGACGAAATAACTGCATCATTAATGCTTGCTGGTTTGCCAAATGAATATCAAGCCCTTGTGTTGGCTGTGGAAAATTCCAAGGCAAAATTAACTGTCGACAACGTAAAGCAACTGTTATTGCAAGACGCAAAATTCGATAATGGAATTGAGGGAATTGATAATGCTCTGTACACGAAGGGCGCGAAAAGAAACGATCGATCGACATCAAAGAAATTTGTACAGAGAACAGTTACTTGTTACAGTTGTGGTGGTCGGGCATTTGCGCAGAGAATGTCCAAACAACAAAGAAGAAAAGCGAACGACTACAGAACGTGCATCATTGTTGGCGAACTCGCACAAAAAAGGGCACGACGAAGAAAGTGTTTGGTACATAGATTCTGGCGCAACATCACACTACAAACAACCGAAAAATGTTTAAAAGCGAAGAAAAAACAAGGCAAAAGAGCGAATGATGGCAAACAGAGAAACTATGAGTGAGCAGAGCGTTCACTGTAAATGTTGAAAGTGGAGACCGAATAACCAACAACAACATATGTGATGTTGAGTATGTTCCAGAGTTATGCGCAAATTTATTGTCCGTTCGTCAAATGACTAAAAAAGGAAAAATAGTTTTTTTGAAGGCGATCACTGCAGGATTTTCGACAAGGGCACTCAATTCGACCGGATACGACAAAATGATCTATATAGACTGAACTGTAAATCATCAGCCCTGGAGCAGCTATGTGGCAACCGGCAGTTTTGACCTGTGGCATCGAAGGATGGGCCATATTGCTGGAGAGCGGCAGTAAAGAACTCATCTAGTGGAATTAAGTTCAATGGGATCAACAGTATCAATTGTGCCATATGTTTGCAAGGAAAACAAACACGGACTGTGAGCAGGGAAAGTGGAACGCGTGCTGAGGGCTTGTTAAACATTATACACACAGACGTAGTGGGCCCATTAAAAGCAAAATCATTCAGTGGTGCACGGTTTATGCTGGTGTTTGTAGACGACTATTCCCGCAAAGTATTTGTATTTCCAATTAAAGGCAAAGACCAGGTATTTGATAAGTTTGTACTATTCAAGAAGCTTGTTGAAAATCAATGTGAACGAAAAATCAAAATCCTGAGATCAGACAATGGCACTGAATTTTGCAATAATAAATTTTGAAGTATTTGCAGAACTATGGCATTATCCATCAGACTTCTGCACCCTACTCACCGGAACAGAATGGAGTTGCAGAAAGAATGAATCGCAATATAATGGAACGCGTGCGTTGTATGTTGCTTGACTCAGCTACCGAGCGTTTACTGGGCAGAAGCGGCAAACACAGCCGCACACTAATAAATCGAATTCGGAGGCAACATCAAGAGCCCGAGGAAGTATGGTGCGGAGTGAAGCCTAATCGGGTACTCCGACATTTGGTGCACAGCTATGGTATGTCCAAGCAAAAGCGCACAAAATAGGTGCGAAATCGGAGGAGTGTGTCCGGGGAATTGCGACACATCCAAAGCTATCGGCTCATCGTAAATCTGATCAAAAATTTTTAATTAGCAAAGAGTACAATTTTTGAAGAATATCCCAGCAGAAATAGCAATCAATGGCATAGATATCTGCGAAATCCGATTCCAGGGGAAGCTGTGTTAAATCATCACTGTCGCAAACCAAGTCCCGCTGAACCGAAAATGAATACACAAGCTGTGACGACAGCAAGCAGTCAGCAGGAAAGAGCTCATGTGAACAGACTACGACAAAGGCGATTAAATGGCAGATATGTCAGAGAGGAGCTGACAGAACAGGAACTCGTCGGTCAAGCGAATTGCGCCAAAACCCTGATTATTTTTTTGTGTGGCGTCATGTCGGAAATGAAGGATCCAACAAGGTGTCGAAGCAATTAGTCCAGTATCGCCGAAGTCTGAAAACAGCCATGAAGGTGGAAATGGAATCACTCAGATCCAATCAGACGGAGCTCCAGTACCACAGAAAGACGCCACAGGTCATGGGTGTTTAAGACCAAAAGGAATGCGCAGGGTGAGCTCATAAGGCATAAGGCCAACTCGTGCCAGAGGGTACTGCAAGGAGGAATTGACACAGAAATTTCCGTGTGAATTCGTCACGGCAAAATCGACAACTTCTGTGTGGTTTTGACGGTGAGCTGAAGAGAAATTTTGGTGAACCTGGGAGTTTGACGACCAACTGCGGTATGCCGCTAAGGAAATCCATTTATGGCCTAAAGCAAGAAGCGAGTTTGAACAAGTATTAAAGATTCTACGGTTTTTTGGAAAGAGCCATTTCGATCAATGCGTATACTATAACGTCAACGACAAATATGTGTATGTAGAATCTATGTAGATGACATCTTAATATTGGGAAACAACGAAAGGAGAATCAACGAAATAAAACTCGAGTTATCTGGCCATTTCAACATGAAGGAATGGGCGAAGCCTCGTCCATTTTGGGAATGCGTGTGCGGCGAAATGCGGTAACGGGCGATTTTAGAATTGATCAATCTGAATATATTGCAGGTGTACTAAAGCGTTTTGGTATGGGACTGCAACCCTGTCTCTACACCAATGGACCTTCACAAAGGCTGAGTTCCGAAATGGGTCCACAAGAAGACCTCAGTAAGCATGAGATGAGGAATATACCATACATGGAGGCTATTGGGTCGCTCCCATGCAGCACAGAACACACGGCCGGTATATGTTTTGCTGTAAACATGTTGAGCCGCTTCCAAGCAATCCTGGAAGGCGCACTGGACAGCCGTAAAACGTGTCATGAGGTACTTAAAGGGCACAATCGATTACGGCATCACGTATCAGGCTAATGGAGATGGCTTGGTCGGCTATTGTGACGCTGACTGGGCTGGTGATATGGATCAACGTCGATCCACATCTGGGTACATCTTCATCGCGCAAGGTGGGGCCGTGTCTTGGTCACTCAGCGACAACGCACTGTGGCGCTGTCATCGACCGAAGCTGAGTACATCTCATGGTTGGGGCCATACAAGAATCTATTTGGCTTACAGGACTACAAGCGGAGCTCCTTCTGGACACTCCACAAACTATGGTCTTGTATTGCGATAACAAAAGCGCCCTTCACATTGCTTGCAACAACACATACTCTCCCAGAACAAAGCATATGGATATTAAAATGAAGTTCATACAAGAAAAGCTGGAAAACAATGTGGTCAAACTGAAGCATGTACCAACTGGAGAAATGGTAGCTGATGCGCTGACAAAAGCAGTTCCAGTTTCTAAAATTAATTTAACTAACAAGAAGTTAGGTATAAGTTAGAATTTTGTTAATAGAAGTTTATTCAAACTAATGGCTAGTTATTATAAACATGAACTGAATTGAATTTTTTAATATCGAATTTGAATGAAATTATGAAATTATGTTATATTTGCCAGATATGTTATTAAGGTGGAATGTTGTAAATGTAATGAACAATCTGGCATCACTTGAAATATCTCTTGTACTAATATCACTTGCTCTCATTAAATCAGTCACCATATTACACTCGAGCTGCGCTGACGTACTTATTTCAACATATTTACATAACCGGTTATCAGTACCGTATCCGAAACAAATATATGGGTTAGTTTCGGGTTTTCATCTACTTGAAAAAATTTCGATTAGATGTATATGTGTCATTCTTATATAAACCGAACGTTTTTCAAATTATATATTTTTGATTTCAATATGAAAATCCGAAGTTAGATCTCGACATGCCCACCAAAACGTAACGCGGTTTTGCACAAATGTTTTTTGTTAATTTTATAAACAATTTCACAAATCGTCTAAGTTTATCAAAAACGGAATTTTTCAGGTTTGGTTAATCGGACAGGACTCAAGTTGATATTGGTGAAAAATATTATATTGTATCTTCTCAAATTATAAGTTTATAGATTTTTTAAATTATTTAATAATATTAAGTAATTGTTGCTAAAAATTATTTATAATTTTTTGTCGGGGATAACCACCATGATATTGCTTCTAAGGATATAGAATTTATTGCCCTAAACATAACTTAAATTATGATGTTTTCAAAAAGATGGAGACTTTTATAGTTTAAGGGCCGATTTTACATCTTCTACATAGAGCTATTTGTCACATAAACTAACAAATAGCAGTGTAAAATTGATTACTATCTGACACATAGCAGCTATCTGGGAGAACAGAAGTCGGCCCTAAGAGATATTAACTTTTAAAGTTTTAAACAAATAAAAATATTCCCTTGAAAAAAGCTTCGCCACGCAGTCAGTTTCAAAGCTTTTTGATTGAAACTTGACAATTGCGCTTTATATTTATGAAGCTTTTTAAAAATGTCAACATCAGGCAGATCGGACGACTAAATCATATAGCTGCCATAGTAGGGCTGGAGGTATAAGCAGTGTCCTTTACTGTGGCATGCGGGAGCAGAACTTGACCACTGAGACATACTACTGCTATACCGACAAACCAAATCGCATCGAAAGATTAGAATTACCACATTAAGCCAGAGGTAATATTCATAGCCACAGCCAGCTTCATGCACTGGAGTCGAATCATACCTGGCAGGCGTATTAGTTTAATACGGATTTAAATGTCGCTGGTAGGTGATCATATAGGTGGCAACGGGAGCAACGGAAACTACCTCAGTAAGACGGAAGATTATATTGTTTAACATTGTGCACGATGTCATGGGATAAATCCAGCATTTTCCGGGAACTGTTTTCTAAAAAAAGCGTTAGGACGTGTCTTAATGAAACAAATGACAATGCTATGCTAATTACAAAGATTTCGATCATTTTGTTTCATTTTGATCAAAAATTTGAAAAAAATAAAACCGTAATTACACCAGTGTGCTCCGGAACCGGAACCATATATCGAAAAAAACCGATTGAAATTTAGAACCGGAACCGATATTCTTAATTTTTGGTATACCGGTATCAGAGAACCGATATTTTTAACCGAAAAGACCAAAAAGAACCTAAGCGTTGTACCGGTACGGTTTCGGTTCTGAGTACAACCACTAGACTGCGAAACGAGCAGTTAGATTTGACGGATTTTTACCCAGTTCGGCTATTTAGCTTATTTAACTATTTAGTTATCTTCAAATAAAAAAAGGTTTTTGGCTTAAGGCCTGTTCTCAGAAGCGCGGAAAATAAATTTTTATGACGCACTCCATATAAAAAAAACAGTGGCGGAAAGTTTCCGCGGCTGAATTTATTTTCCGTGTTCTGAGACGCACTAAATAAATGCCCAGTTGGCCTATCGATAGTTGACGTATCGATAGCGGTGTGGGTCGTGAGTGGATTGAAAGAACAGCTGATTTGATTTGAGGAAATAGCTGTAGCTCTTTATTTTGACAAGATAAATTGATTATGGAGAACAAATCACCTGAGCGCAAATGGAAACGGATAGAAAGTTTCAGAAGAGGGGAAGCCCAAAGCTAAGGGCCACAAATATGCCCAACAAAATGACGAAATCGGCACTGAAAACAGTCTCCAATGTCCGACGCTTGAAGACGCCTTGGTCGGTTGGCACGGACGGTTGCGTCCGAAATTGAAGGAAATCAGCAGGTGATAACCATACCAACATGGTATAGTGGACAGCAGTTTCAGATCCAGCGGCTCACGAGGAGGAGGATTTTGAATTTACGGCAAAACAAAAATTGTTTATGAAAACTAAAAGTATATTTGACAATCTCTAGCGTAGCGTTTCAGATGAGGGAAAATGGTTTCACAGCCAAGTCCATGACTTGCAGATACCCAAGCAACCTTCCTGACACGATAGCAGCATTCCTGCCAAGAATGAACAGTCAACCAACTTGGAATCAAGCCTTAAAAATGCTACCACCCACCCTCATCTTGTCGCATATCTGGGCATCCGGCAGGGCCGCATGATGCACTATGTACTCCAGAAACTGCTCCATCTGACCCACACTGTAGGCCGATTAACCAATCTCTTGTACAAACTTCTGCAAGCGATTATAGTTGCCCGAACGGCAAACATCCAAAGAAGCCTCCAATTGGTAGCCCGGGACTATGTCCGACATCAAATAAATTGACCTTGTTGATGACATGCTCGGCCCCCTTGAGACGATAGCAGGACTGCAAAGTGGATCACCGCCCAATATCTGTATAATTGTAGGCCTCCTCTTCAATCTGCACCTGCTCGAAGTCACAAATGTGTCCCAAACGGGCAAAAATTTGATCCTCGCTCAACGCCTTATAACGGAATTTAGTGCAACGCTACTGGCGTCAACATTATGTGTTCCTCTTATTTTGGCAAAATACAAAATTCAAATTTTTGTTTTTGTGAACAAAACAAAACAGCTGACCACCTGTGTGGCCGTTTCTGTATTTGGCCTCAATGGCTTATATGTGGGCACACTAAAAATTTATTGTGGATGCTAAATAAATTAAGTGCAATTTAGCGTGCTAAATTTTTCGCGCTTCTCAGAACAGGCCTTTAGCAAAACTTTTGTTCAGTGAAATAGAAAAACGCGTTGACCCACGAAAATGAAGCACTAAAAGCCGAATTGCAGGAGTTGAGGTCCCGGCAAGAAATGGAAGCACAGCGCCTGCTACAGGTAGAAGAGAACACCAACAGTAAAAATCTCATATTCCGTGGTATGAATGTGAACAAATACCAATACGAAGCAGTAAAGACGTTGCTTGATACAAAGCTGCAGACTTCATTGCCGATATCCATAGAGAACGTGAAAAAATTAAATGAGAGAGAGATGGAAATGTAACTCTTCTTGTGGAATTTGCATCGACATCAACGATTCACAACATTTTAAAAAACACAAAGCAGCTAAGGGGAACAACCATTTATGTGGACAAGGATCTGACGGAAAAAACACGGGTGCAGAAAAGGATGATGCTAATGCTGAAGAAGGAAATAATGGCTGTCAACTCCACAAAGACGTAAAGACGTAAGAGACGATAGGATGGCCATAGAGAACAGGTTGTTTTATTGGAATCGTTTTGGTGAATTGATGAGCGACAATCAGCCAGCAGATCAAGTCTTTAAAAGCTTTTATGGAGAAGATTTTATGCTTAGGACTAAGTACAATGCAGTTGAGACCAGATCAAAAAACTAAGGAAAGGTATACGCGCCAAAAAAACAAATCCCCAATCACATCACTTAGATAATAATTTTAGTAATTGTAAACCAACAAACCGTAGTACGTACATTAAAGCCACAGAAAATCCAGCCACTCATCTCGATGGCAATACTAACACAAAAAACCAGATTGTCAAAATTCTCTCCTATAATGTGGCGGGCCTCGCAAAAAAACTTATATTCACTGACTTTTTTAAATACGTAGCCTCGTTTGAAGTTTTTGCCCTTACGGAAACTTTTCTTGAAACTGGATTGGCAGCGGTTGAATCAAAATTCGCAGAATACAGTCTCAAATGGATTCCAGCTATTCGTACCAGCAACAGAGGAAGAGCCAGCGGAGGTATGCTTTACGGTGTCAGAAAACAGCTTGTCAACAGCAAATTAGTGTGCTTTCAAGAGACAAACGGTACCACTCTAATCAAAACTCAGGCAGCTGACGAGAAGAATCTTTGCATCCTGCCGGTCTATATAAACTGCAATTACTGGGATAGGGATATTGGCACTTTATACAACTTTCTAAATGATACGCATGATGACAACCTTTTAATTGTTGGAGACTGCAATGCAAGGGTAGAAAACACGCAGTTGTGTGGATATAACCCGCAGCTCCTACATACAAGCTTGAAGGAACGAAGAGAGGCCAGAGACAAGGTGATAGATGCAAATAGACTTCGCTTTTGTGAGTTGATCGAGATGTTTGGTTTTACCATGGTAAATGGAAGAGCAGAAAATGATCCTCTTGGGGATAAAACCTTTATTCGAGGAGAAGCGCGGTCCACAATATATTTTTGTTTAGCCCGAGGCACCGGTTTGGAAATAATACAGAATTTTAAAATTCATGAAATGGTATATTTTGACCACCTCCCATTAGAAATTACGCACTCACTTCCAACAAGTCAACACGCGAATACCCAAGAATTGAAGCTATTACCTAAGCTAAGATGGTCGAGGAAGCACGTCGAAACGTGCAGAAGAAAACTTGACAGTAATACACAACTTGGTAATAGGGCGCTTATGAATAGTCCGAATAAAATTACTAACTTCCTTTCAAGCTGTATTACGAGATCGGCCTCATCATGAAAAGGGGGAAATATAAACTACAAGCAAGAGTGGTATACAAGGCAATGTGAAGAGGCGCGCTCTCGCTCCTTTGAAGCATTAAGACGGGCTAAGAGAGAAGATTCGCAAGAAGCCATGCGCTTATACGAGCGAGTGAATATATCATATAAGGCCATATGGCAGGAGTCTAAAGATCAGTGCTATTCAAATTTAGCCACTTCTTTAGGTCAAATAAGAGACAGCAAATCTTACAGGGCCGCCATAAAAAAGCTAAATGGAAGCACCTTTAAGAAAGCCATAGAAGTTGATGCAGCTAAATTAGGGGACTATTTCAAAGACCTACTCAAGCCGGAACATCTAGCGGATCCTCTCCAATACGCACTACCCTTTACTAGAGAAGAGTTACTTGATGTAATAATAACCACACAGGAACTATCTGCAGTTTCAAAAAACTTAAGGACGGAAAAGCACCAGGAATCGATCGGATCCCAGCAGAATTTATCAAATTTGCCACCCCTCTTTTTATGGAAAGTCTAGTAGACGCATATAATTTGATTTTAGACGAGGGAAGGGTTCCGAGTGGATTTCAGAAGGCGATTATATTTCCAATCTACAAGAAAGGCGATCCTAAAGAGGTGTGCAACTACAGGGGAATCTCATTTCAAAACGCAGTAGCCAAAGTATTCTCAGCGGTGCTTTTGGAGAGACTAAACAAATGGATATGTGGAAACGACCGACTGAGAGAGTTCCAAGCAGGGTTCCGGAAAGGATACTCCACAATAGACAATATATTTAGCCTGACAATTATCGCCAGAAAATATAATACATTGACAGCGGACGCAAACTATACGCTTTTTTTGTCGACTTCCGCGCAGCGTTTAATTCCATCGATAGAAGAGCACTCTTTTACAAACTTAGTAATCTGGGCATTTCAAAGAAATTCATTAACACTCTTCAGAGCATGTACAACGCCAACAAAGCAGCAGTATGGGATGGCGAAATGCTATCGGAATGGTTTGCAACGGAATCCGGGGTCAAACAGGGCTGCTTGCTAAGTCCTCTCCTCTTTTCGCTCTACATCAACGACATTCTTGAGTACCTCCCGGAAGGGATTTTTGTAAATGGACACGAAGTAAAAGCACTCTTGTACGCTGATGACATTGTGGTTTTTGCAGAATCACCTGCAAAAATGCAAAAAACGGTAAATGCACTCCAAGAATATTGCAAAACGTTGTAATGCACTTGTAGCATCCAGCTAGAGAGTGGGTGGAGCGCCTCCTATTGGAATGTTCGTTAACGTTGGCCTTGCCACGTAATGCGGTTACATAATGAGAGAATCGTTGCATTAACAGCCTCTCTCTTCTCTCAGGAAAATGGCGAAGGCCCAGTTAAGAGGTTTAATGCTGAGGGCCAAATCTGTAAACCAGAAGATCGCTTTAGAACTTAGAGCAGAACAGTTTACAAATCAAACCTTCTTTGCAAACAGTTCCTATTTTCAAGTGTGGTGCGAACGAAAAAAAATATATAGTTAAAGTGAAGTTGCAGTGTATGGAAAGAAAACATTCTTGAATTACAAGCAGTTAATCAGCTGTTGATCTGGTGAGTGAGAAGAGAAGGAGGAAGTTATTTTTGTAGAGCAAAATTGATTTTGTCCCATGCAGTAAATTCCTTTTCCATAGTAAGAGAGTTTTTGTGTTCAAACATTCCAGGTTTGGCACCTGATCTCTCAACTCTGTTTGGGGAAATTTTCTGGCATCAGCTGTGACCCGGCAGTGGAGACTTGCGGCCCGCTCAGCTCAGTCAGAGCAGCTCTCTGGAGTTTAATTCGGTAGTCTGCAGCAAGCAGACGGCCGGGAAGCGATCGGGAGCCAATACCGTTGATTTTGTCTGTTTGGGTCCGTTTCACCCATTAAATCGCCGCCGAACGAGAGGAAAAACTAAATTCGCGAGTGATAGGTGACCGCCAAAAACCCGAGAAAGCGCGGAAGGCGGGAAAACTTCCCCTCCCCCCCTCAAATTCGCGCGCCCAATTTTTTTTGGTTAGCGATAGTCCCTTTTGGTTGTGTTCCCTCCACAACAAGGAGAGATCAAAGAAAAAAAGGGAGAAGCCGAAGATGTCGAAGCGGCAACAATAGTTTTTAGTTATTTAGTTTAATTTCTCCAAATTCTGTTTGCGTGTGAGTGAGTGCCAAAACAAAATTAGAAGTGGAGAGTTGGAGAGCCTTGCCTTAATGGTTTCTCTTCCATTGTGTTCCCTTACGGAATAATGGGATTTTTCTTTCTTTCTCTTATCTCATTTCCTTTTTTTATTTAAAATCGAATTGTTTTATTTGGCCGCGAAGGTGACTTAATTAGTGTTTCATGTGTTTGCTACCATTTTTCTTTTAAATTCGAGGCTTTTCAGATTGGACATCGACACCTGGAAGCGCTTCTTCGTGGAGATGGAGAAATCTTAACAAGCAGTAAGTGAGCCCATAAAAAGTTTTGATTTACCTTTTCTTTGCATTATGGCACTTTTAAAACAAACTACCTTTAAAGTAAAATCGATCTAAATCAAAGAAAAAAAAGAGAAAAGTGGAAAATTTAACAAACATTTAACATTCAAATGCCAATTGATTCACTCCGCCCTCAAAAGAAAGAATCTTATTGAATTAAAAGCAAATTAAAGACAAGTTGAGAAATGAAAAGGCGGACACTTTCCAATTGATCCTGTTTTATTTTTGTCTTGTACAACAAAATTTTACCATTTCAATATTAACGTAATCTTAAACTCAAATTACCTTTTATTTTTTTTATCCCTTTTAAATGTTTAACTGAGTTTGTGCCAATTATCATTTTTTTCCACCATCATATATTAATTATTATACCCTTGGAGAGGGTATATTAAAATTGTCCGGATGTTTGTAACGCATAGAAGGAAGCATCTCCGACCACATAAAGTATATATATTCTTGATCAGCATGCCGAGCTGAGTTGATATAGCCATGTCCGTCTGTCCGTCTGTCCGTCCGTCTGTTTCTATGCTATCTCCTCCGTCAGTTTTAAAGCTATCGTAACCAAACTTTGCACGAAGTCTTTTGGTATAAATACGCTGCACATTTGTCGGAACCGGCCGGATCGGATGACTATAGCATATAGCTCCCATAGGAACGATCGGTTGAAAAACTAGTTTTAGTGAGAAAAACTTTTTTGTTTTCAATGTTATCGCTCCCAACGCTCGTATTTATAAGTTTTTAGTGATTTCACATAATTTCACCAAGCCATGTCGAAATCGGACAACTATATAGTATAGCTGCCATACAAAAGTTAGGTCTGAAAAAAAGTCTTAGTGAGAAAAACTTTTTTGTTTTCAATGTTATAGCTCCCAACGCCCGTATTTATAAGTTTTTAATGATTTTACATCATTTCACCAAAATTTTTCGAAATCGGACCACTATATAGTATAGCTGCCATACAAACTGTCAGGCACATATCAAGCTCCAAGGGTATATAAACTTCGGTCGAGCCGAAGTTAGCTTGCCTCTATTTTTATACCCGTTACTCGTAGAGTAAAAAGGGTATACTAAAGTCGTGCAAATGTATGTAACAGGCAGAAGGAATCATTTCCGACCATATAAAGTATATATATTCTTGATCAGCATCAACAGCCGAGTCGATATAGCTATGTCCGTCTGTCCGTCTGTCCGTCCGTCCGTCTGTCCGTCTGTCCGTCTGTCTGTATGAACACCTAGATCTCAGAGATGGTAAGAGATAGAGGTTTGGCATGTATGGGACAAATGCTTCTTTTTTCTGCACGCAGATCAAGTTTGTTTCAAATTTTGTCCACGCCCCCTCCCGCCCCCGCAATTTGGAAAAAACGTTATATCTCCTACATTTTTAAAGATAGACGATTTGTTTCTTCTAGAGATAGTTAGTAATTAGCAAAATGAATCGATTTGCCAAAGAAATGATGAAGATCGGATGAACGGTTCTCAAGTTATAAGCAAAAAAGTGAACCGAGCCCCCCCGCTACCCACCCTAAAAAAATGTTGCATACTTTTCTGATGGTTACCCTAAGGAACGCAGGAACACTGTTAAACATGTTTTTCATGAGTAACGGGTATATCGAAGTCGGTTAGAGCCGACTTTAACTTATGCTCTCGTTTTCTTATAAATATGTACATAACTTTATTTTTACTTTTACATTTACGTTTTACCCTTAGGCAAAACTTTTACTTGAATACTTATAAAATACAAATCGTAATGGTTATCTCAGGTTGCATATTTTCAATTAGTAATAAATAGAATTTTATAATGTTTTAATTTTCTTTGTTGTTAGTCTCGGCTAGCCAAGTCGCCCCTGCAGGGTTCCCTTAGAAGGGGTCATTCCATTAATAACATGTGAACTGGTACCGAATGACCAAGGAAGGGCGGGCATTTCACCTCTTAAGACCAGAGGTCTAGCTGAACACCTTACAGTCTCCTTTGTCCTATCAGTATGAGTTACTCTACAGGTGTGATCTCTCCGGTTAAGTTTTTCCTTATTTTGCTTGTCGTAGCACGCGAAAATTAAAAAGATGTAATTCGTATAGGCCCTACATAAGGGGGTAGCAAGACCACCACTCCATTTGTCGACGAGCAAGAGCCGGTATAATCCCGCGTGCGCACCCTCTTATGTTTAACATCCAGCCTCGATCATAAACGGGTTATCCGTTACAAGTTCTACAAATTGTGACCTTCTGTGAGTATTCCGAGCATCTTTAACTTATTTCTGCGTGCCTACTCATGCTGATTACGAGAAGGTATGTCAAAGCCATATCTTAGTTTCCGTTTCCAAGATATTCGCGAAAAACTAGATTTTCGACTTTTTGCCGTTCTACAATTTTTGTAGTCCACACTAAGCAATAATTCCTAATTTTATGAAGCTTCTAGGATAGTACACATAAAACTGCCATTGAGAAAAATTAAACAAGTCTACAGTGGTGTCAAAAGTGGCCTTCAAAGTAAAACAGGACCGCAGGCAAAGTTACAACCAGTTATATCCGAAAATTAATATTTAAATTTATGGGAGGATACTAGATTCCCCTTTTCAAATTTTTATAGCAGTTTAATAAGCCAACTTAATATACAAATTTGGAATGGGAATCTAGTTTGCCTCCAACAAATTTTAATCTTGATTTTCGGATATAACAGGCTGTAACTTTGTCTGCGGTCCGGACAAAAATGCATATGTTTAACTATATGAAGTGATGACGCCAATAAATGTCCGACAATTAGAATGGCTTGCAGCAAATGGTTTAGTTTGACAAAATTGCTATAAATTAAGTAAAATTTGAGATTAAAGGCCAATTTCAAAATTTACATAAATTCTAGAACGGCAAAAAAACGAAAATTTAGTTTTTCGCGAATATCTTGGAAACGGAAACTAAGATATGGCTTTTTGACATACCTTTTCGTAATCAGCATGAGTAGGCACGCAGGAATTAGTTAAAGATGCTCGTGATACTTTTCACTGTAAAACAGTGTTATTTGTCCTCTCTTGCCTTTAGTAAAGTTTCCTATCTTCCTTTGAATACTATGTCAAACGAATTTTAGAACAGAAAAATAATATATAATATGTAATCCAGTAAATGTTAACTTACCAAATGCTTCTAATATGGTATTTGCTTCTAAAATTTGCTGTTGCACCCATGTAGAAACGTTTGAAGTGATTGAACACAAATACTGCAAGATAAATTTTGTAGATTCTGTTTTTCCAGCTCCTGATTCTCCAGATATAACACACGACTAAAATAGAAAAAAATATATATTTATTTAAAAATTTGGATCTTTATACACTTGAAAAGTGTATTATAATTTTGCCCAGAAGTTTGCAACGCATAGAAGGAATCATCTCTGACCACATAAAGTATATATATTCTTGATCAGCGTGACGAGCTGAGTCGAATAAGCTTTGTTCGTCCGTCCGTCTGTCAGTTTCTACGCGAACTAGTCCCTCAGTTTTGAAACAATCGAGCTGAAATTTTGCACAGAGTCTTCTTTTGTCTGCACGCTGCTTATATGTCGGAACCGACCGAATGGGATGGCTACTTCTTGTAGCTGATATACAAATGATCGGTCGGAAAATGGGTTTTAATGAGAAAAACTGATTTTTTCTCAATATTAACGCTCTCAATTACGGTCATGGGTAATATTAAATGTTTTTAAGCTGATCTGCGAGTCGCTAACCGTTGAGACAAGCGTTTTCAAGTGTATCAAAACTTCGGCACAGACGAAGTTAGCTTTGCCTTTCTCGTTTTAATTTAAAGTAGCATATAGCCCGTCGCTCTTCGCTGCGCATTCAACCGTATGGAACCGATATAAGAATCAGCAATCGTGAGAGTCAAATAATTACCGAATTTGTATTAATTTTTTATGTTTGTTTCCCCCGTAGAGTCCAGATATCGAAACTTACATACATAGGGTCGAAATCAACGTTTTACTACTATGGCTTTTCACAGTTAAGACTTTGCTGACTGGGTTTTACCTACAATTACCACCAACTTGCTCGAGAACCCTGGAGCACCGACCTCTTGCTATAGCATTGGGTGGCTTTGAAACATCCGCTTGATGACATGGGAAGATAATTAAAGCGATTGTTGGGGAGAAAATGTTAGATCATGTTTTAACCTCTGCGAAAAGCCTTTAAAATTTCCACAAATATTACGTATACGACACGTTCACCGAATCGAAATTTTTTCGACGAATTCCCGTTTCATTTTAAAAGTTGTCAAATTTGAATTTAATCGCGCAACAAATAAAAATGGAGCAGGAATCAAATGTATTATCGGTCGCTAAATTAAGACCTTATTTTGTCAAAGCGAACCCAACGAAGAGATGCCATTTATTCACGCTCTAATATGGGACTAAATGCTTAAGACTGTCATAAAGTGCGACTAGTGTGGCTCGCATGTTGGAGTCAGCATGGTCCACGAGCGGGGTTTCAAAAAGGGCCATATCCGCATGAACGCACTGTCCTTCTAGTCAGATACTACAGAGATAACAGTGGAAACCTTTTTGAGTGTCCACTTGGGCTGCCATGGGCAAGTCGCTAACTCAAGAAACCGCTCCGTGGACACCGTTTTAAATCGATAAAAGAGATAGAGCCCGATACGAAGAAGGAATTGAAGACTATACTAGAAGAAGACTTTGCAGGAGGATTTTAAAATTGTCTTACAAACACAAACAAAATTGTAACAAACGTTGGCAAAAGTGTAATGCAGTAGGGGGAGGTTACTTTCAAGGAATTAAAATGAATAGAAAATAATAAATAAAGATTTTTTGATTTGAATTTTGAATTTTGATCTGTATTTTTTGCCTATCTTGAAGAAGTCTATTTATAAGCAGCACAGTATAAATAGACTATTTGCAGAAACGGATGCAACCGTGATGCGGAGCACTTCGGTTCAGTGTGGGACCTGACTTCAAAAATGTCCTCTTAATTTACAGCTAAAACTTGCATTCATATAGAAGTGAACAGCGCAAAATAGTAGAAATTTTGCCGAAATATACGTTTATATTTACGTATGGGTAATTATTTCTGAAGTGGGCAACTATTTTTTATACTCTGTACCGAAGGTACATAGAGTATATTAAGTTTGTGCAAAAGTATGTAACAGAGAGAAGGAATCATTTCCGACCCTATAAAGTATATATATTCTTGATCAGCATCAACAGACGAGTCGATATAGCCATGTCCGTCTGTCCGTCCGTCTGTCCGTCTGTCCGTCCGTCCGTCCGTATGAACAAACAGATCTCGGAGATGGTAAGAGATAGAGGTTTGACATGTATGGGACAAATGTTTCTTATAGCTGCAGGCAGATCAAGTTTATTTTGAATTTTGGCCACGCCCCCTCCCGCCCCCGCAATTTTGAAAAAACGTCATATCTTCCACAGTTTTGTAGATAGATGGTTCGTATATTCTCAATGGTTTACGTCAATACCCCCCCCCCCCCAAAAAAAAAAATGAATTAAAAAAAAAAATAAAAAAAAAAAAAACTTATTTTTTTTTTTTAATTATTTTTTCCCCCAATTTCAAAGTACAAAGAATATCATGAGGATTAGTCTTAATTTTTTAGAAAAATCTAAAAATGGCCGTTTTTTCACAAACCGCGATTTAAATTTTTTTTCTTTAGTTTCGGCGAATTCTTCCTCCAGTTCCACCATCGCCAATATTTTTACCACAAAGTAAGGGAAAAACAATATATTTTGAAAATTTTTATTTATTTTTAGGTCTCTTAAATAATTAAAACTACTAATTAAAAACTTTAACAAAATAAAACAGTCGCTATATCTTTGCATCCCACAATGGTAAAATTCTAAAAAATCTATTAAACATCGTTGAAAACTTCGGTATTATCGTGACAAAAAAGTTAAAATTTTTGGAGACTGTGAAAAAAAATAGTTGCCCACTTCAGAAATAATTACCCATATAGAACATTTAATAATACGAAAAAGGGTTTTTCCTAACATTATCTAAACTAAAAATCTTCCGTGTGTATTAGCCGATTGTTTGTTGACGCATTTTTAATATAATGGTGTAGGCTGTTCCAGTTTTTACCTTTCAGAATGATGACAACCTGTTGCGTTGAGAGCTGTGCCTGTTGCCAGTTTAGTTTTCTTATTTCGCTTAGAATCTGACATACTCCTTTGAAATGGCACGTGTCCTCCTTCACATTAAGGTTGCACAAGGTGCAATTGGCTTCCGTGCCCCTGGTGTAGCGTCTGTTATTCAGATCTAGCATTTCGCATCTTGCTCTGAATATTGCGGAAATTTGGTTTTGGCTGTGCTTGTTGTTAAAATAGTTTCTTTCTCTCAAGGAACAGTTCAGTTTCCTGTAGACTACTCTGTGTTCGCTCGCTCTTGCCTGTCGAATATGTTTTACCATAAAGCTGTTGCTGACTTTCTCCACAATTTGTGAATGTGCCTCTTCCCACGAATCAGAGTTGCTCATGCAGATTCCAACACCGTGTTCCTCTGCAAGCCTGCTCCAGGCTTCAAAACAATGGGCTCTTTTTGACTGCAAGTCCTTGGCAATGGTTTTTACCAAACGGGTATCAGGCAAAGAAATTATCTTCCTCATATATGCAAAGTGTGTGTTTAATGTTTGGCAGTATAGAGAAGAGAGGCCAGTTTCAACAAATAAGGCGTAATTTGGCGTATTTCGGGGCAACCTGTACATCTTTTTTAAATAGAAACGTAGTAGATTCTCCACATCATCATATTCATTGAACCCCCACACCTGGGATGCGTACATCAGGATTGAACTGGAGGTAGCCTGGAACATCCTGTATTTAATGCTATGCAGCACATTTGCGTTGCTTAGTAGGGGTTTCCAGGTGCTGTTGAGGGCTCTCGCGATTCTTCTGTTGCAAATGGTTGCTGAGAGACATATTTGAA
The DNA here is from genome assembly GCA_018904275.1 of Lordiphosa clarofinis. Taxonomy (NCBI): domain Eukaryota; kingdom Metazoa; phylum Arthropoda; class Insecta; order Diptera; family Drosophilidae; genus Lordiphosa; species Lordiphosa clarofinis. The sequence continues at coordinate 296,721 of JAEIGQ010000121.1, read as the reverse complement.
GATATCGTTACCCCCAGGTAATTAAAGAATTTAACTCTCTCGATTTCCGATTCGTTAATGTGCCACTTTTTATTGCTCCTGATCCTTCCTCTGTTGTTCCGTATGGGTAGAACTTTGGTTTTCTCAACATTAATTGTGAGACCCAAAATACAGCAGTATTTGTAGACGTCATCATTTCCTGCAGCATCTCCGGCGAATCTGCCATCAGAGCCAAGTCATCGGCGTACATGAGAACTTTCATGTGTGTTCCTCCTACCGAAATTCCACCTCTTATCCAGTGAACTGTGTCATCGATGTAAAGTGCGAATAACAGTGGACTTAGCAGACAACCCTGTTTTACGTCAGTGTTATTTATAAACCAGTTAGACACCTCTGATCCATCCAATACCGCTTGTAATAAGTACGCTTACTTATTATAAATTTAATTATCTTTTTATTTCACACGTGTGTCATTCTCTTGTGCTTACAGTGATGTGTTTTCTTATTTTCGGGCCCTATCGATACATACTATCGATTAGCAACTATCGCTTAACAACTATCGCTTAACAACTATTATTACACGCTTTTTTTTTTTTTTTTTTTTTAATTATGTTTAATATTTTTAACTAAATTAAGCTTACTCGATGGAGACTTAATTATAACCATATCTTTCGGGTACTTTAGTTACACGACCATATCGGGTCGTTCTTTCAGTAGTTGATGACTGAATTTCATTTCTTTGAGAGACTTCAGGAGAGCCTTCAGGCTCTGATTCAGTAGCATGATCATCAGGAGTTTCATATTCATCGGATAAGCTTTCTTCACTACTCACTGATGGCTCTCCTGAGTTCTCAATACTACCTTCGATATTATTAGTGGATGGTAAAACAATTTCAATCTCTTGCATCTGACGGTTGTCATTAAATTTACCGATCTTAATGTTTTCTTCATAAGACAAGTCACTTGGGTTTAATAGAGAATTCTTAGTTTTTGCTATAAGTCTCCTGTTTCTCCTAAAATGGTTGTTTAAGTTATCTTTTATGATGTAGGATCTATTATTGACTATGGCTACAATCTTACCATAATGCCACTCATTTGAGATCTTCTTGAATATTACCAAATCTCCTACATTGAGCATATTTAATAACTTTGGATTTTTATCAAAATAGTACTTCTGCTTCGCTTTTTTCTTTTTGATTTGTTCTTTAATTTGGTCCTCATTAATGCTATTACGATACAGGAGATCCTTAGAAACTGGAAGTTTTGTCTTGCACAGACGACCATGAAATAACTCACACGGGGCCAAGTTCATGCTCGCCACTGGTGTTACGTTGTACTCCAATATTCTGTGTTGATATTTTTCAAATTCATTCAACTCCATAGATCGTTTCAGAATATTTTTTCCTATAGCTACACCTTTTTCTGCCAGTCCGTTGCTTTGCGGATAAGTAGGGCTCGAGAATTGAAGCACGATATTATGTTCATTTGCGAAGCGACGGAAGGACTCAGAGTTGAACGGATTGTTATCACACTTGATTTTTGATGGATATCCCGAAGAGTTAAATCGTTTCAGCAGGGTGTTAACGATAGTACCTGCCGTCTTGTTGCACAGTTGTTCTACCATTAAGTAATTGGAATAGGCATCATAGACAGAGATAAAATTCTTTCTTCTGGGTATTCTGGAATTTCGTCTTGTATAAGGGGCTCTTTTTGATTGTTTCGTCTAAACTTTTCACAGGTGCTGCACGAAGAAACAAGGGTTTTTATTTGAGCACTCATTCCGGGCCAATAATAGAGTTGTCTAGCTCGTGCTAGAGTCTTTTCTATGCCTAGGTGCGGTTCGTGAAGCTGTTTTAATGTTTGACTTTGCAGCTTTGTTGGGAGAACTAGTTTGCAGTTTCGAAGTAGTAGTTTGTTCTCATAGTGCAACTTCGCTTTAATTTTATAAAACTGACGCTCAAATTGACTTAACTTATGATGGGGAGGCCAGCCATTAGTTACATATTCGCATACCTTGTTATATTCCTCATCACGTCCCAAAACTGAAACATAACACTCGTAGTTTTCTTCGGATTGGCATACTGTTCGAGTGATTGAATGAATGACATGTGACAGCTCTGGTAGTTCCTCACTTAGAGGCAATTGGGCCCGTGAGAGGCAGTCTGCTATTAGCATTTCCTTCCCCGGTTTGTACGTTACACTGATTTTACCGTATTTTAAAAGGAACATGAACATTCGCTGTAATCGAGCGGAAACGTCGTCAATATCTTTCTTCATGAGGGTTTCAAGTGGTTTGTGGTCACTTTCGACCAGGAATTCACGGCCATATATGAGATAGTGAAAGCGTTGACATGCAAAAACTATTGCCAAAAGTTCCTTTTCAATTTGTGCCCATTTTTGTTCAGTTTTTGTTAATGTGCGGGACGCAAAAGCAATCGGACGACCATTTTGAATAAGTGCGCACCCTAACCCATCTTTCGAGGCATCGGTTTGAATAACAACTGGCTTTGATTTGTCGTACACGGCTAGTACTGGATCATTTGCTATAATGCTCAGCAACTCTTTAAGCTCCCTTTTGTGCTCTTCATTCCATTCGAAACTCACATCATTCCTAGTAACGTTTCTCATATGTGCAGACTTTTTTGACAAATTCGGAATGAATTTGGCAAGATACTTGAATAGTCCGAGAATTCGCAGCACATCATGTTTATTTACGGGTGTTTTAATGTTTAAAATAGCCTCCCTATGTTTGTTTTGCGATTTTATAACTCCCTCAGATAGAATATGTCCCATAAATTCTACTTGTGACTTTTTGTATTGAACTTTCTTCGGGTTGAATCTAACTCCATTTTCTTGTGCACGTTTAAGCACTAATAACAAAATTTCATCATGGTCCTGCTCAGTCTCTCCCATAATCCCCAGATCATCAAAATATACTATTACGCCGGGAGTGTCGCCGAAGATTTTTATCATGTTCCGCTGAAACATTTCGGGCGCATTGTTTATGCCAAATGGAACTCGATTGAATTTAAAGCGACCAAATGGGGTCATAAACGTTGTAAGATCTGAACTCTTTTCATCTAATTCCATTTGCCAGAAACCGCTAGACAAATCTAAAACAGTAAATATCTTTTTATTATTCATTTGACTGGTGAAATCATCGATTGTAGGAATAAGAAAATGCTCTCGTTTAATAGCTTTGTTGAGAGGCTTTGGATCTACATAATCGGAGTTCACCATTACCCTTTTCCACAACTTGAAGGTTGTTTACCCAGTCAGTGGGGTAGGTAACTGGTGAGATAATTCCATCCCTAACCATTTTCTTTAGCTCTTTTTCCAATGGTTGAAGTAGACTTTGAGGAATCCTCTTTTTGTAATGTAATACTGATTCAGCCCCTTCTTTTAATATAATGGACTGCCTGGTAGGAAATTTTCCTAAACCCTCAAATAAAAATTTGTACTCTTCTACGAATTGCTCTTTTGTTTTAGGCAAGCACTTAATTGAGTCAACATTTAGGCATTTGACAAGTCCAAAGTCAACTGAAGTATTTAACCCTAAGATCGGTTCTCGTCCATTGTCTACAACTAAAAACGAAGCTTTCTTTCTTGATCCGTCCATCTCGTCTAGACACTCAAGTTCAACTGTACCAAAATTCCTCACTTTATTATTATTGTAGTCGTAAATAAGGACATTTTTATTTGATATGTGCTTGTCTAAACTATTCGCTACCTTAATTGGTATACAATTGACATCTGCTCCTGTGTCAACTTTAAACGATACGTTCTGGTTTCTTATTTTATAGGTTTTTTTCCACTTATTTAGGTTGAGTCCGCATGTGCTTATTCTAAAGTAAGGATAAGATTTGTATACGTTGGCTGATATACTTCCTTCATTAGGGAATTTACCTGATCCGTCCCACATCACGGTTGCTATCGACTTTCTGTTTCCATCCTTCTGATGTGTTGAATTTTTCTCTCTGTCCTCCCTCGGACCCTGTTGCTTACAATATTTGGCAAAATGACCGACCTTGGTGCATTTGTGGCAGTTGGCACCACGGGCTTTACATTCCTTACGGTGATCCGGACTGAATATGGCTCCGCAATTGTAACAGCGACGCACAACTGCATTTATTGTGCCAGACTCCTCCTTGATGTCGGCTGCACATGCCCTCTGGTCAATAGCTCGATGGAGCAACGCTTTGTTTCTCGATGCGGATTCGAAAACTCTGCATTCGTTAATGAGCTCCACAAGAGACTTGTTCCTGTTTTCCAACAGTTTGAGCTGCAACATCCTGTTGTGGACTCCAATGATAATGCGATCGCCAAGGAGGCGGTCCTCATATGATTTTCCACATTCACATTTGTATTGGCAATGTTGAATTTGCTTCCTAAGTTCAGTTTCAAAGTCTGCGAATGGTTGGCCTTCACTTTGAACTATGTTGTTGAACTTAAACGACTCCATAGTGGTATTTCTGAGCGGAATGCAGTATTTGTCAAATGCCTCCAGTACCATGAGCAATGTGCGTTTGTAGGTTATGGCCGATTTTTCTGACGTCACTAAACCACTTCCCACCATGTCATCAGCAGTTCCGTTGTTGGGAAACAATGTGTTGTAGGTTTCCATCGCCCTTGGCCCTGCAAGCCATAGAAATGTAGCTATTTTCTTCGGCTCAATTTCCGCATCTTTTCCAGTCGCCACCATGTACATAAGGAATGCACTTTTCCACCTCGGCCACTCAGATGGCAAGTCTGCCCATTCAATTTCGGGCAATGCGCGCTCTGCTGAATTCATCATGCTGATGATTCTCCACTTCTGACACCATGTAATAAGTACGCTTACTTATTATAAATTTAATTATCTTTTTATTTCACACGTGTGTCATTCTCTTGTGCTTACAGTGATGTGTTTTCTTATTTTCGGGCCCTTTCGATACATACTATCGATTAGCAACTATCGCTTAACAACTATCGCTTAACAACTATTATTACACCGCTGCCTCCGCTCCATCGTATAAGTTTTGCAGCACTTTTATAACAGTTAAGTATCTCTGAGCCTGAATCCAAATTGGAGTTAAGCTAAGTTTTGAATTTTTATTTACCCATTTCTCCAATCTGGTAAGCAGAACCGATGCGAGGATTTTAACGTGGACTTTTATAAAGGATATCCCCCTATAATTACTGGGATCTTCGTGGTAGCCTTTCTTGTGAATGGGAAATATAATACTTCTTTTGAAAACTCAGGTGCATGCTTGAAAAACTCCGCGGGAACTCGGTATTCACCCGGTGCCTAGTTTATTTTTGCCCTGTTTATTGCCGTAATGACTTCCTCTTCCGTGATTGCTGAATCCAGCTCTTCGTCTTGCGTTTGAGGGAGACTGTAGCTAAACTGGACTTTAATTTAATCAGGGTTAATAATACAGCAGCTTTTCAAAGTGTACTGCCAGGCAGTTTGCGTCCGCTCCTATTACACTTCGAGACGTCACTCCATTCAACCTTCTAACCAGGCTCCAAAAGGCTTTGCTGTCCCTTACAGCTGATATTTCCACTTCAATTTTGCCGTAGTATTCTTTTTGTTTCTGTCTGCAAAGGTCCTTGTAAGTACGGTTGGCGTTTTGATAATCCCGTTTCGATGCTGCTGTGTTTTCTGTCCTGACCATGCGCAGTTTCTGAAGTGATACTGCCCTCGCTGCGTCGCAAAATGTGCCGAACCATGGCTGTTTAAATCCTCTTTGGTTGTTTGTTTGCATACAGCTTGCTGTTATCTTAATAGGTGTGCTGTGATACCAATCTGTTCAGTTTTGTTGTATATATTGGGGCTAGACGGTCCTTTCATTTTATTTTGGGGAGTAGTTGTTGCATGGGAGCCATGGGAGAGGGTGCCTTTTGCGATGCAGTTACTATTATTGGCTGGTCATCCGAATAAAGTTGATTATCGACTTTCATGTCATTTATGTAAATGTAAAATTGGCCATACAGCTCCTTCAACGGGGTCAAGACAAGCTTTTCTCAATCTCTTGGCGTGTGTGCCTTAAATTTTTCGCACAAGAGAAAGGGACCTACAGTTTAACGCCGAATCCGAACGGCAAAGTTTGAGAATTTGCTTTTTCGTGGCTAGATACTTCTCAGCTGGCGCCAATAGATGGTGAAGGTGACCGTATGTGTAAAAGCTATTTTTCTTAAGAAAGAAAAAAACTTTTCTTATTAGATGTTCAGAGACGGGATTGAACCCACGACCTCCCGCCCAGCAGTTCAGCACACTAACCACTGGGCCACACACGGCCACATGTCACTTATCACGTTGTTCCAATCTCCCCGGATCATACAATAGTCTATAGTCGAGCAAGCGTCTCCTCTAATATATGTTAGCTCGCCAAAAGAGTCACTCTCAGTTCTTCCATTTATCATGGTTAGACGCAAATTCTCGCACATTTCAAGCATTTATGATCCAGTATTGTATCATTAGATCTTCGATGATAGGCGCCAAATCCACTTGCAGTGCTTCGGTCCTCAATTTGTATCTGTTCGATGCCTACACGCGCATTGAGATCTCCGATAATCATTATATTTTCTGCATCAACGTCGATCAGCAAGTTGCACAGTTTATTAAAATCCACCTGCCAGTTGTTGCAGTTGAGGTACACAGGGATAATTAAAAACGGTTGGCCGTCTATTGTGAAATTAAGAATTGTTCTATTCCCGATGGTTGAAAATTATCCTTTGGCGTTGCTCATGAATGATTTTCTCACTCCACATAGAAAGCCGCCTGAAGCTCAAGCAAGAGTCCATCTCGTATGGTAATCGTTAAAAAATGTTTCGTACTCTTCCGCATTTTTTTCGACAAAAGTCTCATAGAGTAAAAATATCTCGTTTCGTCTGATGAAGTTGAAAAAGTTGCTATGTAACCGTTTATTTGCTAGCCCGGCAATGTTGTAGGACAGAATTTTAAAAGAAGCCTGGTCTATCATAATATTTAGGGCGTTATTCTTATTACTATGCTTATCTAAATAATTGCAATAATCGGATATATTCTTTTTTAGTTTTTTGATAGTAATACATTTGTAAGCGACTCATAATCTAAATTGACTTGATGCGATCCAAAAGGGCATAGTTCTGCTAGTAAGGGCTGCGCGTCAAGCTGTCCACACATGAGTTTGTTGTCCTTAGACCAGTGGAACCAGTTGTCGGCGACTCTCATCTTGTCACCAGATACCAATATTTTGTGCAGCTTGCTCATTGACTGAAGCTTGGTTTTCAGGACTAACAAAATTTTCTTCTTCTGCTGCCGTTCCGCATTCCCAAGTCCCTTTCAATGTAAATATTTTTACCCCACAGCATGCTAGTTGCCTTAAGGAAAGCGTTGATGCTGTGCTCAGAATCCATTTCCACTAAAACGTTCATCTTATTGTTTCTTTCGTAAATTTTTCTGGCACTGGTGATGCGCGTAGTTGGTGGAAGCTGTAACTTATTTCTGCACACCATATCTGTTTCCTTCAAAACGTCTTTGTTTGCTCATAGTTCTTTAAAGATAAGGTTTTTGCATTTAGGTTGGTCCTCAATGAAGTTAAGTCGCCTTTGATCAGTTTCTCTTTCCTTTTTAAGCTGTTCCACCTCATGTTTTAGTTGCTCATTTTGATGTTTCACGTCATTCATATCCGTGGATAAAAACTCGAGTTTGTCCAGGACCTCAACATTCGTTTCCCTATTGGTTTCCTAATATTCATTCTGAGATCTTCCACCGATAGTTCCGAGAGCGTTTGTTTTTTTGCAGTCGCATTTTCATCTGGCTACGTTTGCGCAGTGTGCCTTGTATTGCCTGTTGAATTTTGGGACGTGCCCTGTGCGATCCTATCGTCCAACCCCTGCTTGAAAGGCGGTGGACGCTTCATTTTTATGTTTTTTTATGTTGCTTTTTTTATGTAATCTGTTTGTAACATAATAAAATAAACAGAATTGGAAAAATAAGATTTCAAATAAGATTTTTTATAAAAAAAGGTCCATAAAACAGCCTCGACATGGAGATAACCCCCTTAAACATAATTTAATTAAAAATGAAAACGAGAAAGGCAAGGCTAACTTCGTCTGTGCCGAAGCTTTGATACACTTGAAAACACTTTTCTCAACGGTTAGCGACTCCGACCAAACTTCGCAGATCAGCTTAAAAACATTTAATATTACCCATGACCGTGATTGAGAGCGTATTCCGACCGATCATGTGTATGGCAGCTATAAGAATCCCATCCAGAGAACTGCAAAAATCACTTTTTTCATGTTTGCGTCATGCACAAAAATTCTTAATCACATTTATTTATCTAACAAAACTCTAAGCGGTTGAGCCAGAGTTTTTTGATCCAACATTTTTGTTCATATTTAATCATCGAACAAATATTTTCAATCGAACAAACTGAACTAGAATTTTTTGACGCTACACTTGTGTGTTCGATCGAACAAAACTCAGCCAACTCAGGCCAACGCACTGCGAAAGACATAGGAGAGAGAGAAGAGAGACACATAGGGTGCTGTTGTTGCAGATTAGAGCGCGACATCAACGAAACACAGCTGCCGCAATGGTCATGGGCGCCACTGTTTTAGCATACCAGATGATATTCGCTCGCTCAGAATAATCGTCGTAGAGCTAAGCGAACAAATTACCCGAGCTGAGTGGAATGAAGCGAGCTTGATTATACTCAGAGTGCCAACAATTGATAAACTCAAGGGCGAGCATGTTGCGTCTGCAAGTTCGATGCATTGATCGCAAAGCCCGTTTATCCGTGCATTGATTAATGTATGAGCGATTTGCAATCGATTGAAGCCGTTCTCTGATACAATCCGGTTCCGACATATTAGAAGCGTGCAGACAAAAGGAGACTTTGTGCAAAGTGTCAACTCGCTAGCTTCAAGACTGAGGGACTAGTTCGCACGGACGAACAAAGCTTAAACGACTCAGCTCGTCATGCTGATCAAGAATATATATACTTTATGTGGTTGGAGATGATTCTTTCTATGCGCTGCAAACTTCTGGGCAAAATGATAACACACTTTTCAAGTAGAAAGCTGTTTGCAACCCGCTTTCTCGCTTGAACTCGCTCAGATCGCACGTATATTTTGTTGCATTCTTAGCTTTTTCTATTTGTAAATCATTCATAATATTATTATATAATTTGATTATTACACAGTGCTACAAATTTCCAAAAATTGTAATAACCTGGGTATTGGCATAGCGTACGCTGTAGAGCAGGTCGCGTATAGCACTTCCTCATACTTGGTTTTCCTCGGGGACCTCCAAAATCTGAAGTTATGGCCCAAAAACCGCTTTTTGCTTTTTACCTCACTTAAATAGATATAACTCGCGAATGGACCGTCTGATTGCTCATAACCTTATCAATTCCGATAGCCACGAGAGGGATCTAAAACATTATAATCAATGGTTTGACTAATTTAACTCGATGGCTGAGAAATGCGGCTTACAGATCTGGCAATTTCGACTTTTTTTGAGAAATTTGTACTTTGACCAGCACTGGTTTCACTATTTTATTCTATGCGATTTTTCCTTAAAGTTTGTAATAAAAGCCCATTTAATTCTCCGTCGAACGGTTGTTGTCCCAATGAATTTGGATACCGTTTTACGAAGTTATGCGCGATTTTCTGAGTACACATCGACAATCTAGTATTTTTTTTTAGTGTGCTAACATATTTAGTTTTGCTTTCACATAATTGCCCCTAAAAGTAAACTCAGTTTTGATTTGGCGCCAGATTCAAATAATATTTTTAAGTACTTAAAATGCAAATATATATAAACTTCAATGCTTCACGATTTCTGGGCCAAGATTAACGCTCTCCAATAATGTTACCTATTGAGGCGAGTTAAGCTATTTTGTAGAAACAGCACAAACCATCCTTATAAGCGAGTTAAAGTCGCCCATACTGCACTTGCTGCGCTGTGTGCTTATGCGGGCTGACGTCGACACTCTTGGATTTATTTGTTTTAACTCACTTCAAATCGAGCCAATTACACTTGTTGCGACGTCAGCTTGTGCGGGTCCTCGCCTCAAAAGAAGGCAATTTATTATGCGCTGAGTTTTTAGACAGGATAACGGACCGGGCGTCGCGGTCTCCCAAGCGGTCTATGCCTTACCCATTGCTGCTTAAGTGCAACCTGATGTCACTTTCTTCTCATTTTTACTTGGCGTGGTCCACTCTGGTTTTTATTTGGTATTTAACGGTTCGTCCATCCTGTTATAGTGATTTTTATATTCTTCATCATTGGCCATCCATGGTATTTTATCGCGGTTCTCTACAATCGTGGTTAGACAGTTATCATTGGGCCTTGTTTGTGAACTTGAAAAGTAATTTCTTAGGTACCAAAGGGGCTTATCATTAAATAGAACCCGCAGCTAAATTCTCTGCATTAGACCAGATATGTCCAGGCGTGGCCAAGGCTTGCGCCATGAGAGCAATCTGCTTTTCACAAGCGTAAGGCTACCTGTATATGATTCTTGCTGTGCACGGCTCTTTTGTTTAATATGCCAATTTCAGCTCATTAAAAAATAATAACGATCACTTGCAGCCCACATCTACTCAGTATAGCTAAATTTATCTTTAAGCTAGATAACAGTATTCAGAGACCGTTAATATTTGCGAAAAAATTTTGATACATGGAAGTTTATATATATTTGTTTTGTATATATATTTATTTAAAAATATTATTTGAATCTGGCGCCAAATCAAAACTGAGTTTACTTTTAGGGGCAATTATGTGAAAGCAAAACTAAATATGTTAGCACACTAAAAAAAAAATACTAGATTGTCGATGTGTACTCAGAAAATCACGCATAACTTCGTCAAACGGTATCCAAATTCATTGGGACTACAACCGTTCGACGGAGAATTAAATGGGCTTTTATTACAAACTTTAAGGAAAAATCGCATAGAATAAAATAGTGAAACCAGTGATGGTCAAAGTACAAATTTCTCAAAAAAAGTCGAAATTGCCAGATCTGTAAGCCGCATTTCTCAGCCATCGAGTTAAATTAGTCAAACCATTGATTATAATGTTTTAGATCCATCTCGTGGCTATCGGAATTGATAAGGTTATGAGCAATCAGACGGTCCATTCGCGAGTTATATCTATTTAAGTGAGGTAAAAAAGCAAAAAGCGGTTTTTTGGCCATAACTTCAGATTTTGGAGGTCCCCGAGGAAAACCAAGTATGAGGAAGTGCTATACGCGACCTGCTCTACAGCGTACGCTATGCCAATACCCAGGTTATTTCGCACTGTAGCACTGTGTTATTAATATTTGACAAGGCAATATGGGATAAATACCAAAATTGGTCCAACTTTTCTGCGATCGTATATAATAAAACGTCGAATTTGACTTCCGCAATTAATTAAAAAACTTTTCTGAATGTTTTCGCAAATCATTATATAAATTACACAAGGCTGAACACAAATCCATTTTCAGAAATGATCCATCACATCGAATTTTTAGTAATTTGAGCATAAGGTTGCAAAAAGTGAGTATATGACCCTTTGTAGACGCGATTTCTCGAGAAGCTATAGTTTTGTTTCGTTTCTCTTTAATATTTTCGTAAATAAATATTTCTTAACCTTAAAAAAAAAATTCAAAAGCATTTCACGATATTTGTTATCGAAGCATTTTGAATAGACAGACTCGATAATAATAAAATAACAAAATTGTCTGTTGCCCAAAGGTACGCTCTGCAGGAAACGTGCAGGCTAGTAATATATATACAATTTCAAGAAAATTTTCAAAGAAACCCATTGCAAACTTTGGGGCAGCAATCGAATAATAGATATTTTGAAAAGGCGTATACAATTACTAAAAACAGTATATCTTAATTTAAAAAAATCGTAGAGTTTTTTGGCGTTGTTTATTTCAAAGTTAAGGAGTTTTACTTTCCGAAAAAAGGAATTTTTTTTTTGCAACTTTAAGCTCAAATTACCTAAAATTTTAATCTGTTGGACCATTTCTGAACACAATTGGAAAAGTCGAATTTCGTTGGCTTATGTTATTAAACTCTTCTTTTTTCATTTTGATTTCGGGTGAGTGCGTGAACCGTGGAGACTTATTTTATTAACAAAATTATTTGTTGCTCTTGTAGCAAAATATTCTTCGCTTAAGCTTACAATAATCACAGAAAACAAAATTCGAACTCTGAATCTCTCACTATCCTTGTATTATTAAGTCGTGGTATATTCTGACAAAAAAAAAATATAAACTGACCAATGCAACTCGCTTCGCTCAAAGCTTTCACTATGTCATCTTCACGCTTTGCTCATAGCACCGCCCACTCTGACATTAGCCTAAGTCTTTTTCGCTCTCTCCTTTCTATGTCTATTCGTTGTGGAAATCAGCTGTGTGGTCAGATGACGTCAAGTGTTGCGCTAATGCTGTTGTCTCCTATCTGTTTTTCGCGTCTTCCTTTGTGCTCCGATATTCTCGTTTGGAGCCTTTGCATGCAATTTCGTAAACAACATTTTGTTTTTGATGTTTGCTGAGTTTGTCCTTCGTGTTACTGAATTGTCTCCTTATATTCGTGTGTTATGTTTGAATGTTGGTTTGGCATAATTTTTGTAATTGATTGTTTGTTGTGTCTTTGTTTGTGAATTGTGTCTTTTGTTTCTTCATTTGGGTTTGGGGCGGGATTCGTTTTCGTGCTGTCTGTGATAAGTGTTTCGATCAATTGTCTGGGAAAGTTGTTCTTTAACAAGATTGTCTTTAGCTTAATGTATATTTCTGATCTATATATATGGTCGCTTAATGTGTATGCCTTATTAATCAAATTTTTAGCTGTGTTTATCTTCTGTGTTAGTGGCTGGTGCGAATGGAAACTTATGATGCGTCCTGATGCTGTGTCCTTAGTGTACCATTTAAGCAATAGTTTTCCTTCTTCTCTTCTTATTTTTTGTCTATTCTATTCTTCTTCTCTACTTCATTCAAGAATTGTATTCTTGGGTGTTGCTTGTTTAATGTCTCTAATATCTTCTCTTGTTCATTCTTTTTTATGATCCTAAATATATCATCTGCATATTTATATAGGTGTCTTATTTGTATATTTTGATTGTCTAGTTCCTCTTTTGTATCGTCCAATATTTTCTCAAGTACTACATTAGCTATGGTCGGTGATATTGGGTTTCCCATCGGCATACCAAATATTTGTGTGAAAAGTTCTTTTCAATAAGTATGAACTCTAAAATTTCCCTAAAATTTAGTCTTTGGTATGTTTGTGTGTATCAATATGTTCGTCCATTTTTCCATAATGTTCTTGACAGCTAATTTTACTGGTATATTTGTAAATAATGAGATGACGTCAAACGATACTAGTATCTCATCCTTTTCAATTTTTACAGTAGTCAAGTTATCTTTAAGTTGTGTCGCGTTTTGGATGTTATATGTATCAGAGACGATGTTTTTGATTATTGTTCCTACGTGTTTAGCTAATTTGTAGCATGGAACGTTTGTTGATAACGCGATCGGTCTCAGCGATGTGTCCTGTTTGTGAATTTTGGGTAGACCATACATTCTCGGTGAGTATCCGAATGAGCAGTACAGTCTCATTTTAAGCCTGGCATCAATAAAGTGTTGTTTGTAAAGATGATTCACAATGGTGTTGTTCTTCTTTATGAGTGTTTGTGTGGGATCCTTTCGTACTTTCCTGTATGTCGTCTTATCCTCGAAAAGTTTTTGCATCTTGTCCATGTACTCTCTTTTGTACATTACTACTGTCTTATTTTCTTTGTCTGCTTGTGTAATAATGATCTTGTCTTGGTGTTCCCTTATGAGTTGTTCTGTGTTCTTTGATATCGATAAAATTAGTTTATCTTTTTGATTTTTTTTTTTTAATTTTCCTAGTTTTTGTTCAGTATTATGGTCTGTGTAAGTTCTAATTCGTTGTTACGCTAGTTTTTGATCTTTTTCGAGATCTAATAAGTTCTGACTATTGAGAATCTTCTTAATAGTGTGGTACTGGTGAGTTTGGTTTTTGTTTATACTAAATATGTGTCTGTGGGTTTCTTTAATTTCTAGTTGTAGCGTTTATAACAAGAAATTTGTCTGCAATTTTGCCAGTTCTTTTTGTGTGTCGTGTAGTGTAAAGTTGTGTCTTAATCCTGACGTCTTTCCTTGGAGGTGCTTGGGAACGATGTTAAAGCCCTTGCACTGTAGCAGGTACTTTAGTAGCCCCCGTTGCTTAGCTAAGCTTCTTTGGCATCTAAAATAGTTTTTAACATATCTTACAGTGTCGTCTCCATATGTAGTGCGTATGTATTGGATGTATCCCTTCATGTTTGCAGCTTGTTTAATGGTGATGAAGTCCGGTATACCCTCCGGTTATGATTTGTGTGTATTGTGATGAGTTTGATAAATTGTTGTGTTTAATGTATGGGTTGTAATGGCCGTTTTTCCTCTTCCAAAATAAAAATTCACATTTTATTTATATACCCTTGCAAAGGGTATTATAATTTTGCCCAGAAGTTTGCAACGCATAGAAATATTCATTTCCGACCCCATAAACTATATATATTCTTGATCAGGGCGACGAGCTAAGTCGATTGAGCTTTTTCCGTCCGACTGTCTGTCCGTCTGTCCGTCTGTCTGTCTGTCCGTCTGTCTGTCTGTCTGTCTGTCCGTCTGTCTGTTTCTACGCAAACTAGTCTCCCAGTTTAAAAGCTATCGAGCTTTGCACAGAACTTTGCACAGAGTCTTCTTTTTACTGCACACTGCTAATATGTCGGAACCGACCGGATCGGATGACTATATCTTATAGCTGCCATAGGAACTATCGGTTGCAAAGTGGGTCTTTGTGAAAAAAACTTTTTTGTTTTTAATGTAAACGCCTCCCGCTTCAGCAATTATTGGTTTTATACACTTTTACATAGATTTGGAAGTTTTGGTAAAAATCGGATGATTTCGGTGAACATTTTATTTCACGTTCGGGACCGGTCAATTGGCCGCCTAGATCGTGCGATTTAACGCCTTAAGACTATTGTTTGTGAGACTATGTTAAAGCTCATGTCTATACAGACAAGCCCGCTTCAATTAACGCATTGGAAGACAAAATTGAAGCGTTTATTCGTGAGATACCGGCCGAAATGTTGGAAAGAGTTTGCCAAAATTGGACTAAGCGAATGGACCATTTCAGGCGCAGTCAACATTTGCATGAAATAATCTTCAAACATTAAATTATATGGACCGTACTATCGATTCAAATAAAGATTTCATACATTTTTCTAAATTTTATGAGTTTTTTTTTTTTTGAAAAACTTTCCTATAGCTCTTAAAAATCACCCTTTAGTATGATCACTGATCAATTTGATACGAAATTGACAATATAAACCCTTAATAGCTTCTAATATAGCCCCCGGAATCAAAAGTAATACATACATATGGGCTAATCCTGCGTTGCGGACGTTACATTTGTACGCAAATTTGCTTCTTAAAATTGACACAGCTGGCGTCCACTTTGGTATATTTGAAATACTTTTGGTGCAAAATGCAGTTCTTTGGGAGTACTTTCAAACCTAATTTAAGATAATAGGTTATCTGTTTTTGAAAAAAAGTTATGCTTGTTTAAAGTTCCGTTGCGGACGTTACAAAAAATGGAAGTCGACTTTGAGGCTTATGAGCATTTCCACATTTTTTAGCGAACTTTGCATAATAAACAAAAAAAGGTCTAATAACAAAAAATTTAGTAGAATATATGACCAATTCAACCCAGCTTTCAAAAGAATGATAAGTGGTCCCGTTATTAAAATATCTTAATTTTTGTGCTCTTGCGGACGTTACGTTGCGGACGTTACACTTTTTCCATTGACCCAAATAGAATAAAAAAAAAAATTTTTTTTCATCCGATTGACTTGAAACTGGGTTTGTAAGCTTAGTACGCGAAATAGTTCGACACGTGTTTTCCAGATTTTGAAAAATCCGCCCACGAGGAAAATTTCCGTAAAATTCTGCTTGCAAAAAAGTTATTTTTCATCCGATTGCACATTAGGTCAAACATCCCCTTTATCTGTGCAAAAGTGATAATAATCAAAGTGTCGTTTTATTTTTGTTGTTGTTGGTTTTTAATAGAAAATGTTTCAAAAAAATGAATCGTGATGTCTGTTTGTCCAAAAGATTACTGTTACACAGCTGTGCGTCAAAGTCAATCGTGCAATTTTCTCTAAATATGTGCCGCGGGTTAGTTTTGCTTGAAGTTTTAGGCGTAGATTGTGATATGGAAAATGGAAAATGAAGAGACACAAAGATAAGGTAAATAAAACGTTTGATCAAAACCAAGAAACCGGGGAATTTCAAAACCCCGGAACTCAAAAAAAAAACAAAGCGCGACGATTTTCGTTTACGAGTAATTTATTTTTGTAGGTAACTATAAAAAAACGTTTGTTTGAAAATGGGAATGCAAAGGAAAATGATCCGTTTTAAACTGGAAAACAAAGGTCATTTCGAAAAAAGGAGAGACACAACCAGACAAAATTTATTGCTTAGATCAGCTCAGAACTGAAAAGTCTCACAGAAGATAAACATCTTTTGGACCAAAATCGTGCTTGGCAAAAAATTCGCATATCAAAAAGTACCACCGTTGTTGGACGTCCACGTCCCATCAGGCCAAATCAGAATTTGGAAAAGAAGAGCCGCAGAACTTGCCAAAAAACGATACTAATCCCGTCGGCACACACACACTCGAAACAAGGTGAGCCGATTTGGCTGCGTCCAAAGAAAGTATGGAAAGCCCAACAAGCCGTAAAAAACGCAATATGCATAAAGACCCCCAATTCCACTTCTGCGGATGAAGATTGCTTTCGATAATTTTTCAAAAGACCAGTATAACAATGCGCAACGATGGCAAATTAAGAAACTGCGACATATATCCACCTGCAGTAAAATTACAGCAGACAAATTGAAATCAGGGTATAATAGCAAATGAGGCCCGCAAAATTTTGTTGCATCTATTTTACAACGAAAATTGTGATCAAAAGAGTTTTTCAAGTTTTTTCGATTCAAATTATTCAAATTAAATAGACGCTTACAAAAACGAAAGCGTTCCACCTTCCACCTGAAGTCATCAACTATTATGTTGCGCGATGCCAGGAAGATCTTCAAATTAGCATAAAGACGAGAAAACTAAAAAGTGAAGAGAATCTTTTTGATTTATGTTTAGAAAATGAATAAGATTTAAGCGATTAATAAATGTTTTAAAATATAAAAAAAATGGAGGGTTAATTTTAATTTTGGTCGTTATGGGTTAAATTCTTTTTCTTACAAATTTATTCTAACTTATGATATTCTTACAGGTTTTAGCTTAAATGGCACGATTTTGTAGTGGTTATTAATTTCGCACAGAAAAAGTGGTCATTTGACCTATAGTGGATTGTCTTGAAATTCAGTTTGTAATGATTAAACTCGAATTCATTTGGGTTTTCATTTTCCGATGTTGGAAATTCCGATTTTTATCGATATTTATTAATTATTAATATTAATATTATTTAAACACACTTTTTGTTACTTTGAGGTTATGTTTTTCGGATTCTCGACAACCTAGAGCAATTTAGAGCCCAGATTCCGACTCAGCAGGCAATAATCCATTATAGACACGTATTTCCATCTCATATTAAAAAAAAAAATTTTTAGTATTTTCTTGCTTTTTTTAAAAATATGTGTAATAAAGGTATATTTTTTTTTCATCAGTTTAAAGGGCATAAAAAACTCTGTTTATAAAGTAAGTTTGGATAACCGAATTATTAAAATTTATTCTGTTCAATTAAAAAAACCCAATTTTCCGTTGCGGACGTTACACACAGTAATCCGATTTTTAGTTTAAATTTTTAATATATATAAGATATCCTACAAATATAATGAGTACCTTAAATTAAAGGAAATGAAACAAACTTTAAGTTTTGCTAAGCGGAAAATACTATAACGACTGTTTTTACCATTTTTGTGACCAATAGAATTAATAGAAGCAAGAGGAAGGTGTAGGTATGCCTCTGCCAAGAGCAGACAAACCAACGTAGAACAATATTGCTTACATATGTTGAAGCTTGAATATGTACCCTATTATTCCATTAACAAACATTTGGATTTTGGACAACTTTAAATTTCAACCCTTGGTTTAAAAATTTTCGGATTAGCCCATATGTGGATACATGACTGCCAAACGGTCGGGATCGATATAATAATGAAAGTTAGTGTTATTACTAATTAGAAATGAAATGTTCTTACCTGATTTATTTGATCATCAACAATGCTATTATAAGCAGCTTCAGCAATGGCAAATACATGAGGTTCTAATGTACCCAATTTGCATTTGTGATATTTTTGAACGTGTTCCTTAAAATAAAATGTATAGACATGTTTTAGCAAGCGAAAATTTTAACAAGTTAGAAAGTCGGTCAAGTCCGACTGTAATATATGACGGATAGTACAGCCAAACAGTGTTTTTGGTGCAGGTCTATTTTTATCTGATTATGTTAATAGGTTGCACTGAAAAAACTGGATCATTGGTTTTCTTCTATCTGCTCTTGTTTCGCTTTGGCACTCTACGATTTATGGAGACCACACTAGGCATAAATATGTGAGTTTATGAACTAATTGCGATAAAGTAAATATTTATGCCTTTTAAAAAAATCAAAGGCGATATATAAGTCCAGCGGAAAGTGTCTAATTTCGTCCTTAATGGGAGACATATGATCTAATTTTGTGATTTTTATGGCATTTTAAATCTATTTATTAGGCAAAGTAATGGCATGTTTAAGACGAATTTTCATATTTAAATTTATGGAAGGAAAACTAGATTGTAAGTAAAATTTTTTTCCTGTCCAAGGGTATAAAAATATGATCTAGAATACATTTTAACGTCCAGGCTGAACCAAGACATACTGAATCACTTTTTGGATCAATAAGAGCAAAAGGTGGTCTCCATGACCATCCCAGTCCACTTCAATTTAAGCTTGGTATGGAGATACCCCCTAAATACCTGCGAAATGAAAAAGTCCATATAAAAAAAAATGATTTCGCACGGATTTCGCAAGTTGCTGTTTCGTAAGTTGGTATGGAGTTCACGCGCGAAGTTGGCATATCGATATCACAGCGTCGCCACCCGACGTCAACGTGTCACCCGATAGGAAAGTGAAGAGAGATGATTTCGAAGGTGTGAAATATATGTAAAACATATTTTTCGTGCTCTACATGGCGGTAGACACTCATATACATACAAGTGTTGTAGTGCGGAGTTTTTAAATGAGTAGGACAACTATACAAAAACATTAAAAAGGCTGAACATCTTTTCATTGGAGGAAAAGGTGATAGCGGCTTGACAAAAATGATCTGTAAAAGGATTGATATTTATTGAGTTTATCCCGAGGGGGAGGTGTGTGATACAGGTTTACTCGATTAGGGATAATTATTTTATTTCAGACAATATTTCAGAAGGTTAATTTAAACTTAAAGTAGTGCTGATGTGCTGCTCGTGCAAGAGACGCCGACTCAATGCTTCTTCTTCTCTCTCGTCTCTTTTGCCATTCGCTGGGAGATAATGTACCCGTTCACACTACACAGCTTCGCTGTTAAAAGACCGTTTACACCACAAGTTTAATTATGCTATTCACAATTGATTGTTTTTGCTAGGAGATCATTGCAACGCGGCTTGGGCTTCGTTAAAGGACAGCGCCACCGTTCGCTGGCGGCGTCCTAAGCACGCCAAGAGTTAAAGCGGTGGTGGAGTATCCATCGCAACGATGTGAAGTGGCAGTTAGCTCCACTTGTGTCGTTTTTGACCAAATTGTCGGCACAAGGTATGTGTTCCATGCATATGAACAAATAAGTGCTCATTCTCTTTTCAAGAACCTTAGCTCCTCGAACGAAAGGGGTGATGATGAGGAACTTGGTCCAGCACAAAGTGATTGAATTGTGAACGACGGCGATTCCGTATGTCGACCGGATGAGCAGCAGAACTTTTCAATGGTCAGACGTGGGACTTCTTTGTCGCCTCAAGTCGTGGACAACATCTTCTAATCTATGATATTGCATTATAACTACATAACGTCGAGGTGAAATGGCCACAACAGTCGATTCTGCCATTTCCCTAGTCGTGTCCAAAGAGCACCAATTGCCAATTGGAGCAAATGATTGAAAAGTTACAAATAAAGGTAACGATGAACCTACAAACGATTTATTTTTTTTGCGATTTATTTAAGTTATACAACTGCCTCCACATAGATCTTCACAGGAAGTAAGGATTAAACAAACACTGCCGAACCCTAGGTGTCTTCACTAAAGTTTCTTACAAATCACATAAAACTATTGCTGCAACTATTGCATCATTAAAGGCCACCATAAATGTTCGCTGTAAATTAGTTTAAATTGTCCCGCCAAATTAAATTTGAAAACAAAGCAACTAGAGATGAGCGACTTATTTCGCACTTGCTATCGACGAAATAATGTGCAGAGATTTCGCACACTTTTCGGAAGTATCTCCATACCAAGCTTTAAGAACAGACTGCGAAAATTTTTTATGGGTATGAAGTCCTTCATATAGGTTAGCTTTTTTAAAGTAATATAGGTTTGTGGTGGCCTTATTAATGTGGTAATATTATTGTGATCTATGTTAATTAGATATTATGTAGTTAAGCAATTATAATATACTTATAAGAAACAGAAATAAAAATAAAATAATCATAAATTTTGCAGTAGACTTAGCCAATAAGTCTGATCAGTTCTCAGGCCTTGACACGTCTCGGTTTTTCGAGCTGAAGGAATGAACAGAAGACGAACTGGAGTATGGAGCTAGCTATATAATTCACAAATTAAATCTTATTGATCCAATGATGCCTCATTTAAATTGGTCGATCAAATTTCCTACGGAAAACTCAAGAAGCCATCAAACCTTCTTTAAGACGAATTTGAAGATATATTATATAAATTGCACAAACACACTTTTCAGAGCCAAAATTACGTCCTAACTTCGTTACTCAAAACTTCTGAAAATTGTTCGATACATCTTAAAATAAGAGACCTAAGATTTAGAATTAAAATTTTAAATTATAAACTATAACAAACAAAATAACTAACAAAAACAAGTAAGAGTGTTGTGGTCGAGTGCCCCAACAGCAAAATACCCTGTCCCAATTATTGTGGTACCTATAGCTTTGAATTCCATTTATTTAAAAATTTATTTCAATAAATGGGCAGGCGCACTTGCATATCTTCGGTGTTTTTGCTCGGATCTCATAATGGTACACAGAATATATAGATGTTAGGCCTAACTGAATATATATTAAGTCACTAGGTTCAATCTAAAAATTGTAGATCTGACAGTTTTTCGCGGTTAGAAGAAGATGGAGGAGGAATTTGCCAAACCTGGAGCAAACTTTATCTGGGTACGGTGTACACCTACATACATGCAAAAATTTGTGGCTCTACCTCTTATAGTCTGTGAGATCCACGCGTTCATACAGATAAAAAGACAGTTTTTCGCTGTTTAAAGATGTAAGAGGAGGAATTTTCAAAATCTGAAACAAACTCGATGTGGGTACAGTATTCACCTACATACATGCCAAAAATTGTGGCTCCATCAATTACAGTCTCTGAGATCGACGTGTTCATAAAGACAGACAGACGGACATGGCTAAATCGACTCGGCTGTTGATGCTGATCAAGAATATATATACTTTATAGGTTCGGAAATGCTTCCTTCTCCCTGTTACATACGTTTGCACAACTTCATTATCCCCGTTTTCCCATTTTTAATGGGAACAGAGTACAAAAATATATATATTTGTCTTAAATTTTTGCCTTTTATTTGAAATACCATAGCAAGCGTTTGGGTCGTGGTGTAAAAATGCCTTCAGAACACAACAAAATCAGGCTCCACCCAGCATGTTTAAGGTGAAAACCAAACTGACAGAAATTATGCTATCCCTTTTAATTACTGTAATAGTAGCTTTAGTTTCACATGGGCTTACCATGTGATGTCCTCAAATGTGTCCTTAAAATTAAGTCGAGCGCGGTCGGTCTGAATGTATCCAAAATTCTTTAACGTAATATTGCCAAAAATCTTAAACTATCTGTCTCATTTCCTACGTCAACATTTCCGGAAAATTGGAAAATTGACAAAATAATCTCTGTTCCAAAGGCAAATAATGATTACATGCCAATATCCATTCTGCCCTTCTTTTCTAAAGTGTTCGAGCATTTAATGTTACAACAGATATTCAAGTTCTTACCCAGTGTTAAACAATATGCAATCTGGCTTTCTGAAGCAAAGAAGCTGCATCACAGCAGTTTTAAATGTTACTGAAGATATTCGAAGGCAACTTGATAACAGCCAAGTGACTTTGCTCACATTACTAGATTTTAGTAGGGCTTTCGATGTAGTACAACACGACAAAATGTGCACAAAATTAAGCAAGTTCTTCAATTTCAATGACATAAATTCAATGAAATTTACTAACTCAGCAGTTTTTACCAGGCGCTGCGAAATAAGGCCCCAATGAAATAAGGCCCCAAAAAAAAAAATGAAATAAGGCGCCAAAAATTTATATGGAAAACAAAAACAACGATTTTTTCCCAAATTTGGGGTGTTATTTCATTTTTTGGAGATTTATTTCCTAAATAAAATTTCAAAATGAAATAAGTCCCCAAAAGAAGAAATGAAATAAGGCCCCAAAAATTAGGTTTGCGGTCTTATTTCATTTCGCGGAAATAAGACCCCAATTTTTAAAATGAAGTTTTTGGGGTCTTATTTCATTTCTCTTATTTTTGCTGATATATGAAAAAAAAAAGTCCAATAACTCCAATAACGGTTAATTTTCTTATCTGCCTGCGTTTTCTGACTTAGTATTTGATGCATTTTTGTACAGATGTGCAAAAGTACCGTTTTACAATTAGTTCAGTGATAAGCTTTTGAGTATGTTGATCAGTTTAGTGATTTGCATTGTGTAAAGCAGACGTTCAAGTGCGAGATAAAATTATAGAGTGCGAAAAAATTGTTCGATTACGGCGAACTGGAAATTTGTTCTACGTCAGAGAACAGAAAATGCTGTTTTTTGACGAGGTAATTACATTGTCTATCTTAAAAAATCTTAGCGCTGTTTTTGTTTATATTTCATTATTATTTCATTATGAAATAACACCCCAAATTTGGGGCCTTATTTAATTTTTTTTGGGGGCCTTATTTCATTTCAGTGGGGCCTTATTTCATAATTTAAATTGGGGTATTATTTCATTATGAAATAACTCCCCAAATTTGGGGCCTTATTTCATTTTATCGTTTGGGGACTTATTTCATTGGGGACTTATTGCCTGCAGCCTTTTTACCAACTGATATCAGACTATCAATTGCTAAATGTACCTGACACCCTCGCTGTGCTATGGTACAGAAATATTTGGAAATTGCGACTTGGCTTCTCAGCGGAAACTAACAGTGGCATACAATAATATCGCCAGATTTGGGTACAATGTTGGAAGAAGAGAGCATATATCCAGTTTCGCCAAGCAAATCCATCAACTAAATTTTAAATCTTGGACCGACTTTAAAGACCAATGGTTTTGCCACAAATCATCTCTACATAAGATCCAAGCTACTTATTTGATAAATTAAAACAAAAAGATAAAAGGCCAAAATCGCGCCATAATTCAGCGGAGCACTGTAGCAAAAATGTTGATACCATCTTTTTAAGAGGATTAAAGTATTACAAAAAAAGTTAGAATTATTTAGTGAATTGTTTTTTTTTTTTTGAATTAAAATTATTGTGGCAAGCTAACATTATCACAGAGACATCACAAAAACTAGATTTTTATAATTGAAAAAAATAAATAGTTTAATTTCAAGATGCTAAAAGTAAATTTATATAGCTAAATAAGTAATCAAACATAGCAGCCACAGCAAATTGTTGTCTAGCGACAATATTGTATCTAGCGAAAACAATTCTGCCGACTGCTCTGCCTTCAGCAGCAATTTATTGTGCGGCGAGTTCAACAACTGTCTATCTCGCTCTCACACATTTAGATTCCCATTAGAGCAAAATTGTTGCTAGAAATTGTCGGTAAAACAAGCAAGTGTCATTCCAGCCTTACTTATAGAAAAGTATTTTCAAAGGGCATAGCAGAATAAGCATACAAAATCTGCCCCCAATTTGATCAGAACCAAACTTAAATATGTTGTTACCATCAATGAGAAACTTACTCTCCTAAATTTGTAGTCTTCTAATAGCTATTGGAGTAGAGTTATGAGGGCGGAAAGATAAAACAAAAAACTCGTTTATCTTAAGAACCGCTTAACCGATTTGGATGGGTTTAATATATGTTGTAAGTGTCCACAGCACAATTCAAAAAATAATTTTTCCACATTTATATTACCAATTCTTTGTTCCCATTAAAAAGGGGAAAAATGGGATCATGATGTTGTGTAAATGTATGTAACAGGGAGAAGGAAGCATCTCCGACCACATAAAATCAGAGCGGGCAAACAAACGAAACGAAACGTTTCTGAATCGTTTCGTTTCGTTCTTTGCACAGAGCGAAACACAAACAAAACCCGAGAAAAGTAACTGTTACACAAAATGAGTTCTGTTCAGTTTGCGTTCGTCAACGCAAACTAAACGTAAAGCGAAATGCTCTCATCTTGATTTGCGGACAAAGGGAATCGGAACGATATGCAACGAGCGCAAATAGTTCGGAAACGTTTGCTGCTCTATTTGTATTTGTATTTGTATTGTTGTTTTTTTCTGTTGCTTACTTCTTTGTTTTTCTCAGCTTTGTTGTTGTCGTTCCGAAACGTTTCAAGGCAGTGCAGCTTTCGGAAGAACAATATTCCAATCGTTTCGTTTGCGCTCTTCGGCAATATAAAGTTAGTGGTTTCGTTTTCCCTCACTAGAGTAACAGCTACAAAACAAATGAATCGTTCCTTGGCTTTCGCGAACGGTTCGTTAAACGTTTCGTTTGTTGGCCCGCTCTGCATAAAATATATATATTCTTGATCGGCATCAACAGCCGAGTCGAGTTAGCCATGTCCGTCCGTCTGTCTGTCTGTCTGTCTGTCTGTATGAACGCGTCGATCTCAGAGACTGTAATAGATAGAGCCACAAGTTTTGGAATGTATATAGGTGTATACTGTACCCACATCGAGTTTGTTTCAGATTTGGAAAATTTCCCTCTCCTCCATCTTTAAACAGCGAAAAACTGTCTTTTTCTCTGTATAAACGCGGAGATCTCACAGACTATAAGAGTTAGAGCCACAAATTTTTGCATGTATGTAGGTGTATACTGTAGCCACATCGAGTTTGTTTCAGATTTCGAAAATTCCTCCTCCATCTTCTTCTAACCGCGAAAAACTGTCAGAGCTTCAATTTTCAAGTTTTAGCCTAGTGACTTAATATATATTCAGTGAGGCCCAACATCTACCTATTCTGTGTACCACAATGAGATCCGAGCAAAAACACCGAATATATGTACATAAGTGCTGAAATAAATTTTAAAATAAATGGAATTCAAAGCTATACGAACTACATTACTTGGGACAGAGTATTTTGCTGTCGGGGCACTCGACCGCAACACTCTTACTTGTTCTTTTTTGATTATTACGCAAAATTTTATCATCTTTCAAGTTGCATTTAAACTTTCTTCAATATCTCAAAAAAATAAGACTATTTTGGCGCGGAATTTGCTTTAGTCGCCACAACGTGCATCGTCCAGCTGAAGAAGCTCGCACATTTCGATTAACTTTCTGCCCTTTCCATCTGGGAATGTATCTTTTGCATTACGCTGCGTATTTGGAATGTTGGAGACCACATGGGCTTGCGTAATGACCTGTTCCGTTCCAATGCGAGCATTGCAGTCTCCCACTTCATGATTATATTTTCGCAACCCGATACCATGCAAGTCATAAACTGCCTCGAAATCTTGATCCCATCTGCTACAGTTTATATAGACCGACAGAATACATATGTTCTCCTGTGCCAAGTTAATTTCGATAACGAAGACTTCTGCCTTTTGAATAATTTTAGACACATTGGCATGGTGGAGTTCTTTTATAATAAGTTCTCTTCTTCATAAATGTTTCGAAAAGCATAAATATGTCGTGTTCGTGAACAGTGTCTTATTTCCTAAGCCAGCTACATTATATGCTAATATTTTATATCTCCTATTACAATGATATGATTGACTTATATCTAAGGATGAAGTGTTACGAAATCTTAGTTTTTTGGTACGCTTTCAATGCTTGCAAGAACCGTTTGAAATCTGGTGTCAACGCAAAATGATTCTCCATAAATCTGTTTTAGTTTTGTCGTTGCAATGTCGTTATTACACATTAGTTCAAGTGCATTGTTCCAGTAAAACCAGCTACCGTCGATGATCATCCGATCGTTTCGCACAGAAACTTTTTTTCACTGGTCATGGGCAAGTAGATCTTTTCTTAACTTTAAAAGAACCCGCTTGTGCACCCTACGTTCACCATTAAGATCCCTTTCAACGGAGATTTGGCTTCCAGCAAGAAAATTTAGTGCTCCTCAGTATTTGTTGCGCAGCTTTCACCGACGAAAGTTCCACTAGCACCACCATTTTTCCTCCGCTTTCTGAGATTTTTTTTGCAGTGTCAACCTCGATCCTTTCTGTTATTTTCAATTTCTGTTTACATAAGCCATAAGCCGCAGGAATTGCTTTCAATACTTTCACTCTCCACCTTGCTGATTCTCCACCGTTAACTATTCTACTTTCGATGCCAGGTCGGAGACATTGGCCTGAATCGCATCTATTTTACTGGCTATAACGTTTATATCCGATTTTGTTGCCACGTCCTTCAGCTTATTGTCGAACATAGCTTCTAGAATCGACTTTAGGTCCCCGATCGGAATATTTCCCTGATTTACATCTCTGACGTCCGGAGAGCTGTTGTTTCTACACCGCTTGTTGCTGGGCGTGCTTATTCCTTGTTCAGCTGCCCCTCAACATGGCTTAAGTCTTGGGTATCGTTAGGTAGAGGAGATCTCTTGCAAGTCATTGTAACGTATTCAATTTCAAAATTTAAACTGTAACCGTTTTCCCTTGTACGCGTCTTTCACTAGATGGCGCTACTCGTTGTAAATATGTAGTGCGCTTTTCTGGGTGAAAGCTCCTTATTTTTCGCTTTACAACACAAGTCGTTCTTAATGCGTAATCAGCTGGTTCAGTCGACGTAAAAAAAGAAAGAAAATGTGTTTCAATCAAAATCTCACCGCGAAAATTTGTTGTTGTTGTCGGATATACTAGACTAGAAAGTTTGTTCGTCTGCGTGTAGAGTTGCCAGGAGTTCCATTACCGTTAACATCATCATTAATAATATATGTCTACCAAAATTATTTATTGCGATACTCCTGTAGACAATATAGAACGGGATATTAACCTAGGTTTCACCTTCAACAAAACTCTTTTTTGGACTGATCACATTAATAAAGCCATTGGAAAAACCTATGGCAAGTTAAGGCAATTATTTATTACGCAGCAATACGTACCAACTAAACTTCAAATGAGAATTGCAAAAACCTCTCTTATTCCTTATTCTTATTTTTTTAAGGGGAATACCATAGCAACATATTAAAAAATTATTTTGGATATTTTGAGCGTAACTTGGTTAGAATCATATAAAAACAGCCAACTCTTCTAATTATTTTTTTTCTGAGATGAGTTTCGGATTTAATCTCTTAAATTTTAAGTGTTTTATCTCTTTATATCTTTTACCATAGCAACATTTTAATATTAATGTTAGATATTTTGAACGTAAACTTGGTAATCATATCAAAACAGCCAATTTTTCTTTTTTTAAGTTTTTTTTTTTTTTTTTTTTACGATAAATTAATATATACAAGATTCTATCGGTCTATCTTGTATAATATACAAGGTCTATCGTGAAAGTTCCAGGTCTATCGTGAAAGTTCCATCACTAGGCTGTGTATAATTTGTGCTCCCGGGAAATTTCAAAAATTAAATTAATCAAAGGTATGTCAAGTTGCCCAAGTTGTTTCACGTTACTGGATGACCATAGATGAAATTCTGACGCAACACAAATTCATCTTCTGGCAGCGAAGCACCCAAGTCCAATACCAACAAAAGCAGTAAGTCTCAAGACAACAACAACCGCCAAACCTACTGAGCATTCAACACAAAAAGTGCATGCTTGGACTATGGACTCCAGCTTATATTCAAGCGCGCACGACATAAGAACGAGGGAAAGGTAGAAAGCACGCAACAAGTTCATTGGCAGCATAAAGCGTCACTGCAAAGTTGTGGGTGAAAGCATTGGCTTTGTCTGCACTATGCAATAGATTCACATTTGTTATAGCATACCTTCAGGCGGAGTCTTTTTATTAAGCTAAATGCAGAGAACCGGCTTTAGGGGAGAGCGGCCAAAAATACTTTTGTTGAGGTAGGGACTTGAAACTTGGCAAAATTTTTTATATTTATCCTAAAATATATGTAAAATCAGCCAAATCGGACAACTATATCTATAGCTGCCATATGAACAATCGGTCTGATATTCAGTTTTCATATGAAAAACTTTTGTTTTCTACAACAAAACTTTGGAAATTTTCGTATATAACCTGGGAAACTTCAGTAAAAATCTGGATACATAGGTTATAGCTGCCATAGGAACAATCAGTGTAAAACGAGTTTTTGCCGGAAAAACTATTTCGCCTAAAATATAATGACAGAAATGATACATATATTTGACAAAAACGACCATAAAAAATCAATTTTTTAAATTTTAGTTTACCTTAATTTTGCATATATGTGAAGTAACAATTCAAAAACATACAAGAATGTTACAAAAAATCTCAAGTTCGTCCAGTAAATCAAAGCTGATTTAGTAGCTTGGACTTTGGTTTGCTTGAGTTGTCTTTGACCCGTATAAGGATCAGAACTTAAAAGTATCTGCAATAAATCGATTCGTCAGGACCGAAATTTTCCGCATGGTTTATAATTATGTCTTTATTTTGTATGTAAACGTGAAAATTGGCATCATAAGTGGCTCAAGGAAATAATGAGCTATTGTTTTAAAGAAAAGAATATAAACAAAAACATAACAAAAAATAACAACAAATGACAACACAAACCAACAAACGGCAAAAAAACAACACACAAGAAGCACGTGTTTTTTAAATTGAGGTTAGGTTACCTTTCGTATATGCAAGCCGTACGGCCCACGGCACTTGAATTAAACTTTCTTATATTCTAAAATACCTAAGAATATTATACAAAAAGATTTGTTCACCCCAAGAACCCCTTCAAATAAAACTCTAACCAAACAAAAAAGGCAAATAAAATTACAATTATGTTTGTTTTGAAGAGGACAGATAGAGCAAAACAAAAAGATGAATAAATTCAAATAGCTAGACCAATTATAAAAAGAATTGCTAAATTTAAAGTCAACATTTTGACTTTGGTTTTTTATTTTTGGCCTACGGGCGGGACTGAACGCCACCAAATGCATCTGCCGACATTGGCCAAGGCACATCTTGTATCTCTATACCCTCAGTCACAGGCGCAAAAAGGCTCCTCAGGGAAACGTCGCCAGATGCAAGATTAGAGGAAGCGTGCGACACTGTTGGGACTATGAAATTGACGGACCTGATGGGTGTTATGTCTTCGCTTTTGGACGAAAAGTTTAAAAAGGTGGCATCCAAAGAGGATATTTTAGACGTCAAAGCGAATATGGCAGAAATGGCAGCAAAAGTGGAACACCTAACGGAGGAAAACAACTTTTTAAAAGCCGAAATTCAGGAGCTACGTAGCCAGAAACAGGATGAATCAATTCGTCCTTTGAGAGTTGAAGATAAGGTTAAAAAACTAAACGTGATTTTTAGAGGACTGGGTTCGCACAAATACCCTGTGGAAGCAATCAAGTCGGTAGTGACACAGAAGCTAAAGCTAAAGTCGGATTTTGTCATCGAGTCAGCTAGGAAAAAAAAACGAAAAAGGTACCAAAATGACTGTTTTGGCGAAATTCGAGTCAATGACCACTGCACAATTAGTCTTAAAGCAATCCAAACTGCCTAAGGGGTCGACAATCTACGTTGAGAAGGATCTTAACAGCATACGGCAGTTGCAAAAAGTGCTATGCTCACACTTAGGTCGTAGATTCTGGCATCGAGTTCCAACAAAAAAGTACTTGTACGCGATGACAGGCTTCCTATAGAGGATAAATGGTTCTACTGGAATACCCACGACGAGCTTATGCATAATGGGCAGCCTGCAGAAGAAACTTTGATAGAAATATATGGTCAAGACTACAGCTTCAACACAAAATATGAGGATTTAGCTCGCAGGGCAAGTGGTCAAGCAAAAAACTAACTACCCATCAAATCCAGCACATACAAAATAAAAATGATTCTTGTAGTTTTAAAATATTAGCATATAATATAGCTGGCTTAGCAAATAAGATACTATTTAAAGTTTGTTTTGAATTTGTCTCGTCCTATGATATTTTCGTACTTTTTGAAACTTTTGTCGACCAAAATGAAAATCTATTCGACGCATACTTCCCAAACCACCAACTCCAATGGATACCAGCGACAAGAAATTCGACTCGGGGAAGAGCTAGTGGCGGAAGCCTTTATGGAATAAAAAAATGTCTTCTTCAAAATGGCCAGTGCAAGATTGATCGGATTTGTGATACACGGGTGATCGAGGTGGTTGAGAACTTGAATCGTTGTATATTGTTCCAGTTTATATAAATTGCAATCGATGGGAGAGAGATTTTGAAGCGGTATACGAATTGGGAATGGTTTCTGGACTAAACAACGTCATGATTATTGGAGACTTTAATGGAGACTCTGGGCGAACACGTATCGCAATGCAAAGGACTCAATTATAGATCGAAAAGGCCTCAAAGTAATCGAGATGTGTAAAACGCTGCAGATGTCGTTGCTGAATGGGTGATGAATTTGGAGAGTACACGTTTATCAGAGGCGAATCGAGATCAACAATTGACTACTGTTTGATTCAATGATGATGGCATGATCTAGTATCTGACATGAGCATACCAGTGTAATGCGGCCAGAAAATTATCTTTCGCTTGTCTACGTACGCTAAGAAAAAATTATAGCAAGTCAGCTAGAACTCAATATAGAGACGCAGTATCGAATTTCAAAAGACTATGCAAGCTCAAGAAAATCAGCTTTTATCAAAATTTAGAAATTTCTTTAGACTGCACAAACAGTAGTCGCACATTCTGGTCACAAATAAAACAAATAATATAAAAGTGGATTCATCGGCACTAGCTAGCTACTTCAAAGAACTGCTCTATATAAATACAAGATCGAGAATCGGAAATAAGCTACGCTATGCCCCTTAAGATATCGCACCATCTTGACCAGCCTTTTAAAGTTCAGGAAGTACGGAGTGCACTCCTTGGCCTTAAGGACAATAAAGCTCCAGAAGAAGATAGGGTCTCCGTCGAGTTTTTCAAAAGTGCCTCACCAACCTTTATTGAACTACTGTCACTTGCCTACGACCATATTTTCAGTACCGGTGCCTTCCCAGCATCATTTAAGAAGAGCTTGATATTTCCAATTTACAAAAAAGGAACTCAAACGGAAGCCAGCAACTAACGAGGTATCTCGTGTCTAAACGCAGTTATGAAAGTTATCATATGCTTTATAGACTTTAAGGCGGCCTTTGATACGGTCAATAGACGAAGCCTCTTCTACAAACTGAGCAACCTAGGTCTATCCTCCAAAATTCTCAAGGCTTTACAAAATCTATATGACGACAACATTGCAACCGTGTGGGATGGATCAAAACTGTCGGACTGGTTTGAAACGAATACCGGAGTTAAGCAAGGCTGTCTTATTAGTCCACTACTTTTTTCGCTCTATATCGACGATATTGGAAAAATCCTGCCAGGCGGCGTTACCTTTGGCGGCCTAACCTCTAAAACGCTGATGTAAGCTGACGATATGTGCATCCTAGCGGAAAGTTCGCAAATGCTTCAAAATATGCTAAATGCTCTTGGAAGCTACTGTGAGCTATAAGGCTTGCAAATAAAAACTGACAAATCTAAGGTTTTGTCTATAGGACCTCGGAGAAGCAGGCTAAGAAATGGGGAGTATCTGCACATAAATGAAAGAACGTTAGAGATAGTGCGGTCCTACAAATATTTGGGCGTCACAATATCCGATAACATGAACTTCTCGGATCACATAAAAGGGAAGCTTGAACAAGCAAAAATTGCAATAAACACTACATGGAGGACATTGCTTAGTAAAAACAACGTGAAGCCAAGTTGCAAATATAAGATGTTCCAGGCAACTGTAAGAAGCATCATGTGTTATGCCGCTGAAATTTGGGGATTTCTCAGATTCGACGATGTTGAACGTTTGTTGACTTTTTTCATCAAAAAAGTATTCAGACTACCGCCGAATACGCCAAATTACGCGATTTATATTGAAACTGGCTTTCCAACTCTGTATACTTATACACTGCAACTGCATTTTAACTATGTATTAAAGGTCATGAACATGCCGGAGGAAAGAATGCCTAAGCAAATAATGAGTCAACTGCTTCTTGAAAAAAATCAGTTTTTTGATGACTGGAACATCATTTCAAACAACTGCGGGCTTAACTTTGACTGGGACAATATACAAGGATGGCGTCATACACAAGCTGAAGTCATAAAAAGGCTTTGTGAAGATGAGCGTGAACTCTTTATAAGCCTTAATTGTTTATATAGAAAATACACCAAGAATCAACTGAAGGTTTCAAATAAACCATTGTTGTATAACACTTACTGTTTTTATTATTGTAAAGCCAGCAAAAATATGTAATAACTCTTTTGAAATTTTACCTTTACTCAATATAAACAACACACTACTACTACTACTACTACTACAAGATTGTGATTTTTGGTCTTGCCCGGGCGGAAAAAGTATCGTTTTGATCAGAACAGATATAATAAAAAAGTTGGTAGCGATAGGACTACAATTAATGGACGCGCTCGCCCTCAAAGTCGAATATTTGAAATATATATATGCGAAATATATGGGATGAGTTTCTAAAATTTCCAAAAAAAATGTATCTTTATATTTTTTTAGGGGAATATTATATCAACACATTAAATGTTGGATATTTAGAGCGTATCTGTGCATTGTACACACAATTTGGAAGTCTTCAATTACTCTAGTTTACAAAAATATAAAAAATAAATGACACACTTCAACTGAAATATTTTTGTCGTTATAAAATTGTTTTCATGGATCCGTTCTTATACCCTTGGAGAGGATATACAGAAATTGTCCGGATGTTTGTAACGCAGAGAAGGAACCATCTTCGACCACATAAAGTATATATATTTTTGATCAGCATAATAAGCTGAGTTGATATAGACATGTCCGTCAGCCCGTCCGTCTGTTTCTATGCTATCTCCTCAGTCGGTTTTAAAGCTATCGTAACCAAACTTTGCACGAAGTCTTTTGGTACAAATACGCTGCAGATTTGTCGGAACTGGCCGGATCGGCTGATTATAGCATAAAGCTGCCATAGGAACGATCGGTTGAAAAACTAGTTTTAGTGAGAAAAAATAGAGGCGAGCTAACTTCGGCTCGACCGAAGTTTATATACCCTTGGAGCTTGATATATGCCTGACAGTTTGTATGGCAGCTATACTATATAGTAGTGCGATTTCGACAAGGCTTAATGAAATTATAGTAAATTATTAAAAACTTATAAATACGAGCGTTGGGAGCGATAACATTAAAAACAAAAAAGTTTTTCTCACTAAGACTTTTTTTCAGACCTAACTTTTGTATGGCAGCTATACTATATAGTTGTCCGATTTTGACAAGGCTTAATAAAATTATGTAAAATTATTAAAAACTTATAAATACGAGCGTTAGGAGCGATAACATTAAAAACAAAAAAGTTTTTCTCACTAAGACTTTTTTTCAGACCTAACTTTTGTATGGCAGCTATACTATATAGTTGTCCGATTTTGACAAGGCTTGGTGAAATTATGTGAAATCATTAAAAACTTATAAATACGAGCGTTGGGAGCGATAGCATCGAAAACAAAAAAGTTTTTCTCACTAAAACTAGTTTTTCAACCGATCGTTCCTATGGCAGCTATATGCTATAGTCATCCGATCCGGCCGGTTCCGACAAATGTGCAGCGTATTTGTACCAAAAGACTTCGTGCAAAGTTTGGTTAAGATAGCTTTAAAACTGACGGAGGAGATAGCATAGAAACAGACGGACACACGGACGGACATACGGACATGGCTATATCGACTCAGCTCGTCATGCTGATCAAGAATATATATACTTTATGGGGTCGGAGATGCTTCTTTCTATGCGTTACAAACATCCGGACAATTTTAATATACCCTCTCCAAGGGTATAAAAAAAAAAGATAGATCTGAAAAAAATCTTTGTGAGAAAAACTTTTTTGTATTTAATGCTATTGCATTCAACCTTGTTACTGATCAATGTTACATGCTACCACACAATTTTGCCAAGTTTGATTCTAAACGGAAGAATATAGCATATAGCTGCCAGAGGAACAATCGGTTGAGAAACTAGTTTTAGTGAGAAAAACTTTTTTGTTTTCAGTGCTATCGCTTTCAACGCTGGTATATATAAGTTTTTAATGATTTCACATAATTTCACTAAGATTTGTCGAAATCGGACAACTATGTCGACCCCTGTGCGCGAAAACATCGTATGTGCCATTTTTTTACGAAATTGACATTTTCAGGCCTGTTCCGAATTCCGAACGTTTTCAAAAAGTAAAAACGAAACGAAAACGAACGTTTTACTATTTGCTGTTCCCAATTCCGAACGATTTGGCTACGTTTGGACTTTTCGAACTCGGTTTCGAAGTCGCTTTCATAAACAGCTGGCTGGCTAGCCTGCGCGCGAGTTTGTGTATATCGACAGCAGCCAGAGTTGCTCTTATTTACACTTTAAGTCAATTTGTTTTTATTTAAAACAGTTTTTAATTGTTACATTTCAATATGTGATGTCAAATATGGTTAAATATAGCTAAATAAAATAGAAAAAGTGCTGACCGAATAAATTAATTTAAATAAAGCAAGCCTAGCAGCTATCGATTGACGATTGAATTCGACTAAAACGTAAAGTGGAATTCAGAACAGCTCGGTTTGAAAACGACCGCACGGTTTTGCTTTTCACGCAATATTTTATAGATGTTTATAAAAAAATGATTTTAAAATACACTTGAACTGAAAACATTTTAAGTAGTGATGCTAATCGATTTTAAAAATGTTCAATATTATTAAATTGATAAGTGTATAATTTTTGCGATTTATTTTAATGCTTTTAATAGCAATTACATTTCATTCTGCTGACTCTGCAGCACAACTTTTGAAAACGACAATTCTGGTCGATTTGCGGAATTCGGAAC
The DNA here is from genome assembly GCA_018904275.1 of Lordiphosa clarofinis. NCBI lineage: Eukaryota > Metazoa > Arthropoda > Insecta > Diptera > Drosophilidae > Lordiphosa > Lordiphosa clarofinis. The sequence continues at coordinate 261,333 of JAEIGQ010000121.1, read as the reverse complement.
AGCAATCAACTCGATTTGCGACAATTCCACTCGTTTTCGGAATTCGGAACAGGCCTGTTTGATGCAAATTAGTTCTAAATCCACTAACTCATCATCTGGTAAAATTATATAGCGATAACCATAACGGTTACGGAGATACAACAAAATAAATTTAATCGTATGTAACAATACTGATACTAGACAGTCTGGTTGAAAAATAGCTAAATTGGTAAATTTTCATAAAAATAGTTACGAGTTTAGTTCAAAAATTTAATAAATGTTGCACATCTAAAGATTTGTAGCGACGTTGCCAGACACCGCATCGAAATGTAGAAAAAACACTCTCCTGTAAAATTTGGTTTTTGGCACATTCGATTTTTTCGCGCACAGGGGTCGATATAGTACAGCTCCTATACAAATGATAGATCTGAAAAAAATCTTTGTGAGAAAAGGTTTTTTGTTTTTAATGCTATCGCAGCTAAACTTGTTACTGATCAATGTTACATGCTACCACACAATTCTGCCAAGTTTGATTTAAATCGGACGACTATAGCATAGCTGCCATACACAGAAAAAAATAATGATATGATATGGGGCTCAATGTTATTTTTTTTCATATCATTAAAAAGACGATATGACAAACTTGAAATTGACATGTTCGAAAATATCAGATTGAACTTTTCGACCATATCAAAATGATATTTTTAAGATCAAATTGATATTTAATTATTTCATTATTACAGAACGAAAAAAAATCAATTACCAATGGCAGGTCGCACATCCAATACTACTACCAGGCGTTCATTTTTAGCTAAGAACTATTAAATATTGTTTTATAGAAACAGAAAAGAACGAATTTATAATTCCTTGACTCCGCCTTGACTGGGGATCGAACTCGGGACCACTTGCACGTCACAAATTGGCATGGCGTTTTACCGCACTGTGCCATCGGGCATTTGTGTGCATTCATGGCTGAAAGCCTACTTACCCATTTCTTTTCGTTGCTTGAAGTTTCGATTTGCAAAACTATCTGTCTCTTTCCTTTTCGCATTTTCTATACAACCCTTTCCTATTGTGAGAGTTTCGAAAATTAAAAGATATCTTTCTAATCTTTTCTAATATCATTTGACAAGTTGATATTATTTACTGTTAAAATGAAACGTTATAGTTTAGAAATGATAGAATATAATGATATTTCACAAAATATCAAATTAACCAGCCCATATCAAATTGATATTGATCATATTTTTTTTCTGTGTAACACTTAACACTTTTCAGTTATAAATATATTTGATATATTATATTGATAAATATATTGCATAGCTGCCATATAACAAACTAGCAGGCATATCTCAAGCTCCAAGGGTATATAAACTTCAGTCGAGCCGAAGTTAGTGTTGGGGATCTTAGTTATGGGTGCAGGCTGAGTGATTGGAACAGAGGGCCCATAACCATCAAGAACACGAGGAGTTTATAGGTTGGAATAATACATGCGTTTATTAATCTAATAAAGTACGGCTTAGCGCGGTCCACGATCGATACTGTTCAGTTCTCTTTGACGAATAACTATGCCAGCGATTGATATGTGCGTCGGTACCTCTAATGATCTGCTTAAAGAAGAAGTACAAGACACATACACATACATGTAGAATCGGATGTGATCCAAGTTTATTATAAATAATGATAATGATTATGTACCAGATACAGTTTCTGAACAAAAGTAAAATGAACTTAAATTATAACTGCGACGGACGACTTCAACTGACAGCGAACAACCGACGACTTCGAGTACCAGCAAACGACTGCTGCTTCGGCCTGACGCCACCGTACCAACTGCGATAGGTTGGCAGTCAGTTTATCTATGGATTGCAAGAAGCCTTCTTGTTTGCCCAACTTTTTGCTGTGAATTATACAGAGAATACAATAAGCAATAAACCCTGATACCTTCGCCTCCAGATGTGGAATGTAAAACGTTTTTTGCACGGCGAAGTGTCCCGTTTCGTGAGCATTCTTGATCACCTCTCTTTCCATCAGCTTCGGTACGACCAACAGTTCGCTGCCGTCAACCTCTTTAAACAGCATTCCACCTTTTAGCTTGAAGTTTTTATATGGGACATCTTGAAGGATTTTAATGATCGCTTTGATATGATCATCATTCCGCTGCGCCTTCCTCAAACGAGCCGTCAACTCGTTTGCAACCAAAAACACATGTTGTGGGTACCGGCTTAAGTGGTCAACATGTCTCATCTTTACGCCTGGTCGGTGCTCCATATCAAAAGTAAAGTCCTGTAGATAAAGCACCCACTGTGCTACTTCCCTTGGAACATCGTGTTTGTTTGTAGTCTGCTTAAACGCAATACAGTCTGTGACCAACTTAAATCGAATGCCAAGAAGATAGTGGCGGAACTTCTTTAGCGACAGATAAGCAGCTTTTACCTCCAAAATAAAACTGTGTTGCTTCTCTTCAGCTGGCGACGTTTTCTTGCTCCAGAAATATACCGGGTAGAGCTTTCCATCAAACATCTGCAGCAACATCGCTCCAAAGCCCTCCTTAGATGCGTCAGTATGAACTTCTGTAGGTGCATCTCTTGCGTATATGTGTAGAACCGGCTCTCTTGTCAGCAAACTTTTCAACTCTTGTATCATTTCTTCAGGTCCAATTTTGAATTCGACATCCTTCTTCAAGAGAGATGTTAGAGGACGTGCAACTTGCGCATAACACGGCATAAATTTTCGAAAAATCCCGTCAGACCAAGAAACGACTGATCACAACTACTCTGCTGGCAACGTGCCAAGATGATTTTCTCACAATTCCTTCGTCGAGCCACTGTTTAACTTGCTTATTAACGGCTTCGGCTTCATCTGCTGATAGGCGGCTTGGTGAGTGGTGAAATGGCTTCACAACTCCATCGGGAACAATCTTCAGCTCGATCGGACATTCAAGATGTTCTACGGACGACTGATAGCAGCTTTCAGTCAACTGCTCGACACTCTTCTGATATTGAGGTGGAGCTGTAATGGGATTGGAATCTTGAAACATATTATACACCTCAATGGGATACTCATCTATGGATTTTGGTTCTTCTTCTAGGTTTTGAAATGAAAACCCATTTAAATCGGCAGTAAATCTAAATTTTTTAATGAAGTCGTAACCCAAAAGAGCATTGCAGTCCATTTGGTGATTGGCAACCACCAAAAATTTGTGCTCTGTTTGCAACTGATCAACATTAACACGTGCATTAAAAAATCCAATCGGCTTTGTGCTTAGATTGCCTAAACCACGCAATGTAGTTGTATTTTGGCACGACTCAATATTGTTCAACTTGTTTAGCACACACTTTTTAAGAATTGTCACATCTGAACCTGTGTCCACGAGGCATTCGACACTAACATCATTAATCATAATTGTTTTTAGGCGACTGTTATCCGAAATTACGCGCACTTTATCAACTTTTTTCTTACAATCACGAGAAATGTGTCCATTTTCATTGCAGTGAAAACATTTTGTTTCCGCTCTACAGTCTTTTCTTTTGTGCTCTGAGGAGCCACAATTAAAACAAAATTCCTTTCGTTTATCCACTGCCGGCTGTTTACTTGTGTTGGCCACTGTATTTTTCTCGTTGCTCTTTTTCTCGCTCTCTTGAACCAGTTCATACACTTCATATTCATCTCGCAGTTCTTTATATGAGTGGCAACGATACATAGCACATTTAAATTCAGCTTTGATTTGTAGGCCATTTACAATATGACGCAATACGGCTGCTTCTTCAATATTTCCGACACTTGCTAGCTTCTTCATGTGCAGCATATATTCATGAAATGTTTTCGACTTTTTCTTCTTTCTTTCGCGCAATTGTTGATGAATGTCTGCACTATTCCAGTTACACTCAAACTCCTCGGTAAACTTTTCTTTCAGGCCGTCATATTCACTCACACATTCAGATTCTAGAAACAGTCTGGCAGCACCACACATTTTGCCTCTCGCTTGTACGTATTTCTGCTTCTCGGTCAGTTCATATGCTTTAGCGTTCTGCTCAAAAATGTCAAACCATGTGTCAACTGGTATGGAATAACCATCAAAGTCACCTACAACTTTCTCGAAATTGTCCACAGAAATTTTAACCCGACTGTCTCTGCGTTCGTCAACTTCAACTTTTAGTGCGAACAACTGAATAAGTTGTTGTAATTGGGCACTGACGTCATTGGTGCACTCTGCACCTTTACTGTTTTCTGACAGCATTTCGTCGTTCTTCCTCTCCTGTATCTCTCTGTCTTCGTTTGTTTTGTCGTCTGCATTGGCGACGTCTGCATTGGCGCCAATTCTTTTTTTGTGTCTCGGCGTTCTGCCTGTCATGTCGTACGGCGTATGTTCGACTGTTGGCGTCTCTTTTGCACTGTTCTGTTTTTAGTTATTTCACAACACAATTTAAACCGCGATCGTCTTTTTGGACAGCTTCTCTTCGTTCGCAAGAATTCAGAATTTCACAACGCACTTTCCCAACTCTATCGACTGAATTTAACACGGCTGTACAACTATTTTTTGGCTTTTTTGGGCTGAATATTGCAATTTCTCAACTTTTCAACTGTTCAACTGCTCAACTTCTCACATTTAGAAATGAACAACAGCCTTTACAGCACAGACAACTTTATGGTCAGCGATCAACTTTATTTTTCACGACATGAGCGAGTCGATGCGCGCACAACTGTACGACGAGCCAACTTTCACTTTTACCAATGTTCAGGACAGGACGAGCCCCCAAATGTAGGATCGGCTGTGATCCAAGTTTATTATAAATAATGATAATGATTATGCACCAGATACAGTTTCTGAACAAAAGTGAAATGAACTTAAATTATAACAAATTCAATTGACTCGACGCTTAAAGGCTGCAACTGCGACGGACGACTTCAACTGACAGCGAACAACCGACGACTTCGAGTACCAGCAAACGACTACTGCTTCGGCCTGACGCCACCGTACCAACTGCGATAGGTTGGCAGTCCTCTTGAGCGTTGCCACCTTACATACATATCTCCTAATCTCTCTATGTACATTATGCATACAGAACATTATGGGAAACATTATTGCTTTGACAAACTTGATACATAATAGCGATTATAGCAACACGCTCCCTCAAAGTAACAATATACTTGACTAAAATATACGTGACGCCCAATGATGAAATGCACCCATGATGTTTGCTACTCGTAAGGCCTTTCGTCAGGACGTCCGCTGGCTTCTGTTCCGTCTGCATATACTCTACTTCAATGTCGCTACTTTGATACTTCTGCTTGATGAAATGGTGGCGCACATCTATATGCTTTGTACGCGGGTGAAATCCGAAGCCAGTAACCAATTTTTGTGCGCTCTGATTGTCATTATAAAGGCGCACCGTCTCGCATCTTCTGCCAACGCTTTTCAGGAGGGCCTTAAAATATAGGGCCTCCTTGACTGCTTCGGACATTGCCAAGTACTCTGATTCGGTACTCGATAGGGCCACAGTTCGTTGCTTACGTGCCTCCCAGCACACAGCTGCGCCAGACAGCATGAACGCCTGCTCAGAATAGGAGCGCCTGTCGCTAGGTTCGCTCCCCAATCTGCATCGACAACGCCAAACAGATCTTCGCCTGTTTGCCAATTTAACAGGCCTAATTGTTTCGTACCGCTCAGGTACCTTAGAATGCGCTTCGCTGCCTTCCAATGCTCCACATTGTAATTGCTGTTGAACTGACTCATAAAGCTCACAGCGAACGCAATATTCGGGCGTGTCGTAACTGAAAGAAACATCAAGGCACCAATTAAGCTTTGAAAAGGATACTTCCTCATTTCGCCTTCGTTCATTGCGTCAGGACGTTTCAGGATACACTTCGTCTCGATAGGTGTCAATGCTGGCTTGCATTCGACCATGCCAAATCTCCAATGTATTGCTCCTGCGAAATGAATATCCGGTGCTCATTTAAGTTCTGCTTGAACTCAATGCCCAAGCAGGTCCTCACAGGGCCAATGTCTTTCATCTCAAAAGCCTCGCCAAGATCTGCCTTTGTCCTCTCTATCCACACAGGATCGTTTGACGCCAACAGCAAGTCGTCAACGTAAATAGTGACGAGTAGAATCTTCTTCCCTCGACGCTTCACAAATAGGCACGGATCTTGCTTAGTGGACTCCAACCCACTCTCCAGTAGTTTTGTGGTGAGCTTGCAGTACCAACGCAAGCCGGATTTACGAAGTCCATATAGAGCTTTCCTTAACACACAGACAGGATTCTTCAACTCTTTCATACCTTTACGCCATCCTCTAGCCGCCTCGACATATGCCATTGCTGCTTTTTCATGAAATCGGTAAACCCCTCTGGTATGTCCATGAAAACGCTCTCTTCGAGCTCGATGGATCTCCATGTCAGCTTCCACTGCTAACGCTGCCAGTAGTCAGACCGATGTGAATCGCACTACGGGCGAATACGTGTCATTGTAGTCTTCTTCATTAAACCAAAGATTTATTTATATTATAGATGACGCAAGTGAAACTAAAAACGAGTCTTTTTGGGAGCTGACATTGGATGCAAATTTTTGCATTTCGCTGCCTTTACGAGGATGAGTATACTGAAACTTAGCTATACGTTTTCTAAATGAGCTATTCTGCTAAGAGCAAAAATTTATAGATAATTTAGATAACACATGTGACGCAAATAACGATTTTTATTGGGAGCTGACATTGGATCCCAAAAAAAAAAATATTGTATGAGATGCGGTATCTATATATGTATTGTCTTTGACCAAACGCACCTTCTTCTTGCCTGCAGCACTGCCGTCATCTTTTGTGCAAAATTCCATTCTGTTGCCAATCACCTTACGATCAGCTGGGCGCTCCACGAGATCCCACGTTTTGTTCAGCACCTGTGCCATAAACTCGTTCTCGATTGCCTTGGCCATGCGTTTGCATCTTCAGAGCTTTCCGCTTCTTGCAATGTAGGCGGATCATCTACACATGTAAACGCCATTTCGCATTCCTCAAAGATGTCTTCTTGCGCCTCAGCGTCTTCCGCCTCGTCGCTGCTGCTGCCTACCCCTTGGTAGGCCTTCCGCGCTGCCCCTTCCGTTAGAACCTTGGACGTCCTTTGCCACGGCGCGGTTCATGCAGTTGTTGCTATTCCTCTTCGGATTCGCTCACCGCTTCCTCACAACTCGGCTCGTTGGTTGTGATCTCGATGTCTATACCTTCTTCGCCAAAGAATTCCTTATATTGCGTCTCGAACCCTGGAACATTCAAGAATTTGACATCGTTAGATATTATTACCTTGTGCCTTTCCGGCACATACAGACGATATGCTTTCGAGCTCCTTGCGTATCCCATCAGAATGCACTCTTCTGATCTCGACTCGAACTTGCCCTTCTTTACGCCCTTTTCGAGCGCAAATGCCTTTGTGCCAAACGTACGCATGTACGCCGCCGGATGCCATGCTTTTTCAAATAGGCATCAAACTCCTTGTTGCAGTATTCCGTCGCGTTGTCCGATTGAAGAGCCTTTATTTTCCCCCCTGTGAAGTTTTCCGCTGCTTCTTGGTATTCCTTGAATACGTCAAACACCTCGGACTTGTGTTTTAGGAAATAGACTTCACAATATCTCGAATGGTCATCAATAAATGTTACATAATATCTGCAACCACTCATGGACTCCTTCCTCATTGGGCCGCACACGTCGCTGTGTACGATTTCAAGCAATTCAGTCGTTCTATTTTCTGTTACGCTTCTGTAACTGTTTGATGCTTGTTTCTCGCTCAAGCATATCTCCCACTTCGACAACTTTTCGTTATCTTTGATCTGCATACCGTAGGCTTTGCCACTTTTGGCCATGCTCTTTAAGTCTCTTTCGTTTAAATGTCCCATACGGTAGTGCCATAAGTCAATATTGTTTTGACTGTTCTCCTCTATATTGCTCGTTACCAAACCTTGTTAATGTTCTTCACAATTAACGCATCATTTTTCCGAAAATGAACCTCATACCCTTTATCTGTTATCTTCGCGATTGACAACAAACTTTGCCTTAGGTCAGGCACATAAAGCACTTCACTCAGGGTTGTGCTCTCCTTTGTTTGGTTTTCTTTCACTGCAATTCGTATGTCTCCGACTCCACTGATCTTGGTAGTCTTATCGTTGGCCACCATAAACCAGCTTTATTCACACAGAAATTTGCTTGGCACGCAAGTGTGCCTTCTTCAGCTCTTCTTGCTTTTTCCCTTTGGCTCTCTGGCTCTTCGCCTTTTGCCTTACTTCGACGGTCTCGCGCTATATGTCCCGTTCGATTGCATGTATAACATTTTCTGTTATCTCTTTCTCTAGGCGCCTTGTCGCTTTTGCCTTTTCGGAGGTTGGCGAACATAACGGTTTGCTCTTCTCGTTCACACTTAGTTCTGCTCGCTTTCGATTCTTCGAGTATTTTCACTCTTAGTACATCTGACCTTGGGAGTACATCGTTCACGTGTTGGCGCGCGTTGCCGTCTTCACTTAGTCGCGACAACGCGATTTTCTTAAGGATCGATGCTTTCCGCACTGGTCCTCTTGACTGAAAAGTTTCCTTTAACTTATTCCAACAGCCACCAGCCGTCAGGCAGCCTTCGATTACGGCCAATTCCGATGGGCTAATCGACAACAGTATATCCGCTCGCGCCTTATCGTCGTACGTTTTCCATACGGCGGTCTCTTCTGCTCCGATTGGAGGGCGCGACTTTGCACCATCTACGTACTGCCATAATTCGTTTTTCACTAATACGGCCTTCTTCTTCTTCTTTAATGGCCATTACAACCGTTCGACGGTCTGGACCTCTGCGATTAACGCTCTCCATTCGCTTCTGTTCTGTGCGAGCTGCCACCAGTTGGTCACACCAAGCTCGGCAATGTCTTCCCGCACCTGGTCTTCCCATCTTAGTGGTGGTCTTCCCACCTTGCCGCCTCCATAGTCAGCCGCCTTCGATTTATACGCCTTTTTTGCTGGAGCTTCTTCCTTCATCCCGGCGACATGTCCTAGCCAGTGCAGCCGCTGTCGCTTTATGCGCTTGACCAGAAAGGTGTCCCCATAGAGCTCATACAGTTCGTCGTTTCTTCGAATGCGGAAATCATCGCCGACTTTTAAAGGTCCATAAATCCTCCGAAGAATTTTTCGTTCAAACACGCCAATCCGCTTCATCCGCTGCTGTCATTGTCCATGCTTCTGCGCCATATTGCAGGACTGGGATGATAAGCGACTTGTACAGGGCTGTTTTTGTTCTTCGCTTGAGGTCTTTGCTCTTGAACTCCCTACTTAGCCCATAGTAGCATCGGTTCGCAAGAGTGATTCTTCGTCGGATTTCTAGACTGATGTTGTTCTTGCTGGTTATCATCGTTCCGAGGTAGACGAAATCCTCCACAACATTAAAATTACTCTAAAGTACTCTCCTATTGTAACAGATTGTCCCAGTCGCAATGACTTTCTGTCCCCGGATACTAGGTACTTCGTCTTGTCCTCATTTACCGCTAAACCCATTAATCCAGACTCCTTCTCAATCTCTGAAAACGCCTTGCTAATACGGCCTGCATTTGTATTTTCCACGCATCATAGTTCTCCGCACACAGCGGTTCTATTTTTATGAAAGCACTCGCCATTTTTCACGGTTTAGCAAACATAAACTTCTATAAATTTCCAAGTACTGTTTTCGCGCACTGGAGCCTTGCTAGGCCCATAACCTGTTGGGGATCTTAGTTATGGGTGCAGGCTGAGTGATTGGAACAGAGGGCCCATAACCATCAAGAACACGAGGAGTTTATAGGTTGGAATAATACATGCGTTTATTAATCTAATAAAGTACGGCTTAGCGCGGTCCACGATCGATACTGTTCAGTTCTCTTTGACGACTAACTATGCCAGCGATTGATATGTGCGTCGGTACCTCTAATGATCTGCTTAAAGAAGATGTACAAGACACATACACATACATATCTCCTAATCTCTCTATGTACATTAGAGCGGTCCCCATGTATATGAAATTTTTAAGGTCATGCTCTCACCCCCTTACTGATACTTTTTCATGTATAATTAGCGTAAATAAAAAGCAAACATATTAAAGTCGAGTTTTAACCTGCGCGACTGGCGTCTTAAGTTTTTGTATATAATTCATCCGCAGTGTTGCCTATTATCACACATTTTTTTCATTTATAAGTAGTCGACGATGATTTTATTTAAAAACTATTCAAATTTAAAAAATATTTTATTTCTACAAATGTAAATCCCTTTTTAAATTTCAAACAATGACAGCAATTGAAATGAACTTATAACTTCGTTTTAAAAATTTGTATTTGGTAAACGTGTCGTATGATTAATATTTTTCAAAACTTTGAGGCCCTGTCGCGCCCATTTAAAATTAAAATAAAATTTTTTTTTCACAATTATAAATTATAAATTATACAACAAATATTAGCTTTAGGAATGCTGAGACCTCCTTTTTTCCATTTTGCCGGTTTGGGGACCGGCCTAATGTACATTATGCATACAGAACATTATGGGAAACATTGTTGCTTTGACAAACTTGATACATAATAGCGATTATAGCAACAGTTAGCTTGCTCTATTTTTTAAACATTCATTTTTTAATTTTTTTGGAAGGCGTTCTTACAATTTAAGGCGTTTCTGAGATCATAATTGTCAGATAGAGTCAAGTAAGATATAAATCAAAAAGTAATTAAGCTACCAATAATCCCGTAGAGCATTGTCTTAAAATTTCTACTACACTAAACAACAAACTACACTAAAAAATTTTCAGTAGAAATGGGTCTTTTTGGCTGTAAGCTAGTGTTATTGAAGCAATATATTTAAATATTTAGCCGTTTCGGTATTTCAGAGCAGTTACTACCGCTGGAGAACTCAAAGATAAAAATAGATCGTTGGGAAAGCATTTAAAGATTGCATATGCCAATAAGACAGATTATAAAAAAATTCGGGAGTATGTACTAATATACAACGTAACATCTTAACACGGCACAACTGCAAGTCCGCCCTCAGAATTAATGTTTAATTTTATGATATAGGACAACCATCCTTGGATAGGTAATCTGACAGGAAATTTTATTTACTGTTTATATCGGTTAAAAAAATTAAGACCGGGGAAAAAAAAAGAATTAAAAAGTAAATGTAGGAAAGAAACAAAAGAAGTACAAAAAAAAAATAAAATAAAGAAAGTAAAAAATAACATAAAAAAAGAAAGAAAGAAAATAAAATAGAGAAAAAAAGAAAAAAAAAAAAAAAATAAAAAAGGAAAAAAAGAAGAAACCAAAGATTCAACATAAAAAATACTTGGGCTGCGTCAGGAAGGAAAAAGGCAAAACATTGCCAACATCACTCATTTTTTTAATTATAGCAAAAAATGTTTAGTGTTTCAAATTAATAAATTATTAAAAAAAAAATTGTCAATAAAAAGGAAAACCGCCAAAAAAGAGGAGCCTGTAATGCAGACATTAACGATGGCGATTCTTTTTTGCTAAGAAACAAGATTTTCTCAAGAAAGCTTACTGCTAATTTTAACACGGTGGTGGTATGGTAGAAATAGTTGGAGGCGGAAAAGGATTTATCTGGAATATTTGCCATCTTAAGAAGAAGCCACTTGCGCCAGTGCCAACTTCTTTTTGTCCGGATACAGAGTTCTCCTTGGACTACAGGATTTGTCCGGAAAGTAATAGAACTGAGTCGACTTAAAAACTTTTTAAGTCAATCGTTAAAGTTCTTTAAAAACTTTAAACTTTAACTTTAAGGATTTCATGGTGGATCTTACTGCTTATGATGCAGCGGGCTAAGTACACTTAGGATCAATGACAGTCTGCCACCGGAATACCAACTTTTCATCAGGTGGTATGAGTTTACCACCCTGGAAACGCTGACTCAACTGGCAACGGCTTACGGTACCGTAGTGAGCGAATTGCAAAAGAGTTGGCCACGCCGGCAAACACGAAACAAGTACACAGAGGATATCCCTTTCGGATGGGTCCATAAAGTATGTCGATCAGGCCTTAATGCTTTGCGCCCGCCTGGACCAGGAGCAGACACAAATGCCAATGCCAGTCTTGCCGACGGTTTAAGACGAGGTCATCCTGGGCATTGACTAACGGTCCAGTTAGTAACCTCAGGAACCATTGCCAAGCAAAGTTCAACAGAAGGGTTAATAACTGACACAGAGCCACGAAATTCGACGAAAGATATGACCGAGGTACCCCCTAGGACAGACAAATTAGTTTCGATAGAGTCTATAGTTTTGACAGAGTCACGCGCTTCGACAGAGTCATTAGTTCGGACAGAGTCACCCGCGTCCACAGAGTCAATTGAGCTGACAGAGGAACAAGCTCGCAACTTGAAGGAAGTGTTCGGGCGTCTCCGATAGGTCAATCCGCCTTCACATAAAGAAATGTAAGTTTTTCCAAAGAAGTCTAACGTATTTTAGTCACGACATCAGCGAGAGGGAAACCCACACCATTCAGGAAATTCAGCAACCTTGGAGTTGCAAGGAACTGCGCCGGTGTCTCGGGATAGCATTCTGGTACTGCCGCTTTGTACCAAACTTCGCTGCAGTGGTCCAACCAATGTCCCTCCTGCTCAAGAAGGGCAAAAAGTAGATATGGAGTAACCCCCAGCAGCGGGCATTCGAAGAGTTGAAGTCGAAGCTCACGGAGACACCGTCCAGTTGCAAACAGACGCCAGCAATTATGGCCCTGGAGCCGTATTGACCCAAAGGAGCAAGGGCAGGAAACGCGGGTAGCAAGGGTAGGAAACCTAGTTAACAAACGAGTGGCTGGTTAGATTCGAACACCAGGACGCGCGACGTATTTCTGTCAATGGTGCAAGCCGAAAATGCTGTGTCCGTTAGAGCAGAGGAACGCGAATAAATACTGTGTGAAACTCGGTATACAGCAAATCCAAAGGGCTTACCCAGATGTTTAAAAAGGGAAGAATGAGCAAATCCAAAGTGAAAACGATGCACATTGTCTTTTTTGACATCAAAGGCATTGTCCACTATGAATTTATTCCTTCTGGACAAACCGTCAATCCGAATTGCATCTTCTAGTTTCTGAAAATACCGCGCGGGCAAGAAAAACTCTAAGAATTCCTTTTTAAAATCCTTCCAGGACTTATCCCGCACCTTAAACGTTAAAAACTAAACCTCGGCCCGACCAGAAAGTATGCCCGAAATAGCGCGCGCTTCCCGGTTGGTGCCTCTGGATAAATAGCCTCTAGTTTATCAAGTTGGTTCTTGATACAGTCCGAATGTTCTCCGCGTAATATAAATGTCGAAAATCTACTACGCAAGTCTTCGACTGTGCCGGTGGCACCCAACCCGTCCTAACGTCTGAATGAGATCCATTTAACTACTATATCTGCGCGGTTGGGTTAATACTGTGAACCAAAAATTTTTATCAGACTTAACTTTTAAAACCACACCAAAAAAAACTCATTTAACAAGGCATGCCCGCCTAGGAAAATTAAATCCACCTTCAAACCACCTTGGTGTTCGGCAGAGCTGGATAAGCTCCGAAAAGAATGTCGTCACACCTTTAATCTAGCTAAATATAACAACCAGACAACCGCCTGGGAGTTATATACACAAAAGCTAGGTATATAAAAAAAGGCCACAAGGAGAGCTGAACGCTCCTCCTGAACCCACTATTGTAGTAATATTGAGTCTACCTCAGATGTTTCACGGCTCAGGAAGATCCTGGCAAGCTCACCCAACTCGCCAGGACTCCTACAACAAACAGATGGAACCTGGATCGCCTCGAGTGAAGAATCTCTAGATCTTCTGCTAAGCACTCACTTTACTGAATGCTCCTCGTTCGAACCGTTTAAATCACCGGGTCCTTATAACATTTTTCCCGCCCAACTACAGCAAACTATTGGGAATACAATGACCTGGCTTTACACAATCTTTGTAGGCTGCCTTGACATATGTGGGAGCAGATGTACCGCTGGTAAGACTCATCGACCAATTGCTAGACGCACTCCGCAAGGAGGTGTTCTCTCTCCGCTTCTGTGGGTTGTAACAGTTAATCAACTGGTGCGGCTTTTTGAAGCGGAGGGACACGTAGTGGTGGCTTACGCTGACGATATTGCCATTTTCAAATGTGGAATCTTTTCCCAAACGCTGTGTGACATTATGCAGACCGCACTGACAACACTGACTCAGTGGACAAAATCATGTGGCTTGGGCGTCAACCAACAACAGCCTTAAGACTAAGGGAATCTGACTTTATCTGGGTACGGTGTACACCTACATACATGCAAAAATTTGTGGCTCTACTTCTTATAGTCTGTGAGATCAACACGTTTATACATAGTGAGTGACAGTTGTCGCTGCTTAATGATGGAGGATGTGGAGTTTTCCAAATCTGAAACAAACTCGATGTGGCTACAGTGTACACCTACATACATGCAAAAATTTGTGTCTCTACCTCTAATAGTCTGTGAGATCCACGCGTTCATACAGATAAAAAGACAGTTTTTCGCTGTTTAAAGATGTAAGAGGAGGAATTTTCAAAATCTGAAACAAACTCGATGTGGGTACAGTATTCACCTACATACATGCCAAAACTTGTGGCTCCATCAATTACAGTCTCTGTGATCGACGCGTTCATACAGACAGACAGACGGAAAGACGGACAGACAGACAGACGGACATGGCTAAATTGACTCGGCTGTTGATGCTGACCAAGAATATATATACTTTATAGGTTCGGAAATGCTTCCTTCTCCCTGATACATACATTTACACAACTTCATGATCCCCATTTTTAATGGGAACAGGGTATAATAAGAATGTATAAATTCAATACAGCTTTCTGGCGCTGCGGCAGAAGAAAACATTTTTCTCAGGTATATGAAAAATTTCCCCTGGGACGGGACAAAAATAAATCGTTAAGGAGAAACCGGACTCGGACGATATCTGGGGTTTGGGCGTTAAAAATTTTATTTCGGGTGTTTGTGCCCGCCGTGTGGGTGACTTTAATGGGTCTTTAAGCCATATATCGGGAGGTTTCTCAACAATGGTTAAAAATGCCTTAAGGGCCCTGCCATTTTTGAAAAAGTGGTACTAAAAAATCGCATTTAAAGTTTCGACAACTGTTTTTGATAGAATAAAAATAATTTTTGAAAGAATTCAAACATGGATTTGATGCATTTGGATGTTAGCTCTTCCTGAAAAAATTTCAAAATCGGTTAAGTAGTTCTACAGAAATTTGGGTCAAAGTGCGTCAAGACATGGTAAAAAAAAACTAAAAATTTCCAAGTAACATTTTTTCAAATTTTATGTTTTGGGTAATTCTAAACATTTATGAACTTAACCTACCGACTTCGATATACCCGTTACACATGAAAAACATGTTTAACAGTGTTCCTGCGTTCTTTAGGGTGACCATCCAAAAAGTATGCAACATTTTTTTATTTGCTCATGACTTGAGAACCGTTCATCCGATTTTTATCATTTCTTCGGCAAATCGATTCATTTTGCTAATTAAAAAAAAAAAAAAATAAAAAATTTGGAAAAAAATTCCCCCCGCCCCAAAAAAAAAAAAAAAACAAAATTAAAATGGTTTGTTCCTTCCAGAGATATTTTATAATCATGATTATTTATCGATTCACCAAAGGAATTATGAAGATCGGATGAACGATAGCGGAGTTATACGGAAAACAAAAAATTTTGATGGGTAGCACCGCTTCAACGTTGATGGGCAGCACTGGTCTCACTTTTTAACACTTTTATCAGATAAATGCAAGCTCTGGGGTATACAGAACATGTTATAGTCGGACTTCACCGACTTCCTAACTTGATTTTTGGGAAAATGTAACATAAATATTTGAAGTCGATTTGTGCGGACTACGAATTCATTTTAGACCCATGGTTTCTTGGTGAAATTTTCTTAGAATTGACCGTAGATTTCGATTTTGCAATACGCTTTGGTCAAAAAAAGAGCCCCCACCCTAATATGCATATCTAATGTCAAACTACATACACAAAACATATGTACACTAGACCTTACCTGCCTTATATAAAAAGTAATTTTTTGTCTAGTTCTTAGCACAACATGCCTCAAAAACAGCTGTATATTTTATAAAAAATTTGTGAAAAACCCAAAATCAGATATATGTATTGAGATTTGATGGCCTCGAGAAGGCTTTAAAAGTTTAAGTTTCCCCTTAATTTTGTTTTTTGAGCTGCTAGAAACGTCATAGTAGGCAGACAAAAATTTTGTTAAAATTGTACAAATAAATTATTTCAGCATGGCGTACAATTGATTCAGCAACACAATCGGATGGCACCAAATTGATGATTACTGCTGATCCCAAGAATTGGAAAAGTGGGCGTATAACAGAAAACACTTCGGCTTTTGATTACAACTCAATATACCATTTGAGAAAATTTTGGCGAGGAAGTATGCGTTTAGTTCACATGACGACACACCATTTTAAAACTTGTGTGTGACTTAGGTGTATCGGATTGTAATGGGGATCAAAATTAAAAAACAAAAAATGTTGTATGAGAAGAGGAAGGAATTGAACTCAGGACTTATAACACAGAAACACATGGACGACGGCACGTTAGCTTACTTGACTATTGCGCATATGGAAGAAATGGCGACAAAATCATAATTCAGAATCTAAGCAATTGGCACTTTGGCGACCGAGTTGCCTTTTTTCGAAAGTTTATTGACACAAACATGGCACAACTGTTGTATACACACGAGCAACAACTTGACCCGAAGTAAAATTTACAAAAATCTCTACACACAACTGTGTATTAAGGTAAGGTCCCACAGGCAAATAACTTGCGCAAATATTTAAAATTTATGCCCATTTTGTTTGCCCTTAGTGGGAACACCAAATAGTTTGCGCGCAAATATTTGCCAAGTAGCCTTTGCCTATGTTTGTGCACCAATAATTTGAAGCAAATATTTGCCTAATGGGAATACGTGGGAACACCCTCGGCAAATTTTGTTGGCGGGTTTGCGAGTTTGCTCTTGCAAGCAAATTGTAAGAGCAAACAAGGCAAATATTGAAAAAAAAAAAATTTTATAAGAGCATACCGAAACTAAAAAAATAGAGGCCAGCTAACTTCGGCTCGACCGAAGTTTATATACCCTTGGAGCTTGATATATGCCTGAAAGTTTGTATGGCAGCTATACTATATAGTGGTCCGATTTCGAAAAATCTTGTTGAAATTATGTAAAATCATTGAAACTTATAAATACGAGCGTTGGGAGCGATATCTTTGAAAACAAAAAAGTTTTTCTCACTAGGACTATTTTTCAGACCTAACTTTTGTATGGCAGCTATACTATATAGTTGTCCGATTTCGACAAGGCTTGGTGAAATTATGTGAAATCATTAAAAACTTATAAATACGAGCGTTGGGAGCGATAGCACTAAACACAAAAAAGTTTTTCTCACTAAAACTAGTTTTTCGACCGATCGTTCCTATGACAGCTATATGCTATAGTCATCCGATCCGGCCGGTTCCAACAAATGTGCAGCGTATTTATACCAAAAGACTTTGTGCAAAGTTTGGTTAAGATAGCTTTAAAACTGACGGAGGAGATAGCATAGAAACAGACGGACGGACGGACGGACAGACGGACAGACGGACGGACAGACGGACATGGCTATATCAACTCAGCTCGTCATGCTGATCAAGAATATATATACTTTATGTGGTCGGAGATGCTTCCTTCTATGCGTTACAAACATCCGGACAATTTTAATATACCCTCTCCAAGGGTATAAAAATCCCCAAAGGACTTGGCCCTATCAAATCGTAAAGGTCCTTTTTTGATACCCAACATATTTTCGACCCAAACTGTCCATATATCATAAACCGTTTGGAATTTTGTTTTTATATCTTAGGCAAAGTTAAAGATATAAACTAGAGGAAAAAAAGTCATGAATTGAACGACCCAAAAAATTGGCATCTAGCGCTTCAAAAGTGCCAAAACTTCGAAAAAAAGAGCAATTTTTTCATGTTTTTCCCATGAAACGGCTAAACTACTGAGAAATTTGAAAACCTTTCTTCTGCAAAATTAAATATATTTTATATCATTTATAGTATCAAAACGGTGTGAAGGGGTGTAGCTTTAGAAACTTAGCGAGAAATTCTCATTACGTGGGCACCTACTACGATGCATATTGTGGACCAGCCTCATTCACCTCTGCGCCGCTGGGATTATGGCATATCCTTATTGCCTTCAAACTACACAAATATGTATTGTAAAGGAAAAATATTCATGGCATATTCAACTATGCACTTGTAGATTATATAAACAGTTAGGGTGTTCACTTTGTTGAGCACTTGAGCACTTGGGGAAAAGTGTAAACATTTCCAACAACAATTTACTCTGAACAAATTGTGCACAGCTTGCTCGACCCAGACCCTGACTACGAAATTTATTTTATTTTTTACACTGTTACCTTATAGAGACCTGCACGAGTAAATAAAAAAGTAATCGATAATTACTAGCCGAGTATGATTACAAATGAGTACGATTACCTAGCTGTCAATTTGGCACCGTACTCATGTTTACTTTTCAGGGTTCGGAATCGCCCTTTACCTGTAGCTTTCGAGACTGACGGCTTATTAAATCGCGAAATAATACCAAAGAGGATAAAAAATAGTAATAAAAAAAAGACAGTGCAAATAAAGTGATAAATCATGGCGGGATCATTGCATAAGCGCCATTCGCAGCTAAGGGTTCTCCGAGGTAATAAAAACGCGAACTACTTAAGAAACGGCTTTCCATGGCCAAAAATGACCACACATAACAGCATTACCATGATTAAGACAATGCCGAACCGCGGTAAATACCATGGATGACCAATGCTTAAAAATATCATAAAGATCATAAGGAATGTTTCAAACCACTTTTCGTGACTGACAACTCATCAAATCGCGGAAAAATACCGTTGAGGATCAAAAATAGTAATAATGTCAAACAAACAGGGAAAAAACCATGTAAGGATCATTTCTAGCTAAGGGTTATCCGTGGAATTAAAACCGCTAATTACTTAAGAAACTTGTTTCAAGACCACAATAGATCTTATATAACTACATCACCATGATTATGACCAACCTCTAGTGACTAACCGCGATACATACCATGGATGACCATTAACAAAGAACTTAGAAGAAGAAATTTTCTTCAAAATTTCCGAAATTTTTTTCAAATTAATTGCCGGTGTGGTCATCCATGGTATTTATCGTGGTTCAGTATTATCATAATCATGGTAATGTAGTGCTCATGTGTGCTCATTTTTAGCCTCGAAAATCAATTTCTTAAGCACTTAGCGGTTTTATTACCACGGCGATCCATTAGATGTGAATTGCTTTTATGCATTAAACCTGTTTTTTTTTTTTTTTTGTTGAAAAAAAAAAATTATGGTCGACAACAAAAAAAAAAATGATAGCAAAATGTGTTGGTAAGCGCATAACTCAACAACGCCTGGACCAATTTGGCCAAATCTTTTTTAAAATGTCGTTGAAGCTTCAAGGATGGTTTTATTTTTATCCGATTGGTTTGAAACTCGGTTTGTAAGGACAAAGTACGAAACAAATTGAAATGTGATTTTTCAATGTCGGAAAATCCGCCCACGAGGAAAATGGTCGGAAAATTCTGCACCCAAAAACTATTTCTCCTCTCCAGTTGGGTTAAAATTTGTTTGAAAGGAAAAAAAACAAAAAAGTTTGAAATGTTATTTTCGAAGTTGGAAAATTTTGACCCGATGGTCGGAAAATTCACGGAAAATTTTGCATGAAAATAACTATTTTTCATCCGATTCTCTTGAAACTCGGCTTGAAAGGTCAAAATCGGAATTAATTTTTGTTTTTATTTGCCGATGTTAGAAATACCGCCGGGAAGCCCACTGGGATGTGGGTGGTAAGTGGGATGTAAAGTGTGTGGAATGTGGCGGAATTGGGAGCGATGTGGGTGGGATGTGGGAGGTATGTGGGTGGGATGTGGGCCGGAAATGGGCGGGAAGTATGTGGGCGGGAAGTGGGTGGGATGTGGGTGGGAAATTGGCGGGAAGTGTGGGGATGAGGGTGGGATGTGAGTGGAATGTGAGCGGGATGTGGGCGGTAAGTGGGCGGTAAATTGGAGGGAAGTGGGTGGGATGTGGGCGGGAAGTGGACGGCGGAAAGAGGGTGGGATGTGGGCGGGATGTGGGCGGGAAATGGGTGGGATGTGGGCGGGATGTGGGCGGGAAATTGGCGGGATGTGGGGGGATGAGGGGGGGATGTGAGTGGAATGTGAGCGGGAAGTGGGCGGTATGTGGGCGGGAAGTGGGTGGGATGTGGGCGGGTTGTGGGCGGTAAGTGGGCGGGAAGTGGGTGGGATGTGGGCGGGAAGTGGACGGCGGAAAGAGGGTGGTATGTGGGCGGGAAATGAGCGGGAAGCGGGTGGTATATGGGCGGGAAGTGGGTGGGATGTGGGTGGTAAGTGAGTGTGCGTTGTTGTACTATTGAAGGCGCAGCGAAGCGCGACGGGTTATTTGCTAGTTATTTATATTTTTGAACCGCAACGGTATTTTCCCGCGATTTGATAATTTGTCAGTCCTAAAAATTGGTTTGAAACATTCCTTATGATCTTCACTATATTCTTTAACATTGGTCATCCATGGTATTTATCGCGGTTCGGTTTATTCAAAATCATGGTAATGTAGTTATGTGTGGTCACTTGTGCCCTTGAAAAGCAGTTTCTTAAGCACTAAAAGGTTTTGTTACCATGCAGATCCTTCATCTGCGACTTGCGCTTATGCATTAATCTAGGCATGATTTTTTTACTTGGTTGGTCATAAAGTTTTTTTGACATTTTTAATATTTTTATCCTCTTTGGTATTATTTCGCGATTTAATAAGTCGTCAGCCGAGTGCTGGATGCTGGCTCCCAAACTGTGCCACCAAAATAAACCTTACTAATATTTTTATTATTATTATTTTTAATTTAATTTTATTTTTTACGGTTTTTCGATTATAATCGTACGATGCCACGATGCCGACTACTACTCGGCACCGTAAAAATAAATCATATCTCAAACGTAGTTGTGCACAAATTTCGTGCACAGAGGGCTGCTCACAATACTAGTCAGGCAAAACTGCTCAAGTGCTCAAGTGCTCAACAAAGTGAATACCCCAAGTGTGTTTACTAGAAATTTAGTTATTTATAAAAAAAAAAAATGGCATAGCGACATATCTCCGACGACATATCTCCGCCATGTTGAAAACGACATATCTCCGCGCGGAGTCATGTCGTTTTGAAACGGCATAACTCCGCCGCGTTACAAACGACATATCTCCGCGCGGAGATATGACGCTTTGAAACGACATAACTCCGCGCGGAGATATGATGCCTCAAAACGACATAACTCCGCCAAGTTACAAACGACATATCTCCGCGCGGAGTTATGTCGTTTTAAAACTTCATATCTCCGCCGCACATTGGGGCGACTAGAGCAAATTCCGCGCCAAAATTGATTTTTTTTTTATATATATTGAAAAAAGTTTAAATGCAACTTAAAAGATGATTAAATTTTGCGTAATAATCCAAAAAGAAATTAGCCTAGCATATTTGGTTCTCCCACAACACGCATTTAAAGTTTACCTTTCGAACTCGATTTTAAGGAATTCATAAAATGGGCATTTTAATGTATGTTCGCAGTCGTTTTTCATGAATATGAAACGTTTTACGGATATGTGGCGATTTTAAGAATTACTTTTGAGTATTCTTAGTTCATTAGTATAAATAAAATTTTCAAAAAAAAAAGTAATAATTTTTTTTTAATTTTTGGAAAAAGGTCCAAAAAACTATATTTTTTTTAATTGTTGGACATAAAGTAGTTACCCGCGCGCGATCGCTCTTTGAAATAAATTTAAAAAAAAAACTTTTAACATTAATCGTTATGTCCTGAAAAAATTAGCGTGCCCTTTTTTGCCTTTTCTGAGAAAATTGAATTTTAGTAAGTGAAGTCATTTTCAAAATTCAAATATCGCCAGCCGTGAAACATTCGCGCGCATAATGTCATTTATCAGCTGTTCCAGGATCTGTTTTGTTTGTTTACTTTCTTGATATTTGGGAGTAGACTAAATTTAAAAATTCTTTTCTATAAACAACCATGGAGTATGAAGCAGGCAGTGTTTAATTTAGTAATGTTATTGCCTGAGGTGAAATGCCTATAAGAAAGTGGCAAGACAGATCGGTAGAGGTCAAAGAAATTGTTGCCCAGACAAAAAATCAAATTCAGAACGAATTCAAGAAAAAACTAGGCTTACTTATTGATATCCCGAAACCTGGATTTGGAAGTAGTAACGATGGTAACACCGCTAGGGTATTTTTGCAAAACGTAGAATTGACTACTGAGATAACTAAGGTAGACATCGATTTGCTTAAAAGAATGGACACTATATTAATAGTTGTTTGTATGATATTAATATAGACAAATTCAAAAATTATGTCTTGGAGATTGCTAGGCATTTTGTAAATTTGTACCCTTGGTACTTTTTGCATAAATTTTATAAATTATATTATATAATTATAAATTAATTTATAAAATTAAATAATTAATTATGCATTGCTCCCAATTGGTCAATTAACCGAGGAGACCCAGGAAGGACGAAACAAAGATTTCAAGCTTTACAAAGAACATTTTTCGAGAAAATGCAGTCGGGAAAAGTGCAACCTCGATTTTCTGAATAGAATGTTCATTACCTCGGATCCTCTAGTATTGAGGCATTTCAAAAGACAGGAAAAAAAAATACATAATGTAATGCCAAAATCAGCTTTAGATCTGTTAGAAAATATACCTGAAGTTCAAGAGGAGTACTCTAATTCAAGTGAAAGTAGCGATAAGGAATAAAGAAAATTGTTCAATGTAATACAAAATTGGTTGTTTTTTTATACCCTTGGAGAGGGTATATTGAAATTGTCCGGATTTTTGTAACGCAGAGAAGGAAGCATCTCCGACCACATAAAGTATATATATTCTTGATCAGCGTGACGAGCTGAGTTGATATAGCCATGTCCGTCTGTCCGTCCGTCTGTCCGTCTGTTTCTATGCTATCTCCTCCGTCAGTTTTAAAGCTATCGTAACCAAACTTTGGACGAAGTATTTTAGTACAAATACGCTGCACATTTGTTGGAACCGGCCGGATCGGATGACTATAGCATATAGCTGTCATAGGAACGATCGGTCGAAAAACTAGTTTTAGTGAGAAAAACTTTTTTTTTTTCAGTGCTATCGCTCCCAAAGCTCGTATTTAGAAGTTATTAATGATTTTACATAATTTCACCAAAACTTGTCGAAATCGGACTACTATATAGTATAGCTGCCATACAAAAATTAGGTCTGAAAAAAAGTCTTAGTGAGCAAAACTTTTTTGTTTTCAATGTTATCTCTTCTAAAGCTAAGGTCCCACAGGCAAATAAAATTTGAACACATTGTGCAAACAAAGTTAGCCTTGAACAGTAAATGTTTGCGTAAAACAAATTTGGTGTTCCCACATGAGCAAATATTTGCTCTTAAAAAGTTTGCGTAAATATTTCCCCTCCGCCAATAATTTGCATAAGTGTTCACACAGCTTGGGGCAAATTTTATTATACATTACTTTGCCCAATCTACTAAATTTATAAATCAAGTAGGCTGATTTGGTTGAGCAAACAATATAATTTTTTTGAAGTAAGAACAGAAAAGGCATGGGCATGAACAGTCACAAAAATAACTGCTTAATGATTTTATGCTGCGGTACAGCTCCGCAATGGGTAATGGGTACTTGTGGAAGAAGAAGCAAAGAAGAAACAAGCGCGCCGCAGTGTGTGGGTTAGGCGAAGGTTGCTGCATAAATCTCTTAAATGAGTTGCGATTGGAGGCTCTAGATCATTACAACAATTTTTTGTGAATGAAAGCAGCAGAATATACGCAGTTGGTAATATATAACTAACATTATATTATATAAAATTTATCAATAGTATATTTTATTTGTGTCTTGTTGGTCTAATGATTTAGCTTAAGGACACCATCATGCGCAATGCGATCTCGGCAACATGTTGTTTAATGGTCACACTGCGCTTTTTAGCAACTGTAGATAGCTATCGGACATTGCAGTATGTTTTTCGAGTTCCACACAATACAATTAGCAAGATTGTGCCGGATACTTGTGCTGCAATTTTAAAGGTTCTCAATACTTAATATCAAAAGGTACGCATTTTTGTAGACCATAACCCCTTGTTATTAAGAATTTGTTTTAGTTTCCGTCAAATCAAAGAGAATGGGAAAAAATTGCAGAAGACTTCGGGTAGCATTTTTTATAATTACAAAGGTATAATTGATATATCTTCTCATGAAATATTAATTAGTAGTAAGTTCTTTATTGTTTAGGTACATACATGTTAATGGCAGTGGCGGATGCAAAGTACAAAATCTTGGATTTTGACGTCGAAACAAATGGTCGCGTTTCTGAAGGAGGAGTTTTTCGTCAAACTTCTTTATATGATGTTTTCTAACAGGTTCAACATTCCCGACGACGCACCCTTGCCACAGCGTGAGATTGCTGTTCCATTCGTAATGGTGGCCGATAATGCTTTTTCTATAAGCAGAAACGTTTGCCCAACAAAATTTATCGTTAGTCGAAAGGGTATTTAATTACCAACTTTTAAGAGCTCGACGTGTTATAGAAAACTCTTTTGGCATTCTTTCAGCGCGATTTTTACAAGGTCCGGGGGTATTGTGGAAGTAACCTTCTGTAGGATAATTTTTGGCCTTTTCGTCTCTATAACATTTCGTGGTATATTCATATGTCCTGGTTATTAGTGGAACTCGACTGCAGCGAGCTTTGTGTGATTGTTTGTCTTTTCAAATAATTGTTTAAGCTATGTAGTTGTTCTGCTGCATCTTGCCAAGCAATTGCACACTGTTTCGACTATCAGTATGATGGGAAGTTGTAACCGAAAGTACAGACGATATCAGCTGAAATTTATATAATTTTTATTTATTTGGTGGTCTTGTGATTTATTTGAATTTTTCTCGCTGCTACAGCTTAAATTTTGTATTGCGGAAGCCAAAAAAGAAAATGTTTTTTTCAATATTTGCCTTGTTTGCTTTTACAATTTGCTTGCAAGAGCAAAATCGCAAACCCGCCAACAAAATTTGCCGAGGGTGTTCCCACGTGTTCCCATTAGGCAAATATTTGCTTCAAATTATTGGTGCACAAACATAGGCAAAGGCTACTTGGCAAATATTTGCGCGCAAACTATTTGGTGTTCCCACTAAGGGCAAACAAAATGTGCAAATATTTTCAAATATTTGCGCAAATTATTTGCCTGTGGGACCTTACCTTAACGCTCGTATTAATACGTTTTTAATGATTTTACGTAATATCAACAAGATTTGTCGAAATCGGACAATTATGTTAAAACTTTAACATGATGTTCAACTCGGCCCACACGTAGTTTTAATCTAATGTTTAGTTTACTCAGCCTATGTCATAAATAAGTCATTTCTAACATTAGATTTAATTACGGTTTGACAAGGGTTGTTTGGGTCGGTGGCAGCTGACTAAATATGCTACGTGTGTGACAACATGTATTCTTATCACATACGCATGCGCACCACTCTTGTGACCAACGCAGCCAACTTACATACACATCTTTGTGATTTTACACGCACATTGTTAGATAAGAATAGAAATAAGAAATAATTCTAAATAAAAGAGAACTCACTCGCCAGAGTGAATCAGTACAAATTCAACCTTCCACTCGTGCTCACCAAAAGTGTATATTTATATACATTTTTTGGTTCTTCGAGCCGAATCTACTTGAAGGATTGGTAGGTCCGTGCTGTGTTAAGCGTTTTCCGTGGCTGAGGACAACGGAATCTGTGGTTTTTTAATAACAAACTGTAAATTAATACAACAGGGTCTACTTGGTGACCTAATTAAAAACAAAAATCAAACTCGAAACAAATTTATATACATTTTTTGGTCCTTCGAGCTGGATTTTCGATCTTCGCGAAAACTGTTGTAAGCGCTACACATTTTCGGTTCATCGAAATCCGTGAAGTGGGTGCGAATATGGGAATATTCGACATAACCATGGCGCAAATCAATCCTTATGAGGAGGCAGTTTTAAAGGTCAAGATGAGTGACCACGCCATGCAGGACGCCGGGCCATCAGAAGGAAATGATGTGCTGCGGTACACGACGCCCACACATGCTACCGAAGCGGACAGCTTTGGCTCTGCAAGGCCAATAGACGAATTGGCGAAACTATTGGACTCACTAGCAGGGAAACTAACTCAAGCTATTGAAGAAGCTAGTAAACGCTTCATGGATTTTAACACTGATGAAATAATTAAGCATAAATCCATAATTGAAGTTATGTTGACGGCGTTGGAGGAAACGCATGCTAAGCAAAGGACTCTGTTTAATCAAACCGATTTTAATGACAAGATTCTCAATCTGAGAATTGAGGCCATGACTATGATGGAAATGTTGGATCTGAGAAAGCAGCGCCTACAAAAATCAAAGGATGTAAAGGCAGCGTCAACTTCAGCAGCTTTACCACCTCTACCAGCTGCTCCAGAAATACAAATGCCGACATTTAGTGAAAAACGTGAATTACGTGAACGTGTGTGCAGGCGGACGTGTTGGCGGGGTGCTCCTGTGTATAATCTGGAAACAAGTGATTCTGTGGATAAGTCCAGTATTCGGTGGGTGCAAGTCAAACATAAACAACATACGCTGATGTGTCTGCAGTCATATGTTGGATTAATTGTGCACATTGTCGATTAAAACACTAAATAACTTTACACAAATACAAGTGCACAGAGAGAGAAGAAAGCGGAGAAATTGCGCCAAACGTGAAAAAAACTTGTACTTTTACAATTTCTCTTAATTTCACACCCACGCTTATTGCCAAGCAGCAGACGCTATCAGCTGAATCATCAACTAGTGGCGCCATCTAGGTGTCAAATTTGCACGTAAGCCGCCAAATTTAAAAATGATGCCTTTGCAACGATCACCAGTGCTGACGACGCAGACGATGAAGAGAGGGCGCGGAAACGAAGGGAGCGTGGAAATTTCATTGCAGGATGTTCTTAATGCCATACAGGATACAAGAAACGTTTTCATGCTAAGTTGGAACATATTGAAAACACCGTGGCTACCAAGGATGACATCTCGAGCCTGAAAACCCAGATTACAGATGAAATGGAAGCCCTGAGGGAAGAGAACAAGTCACTGCGAAAAGAGGTAGATATGCTAAAGAAGAACATGGCAAATCACCGCAAAGAGCTAAACTTTGTTGTCGAGGACAGCAAGCGAAGCAACATTGTAGTAAGAGGACTACCAAAGAACCCAACACCCCACGAATCCCTAACGAAGCTCTGTAAGGATCACCTTAAGCTGGAAAACATCCAAATAATAAAAGTAAGAAAACTATACGAGCGTGCAAACAAAGTGGGGGTGGTGGCGGAACTAAGGTCGCCAGGAATGGTTGAACAAATATTCAGAAACACCAAGAAGCTAGCTGGTACGCACATTTTTATTGAACGAGATCTCTCCGCCGAAAAACAAGTAAACAAGCAGGTTCTTATTGCCCTAAAAAAAGATATAGTTGAGAAACACCCCACTCAAAAAATTATTGTCAGGAACGATTCTCTCCGAATTGAAAATGTATGGATGTCCTACGATTTCAATCATTAGAGGCATTACTAAGAAACATGTTTCAGGACAAACTCGAAAATATGAATCTGTCTTATGAACATCTGCTAGAAAAAATAAATATGTCAAAAAACCAAATAGGAATAACCAAAATTGTCAGTTTAAGGATAATCAACATAATGAACAATTGGATTACGCACAAAATGGATCGAAACACTTTAATATTAAGATACTTTCGTACAACATCGCTGGGCTCAAAAACAAAGTACTACACAAAAATTTTTTTAGTTTTGTAACGTCTTATGATCTGTTCTTTCTATTTGAAACGTTTATCGAAAAAGACATGGAGCACTATGAAACATACTTTCCCAATCACTCTTTACACTGGGTCCCCGCAAGCAGGTCGGCAGAACGAGGTCGAGCAAGTGGAGGGATGTTGTGTGGAATCAGCCAATCAACGTGTCAAGGGGTAACTCACTCGCTTACAATTAACCCAAAAATGTTTAAGTTAGAAATACGCACAAGCAAAGAGACTCTGGTTATATTACCGATATATATAAACTGCAACGATTGGAAAAATGAGTTTGAAGCATTATATGATTTTCTATCACAGTCAAAGTTAGAAAATGTTATGGTCGTGGGCGATTTGAACGCACGTATTGGAGCTGAACAAGCTACCGTGGAAAGCGAGGAATCAGGTAGTCGCTTTGCATCCTGTAATCGAGAAGCTAAAGACCGAACGCTCGACAGCAAAGGAAGAAGTTTAATAAATTTGTGCGAGTTCTGCAACCTCACTGTCTTAAATGGTAGATCAAAAAGTGACGCTGATGGAAGTTTCACATTTGTACGTGGGCAAGCGTGTTCGACAATTGATTATTGTCTTATACAGGGAAAATGAATGGCATGATGCAATTGTTGATTTAGAAGTTAAGCCTGAAATATTTTCTGACCATTTACCAATCGAAGTTACAGCCTGTTTGAAAAATAAGTCCCAATCAAGTACCCCGCAACTACTTCCCAAGCTTCGTTGGATAAACAATCAAAAGGAAAGATACGCTGAAAACCTGGATCAACAATTGAAACTTCTACGCGAAGACACTTGCAAGAACGAAATAGTGTATCTCACAGAAACCGTTAAGAAGGCAGCCAGTTTTATGCAGAGGCCAAGTAACCAACAATATATACAACCGTGGTTTGATATGGAGTGCGAAGCGGAAAAGAAAAAAACTAGGCTTTTATTATCAAATTTGCGGCACAATGACTCATGGGAAAACAAGGAAAAATACCAAAAACAGCGAGCGCATTATAAAAAACTGTGCAGAGAAAAGCAGAGAGAAAATTTAATAAAACTGGAAATCTCCATTGCGTCGATTAATGATAGCAAATCATTTTGGGCAACAGTAAGGCAGTTAAACGGGCCCTCTAGCAGAAAACGGATTCAGGTAACATCAACCGCTCTTGCCGCGCACTTTAGAGAGTTGCTGTTTAAAGAGCCAACATGTATGCTGAACTATGCCCTCCCATCAAATTATGTTGACGAGTTAGACGGAGAGATTACGTTGGAGGAACTGCAAGGAGCTTTAAGCCGTAGTAAAGTCGGGAAAGCACCAGGAGAAGATCGAGTTCCAGCAGAACTTATCATCAACGCCACTAGTTCTTTTAAAGAACAATTAAGAGATGCATTTAACAACATATTTAACGAAGCACTGGTGCCCTCTAGCTTTAGAAAAAATGTCATCTTTCCGTTGCTGAAAAAAGGAGATCCAACTGATGTACTTAATTACAGAGGAATATCTTTTTTAAATGCCATTACAAAAATATTTACAAGCATCCTATTAAATCGGCTAACTAGCTTTGTAGAACGAAATAATTTAATGAGCGAGAATCAGGCTGGATTTCGGAAGGGCTACTCAACGGTTGATAGCATTTTTGTGCTCACCTCTATAGCTAACTATTACTTAAGGCGGAAAACGAAGTTATACCTTTTCTTTATCGATTTTCAAGCTGCATTTGACACAATTGAAAGAAGGAGTCTGATGTTTAAACTTAGCAATCTAGGAGTTTCTACAAAAATGCTTAATATTTTGCACAGCTTGTACGAACAAAATCAAACAGCGGTTTGGGATGGAAAAACAATGTCTGAATGGTTTGAGACAAACCTTGGAGTAAAGCAAGGATGCTTGCTAAGCCCGTTGCTCTTTTCTCTGTTTATAGATGACATTACAAATTTAATACCTGGAGGCGCAGAGTTCGGAAATAAGATATACAAGGTATTAATGTACGCTGATGACATGGTCATCCTTGCCACGTCACCTAAAATGCTACAAGACATGATAAATGCAGCCAGCTCATACTGTCAGACCTGGAATTTAAAAATAAATACAAGCAAATCAAAAGTAATGTGCATTCGGGAAGGAAGGGGTCGACATGCTAGGTGTGAACATTGGACACTAAACGGAGTACAACTAGAAACGGTCAAGGAGTACAAGTACTTGGGAGTAACCTTAACACCAAACATGTCTTTTAGCAAGCATATTGAGCATAAACTACGTGAGTCGAAGATCGCCCTTAACAGTACGTGGAACGCCCTATTTAGCCGAAAAATGTGAGCCCCAGTATAAAGTACAAACTATTTCAAGCAACAGCTAGAGCCATAATGTGCTATGCATCGCAGGTCTGGGGTTACATGGAATACGAAGACGTGGAAAAACTACTACGTTACTTTGTTAAAAAAATCTTTCGACTACCGATAAATACCCCAAACTACGCAATTTATTTGGAAACTGGGCTGGGATCAATGTTCGAATACACGCTGCAGTCTCATTTTAATTATATGGGGAGATGTCTCAACCTAGCCGAAAATAGGGCGCCATATAACGTGGCAACGTCGTTACTGGCTTCACGAAGGCAATGCTTCGAACACTGGCTGCAGCTAGCTGATAAACACGAAGTTGTGATGAATTTAGACAACAGGGACTCGTGGTTGGCTTCGCAGGACATTTTACTGCGAACAATAAATGGAAATAAGAGAGCGACCTACATGCAGCAAGCACAGCAGAGCATTACGCGGGAAACCTACAAGACACTGCAGTATAATCTCTCTGAAAATAATTATTTTAATGACTGTTTTAACATATTTACAATAGCAAACATCTTCAAGGCCAGAACTGAGACGCTTAAGCTTGGGTACCAGCCACATTTTGCAAACGAGAACTGCACGTTATGCAACCTACGGGCGCGTGAGGATATTTTTCATTTCTGTGCAATATGTCCAATTTTAAGCGAAATACGAGTAAACGCCTGGGGAAAACCGGTGCTGACAAAAGAGGAATTGTCTTCCATTCTAAATGGGTCGAGCTGGAATACGCTGGGGCGCTTTCTGTCACAAGCAACGAGATATAGGGAACAGATAATAGCATGCCATTTCTAAAAATTAGTCCAATATGTTTAAACACAATCGGAAGGTGGAAGATCCACTATTCCGTGACGAGCGGGGAAGGTGGGTGGAGTAACCTGAAGAAAGTGAAGCATTTGGGCTATGCTAGGGATGCATAATGTAAACAGTTAAGATGTTGTATATTAAATGTAAACTATTTTATGAATGTTTTGAAGTTCTTAATCCAAGTTCGTTATATGTATAAATGTAAAACTAGAACATAAGTCTTTATTGCACACTTTGTAATCTTTTTTAGGCTGACGGCTAAACAAAGCCAAGCCGTTAAATAAATATACATACTAGTGAAAAACGTAAAGATTGGCCAACATTTTATGGATGGTTTAAGCAGGCAATCCACGAGAGAGCAGACTTCGAGGATGCCATCAAGATGCATTACTTAAACCAGTGTCTAAAAGGGGAAGCAAGAAGTTCACTTACTTCCTCACTGATGGATGAACCTTCTTACTATAAAACTGCATGGGACCGTATATGTAAGATAAATAAAGAAGAAGACTGGAAGGGACTTCCAGAACAGAATGTCAGAAGACCACATCTGGAACCAGCAGGTACACCATTGCGGGAAACACCCACAACTCCCAAGGAGCCGACTTTTTCAATGTTCAAAGTCGCCCCGAGGCGGGTGAATGAAAAGTATATGCGAGCGGCAGATGCTGCAGACAGTGCCCAGGAGGCACCTTTTACAATATTGCCTGAGTCGGAGGTTGCCAAGGAATGCGTGCGGCCAGCAACCGAGATCCTACTACTGGATCAGCCTGTACATGGCAAAAATGAGGGCAACCAACTCGGTCAATATGCAGAACAGCTCAAAGGGCAAGTAATGGAGGTGGAGCGAGACCACCATGGAGAAGAAGGTCAAGGATGTCCTTCAGGCCCGTGAAGAGCTGGCGGACAACTGTGACCAACAGGCACAGGACGACAAGGACAACGCAAAGAAAGAAGATGCCACACACGGCAGGGCTATGCCAGCACGCAGTTCGTTTAGTCTGGAGTAGCTGTCTAATATGGAGCTGTGCGGTAAGACGGGAGATTCTGAATTGGACTACCAATTAGAAGATGCTCAGGAATACGGAAGTCTGACAAGGGACGGCTTCAAGGAAGAGCCAATCCCCATATTAGAGCGGACGGTAGAGGATACCACGGCTTTGCACTTGAGCAAGATTAAGCATCAAATCGCCGTACAGAGGGATGAATCGCAATCTAACCAACGGCGGCTCTGGACAGTCAACAGTGTCAAAACGGACGGACACCGCAGGACTACAATGCGGGCAAAGACCATTGGGGCTCTTAGAGCCATTTACTTTCGAAATTTTTTTCCTATTTTGCAGGCAAGAAAAACTATCTGCACGATCAAAGATGCAGACGCAGGCGAAGCCAGAGAGTTTAGACCAACATTAATTTGGTTCGCATTCAACAAAACCAAGGAACTGAAGCGCCAGCTTAGACGTTTAATTGGAGTCTTGGGTTCTTACGGAAGAGTAAGGCATAATCTGGATGAGTGGCTGTCGCATTTTAGGCCCCCTGAGAATGTTCAAAACTTGAACATAGGACTCGACCACGATCCTAACGTTGACTGGATGAGTGGCTGTAGCATTTTTGGCCCCTGGAAAATGTTAAAACTTTAACATGATGTTCAACTCGGCCCACACGTAGTTTTAATCTTATGTTTAGTTTACTCAGCCTATGTCATAAATAAGTCATTTCTAACATTAGATTTAATTACGGTTTGACAAGGGTTGTTTGGGTCGGTGGCAGCTGACTAAATATGCTTCGTGTGTGACAACATGTATTCTTATCACATACGCATGCGCACCACTCTTGTGACCAACGCAGCCAACTTACATACACATCATTGTGATTTTACACGCACATTGTTAGACAAGAATAGAAATAAGAAATAATTCTAAATAAAAGAGAACTCACTCGCCAGAGTGAGTCAGTACAAATCAAAACCCACAACCGTGCTCATTTAAAGGTGTATATTTATATACAACTATATAGTATAGCTGCCATACATACTGTCATGCATATATCAAGCTCCAAGGGTATATAAACTTCGGTGGAGCCGAAGTTAGCTGGCCTCTATTTTTTTTTATTATTATCTCTAAAATCTAAAAAGTTTTGAAAATTCAACCCGATTATTCAAACGAACTCTATAGGATATACTTTTTCGACTGCGAAAAAATAATTTCAAGTTAGTAATATTAGCAAAGAATCGTATTGGCCAGTTTTTAGCTTCTTATGTGTCGAAAAAAAATTTATTTCGCAAAAACAATTAAAAAATTAAATTTTTAATTAAAAAAAAAAAAATTCCGCTAAATATTTGTAACTTTAAACTTTTTTTAATACTTTAATACTTTTAAAAAGATGGCATCAACATTTTTTTGCTACAGCGCTCCGCTGAACTATGGTGGCGCGGCGCGCGGAGTTATGTCGTTTAAAAGCATCATATCTCCGCGCGGAGATATGTCGTTTGAAACGCGGCAAAGATATGACGTCGGAGCTATGTCGTTACCCCAAAAAATTTTTTCGGTTCTACAGAGAATTGAACTCGGTTCTCCGGTTTCAAAGTCCAGAGTGCTAATCACACCACCATTGAACATATAATTTAACGTGAAATAATTAATTTATTTGCTCCACACTTTTGTAAAGGTCTCTGTCTACATTGACAATTCAAAGATAAATTAAGGAGAAATTGGAACCTTTAAAGCAGAGATGGGCGCGTCGCGACGTTCCAATGCACACACAAAGCAGCGCGGTCATTAGGTTTCTGCCGCGGCCGACTGCAAAAATCACACGTACGCTATAAGCATTGACAGCTACTTATATTTGCATGTGCTTGTATGCGTGTGAAAAGTGTGACGGTATGTGTGCATGCCCATCTCTGCTTTAAAGCCTTCTCGAGGTCATCAAACCTCAATATATCTGATTTTGGATTTTTGATCAATTTTCTATAAAATATGCAGAATTTTTTGAGCCATGTTGTGCAAAGATCGTCACATGTTGAGAATCGTGTGGAGAAATGTCCGGTCTAATGTACATATGTATACATTAGGGTGTCCCAAAAAAAATTTTTTTTTGTATTTTCACGGGTGCACCGGCATTTTCTGGAAGCTAATGGAGTAAAGTATTTTTGAGATTTTTTTCAGATTTTTCGAAAGACGTTTAGAGGTCGCACAAATCGAATTTTCCCCCAAAAATCGGGTTTTCCGTATTGTCTTCGAATTTTACTTATAACTTGGTCAACATCCATGATTTTCTTAGTTTTCAAATCAAAATTTTAAAGAAAAATGTCCAAATTTTACTTTTATGAGCAAAAACAGTGAGTTTTGGCTTTGCATTTGCTTGTTTAGGTACCATTTATTAAATTTTTTTGAAAATTTGTCATAAATTTTGTAAAAAACGTATTATAACTTTTAAAATTTCTATGAACAAGACAAAAATTAGTGATGCAGTTTAAAAGATGGTTCAATTTTTTAAAGCTTTATACATATTACATGAAACTAAAAATATTTTATTTATTTATATATATTTTTTGCTTACTTTCCACTAATACCCAACAAAGATATAAAAGCATTTTGTTTTGTTGCAAAATTATTTATTTAGGTTCTTGTGATGCAGCTCTATGCCCTGCAATAAATTTTGATAGTCAGTTTCCGATGTTGTGACATTAATATAGCTGTTAGCGAGGGCCACACCACGTTCTGCGACATCATTTACAACTTGCAATTGTTGAACTTTCTTTTTTGCGTCGTGAAAAGATTCGTTGGTGTCCCATTTTTTGGATCTGTTTGCAAAAAATCAATCGAAATGTTGCAGGCTTCAAAAAAAGTAAGGCTGGCTTTGGAGATTAAATCTTCAATTTGCTTATTTTTAAGCGTTTCTTCCGTTAAATCTTTAGTGACTAATTCGCTGTCGTTATCTGGCGAATGTAAGTTTTTCACCATTAAACGCAAAGTTTTGATGTCGATACGCTCGTCAAAAAACGCTAAGGCAGCCAACTTACCGGATAGATACCACTTATGCCTTAGAAAAGTTTTTAACGTAGCGCTTGCAACTTTTGCATTAAAGCGTTTATAGTTATCCAATTGCTTCAATAGACCAAGATCATTGAGAGGAGCGTATCGTGGGCACTGACAGAGGTACCAATTTTTAATATATACTCTCAAAATAAACGAACTAAACTCAAGTAAGGCATAAATTATTGAGTTGCTTATATAAGTCTTTAACTGGTTTTGAAAAATGCATATTTTTAGCGAGTATACAATTTTCATCATCCAGCGAGCCCGATTAATGGCTCCTGGTGCTCTTATAGGACAAGGTTCAGATCTATCACCCAAAAACATAAGGCTCAGTTGAAGCAATTCCTTATAGTCTTCTCTTGGTTGCATGTCCTCAAGCTGCCCTTTTACAAAATTTATCAAAACTTTGGTTATGGATTTTGGGATAATTTTTTTAACAATGCTATGGTTCATGCAGTCGGAAAAATTGTTTTTGTCAATGGACTCCCACCTTTGCTGAAGAGTGACGAAAATTTTGATTTGTGGTGATGTTATCTGCTCTTCAATATCAAGCGCCATAAACGCTGATCCAGCAACCAGTTCCAATATATGATGGCGGCATGCCAAAAATATGAGGTCTTTTTTTAGTTTTTGTGAAAGTAAAACACATGCCCCAACTCGACGTCCAGTATTGGAGCTTGTTGTGTCTGCACACATAAATTTTATATTTTCGGTTAGATTCCAAGTTAAAAAATTAATTATGCTTTCTGGCTTGAGCATTGATGTTAAAGCTATTTTGGTTTAATGCTGAATTTTGTTCTTATGCATAGTGGCTGCAATAATTTTTGCTACACAATTAATATTATGAGTAAATGGGTACAACGCTTTAAAAGAGTATAACTCTGGGACGGTAAGAGAAAATTAAAATTTTTTTTTTAATTTTGAAAAAAATTTTACCATCTTTTAAACTGCATCACTAGTTTTTGTCTTGTTCATAGAAATTTTAAAAGTTATAATACGTTTTTTACAAAATTTATGACAAATTTTCAAAAAAATTTAATAAATGGTACCTAAACAAGCAAATGCAAAGCCAAAACTCACTGTTTTTGCTCATAAAAGTAAAATTTGGACATTTTTCTTTAAAATTTTGATTTGAAAACTAAGAAAATCATGGATGTTGACCAAGTTATAAGTAAAATTCGAAAACAATACGGAAAACCCGATTCGATTTGTGCGACCTCTAAACGTCTTTCGAAAAATCTGAATCAAAAGTGATTTCATTACTACATTTTTCGCGTGCTAGTTCTTGCTCGTCTTAATAAAATAACAGTGCCCAGAATTAAGAAAACGTTACGAGCGATCACATTTTTCTGCTTCTCTTTGTATACAACTGCAGCGACGTTTCGCGCGAGATGAAAAGAGACAAAAGTTGTGATTGAAGCCAGTGCTTCCACTTAAAAAATTTAGTTGCTAGATCTAGCATCTTTTAAAAAAATTGCAACTTGTTTTTAAAGAATGCTATTAGCCACAAATGTAGTAATTTTTCATTGCATTTTTAGAAACTTTATTACAAAACTAGCAATTTTTTAATTTTCTTCAGCACTTTTGCGTTTTTATACCTTTTTGCAGTTGACGTCACAAATTACGATTAATAGAGGTTCACAAGGTTATCGAAACTAGTAGTGGTTGAACAACTTGACAGTGTTTGCTTACTATTTTGCTGTGTTTTATGATTGGGCTTAGATGCTAAAAGTTTATAAGCAAAATTTTCGGCTGCAAGATGAGGAGTTCAGGCAATGGATTCGCTGGGATACCACTAATCCATCGAGAGCATATGGTGCAAATGGCAAATCCGCAATTGGCGGAGCAGTTTTTAGATTGCAAAGCTGCTGCAAACATTAAATTAGGCAGAACAAATTGCACCTACATTGTTAAATATGTACTTGCAATGCACACCAATTATGGCAATTTTCAAATAATTTTTAACAACTTTTTCCCCAAATTCATCAATTTTTGCTTCGGAGATTCTGGCAGCACTGATTGAAGCATAATCTCTCTCTATAAATATAAAAGACACTCCCTGATTCACTGATCGGCAATCATCGCACAGCCTAATCGGTAAGAGATAGAGGGCTGTAATTTGGACAGGAGTTTCTGTTAGAGGTGAAAGTGCGTACTAAGACAGGGTTTTGGAAAATTCCAACCGGAAAAGCGTCGGTTTGTATGGGAAAATTGCCATTTTTCATCCGATTGACTTGAAACTTGGTTTGTAAGCATAGTACGCGAAATTATTCGACACGTGTTTTCCCGATTTTTGAAAATCCGCCCACGAAAAAAATGGCCGGAAAACTCTGCATGAAAAAAACTATTTTTCATCCGATTGGCTTGAAACTCGGTTTGTAACGTCAAAATCAAAAATAACTTTTGTTTTTATTTTCCGATGTTGGAAATAACGCCGGGATGCCCACTGGGAAGTGGTTGGGAAGTGAATGGGATGTGGGTGGTAAGTTGTTTTGGAAGTGGGTGGAAAGTGGGTGGTAAGTGGATGTAAAGTGGGTGGAATGTGACGGGAAGTGGGTGCGATGTGGGCGGGAAGTGGGTGATATGCGGGTGGGATGTGGACGGTAAGTGGTTGGGATGTAGGTGGGAAGAGGGTGGAATGTGGGCGGGAAGTGGACGGGAAGGGGGCGGGAAGTGGGTGGTATGTGAGTGGGAAGTGGGTGTGCGTTGGTTCTATACTGTTGAAGGCGCAGCGAAGCGCGACGTGTTATTAGCTAGTATCTATATATATAACTCTGTTCGCCCGACTGACATAGTGACAGACTGACATATTATCAACTACAGGGTTGAGATTTGGCATAGACCTTCGTTTAGTTATGCAGCCGCGCACTAAGAAAGAAAATTTGGAATATTTCACCGCTTATTAGGAGAAAACGCCAAAAAATGTGTTGTGGACTGTTGTGGACTAGGCTGTTCTGCTAAGAGCGTAAGAGCGTGCTGTGCGTCTGTGTTTTTTTTTTCACAAAAACAAACACAAAATCAAATTAAGAATGGCCTCATCCAATTGAATTGAATCTTATGGCACATACAAAACACATCGATAGCTTTAACAATATGTAGACCGCATTTCAAAATATAGAATTTAAAATTACACAAAACCAGTGGCATAGCGTGTGGCGGAAGTCGACATAGCTTCCCCCTCCCCCTTGAATCGTTTTAAATTTCTTTCTATAATTAAAACTACATTTTTCTAATTAAAACTTCTCTGTAACATACAACAATGGATTTTGATTGGGGAGGACGAAGACCTAAATTGTTCGAGGGGTACTATTTTGCCATTGTATACATATACATATACATATACAGCTCCTACAACGGGGTCAAGCCAAGCTTCTCACGATCTCTTGGCGTGTGTGCCTTAATTTTTCGCACAAGAGAAAGGGACCTACTGTTTAACGCCGGATCCGAACGGAAAAGTTTGAGAATTTGCTTTTTCATGGCTAGATACTTCACAGCTGGCGCCAATAGCTGGTGAAGGTGACCGTATGTGTAAAACCTATTTTCTAAAGAAAGAAAAAAACTTTTATTATTAGATGTTTCGAGGCATGATCGAACCCACGACCTCCCGCCCAGCAGTCCAGCACACTAACCACTGGGCCACATACGGCCACTATTTTGCCATTAATTTGGAATAAAAAATTCTTTAACTGTGGACCGAAACAAAAATTGTTTTCAGCTCGAGCATGGTTTTCTGGTTTAATGGCAAATACTTTTGGAAAATAGTTTTTTTACTCCAAAACAACTTTCTTTTTTGTCAGACGGCAGAGGTTTGTAGTGGAGGCTAATATAATTGCACGAGTTGGCCGACGTATTTTAAAAACATAATGCATGCTAAAAGATTAAAACCCAAACTGTTCAAGTCAATCCGTCCGATCTCAGTGGCAAATATACTTAAGCATAAAAAAAATTAGATTTTTCTGCTCATTGGGCGCCGTTAGTTTGTGGGCTATAACTTTTAAAAGCACTATAATATCGAAAAACTGAATATGTTATATTAGAAGAAACAAAGAACTACCAAATATTTTAATCTGACAATTTATTTAAACTTAAAACAAAAAGTAGATTTTTTAAAAAAATAACCACATTTTTATACACTTGAAAAGTGTATTAATATTATAATTTTGCCCAGAAGTTTGCAACGCATAGAAGGAATTATCTCCGACCACATAAAGTATATATATTCTTAATCAGAATGACGAGCTGAGTCGATTAAGCTTTGTCCGTCCGTCTGTCTGTTTCTACGCGAACTAGTCCCTCAGTCTTCTTTTGTCTACACGCTGCTAATATGTCGGAACCGACCGGATTGGATGGCTACTTCTTGTAGCTGCCATACAAATGATCGGTCGAAAAATGGGTTTTAATGAGAAAAACTGGTTTTTCGTTAATATTACCGCTCTCAATCACGGTCAGGGGTAATATTTAATGTTTTTAAGCTGATCTGCGAAGTTTGGTAGAAGTCGCTAACCGTTGAGACAAGCTTTTTCAAGTGTATCAAAACTTCGACGAACGGACGGACGGACAGACAGACGGACAGACGGGCATGGCTATATCGACTCGGCTGTTGATGCTGATCAAGAATATATATACTGTATAGGGTCGGAAATGATTCCTTCTCCATGTTTCATACTTTTGCACAAACTTAATATGTACCTTCGGTACAGAGTATAAAAATTTGTAACTATGAATCAAAAAACTCAAAACTTTCAGCTTGCTTTTTTAGTCAAGTCATTCAATGCAGCTTACTTGTGGTCACAGGACCTACAAATGTAAACAAACCTCGCTCAACACACGTTAATGGAAATATCGCGTAGGACTAAAGTGCTAGGGATAAAGGGAAAATTGATTTTAATTCAGCGACCAAAAATACATCTGGAAAGTTTTCTATCTTCTCTATTGCAAAAGTTGTCCTTTTTTTTGTAAGCCTGTTCAGTATATTTGTTTCATAAGAAAGATCACATATCAATTTCTTGGAAGGGCTTGATGGAAAGAAACAGGATGAAATAGTGGAATTTGTGAAATCGCGAACATATTTGATTATGTCAAACA
The DNA here is from genome assembly GCA_018904275.1 of Lordiphosa clarofinis. NCBI lineage: Eukaryota > Metazoa > Arthropoda > Insecta > Diptera > Drosophilidae > Lordiphosa > Lordiphosa clarofinis. The sequence continues at coordinate 221,093 of JAEIGQ010000121.1, read as the reverse complement.
ACAAGTCCCAAAACTGGAGCATTTTTGACACCGTCTTTTGTAGTCCAGTGATCCTTAATTCCATTAAAATGACTTGTAATCTTTCTAAATTGCATTCAATTAATATTTAAATTATTACTAGATCTTGAAGTGCAGAATTTTGCAACGTTGTCCATGTCGAAATGAAAGGAGAGTCTAAATCATTAACACTATTATTTTTAAAAGCCGCCCCTGAAATTTTCTGCACCAAAAATTTGCCGCCCCTAAAAATTTGCCGCCGGGCCGTCTTCTTTGCCGTCAGACACATCATTTAAAACTAATTGTTCAACCCAATTGTTTGCCAACGCAACATGGCTTCGTATCGAGTTTTTGAACATTATAAATATATAATAAACGAGAGTCGGCATTAACCGACTTCCATATACACTTTACTCATGAAAAGAAATGTTTAGCAGCGTTTCTGCTTTCCTGAGGGTGAACATTCTAAAAGTATGCAACATTTTTTTAACTGGGCTATTTATTTTTCGATCTTGCTGTAAATTTTCAGGGATTATAGTTATTGCTAATATAAATTTAAGTTATAAATTAATACTCGATATCTTAAAAAATGTGGGAGCTATTCAACATTTTGTATTGTGGGGGCGGGGTTGGGCGTGGCCAAAATTGGAAACAAACTTGATCTCCGTGCAGACAAAAGAAGAGTACATGCCAAGTTTGGTGGCTCTAGCTCTTATAGTCTCTGAGATCTAGGTGTTCTTACAGTCAGACGGACAGACAGACGGACGGACAGACGGACAAGTCTATGTCGACTCGGCTGTTGATGCTGATCAAGAATATATAAACTTTATATGGTCGGAAATGATTCCTTCTGCCTGTTACATACATTTGCACGACTTTAGTATAACCTTTTTAATATACGAGTAACGGATATATAAAGGACGATAAAAGTATGTGCAATGAAGCGGATTTGGAATGACTGGACGCACGGGACAGTGGCATCATAAAAAAAATAGCCAAAGAAATTGTCAATAAAAAAAACTGCACCAATAGAGAGTTGATCAACAGCCAACAATAAATAAATTCTAACAGATAAATCAAGCATTTATAAAACTAAAATTAAGTGAAGCGCAGCTGCGGGACGCGTGTATTGAAATGGTCACGAAAACTGGGTGGCCTCTAAAAATGTTTGAAGACACTGGCTTCAGGAAAATTATTCAGCCGATATGTAATGCTTTTGAAAAGCATATTTCCATAAATCGGCAAAATATTCGAAGCCTTGTAAAATTCAGAATAAAGGCTTTTATCATTAAATTTATAATTTTTTTTTAAAGTTAGCAGACCTGTTTTTCGGTTTTCGTATAAACGTTTGTACTTTGAACTCTATGTTATTAAGATTGTATGGAAAGTGACACTTATATCTACGGTTACTAGATACAGTTGAAGCCGACAGCTTAAGTAGAATCAATTTATAGAAAATTTAAACCTTAATCTAGTAACCTAGCTCCGTCCCAAAGAACTTGTGAGATGGTTTTAGGGGGGCCTAGCTGTTGGGCCATCGGACGGGTCGCAGGTTGCGGATAGCGAAAGGCCTTCTTATGGAGGTTAACTGCGAATAAGTGGGTTTACCCCACAAATAAGCAGTCCCGGACAGCCAGCGGGTGTCACGCCGTAGTGCACCGACAAGGCGCTTGTGTTGCCGCCTTCCATAAGTAGCCTCACACACACCCAACTCCCACACTATACCTACCCCTCTCCTATCCCGCACATCTCACACCGGGCCGGACTAAGGTGTCACTCGGACCGTGCCGAGAGTCAGCCTGGCTGGAGGCCCGGGTAACAAATAGTCCAGTCTCGAACGGTGGGCTCAGGCAAGTGGCGACCGCCTGTTCTAAGTAGTCTTGCCACTGGTGGGCCTCGGCCGGTGGCCGACCATATAGCAGCCCAATAAAAAGGAACTTCAAGCATGAAGAAAACCAGCAATATAAAATTTCAGCAGGATCTCCCTGCAACCACTGTCGCAAGACAGTTTGAAGAGAGGCAGATGGACCGGGAGCGTCCAAGCCTCGTGAGAGACGAGAGACGCGCACCAGTGCGCAGAACCCCACCACGGGGTCCCTACCGAGCTCCTGCGGTAGGGGAGAACACTGGAACAAAGAGGGACCATTCCCTTCCCCCTAAAGGGAACACGCCCCGCCTCCTCTGGAAGACAAAGGCCACCTCCCAATGGGGACAAACGTTCCAAGCAGGACTCCTTCCCTGCAAGAGGACAGCCAGGAGGCCTAGACGACCTAAATCGTCGAGGCCTCTGTGGCTCCAGAATAAAGTGGTACCTGAGATACCTCAGGCATGGCCACACACCGGAGGAAGCCCTCCGGATGGCAAAGGAGCCGCGAACTGGGGCAACAGAGGGGCAACCACACACCACTGCCCCAAAGAGAAGCAGCGCGGACATAACACCGCCGAAGCGTCAGTGCACAGCCGTGACGTCGAAAGACGCAACGGCCAGCACCCCCTCACAGGCAGTAGCCTATGAGGAAAACGCAAACGGCGGGCCCGGTACGTCCAGTGCTGCAGCAGAGGCTGCTGCAACTGGCAGTGACGAAAGGGCAGTAACTCCCCCCTCAGTGCCCATTCCACCCCAAGCAACGTATGCAGACGTTGCGAAAAAGGTGAGGGTAGCAGTAGTGCCTGAGGAATACCCTCAGGTCAACCTCAATCATGAGGAGCTGTCTGCATTTGAGGAGGCGATACTGGAGGAAGTCTTCCTGGCATGTTGGGATACGCCCATCAGCTTCTCAGGAATCCATTTCCGGCCGGGTCATCTAATCATCGACTGCAACGATGAGACGACCGCGGAGTGGCTGATGAGCAACGTGTCAAGGTTGACAGAATGGAAGGGAGTACCCCTTCTCGGTAAAATGGGAGAGAATATCCCCTCGCCCCATTACATTACCGTCTTCCTCCCAAGGAGTGCCGCGAAAGCGGATGAATGGGCCCTCACAATGCTGAGGAACCAGAACAACATTGTGACAGACATGTGGCGGGTCAAGTCACGAAAGGACCAAGGGGGCGGAGCCCTCATGGTCATTGGCATCGACGAAGTCTCGATGCAGGCCATCGTCTCGGGTCTCGGGTCGCCAGCTTAACTTCCGCGAAGCTGGCTGGACAGACCCATCAGCAAGAGACGGAGGCAGAACACCCCGCCGAAGCGGAAAGTAGCGAGTCTCCGTGTGAGGAACCCCTCACAGATGAGGAGGACGTCGCTGAGGACGAGGAGCTCGACGGGGAATCCCCCGTAGAGGACATGGAGGTAGTGGAGGAAGCAGAGGTACCCATGTCCTCCACATTGGTGTCCGGAGGCGTTGAGAGCAGTCCGCCAGATAGCGCAAATATTACAGCGCAATGATGACTCCCCCCTCAGTCATCAAAAGCACCAAGCTAGTCCAGGTGAACGTTCATCATGCGAAGGCGGCCTCGGCCGACCAAGCTAGAACGTTCACCCGACAACACCTAGAACTAGCTTTAATACAGGAACCCTGGTGCAATGAGGGAATAAAGGGCCTGTATACGAGAGAATCCACTGTAATTTGGGACCAAAGGCATGCCTTCCCCAGAGCCTGTATAATGATAAGGAAGAATATTAAATATACTATCCTTTCAGAATTTCTCTCCAGGGACTGCGTCGCGATAGCGACCACCGAAGCAAAGCAGGGAAAGACCACCGTCATAGCCTCTGCCTACTTCGCTGGAGATAGAATGTGTCCCCCCCAAGAGGTGTCGGCCCTGGCAGAATACTGCAGGAGCAAAAACCTGCCGCTTGTTGTCGGATGTGACGCAAACGCCCACCACGTCGCATGGAGAAGCTCCGATGTAAACGATCGAGGTGAGTGCTTACTAGAATTCCTATCCAGGCTCGATCTGGAAATATGTAATGTAGGATCTGTCCCGACATTTGTAACTCGAGTAAGGGAGGAAGTCCTTGACCTCACCTTCTCCAGCAAGTCAATTAAACCTTTTATTAAGGATTGGCAGGTTTCACTAGAGGAATCTATGTCGGACCATAGAATTATCCAATTTAGATTGAAAGCTAGCACACATCAGAGTATCCCTAGCAGGAATCCCCGTAAGACAAATTGGGGAGGCTTCTATTCCACGCTAGGAAATAATATGCCTAGGATTCGGTCACCGAAACATCCCCTAGAACTAGAAATCTTAGTCGACGAACTAAATAAAAGTATAATCGATGCTTACGAAGAGAATTGCCCTCTTAGCGAATCGAGAAAAGAAAATGATGCCCCTTGGTGGAATCCCACCTTGGAGAAACTCAGAAAGAAGACCCGAATTCTTTTTAATGAAGCCAAAAAGAATGGGGACTGGCATAAGTACAAACAAGCCCTGACACTATACAATAGTGAGATTAGGAAAGCCAAAAGAAAGAATTACAGGAAATTCTGCAAGTCTATAGAAGACACGAAAGAAGGAGCGAGATTGCATAGAGTCCTCGCCAAGAAAGCCCGGATGGCAACATCTCGCTCAAAAAGGCTAATGATGCCTATACAGTGAGCAGCGAGGAGAGAGTACGTCTCTTGTTGGACACCCACTTCCCGGGAAACATCCCCGCGGAAGAATGTGTCGACCAAGAGCACTGCTACCAGCCTCGCAACTCCGACTGGGCAGAAACCAAGAAAGTTGTGTCCGCAGGCAGACTTGAGTGGGCAATTGGAACATTCCAGCCCTTCAAATCCCCCGGACCGGATAACATTTATCCAGCATTCCTGCAGGAAGGAAAGGACATACTCCTACCCATCCTCAGGAAGATCATCACCAGCAGTCTGGCAACTGGGTATATCCCACGTGCCTGGCGCAGAGCAAGGGTAGTCTTCATCCAAAAGGCAATGAAGAAGGATATAACTAACCCAAAGTCCTTCAGACCCATTAGTTTGACATCGTTTTTACTGAAAACGATTGAAAAGCTAGTGGACAATAGCATACGAAGTACGCTGTTAAAGGAGGCACCCCTCCAACCAACACAGCACGCGTACAGAGCAGGCCGTTCGACCGACACGGCATTGTATCAACTCGGGAAGATGCTCGAGAAAACAATAGAAGACAAGGAAGTGGCTCTATGCGCCTTCCTAGACATTGAGGGAGCATTCGACAACACATCCCATAGTGCTGTCAAGAATGCCCTGATCAGAAGAGGAATAAACCCTACAGTAGGCAGATGGGTAGATTCACTCCTTCGATGCAGAGAAGTCTCTGCAGTGGCAGGTGAAGAAACCATCACAGTCACCACAACTAGAGGATGCCCTCAGGGGGGAGTTCTCTCCCCACTGTTGTGGAGCCTACTAGTGGATGAGCTCCTAGAAAAACTCGCCTCCCTGGGCACAACATGCCAAGGATACGCTGATGACATTGCCATCGATGCGAGAGGAAAATACAAAGAAACCCTATGTGACATTGTCCAGAGGGGTCTGAATGTCACGTCTAATTGGTGCAAGGAGGTTGGGCTCAACCTAAACCCTGCGAAAACCATTATAGTACCGTTCACTAGGAAATACAAACTAAGCAGAATGAGGCCAATACGCCTATCCGGCAGCCTCATTACACCAGAAAAAGAAGTCAAATACCTCGGCGTTGTCTTTGACAACAGGCTGAGGTTTGACAAGCACTTAAAGTATACACTCAGTAAATGGCACCACACATACTCCGATGGCTATATCTCATGGTTGTGTGACCAATGCTCACTTATGGAGCTGTCGTGTGGGGAGATAGAGCAAACCTCGTCACAGTAAGGACGCAGTTGCAAAAACTGCAAAGGCTGGCATGTATATGCATGACTGGAGCCATGCGTACCTGTCCGACAGCGGCAATCGAGGTTTTGATGGAGCTCACTACACTCCACCATACCATCTGCCTGAAGAAAAAAGCAACACTGCTCAGGCTAACAGCAGAAGGAGTGGGTAGAAACCACATAGTGAGCCTCAGAGACTCTGAAAAGCTGGAAAAGGAAATCCCTTTAATCCTCCAACCCAGAGACGAAATGGTGGCCGAGTATCACTTTGACAGGAATTTCACTGTACACCAAAGTAATAAGAAAGAATGGATCTCACTTGAAGAGACACTTAAATTGAAACCACACACAATTATGTGGTACACAGACGGGTCCCTAACGCCCCAAGGAACCGGACTTGGGGTAGCAGGACCAGGAACGAAAATATCTGAACCAATGGGAGAATTCACAAGCATATTTCAAGCTGAAGTATGTGCCATCTCCCGTTGTGCAGACCGTAATATGGGGAAGAACTACCATAATAGAGAAATAGCTATCCTCTCCAATAGCCAAGCAGCGCTTAAGGCACTCAGTAGCAATAAGTTCATCTCTAAGCTAGTCTTAGAGACAAAGAACAAATTGGACCAACTAGGCAGCAGGAACAACCTGACCCTACGATGGATACCGGGACACAACAACATCCCCGGAAACGAATTGGCCGACGAACCGGCACGCAAGGGTGCAGCCACCGCAATGGTAGGGCATAGGCCAACACACAATAAAAGGACTTTTAAGAAAGGAAGAGAATACGCTTAGAACAGCCCCTGGTTAAACACCAAGGGAATGAGACAAGGTAAAGCATTAATAGTGAACCACGACCTCAAAAGGTTCCAAAAGTTAATCCAACAAGGAAAGAATGCCCTCAGAATTCTGACAGGGCTCTACACGGGTCACTGCAGACTGAGGAGCCACATGTACAAGTTGGGAATAACAAACACCCAGCTTTGCAGATACTGTGAAGAGAAGGAGGAGTCCTCTGAGCATATACTAGTACACTGCGATGCCCTAGCGAGGCGCAGACTCAGCACATTTGGGAAACACCCAAGCAATATCAGTAACTTAGAACCCACAAAAATCCTGGCTTTTGTACAGGAATTAGGGCTGCTAGGGGAATTGTAAATTCAGTAGGGGGGCACAATAGACCAAAATTGGTCGCGGTGCACCACTCCCCCAAAAACAATTAATAATAGTAGTAACCTAGTACCACAGATTTACTTTACACCTTTCATTCAAATTTATAAAAGTAAAATGGCCAGTTCAAACGATTTTACGAAAACCGAAGTGGAATTGAGAACAGACCTGTATATATTAAGGCCGAAAAAAAAACCAAAAATTTATCTGTCCAAAATACAAAATTTTATTTAAATCCGTTGAAGAATATATAAGTTATTGGCATTTAAGTAAAAAATGGATGGTTTCAAGTTCATGCAAATTGATTTAGTTTGATTGGTTTTTTGTTCGTCGTAGGATGCATGGTATGCATCCAAACTTATTTATTTAAGGGCTACCTTGACGTGAATAAATTATGCAAGCAAATGGAGTAAAGCTTGCGGGCATTACATATTTTCGACTCCGCCTATTTCAACAATACCTATAGCTAATCGTGTTGAAATATGCAATCCATACTACGTATAATATTTCGATTTATATGGGTCGAAAAAATCGAACAAAGCGTACAGCAAAAACGAAATCTACGGTCAATTCTAAGAAAATTTCACCAAGAAACCATGGGTTTAAAATGAATTCGTAGTCCGCACAAATCCACTTCAAATATTTATAGGCCCTGCTCCGAATTCCGACTTGATTTCCGTGCAAACATGTGAATTTCGAATTCAATTTATATAAATTTAAACGTACCCAGCGGCGCAGAGGTGAATGAGGCTGGTCCACAATATGCATCGCAGTAGGTGCCCACGTAATGGAAATTTTTCGCAATACACAGTTGTGTTTAGAGAAATTTAACTTCGGGTCGAGTTGTTGCTCGTGTATATATAACAGTTATGTTATGTTTGTGTCAATCGACTTTTGAAAAAAGGCACCTCGGTCGGCAAAGTGCCAACTGCTTACATTCTTAATTATGATTTTGTTGCTAGTTCTCCCATATGCCAAATAGTCAAGTGAGCTAATGCGCCGTCGTCCTTGTGTTTCTGTGTTATGGGTCCCGAGTTCAATTCCTTCCTCTTCTCATACAACATATTTTTTTTATTAAGTTTTTTAATTTTGATCTCCATTACAATCCGATACACCTAGTGTGTGGACGCGCGCACAGCTAGTCCACAAGTTTCAAAATAGTGTATCGTCTTGTGAACTAAACGCATACTTACTCGCCAACGTTTTCTCAAATGGTATATTGAGTTGTAATCTAAAGCCGAAGTAATTTCTGTTATACGCCCACTTTTCCAATTACATAGTATTCTACTTTGAATACAGTATGCCAACGAAAACGGCCAAGCTTACGTAAATGTATACAGAGTAGTAACCGATACTTAAAGGCAGCCAGCCTTCAAAGTGTTTATGAGAACATCGAACTTGTAATGGGCTTTTGCGCCGCTGGGTAAGTGTTAAGTTAATTTAAGGCTACTAGATCTCGTCGCAATTTTCCCTCGATTTCAATTCCTTTGGGATTGAGCACTCGGTTTCAGCTGTTCCCACAATTCCGAATTTTATTATTCCTGATCTATCACTGTACAACTACCTATTACAGACAGATTTGCATATTGCCAATAAAGGGAATGACCCCACCTTTGTAATCAAAAATAGAAGAGAGGTTTTAGATATAACCCTCATCTCTGAAGACCTCTGTGACCAATTGATATCATGGAAGGTGCTCCCAGAGCACTCCTTCTCTGATCATCGATACATAGAGGTCGTACTAACAAATTCGTGTCCCTCACCCAAAAGGATACAGAACCCAAAAAAGACCAACTGGGAAGTTCACAACAAACTTCTCTGTAAAAAGCTTGGACCGTCCCCACCATACACACCAAGTACGGGAAAACAGATAGATGAGCTTGTCGATACGCTTACTATCGCGTATACGGACTCGTTCAATAGGGCCTGCCCCCCTAGAAAAATAAAATCCACCTTTAAACCACCTTGGTGGTCTGCAGAGCTAGATAAGCTCCGAAAGGATTGTCGACATACATTTAACGTAGCCAAATATAATGACCAAACAACCGCTTGGGAGTTATATAAACAAAAGTTACGTACTTATAAGAAAGCTACCAGGAGGGCAAAACGCTCCTCCTGGACCCATTACTGTAGTAATATTGAATCTACTTCTGATGCATCACGGCTCAGAAAGATCCTGGCTAGCTCACCAACCCCGCCAGGTCTCTTACAAAAAACAGACGGAACCTGGACCGACTCGAGCGAAGAATCTCTAAATCTTCTGCTAAGCACTCACTTCCCGGAATGCTCCCTTAACTTAACACCTCAGGTTAGGCCAACCGACCTTTCTATGCAATACGACAAAACCATTGTCACGGAGACCAGAATTAAATGGGCTATCGATTCGTTCGAACCATTTAAGTCGCCAGGTCTCGATAACATATATCCTGCCCAACTACAACAAACCATTGGGTACACAATGACCTGGCTTTACACAATCTATGTAAGCTGTCTCAAGGTCAACTACATCCCCACTAGGTGGAGAGAAACTAAAGTAATATTCATACCGAAAGCTGGCAAAGCTTTACATGTGAAACCAAACGATTATAGGCCAATCAGCCTATCCTCGTTTCTTCGAGAGACTTATAGATGCACACCTGAGGCAAACTATTAGTCCCGCTCATCTAGCACACACCCAACATGCATACAGCAAGGGTAGGTCTACTGAAACCGCCCTACACTCCCTGGTCTCAAGGATTGAAAGATCACTTGAAGTAAGAGACTTCTCTTTAGTAGCATTTCTCGACATAGAAGGTGCCTTCAATAACGTCCAACCTAACGCCATCACCTCTGCCTTGACATATGTGGGAGCAGATGTGCCGCTAGTAAGATTCATCGAACAACTGCTAACCAGCAGAACGGTGTACTCCCAACTTGGCGGTGCAACTGCTCGCAGATGTGTAAACAGAGGCACTCCGCAAGGAGGTGTTCTTTCTCCGCTTCTGTGGGTTGTAACAGTTAACCAACTGCTGCGGCTAATGGAGGCGGAGGGACACGAAGTGGTGGCTTACGCGGATGATATTGCCATCTACAAATGTGGAATGTTTCCTCAAACGCTGTGTGACCTCATGCAGACCGCACTGACAACACTTGCTCAGTGGACAAAATCTTGTGGCTTGGGCGTAAACCCGGCTAAGACGGAATTAGTGCTTTTCACCCGAAAGTACAAAATTCCTGATCTTATCCCGCCTAAAATCAACGGAGTAAGCCTCGTATTTGGTGACAATGCCAAATACTTGGGTGTCATTCTAGATAAGAAACTACTCTGGAATGACAACATAAATGAACGTATAAAAAAAGCAACCATTGCTCTTTTCTCTTGTAAAAAGGCTATTGGCCGCAGATGGGGTTTTTCCCCATCCATTGTACATTGGCTTTACACAGCCGTAGTACGCCCCATACTACTCTACGGAGCTCTAGTATGGTGGCCAGCACTCGGGAAACAATCAGCCCTGAACAATCTGCACAAAGTACAGAGAAGTGCGGAAATTTTAGCGGCGCTCTCCGAACGACACCAACGGAAGCGTTAAATACTATTCTTCACCTTCTTCCACTAGACCTCGTAGCTAAGCAAATGGCTACCACAACGGCTCTAAGACTACGAGAATCCGATACCTGGAACAGGGGCAATTCGGGACACGCCTCCATACTCGAAGACCAAACGGGTATACCATTAATTACAGACTACTGTATACCACAAACGACGTTCGACAAATTTTACGACGTCTATATCCCAAGCCGAAACGATTGGGACAACCTGCCCCACAGCAGAGCTAACGCCATTAACATCTACACTGATGGTTCTAAGCTCGACGAAAAAGTAGGAGGGGGAGTTTTCTCTCCCAACCTAGATTTGAACTTATCGTTCCGCCTTCCTGACCATTGTAGTGTGTACCAAGCGGAAGTGGTAGCCATCCAGGAAGCTGCCACCTACCTTAGCACACTCACGGTCAAGGAAGGAAATGTATTTATATACTCAGATAGTCAAGCCGCCCTTAAAGCACTTGACTCACACACCAACAATGCTAAAACACTTACGGAATGTCGCTCATCTCTGAATGAGATCGCACGGCATTTCAGTATACACCTTATATGGGTGCCTGGACATCGCAACATAGAAGGTAATGAGTCTGCGGACAAACTGGCTAGAATAGGTACCACCACCGAGCTCCTTTCAGAGAGGAGCACGATAGGGATTCCTATGGCGACATATAAGCTTCACACTAAAGCTGAAACACTTCGTCTCGCTACGAATCGGTGGAAAACCCTTTCCTCCTGTGCAGTAGCGGGCTTACGTGGCCAACATTCGACCAAAAACGTACTAACACACTTTTACGTCACAGAAGAAACCACATAGCACTTCTGGTAGGGACCCTTACAGGTCACTGTCTTATTGGCAGACACGCAGAACGCCTAGGCGTCATTTACCACGACTTTTGCAGAAGTTGCGGACACGAAGAAGAGGAGGAATCGGTACAACACCTTTTGTGCCATTGCCCCGCCTTGAGTAGAAGGAGACTCAGGACACTTGGTCAACCTCTGCTACTCAACCTCTCGGAGACATCCGGGCTAGAGATCCCAGCTCTACTCAAATTTATTCTGTCCACACAATGGTTCAGTAATGAGGACCCCCCTCAGTATTAAAAAGGGTTAACAGGGAATAAATATGGCATCGCAATGGGCCAAAGTGGCCTAAGTGGGAGAGCGACTTGTCGCTCTCAGCCATCGCAACCTAACCTAACCTATTCCTGATCTAGTAGCCACAGGTATATTTGCCGCCTTGTATACAACGTTTTCAAATTTGACATCAAAATACACAAAAATCGAGTCGAAATTCGGAACAGGGCCGTATGTTACATTTTCCCAAAAAACAAGTTAGAAAGTTGGTGAAGCCCGACTATAACATTTTCTAAATACCCCAGAGTTTGCATTTATCTGATAAATTTTATTTAGAAGCAAAAACAAAGTGATAGAGAAATCATAAAGAGAGTCCAGTGCTGCCCATTAACGTTGAACCGGTACTACCCATCAAAATTTTTTGTTTTCCGTATATCTACACTATCGTTTATCTGATCTTCATAATTCCATTGGCGAATCGATAAATATTCATGATTTAGAAATATCTCTGGAAGGTACAAATTACACTAGTTTACAGCCAAAAAGACCCATTTCTACTGAAAATTTTTTTTAGTGTAGTTTGGAATGGTGATCTCAAAAATCAATTTCAAAAATTTTTTCATGGCTCCGTTTTTGAAATATAATTTTTTTTTATTTTTCGGTAGGGGCACTTACATTTTAAGCCATATCTCACTTTATAATTGTCAGATAGAGTCAAGCAAGATAAGAATCGAAAGGTTATTTCGCTGCCGGTAATCGAGTAGAACATTGTTTTTAAATCGGTTCATTAGTTTGACTACAATATCCAAAAATATTTCAAAAAATTGATTTTTTGCTCGAAAATTCATTTTTGGTCGCCTGGAAAAAATATAAAAAAATCCAAAAAAATTATTTTTATTTTTTCTACAAAAGATCCGCACTTCTCACGAACCCAGTGCTGGGAGACCCGCCCCCCACCGCATCTACGAAGAAAAACAGATATCGATGATCAAAATCTGTGAACAAACACAGGAGCTGTAAGCAATTTAGTGCAAAAAAATGTGATATTATCCTGAATATTTTAAAATAAATTTTCGTTTGCTTCGACTTTTGTTCCGTTTTTAATTTTTATTTTTATTCTGGCTTTTCGTTCACTTCCTAATTTGACCAAAAAACGAAGAAAAGTACAATGTTAATTTTTGAAAACACACAATATACTCAAATTTGACTGTTAGTTCCTCTACTCAATTTGATCCATCTTTGGTACGTGTTACACGATTTTCCTCACCAATACCTTATTTGCTTCGTAAAAGTGCGATTCTTAAGTAGAAAAAATAAAAATAATTTGTTTGTATTTTTTTATATTTTTTCTAGTCGTTTAAAAATGAATTCTTGGATTTTCGAGCAAAATATCGATTTTTTTGAAATATTCTTGGTTGTTGAATTCAAACTACTGAACTGATTTAAAAACAATGCTCCACGCAATTATTGGCAGCTCCAATACCTTTCGATTTATTTCTTACTTGACTCTATCTGACAATTATGAACTGAGATATGGCTTAAAATGTAAGAGTACCTACCAAAAAAATTTAAAAAATTAATATTTCAAAAACGGAGCCATGAAAAAATTTTTGAAATTGATTTTTTAGATCACCATTCCAAACTATACTAAGAAAAATTTTCAGCTGAAATGGGTCATTTTTTTTTTTTATTTTTGTAAACTAGTGTTATCTATCTGCTAAACTGTGGGAGATATGAGGTTATTCCTAATTTGCGCGGGAGGGGGCGTGGCGACCTGTGACATAAAAATTTGTCTGCCTTCAACTACAAGAAGTATTTTTCCCAAAAACGTAAATTCTCTATCTCTTACCATGTCAGAGATCTGTACTTTTACAGGTATATGGACAGACAGATGCCTGCCAGTTTGTTATATGGCAGCTATACAATATGTTTATAACTGAAAAGTGCTAAAATGTAAAAGTTTTTCTTACAATAACTACTTTTTCGGCCTTTCGTTCCTACGGCAGTTATATGCCATAGTCATCTGATTTGAATGAAACTTAGCAGAATTGTGTGATAGCATATAACATTGATCAAACAAAAAAGTTTTTCACGATAAGTCTTTTTTTTAGCCCTATCTTTTGTATGGCAGCTATACTATATAGTTGTCCGATTTCGACAAATCTTGGTGAAATTATATGAAATCATAAAATACTTTTAAATACGAGGGTTGGAAGCGATATTATTGAAAGCAAAAAAGTTTTTCTTACAAAAACTAGTTTTTCAACCGATTGTTCCTATGGCAGCTATATGCTATAGGAGATGCTTCCTTTTGTGCGTTACAAACATCCGGACAATTTCAATATACCCTCTTCAAGGGTATAATAAGTTTTTTCCGAAATTTGTTTGCCGGAAAATGTGCCTGACAATATCGGCCGATAAAGCGGACAACTTTTTTTTATCAAAAGTTGTCCCTGAAATCGACAACTGCTGACAGCAACAAGTCTTTATTGGTGAACAATAATATCCTATTTAAAATGCATTTTTTTTAGCTTTTCTATATGATAACAACGCAATCCAATTTGTCACTGAAGAAGATGTAATTGATGAGTCATAGTAGTTGTCAACGAGCAACGATGGAGAGTCAAATTGATTCAGTTAATCGTTGAAAGATGGTACAAAGGAAAACAAATCTAGTCCTCAGGTCGAACTGAGCCGGTTTATCCCTTCTACACATTGCTCCGCTAGTGTTGCAGATGATTTGGTAGCTGGACGGAAAAAATTTCTGCCTGAGATGTTATAATCGGTTATTCACGGGTGTGTCACAGAAATCTCTAGAGGTTTTCGTATAAACGTCAGCATTTTATATAAAAGCTGTTTAAATTTATATGTTATGGGGCTAAAATATGCCCGGCTACTAGATTAGATGTCAAAAGTTGAGAGATTTGAAACCGCCTTCTCAAAGTCAAGTAGATTTGAAGCGTACGGTTTTCCATCCACGTAATCTAGTAGGCGGTCTGATTCTTGGCACTTCGCAAATAAAGTAGTCCCTGATTTGTTCGAAGTGCAATCGTTTACACGAAAATCTCTAGAGATTTCTGTGACACCCCTGTCAATGGCTTAATCACTGTCGGCTTTTTCCTCAGAAAGAATAACCAAATCTCCCATTGATTCCATATTTTTTAGTAATTGTTATTATATTTTTTAGTTGCCAAACAAAAGCCTGCTGATTTCTGCAGATATTTTAGTAGAGTTGTCGAAAATATTATCGATATATCGAAAGATCGATATTTTTGTCTAAAATGACGAATATCAATATCGCATATTTTTCCGAGGCGATATATTGGAAATCGAATATTTTTTGGTGATATTCTTTGGTCACACTTTTAGCGTTCTATATCTTACCGCTTAGGCTTTGCGATGATTGCCAAACAGTCAGTCTGTGAAACAGTCAATCAGGACACTCTCTTTTATTTATATAGAGATGAAATAAACAATAAAGATTTTTAGTTAATTTAATAAATATATGTATAAAAAATGTCGAAAATATTCATAATATCGATGTTTTCGACACCACAATATATAAATCGAAATTATGCTTTTTCAATATCGCCAAAAATATCGATATAGATATTTTTAAAATATTCGATATCGTAAACCAAACAAACATAGACATTCCGGAACAGTCAAAATGGATCATATCACTTGGACAAAAATTTTCTCTTCCGATTACAAAAAAGACCAATTCGTCAATCCACGTAATCACCGACCTTGAACAGGGAATCCAAACTTTGTAAGACCAAAAAATTAAGGAAACGACGAGAAGGAATTTAACGCAGAAACTTATCAATTACAAGGAACACAGCAGGTCAAACGAGAAGGATGACCTCATACTAAAAATAGCTGCGGACACGGAAAAATTCCTAAAAACACACAGAGACAATTTGATAATAACACAAGCCGACAAGGGAAACAAAACATTGGCTATGTTCAGAGAAGACTATAATAAAAAGATGAACACTATGCTGTCAGATAGAACAACCTACAGAACACTGAGAAAGGATCCAACAACAAAACTGGTAAGGAAAAACAACACGATAATAAACGAACTATTAAAACAGGACCATATAGATATTAGACAGAAACAACAACTATATTGCTCAGGAGGAAACGCCCCACGAATATATGGATTACCGAAGATTCACAAAGATAACACGCCACTCAAACCCATAGCTTCATCCACAACGGTCCCATGTTACAAATTAGCAAAACACATAGGATATATACTAAAACACATAGTATCAGAAGACTACAACATACTGAACTCAATACAATTAAAAACGAAATTGAAGGAACTAAAAATAGAAAATGACGAAATATTGGTATCATTCGATGTGATATCATTATTTACCAATATACCGACGACACTTGCCATAAACAACATAATGGACAGATGGATAGACGTAGCTCCTCACACAAACATACCGAAAAAACAATTCAAAGCAACACCGACGAATACAATTTACTGTAGAAAGAGAGGAAGACAACAAACTACCCTTTCTGGACATGGAAATAACTAGAGAAGATCAGACTTTAACATTCAACTGGTACACAAAACCTATGGCTTCAGGCCGAATTATAAACTATAATTCAAACCATCCACCAAACCAGAAAATCAACACAGCAAAAAACATAATCAGGAAAGCGTGTGAGAAACATAGACCCAGTAACTACATTAAAATTAAGAAAATGCTTTTAAAGAACAATTACTCCAAAAAACTTATAAATAGACTAATCACTGAAACCACGAGCCAACTAATCGACAAAACACCCAAGGAGAGAAACACAGACTTAAAGAAATTCATAAGCGTACCCTTTATACCCAATATAACCGATAACAAAACACTGACAAAATTATTGCCAAAACAACTGACGGAACAGCTGACTAGTGCTTACTAACCACACAGCAGCATAAGACGCTTATTTTCAAATATGAAACACAAAATAAAAACAGAGGACAGCAATAACGTCGTCTACGAAATAAAATGTACGGGAAGAGAAGGAGAGTACTGTAACGGGATCCACATAGGAACAACAAAGCGCTCTCTGCGCACACGAATAAATGAGCACATACGGGACGCTCAAAAAGGAAAAACAACAACAGCCTTAGCACAACACATAAACACAACCAGCCACTCAGCTGACTTTGAGAATGCGAGAGTACTGGACTTTGAGCAAAGAGGGAGAGTTAGAATGACTCTTGAGACGTTGCGAATACAAGAAAAAGGAGAGCAAGCACTTAACTTTAAAGACGACATTGAACAGACGAACTGCATTTATGCAGCGGCGATCACAAAGGGAACATTTAAACAGCATAATTGTTGCCGCCGAAATGCAGGGCTAGCTTCAACCGACAATTTTAAATTCAAAATCCAACCGCCATGCGGCAGCAATCGATGATCTTCAGCGCTGCCACCCTTGATGTTTGGATTTAAGTGGCTGACTGTGGCAACTCCACGGAGTTAGTCGGGAAAAATCATTTGAGAGGAGAACACGTTCTTTTTAAAAGCTCTCACACACACTCTCACATTCTTATTCTTGCTTAATTGTTTATGTTCGCTACCACACTACTATCTGCGCCTCGTTAGCGCCTTTAATTATCTCTTATATAATGTAACTAAGTTTAAGTGATTAAATAAAGACAGTGCTCTTAGAAATCTTATTTCTTCGTTACTCAACTTCCCTGACTCAACATTTTTTTAAAAAAGAACACTCTGCACGTAATATTCTCCAAAGAAGATCATTAGTGTGAAAATCAATTGCAACAAGCTCAAAAGTGCGCTTTATATGTACGACTTGTGTGTTGTATATACATATGTATGCGGTAAGCTACGCAGCGTAAGGCTAAATGTGTATACGGAAAATACATAAGGTGCATATATGTACGTAAAAAACTAAAAGAGCGGTGAGCACACATATAAAAACCAAAGTGCGGTATACACACAAAAGGAGCATCAAGCTCACAGACACATACAAAAGTGCGGCAAGCACACACGCACACACTAACACATGATGCGATCGACGAATTTCATCAGAGCTCGAAGTTCTCGTAATACGCAATAAAAATCGTGTTTGAAGGAAAGACATACATACATACGGTGCATTGTGTACTCATATGCAGGCAAAAGGCTGCGAATCGAAAAGCTAAATGTGCATACGGGAAATGCATAGGTACATATGTATGTAAATAAATATCTTCGGACGGCGATAAATAAGCAGCAGTTCTAGTGTGAGGTGTACCAAGGGTTCCTGATTGTTCCTGATTGATTCATACGAAAGAAAAAATTCCAAGAAGAGTGATTCGTGCAGTGGGACTTAAACTTGTGCTTTTTCGACCATCCTACGAGGCTGTGAGTAGGGGCATAGCCAGCGTAAGCAAACAAATTACCCCCAACGGGTCAAGAGCACAGTTTACTTTCTGCTGTAGAACACGGGGAAAAATAAGTATGACATTGGAAAAGGATCTGGATATTTGCAAGGAGTGCAATGGAGCAAAAAAGACTAGAGGATATCAGAAATGGTCGCGATGTGCGAAATGTGGAGATCCGTACCATTCTGCATGTGTTGGTGTGGACGAAAATAATGAATTTCCAAATTGGCTGTGTACGCCATGCCTAGGCACAGGTGCAGCCAGTACGAACTCGCAAGTTGCGCTTCCGCTTGACATTCCTCAGAAAATGCTTCTCGGTCTGGAGTTTGCACCTCCTAATACGGCTGCGACATCTCAGCAGCAAAATGTCAAAAATGTCTCGGGCCTTGCCTCTAACTCTCCACCTTTGGAATCTCAAACAAAACAGGATGTTAGACCTGGTAGCCAGCAGAATCAACAAAATAGTCTTCTGCTAGCTATGCTTGAAGAGAAGCGCGAGATTGATCAAAGATATATTGATCAAAAATATATGCAGCTAGCACAGCAACAATGCGGCTCAAATAAAACGACTCCGACAACATATTTTGGAGTCTCTATGACTCAATTGGCAGCTAGACAGATATGTCCGCCTGATCTGCCTACGTTTTCTGGTAACTCAGAGGATTGGCCAATGTTCATCAGCTCCTTTGAAAACAGCAATAAGGTGGCGGACTTTTCGGACGTAGAGAATATGCTTCGTCTACAGAAATGTCTTAAGGGCCATGCATATAATTTGGTCCGGGATAAGTTGTTAATCCCAACAATGGTACCTGATGTTATTGCTACCCTCAAGACCTTTTTTGGACGACCAGACCAAATCATTGAACGTCTTGTCGAAAAGGTTAGGCAAATAAATGTCCATAAAGATAAATTGGAGTCTCTGATTGACTTCGCTATGGCCGTTCGCAATGTGTGCGCAACGATGGAAGCCTGTGAATTAAAAGACCATTTGAGTAACCCAATGCTTGTCAAGGAACTCGTCAACAAACTCCCACCAAATCAGAGGCTGAATTGGGCTATGCATCCACGAGATAATGCTGAGCCAATAATAAAATCCTTCAGCGACTGGTTGTACAATATTGCTCAGGCTGCCTCTACTGTTGTGTCAGGAGTGAGTTCGAAAACAAGCTTGAACATGCATGTGAGTGCCGAAACGGACTCTAAAGAATCAAAACCAGCACCAGAGATCTAACATCAATGTGTGATGTGTAATGGTAATGGACACACCATTTCGAAATGTCGCCGGTTTCTCGAGCTTGCAGTGGACAAAAGAAGTCGCATTGTGGAGGACCGTAATCTATGTCCAATATGTCTTCGAAAACATAGAGGCAGATGCTTTTCTAAAAAAGCATGTGGAATCGACGGATGTGCCTTGGAACATCATCCACTGCTCCATAAGAAAGCTTCATCGCGCGAAATACTTACTGCCCATCAAAACAATAACGCCAGTAAGGAACAGTTTTTTCGCATCATCCCAGTAAAGCTGTACGGGAAAGGTGTGACATTGAATACATATGCGTTCCTGGATGAAGGCTCTTCTGTAACCCTGATGGATCAATCTGCATTCAAGAGCTTGAATTTGGGTGGTGAGCCAGAACCCCTGTGCCTTCAATGGACAGGCAACACTACCCGAACAGAAAACGAATCCATTTGTACAAATATTCAGATCTCAGGAGCTGATAGCGATAAAAGGCTGTGGTTAAATAACGTTCACACAGTCTCCGAACTTGGACTGCCCAACCAGACTGTAAACATGGCGGAGCTTGTGAAAAAATATGCTCACTTAAGCAAATTGCCATTGAAAACGTATCACGATGCTAAGCCAATGATCTTGATAGGTGCAAACAATTGGAAAGTGGCAGTGCCCCGTAGGCTGCGCGAGGGGAAATGGAATGACCCAATCGCTTCAGAATGTATGCTGGGCTGGGCACTTCAGGGATCTAGTAATCCAAGCAGTTGTGTTTTGATGCACCATTGTGAGTGCAACTGGGACAAATTGGATAAAGCTGTAAAAGAAAGCTTTAATCTGGATGCAGTGCAGCCATACAAACTCCAGTCAGTTGATGACAAACGCGCATTGAAAATCCTTGAAGACACTTGTATAAAAGTTGACGGCCGTTATCAAGTTGGATTGTTATGGCGAGACGAGCATGTCGTCCTCCCCGAAAGTTTCTCGAATGCTGTTAAACGAATGGAGTGTCTAAAAAATAAAATGAAAACAGAGCCGGACTTGTACGGCAAAATACAAGCCCAAATCGATAATTTGGTTGACAAAGGCTATGCCTTCGAAATATCTCCAGATGAAGCATGTGAATCTGACAAAAGAGTTTGGTATCTCCCTATATTCATCGCGCTGAATCCAAATAAGCCACAAAAAATTAGGCTGGTGTGGGATGCAGCTGCAAAGTCGAGAGGCAAATCTTTAAATGACTTCATGTTAAATGGACCTGACTATCTCAACCCTTTAACAGACGTACTGATGGCGTTCCGGATAGGAAAGATTGGGGTCTGCGGAGATATTTCGGAAATGTTCCACCAAATACAGATCCAGAAGTCTGACATGCATGTTCAAAGATTTATGTGGTTCGACAGGAACAGCAACACACTGAAGATTTTTGTTATGCGTGCAATGACGTTTGGGATCTGTTGTGCTCCATCCATCGCCCACTATGTTCGCGATAAAAATGCTGAGCAATACCAAAATGAAAATCCCAGAGCCCACGAGGCCATTTGTAAGGCGCACTACGTCGATATGATTGATAGTTTCGATGACGAAACAAAAGCATTGGAGATAGCATCCAAAGTAAGAGAGATCCATGCATCCGGCGGATTCACAATCCGAAATTGGGTCTCCAACTCAACTGAAGTTCTTCAAAAGCTAGGAGGACATCCTACAGAATCAATCGTCCGGCTACTCAAAGAACTATGCGACCCTGAAAAGGTGCTGGGCATATATTGGGAACCTTCATCAGATGTTTTTCGTTATATTTTTCGATTTGCCAGATTGAAACGAAATGTCATCGAAACTGATTTGGTCCCAACTAAACGAGAAACACTTCAGGTCCTGATGTCCATATTCGACCCGCTGGGATTTTTAGCGTGCCACACAATTGGGCTGAAATTGCTCTTACAGCACGTTTGGCGAGCTGGAATTAATTGGGATGAGTGTTTGCCAGAACATCTATTAACCTTCTGGCACCAGTGGAGAGTAATACTCCAACAAGCTGCGTCTGTTGCAGTTCCCCGTCAATACTTAAAAATGCTTAAGGATGCCGATCGCATCAACCTCCACACATTTGTGGATGCTAATGAGCAAGCATATGCAGCGGTATGCTACCTCCGCTTGCAAAGAAACGAGGAAATAGATGTCGTAATGGTTGTGGCCAAGAGTAAGGTGGCTCCTTTAAAACCTTTGTCCATTCCTCGGATGGAGCTTCAGGCGGCAGTTCTTGGAACACGCTTGGCAAAAAATGTGTGCAACACGTGAGGACTCAAAATTGATACACTTACATATTGGTCCGACTCGAAAACTGTCCTGCACTGGTTATCTATGGATCCGAGAAATTTCCAGTCGTTTGTTATGCATCGGGTTGGCGAAGTTTTGGAGAACACAAGTGTTGCACAGTGGAGATGGGTCCCAACAAATTTGAACGGCGCGGATTCGGCTACGAAAGTCAAAGCCAAACCAGACGTAGAACGATGGCTGCACGGACCAGACTTTCTGAAGCAGAGCAAAAGCAGCTGGCCCAGATCAGATCCCAAATGCTATGACGTGGATGTCACAGAGATAAAAAAACACGTACTTCTGGTGAGAAAAGTTAAAATTATTTCACTAAATATTGAATATTTCTCAAACTGGAAGCGTCTCTATCGAGCGATGGCAACTTTCCTTCTGTACATAAGGATTTTGCGCTCTAAGGTGACAGGAGTCAAAACGGCCAGAAATCTGGATACTGAATTGATAAATTCGGCGAAAACCTTGCTGTACAAATATGCGCAGCTGAAGTCTTATTCAACGGAGATCAACTCACTTCAATCCATGGGAACTTTGAAAAAGACCAGCGCATTGACAAGCATGAATGTATACCTTGACCAGGATGAGATCATACGCGTTCAAGGCAGAGAGGACAGAATCAACTGCCAAGATGACGCTATTGTGCTCCCTAAGGAAAGTTACATCACATATCTACTGGTAAAGGAGTTCCATGAGAGCAATCACCACATGTTTCACGAGTCGACTATAAACCTCATTAGAGGCATCTATTATATTCCACGATTGCGTATACTCTACAAAGCTGTTCGTAAAAGATGCCAAAAATGCAAGATTGACCATGCAACCCCACAAGTTCCTCAGATGGCGCCGCTACCCTCAGCTAGAAAGGCTAGCTTTGAGAGGTCCTTCACCTTTCCAGGCGTGGATTATTTCGGCCCCATTCTCGTCAACGTAGGCAGGCATAAAGAAAAACGCTGGGGTGTTCTCTTTACGTGCCTTACATTGAGAGCAGTACATTTAGAAATCGCCTATAAACTGGATACGAGCTCCTGCATAATGTGCCTCCATAATTTTATGTCGATCCGTGGACAACCAAGAGAAATCTACTCTGATGACGGCACCAATTTCAAAGCAACTGAGAAAACTGTTAAAGAAGAGCTGCAAAAGGTCGACTTTGATCAGATAAATATAAAGTACTCGGCGATAAAATGGAATTTCAACCCACCCGGAGCACCGCACATAGGAGGTGCTTGGGAGCGCCTAGTTCGCTCAGTCAAAACGGTGCTGAAGTCCATTTGTCCAGGTGGATGCTATACTGACGAGACGCTGAGGAATGCTTTTAATGAAGCGCAATTTATAATTATTTTAGACCTCTAACCTTTGTCTCTTTAGATTCTGCGGATGATGAGGCACTTACTCCAAACCACCTTCTTCTGGGATCGTCGACTGGTTATAAGCCCGTGCCGGCAGGATCCGCAGACCTAAGACAAAGGTGGCACCAGGCCCAGGTGTTTGCTGACCAATTTTGGAGACGGTGGGTAAAGGAATACCTACCGACGATTACCAGACGCGGCAAATGGTTTTATAAGCGGCCCCCTATTGCAATTAACGACGTGGTTATTGTAGTGGACGACACTCTTCCAAGAAACCTTTGGCCCAAGGGAATCATTATTGACATCGTAAAGGCTAAAGATGGTCAAGTAAGCCGTGCAACAGTGAAAACGGCACACGGTCTATTGGTGCGCCCTGCGGCTAAAATTTCTGTCTTAGACGTTGCCAAAGGAGGTCAACTTCCGTCGGTCGTTGACGGGGGAGGGAATGTTGCCGCCGAAATGCAGGGCTAGCTTCAACCGACCATTTTAAATTCAAAATCCAACCGCCATGCGGCAGCAATCGATGATCTTCAGCGCTGCCACCCTTGATGTTTAGATTTAAGTGGCTGACTGTGGCAACTCCACGGTGTTAGTCGGGAAAAATCATTTGAGAGGAGAACACGTTCTTTTTTTAAAGCTCTCACACACACTCTCACATTCTTATTCTTGCTTAATTGTTTATGTTCGCTACCACACTACTATCTGCGCCTCGTTAGCGCCTTTAATTATCTATTATATAATGTAACTAAGTTTAAGTGATTAAATAAAGACAGTGCTCTTAGAAATCTTATTTCTTCGTTACTCAACTTCCCGGACTCAACAATAATAATTCAAAAAAATACAAAAACATGACGAATAAAACAGCTGACAGAAACAAAACAATAGTGCAATACAACAAACAATGACGTCCACTAAAATAGGTAATTAAAAATTAAAAATAGGTTAAATATGTATGTATGTATGTCTAATTGTATTCATGTTTCTGTAAAAAAAAATAAACAGACTCCCTGAAGAAGGCAATATAATTGCCGAAACGCGTAGAAGAAAAACTGAGCCAAAAGTATTTTTTGACTGCAGGAAGGGAAGACGGCCGAACAACAACCCCAATCTACACCACAATTAAACAACGAAAACGGCCAAACAACAAATCCACACATCCCTATATTTTAGTCTAAAAATTTTTTTTTGCTAGTATCTACCGGCAAACCACCTTTTTGTTAGGTCAAATAGTCACAAGCTAAAAAAAAAGTGGAGTTATACGGAAAACAAACAATTTTGATGGGCACCACCGGTTCAACGTTGATGGGCAGCACTGGACTCACTTTATGATTTCATTATCACTTTGTGTGGCTTCTATATAAAATTTATTAGATAAATGCTAACTCTGGGGATTTAGAGTATGTTATAGTCGGGCTTCACCGACTTTCTGATTTGTTTTTTGGGAAAATGTAACATAAATATTTGAAGTCGATTTGCGCGGACTAAGAATTCATTTTAGACCCATGGTTTCTGAGTGAAATTTTTTTTAGAATTGACCGTAGATTTCGTTTTTGCTGTACGCTTTGGGCGAAAATACATTTTCTTTGTAAAAAATAACCCTGATTTTTCCACCAACACACACACAGGGAAACTTAACACCAAACGCACACTCATATGTCCAGACTGGCATCGATCGGTATGTACAAATAAACAAGCGATACTCAAAAAATTAACAAAACAAGAGATTTACCTGTGGACGAAGATCCCCTTACTGGAAATAGGTTCCAAATTCTTGGCAAACAGCTTTATGCTGAGTGCGATGAAACGGCTCCAAATGTCGCAAAACCAAGGCCTCCACCATTCTACATAGTGGCCACCTACAAGCAGTGGCGGATCTAGGAATTGGCTAAGGGGGCTGCTAAGGGCACTAAAGATTGCTCGGATCTTATTGTGCTTTTCAGAATAGATAGAAAAAGATTTTGTGCAGATCATCCGATACAAAAAAGTCAACTTTCTATTTTTTGGTAATTTTCTGAACAATTTTTGGCTTATCTCTAGAATTCAACTGCATTATCATTTCAAGGTATATAATGGAGACCAGTAGCAAAAAACAAATAGCTGTATGTGGTAAAAGTGACTTTGATAACTTTTTTTGATTTGAAATGATTTCATAACTACAGCCAAAATATTGAAATTCGTCCTTAATTTCCTGCATAATTTTCAAACAATTTTTGTTTAAAATAACATGCAACGCATAGTAAGTAAATTAACTGCGTCTCCATTTTTATCATAAAGCGAAAGCGCCTAAAAAATGTTTAAAGTGCTGGAGCAGACTGAGTGAAAGTAAAAAACCTCGATTTATACAATAATTTTCGATGACCGTTTTTTGGGTTAAAAAATGAACAAGAATTAGCAAAAGTTGAGATTTTATTTCACAAACTCCCACACACAAAACATCGAAATAAGAAGGTCGAATTTCCACATTACGATCCAAAAAAATTGCAATATTTCGAATAATAATCCAAGTCCAAATTTTACAAGCGGTTTCCGTAAACACAGACTGTATTCATAACATTTTAACTGGTTCACTGGCCTTTATTTTCTCATTAGTTGAGAATCGCTCATCCGATTTCTTTCATTTCTTCGGCAAATCGATACATAATACTAATTTGTATCGTGCTCGAATTTTGTTTGTATTTTAAGTTTCTGTCTTTATCCTTAGTTTGGAGGTAAAAGTAGAAAAAGAAAAAGCGCCGCAGGCAATTTTTTTTTAATTGCGCGTGAAAAAGAATGGTTAAGTGAGTACCACAAACTGTTTAACTAATAACCATTAAAAAACTTTGCAGAATGTGTAGGGCAAAGTTTAAAATTTTACCTTTATGTATAACATAGTTTCAAATAAAAAAAATAGTACACTTAGACCATATTTTTACATTAATTTGTTTAGCTTTATGAATTTGGAAATGCTATTGCACTTATTATAGCCTAGTTCCACTGCCACATATATGTACATCAACAAATTTTTGTGTTCCACTGCTGAAAGTTCCATCAATGTAAAGTTAATGTAAAGCTGTTTTGAGTCATTTTTGTTAAAACTGAGTAGCTTGTGTATGAAGTACTCAGTTTTTTCGGGGTTAATGTCAACATCATAAACTGATGTACATCCTCAACATCAACATTTTATTAACTTAACATTAACTTAACATTTTTTTTTGTATGGGAGAATTGTGTCACATCACATCACATCATCGATTGATGTACATATATGTGGCAGTGGAACTAGGCTATAAAACAGTTAAAGTCCCTGAAATATTTACAATTCAAGACGGTTGCAAAATGTAGATTTAACAAGTGAGAAAGTCGGTCAAGCCTGACTATAACATACTCTGTACCCGAAGTAGGAGCTGAACGCTGCGCTGCCGCTGTGCTCATCAATTTGCTTCAATTTGCAAAATCAAATTTGTTCCTGTTTATGCAGCATTTGTAAATTCACAAAATGGCCAGCACAAGATGAGAAAACAAAACATCTGGCAACACCAACTCAACTTTAAGTTGCCTGCGCCACGGCATTTCATGAATTGACATCGAATTCATATACAACGTTTATGCTAAGCTCATTTTGCAAAATCATTTCATGAAATGCCTTCGAAAGTGCGTGCATAAACACCATTTCATGAATTCGATTACCCACGAAAGTTGACTATGAATTCGACGTCAATTCATGAAATGCCGTGGCGCAGGCAACTTAACGTTGAGTTGGTGTTGCCATATCTTTAGTTTTCTCATATGTGTGCTGGCAATTTTGTGAATTTACAAATGCTGCATAAACAGGATCAAATTTCATTTTGCAAATTGCAAAAATCATGAAATTCATAGCATAAACATAGTAACGGTCAACTTTCGTGTGTATTCGAATTCATGAAATAGTGTTTATGCACGCACTTTCGGAGCCATTTCATAAAATGATTTTGCCAAATGAGCATAGCATAAACGTAGTATGTGTTTCCCTCTCTCTCTCTTCCTCACTCTTTGTGAATTGATAAGCGGTGTTGGTTGCGAGTGCGGGGGAGGGGGGTTTTTTATTATTTTTTGCTCTTAACTTGAGAACCGCTCATCCGATCTTTATTATTTCTTCGGCAAATCAATGCATGTTACTAATGACTAACTATCTCTTGAGGGAACTAATCATCTATCTACAAAACTGTAGGATCTGACGTTTTTTTAAAATTGCGAGAGCGGGAGGGGGCGTGGCAAAAATTAAAATTAAACTTTACTACATGCAAGTATAAGAGCATTTGTCCCATACATGTAAAACCTCTATCTCTTACAATCTCCTCAGAGATGTTTGTTCATACTGACGGATGGACAGACGGACATGGCTATATCGACTCGGCTGGTAATGCTGATCAAGAATATATATACTTTATAGGGTCGGAAATGATTCCTTCTCCCCGTTACATACTTTTGCACAAACTTAATGTACTCTTTGTCGGTACAGAGTATAAAAATTAAAACAAAGATCGTATGTCTAAGCACAGTTTCCATGCATGTTTCCAAAGCGCTTACCTTGTCAAATATATTAATGTGTTTGTAGGGATTTACAGCAATAAGTATTGAACCGGTGTAAGTCTATATTTGTATTGTTTAGGACACCCAACGTTTTGAATCTATGTAGTCTCTTATTAGCTCGAAATTCTTTTTCGAGAGGCAGAAAAGTAAGGTCTGAAATGAACATAGGATTTACATATAGACTCATCACACGGATGCAAAACCAATTCATGTCGTATTTCTCAACATATTCACAATACAAATAAGCTAAGAATAAATATTAATAATATATACACAATTTATAACCAATAACGAAAGCGTAAGTTAGAGTCGACCGAGTCTGACTTCAATATAACCGTTGTGGACGTGATTACCATTTAGAATATGCAAATCCAGGAGTTCTTTAATTTAATTTATTTGCCCAAGTTATTGCCCTTATGTGCCAAATAAAAATTCGTCTGGTTCTTTTTTCGTGTGTTTAATAAGCGCCTGCCAACTGGACTCGCTGCTTTCAGAATTTGCTGCCTAAAGCTGTAAGCTTAGTCGATGCCAATCCGTCTTCATTGTTTAAGCGGCGAATACTACGTTTCATGAAGTAACAGCAGCCTACCAAATTTTTATTATTTGTTCCAAAAGAATTGGCTTGTTGTGAAAACATTAGATGCACCAACGCACTACAGATCTAGTAAAAGCTTTTCTCGAAGCATTCCTATCAGGAACTATGGTCCAACAATGTGATTACTTCTGTGTAGAAATTTAAAATACATTCATGTAAATCGTTGATCCTTAGACAGCAACGCTTAAAATTTCGAATCAAATAGTAGGTCTGCATGTTTAAGCGTACCCCCACTCTCAACACACACACTTTTCTCCTTCAGGCTACGTTGTAACTCATTATTTTTCTGCAGTGCGAGGATTTCAGAAGCATACGATGATTTGTGAATATGTGCAACGATTTTCCAAAATATTATATTGAGTTCTGGGTATGTGGAGGTAGTCTGCTGGTGTCAGCTTTCGATTTGCCATGGTTCCATCTGTGCTGCGATATATGTTCCTTAAGACTCGCAAACATGATGTGCAATTGCTGATAATTGTATTCAGTATTCTGTACTACGAGCTTTTTTTTTAACTGCCAACCATAGCGTATTTGGATCGTTGTTCGATTGGTGGAGAAAGACTTTCTGGCGTCATTGGACAGTTTTCACAGGGTTTCACCTCAGGCCCTGTTACATTTTAAAAATGAAAAGAAAGTCCATGCTTTCATCAATTTTTTTGGATACTATTATTTACAATTTTGGAGTTAACTCTAGAATTCAACTGCATTATCATTTCCAGGTGAAAGTGTCTTTTTTATTTATTTATTTATTTATTTCCTGCATAATTTTCAAACAATTTTTTGTTCAACAAGAAAAGTGGCAGTCCGAGGTGCTTTGAAAGTAACCAAAAATATTTCAGATATTATATACTTACAGATATTAGTCGACGATGCCAGCTGCATACAGCGGACCCTCCTCATCTTCAAAAAAACTGTTTTCAGTAGCAGCTCTCTCTGCTCTGCGTGCCATTCTGGCTTCTTTAGTTGCGGCCGCAGCTCTAGTTTCTGAGCGGAATAGTCAGTCTGAGCATTGTGTAGGATAGCCTTCGATAATTATCGATTAATAGTCAATTAATAATCGATATCGATCTGAGGCGACAATATGTAAAGGGATATATCCAGCACTCCGGAAAATTTATTTCGTTACAGTATTTCAACAAATAGAAATACTTTCTAAAAGCACATGAGTTTCAATGGCAAAGCCGAAGCGTTTCTAATGATATGAAATACTGTAACGAAATAAACTTTCCGGAGTGCTGGATATAGGCCTTTACCATTAAAATTAAAGAACCAGCCGTTATTTCACTGCTTTATTTACTCAAAAATTTCTTGTTTTAGCGAACACATTCGACCAAAAAGCCTACATCTTCTAAAGTATTTCGAATTTCAAAAAATCATTTCGGGCCGATATTCTCAAATTTCCTAGCAATAAACAAGTAAGAATGTTGCTGTCGAGTGCCCCGACAGTAAAATATCCTGTAATGTGGTCCCTATAGCTTTGAAGTCCATTTATTTTAAAATTTATTTCAATAAATGGGCAGGCGCACTTATGTACATATCTTCGGTCTTTTTGCTCGGATCTCATTGTGGTACACAAAATAGATAGATGTTGGGCCTCACTGAATATATATTAAGTCACTAGGTTAAAACTTGAAAAGTTGAAGCTCTGACAGTTTTTCGCGGTTAGAAGAAGATGGAGGAGGAATATGCCAAACCTGGAGCAAACTTGATCTGGGTACGGGTCTTTTTGCTCGGATCTCATTGTGGTACACAGAATAGATAGATGTTGGGCCTCACTGAATATATATTAAGTCACTAGGTTAAAAAAAAAGTTGAAGCTCTGACAGTTTTTCGCGGTTAGAAGAAGATGGAGGAGGAATATGCCAAACCTGGAGCAAACTTGATCTGGGTACGGTGTACACCTACATACATGCAAACATTTGTGTCCCTACTTTTCATAGTCTGTGAGATCAACGCGTTTATACATAGAGAGTGACAATTTTTCGCTGCTAAATGATCGAGGATGTGGAGTTTTCCAAATCTGAAACAAACTCGATGTGGCTACAGTATACACCTACATACATGCAAAAATTTGTTGCTCTAACTCTTGTTAGTCCGGTCAATATAGACATTTAAAATAACAAAAATTCCCGGAGAGCAAAATATTGGTGGAGAGCTAGGGTTTACCATTGGAGATCTTGAAATTCTCTACAACAATGGCCTGTATCATTTTTTTCCAAGAGTTACCTTTTCTAAGATATCGCGATGCTAAGAGTCTCATTATACATGATATGCACACATTTCCACGCCACCTGTGAGGAAGTGTACTCGGTGCGTTTTTTTTACCGTTGTTTCCCCTGTAGGCCTACTCCACTAACTGTCATGTCAATTTTAAGATAATTGAAGGTAATAATACCCGTCAAGTTCTAGATATTATCTTATTATTGATAGTGCTATTGATTATTGGGTTAACTATTGTCTTAATTTCTGCAGATATTTTAATCAGATTCGTACTCTTGAAAGTCTACTTCAACAGTCATGTCTTCTTCGACTTCTTCTTCTTCTTGCTGGTTGTTCATAAATTGTTCAAATGTGGCTGAGTCATTGGTCTCTTCATTAAATTCACAGGAATCTTCCTCTATTGTACTCAACTGGACATTTGAGCAAGACTGACCTCGGCAATTGGTACACGCTGGAGAATACAGTAACCCGACTTTTTTACAGCCACATTTGGCACTACAACCTTTTTTGCAATTGCAAAAAATAGTGTTAAGAAGTTTTTCCGGGAGCAGGTTGGAGTAAAGTTCGAATCGGTTCCGGAGTATTGTCTATTAATATCCAACCCCAGTCTTCTGGGTTTAGTTGATTGCCCAGCCATGTTTGAACTTGATAGTATACTCGATACAAGTGTTGAATGGCAGATGCCAATGTTGGAGGAAGACATGCTAGTTGTACTTGTTTCTTGTTTTGCGTACTTTTTACAAAAGTTAAGTATCGGTAGTTATCAATGTAAGTAATTTTTTTTTGGGGCTCTCTAAACCGCAAGAAGAAAGCGAATTCCTTCTGTAGTTATTGTTTGTGGTGTGGAATCAATTTCTGTAAATACTTTAGCGCAGTCAGTCAAATCCTTTTTTTCGAATAATTTAAATACTGACATTTTGCCCCTTCTGTACATTGCTGACGAAGTGTCGCAGCCGGTTATCGCATGTAAAAATAAAATATAGTTTTGGCATTTGGGATAAGCAGATAAACTTTTTGAAGAATACATTGTTGAGCCCTTCCAGGTTTAAGAAAATAAATAATTTTATCCATTGGAGTCCTTGCAGTAAGTAGTACTAACAAATCAACATCTTCGCCAACTACAATTGTAGTGTTGGTTGCATTCAATTTTTCTATTGCTGTTTCAATTATGAGGACATCTGCGTCATTTTGAGCTTGTTTCACTGCAATATTCGCAGCAGTTAATTTGTCACTTAACATGGAAATAAAACGAGATTTATTATTAATGTTAGCTAAAAATTGTTGATGATTCGCTGGAACTGTCATAAATTCATAAAAGATAATCTCGGAACCCGATTTTGTAGTTCTACGACGCGTCGCGACGTTGTTCTGCAGCTTTAATATTTTTTGTCGAGTCACTGTAGCCGTCAAATACTACCGTCACTGTAAGCCCCTAATGTCTGCGTAGATACTGAACATATTTATCAAAAATAATGCTAAAGGCTTCTTCTCGATCCCACACAACGTGATGTAGTAGGTATCCTCCATCAATAATGTAAGTAGCGTTTGTAGGATCAACCTCAGTATTGACTGATTGAAAGCAATCGTAAATTGCTGACTTTGTTGTTTTACGCATTCCAGCTGCATCGAAGAGTGATAAGGGGTAAGGGGCATTCATACTCAAAAAATTTTTCAATCTCATCCTCAAAAGCTATAGTGATACTCATGCGTTAAATTAATAATACAGGGTCTATAGCTACTTCTTCTTCGTGAACTTTCACGGTGCTACTCGCAGCTAGAAGAGGGAGTACTTTTTCAGAGCGTTTAAATTTTATATTATTAAATGTTTCACCTGCCATTCTAGACATGGAAGCAATCCCAACTTCTCGAGCTTTATGGCAATTAATCTTATCGTCACCAACAACGCCAGAAGCAATATATACGATTTTGTTAATGTTGAGAAAAGGATCATGTGATGAAAACCAGTCAAGAAGTTTTTTAATATCTTCAGCATATTTTTTACGCCGCGATTCACTAGCATCTACGTGCTGATCTGTTGTGTCCATTCGAACATTAGCAAGAACTTCCAACTCCTCACATACAGTATTCATTGCATGCATTCCGTAAACACATTTACTTATCACACTTTCTTTCGTACTTCTTCCTCGAGAGATGCCCCATCTGTTTTCATAGATTTCATCATCGATTGTTCAATAACCATATCTGTTGAAGTTCCACAACAAAGTTTATCAAAACGCCGAACAGTAAAAAATCCTTCTGTAAACCTTAGATAAACACTAGGATCCATTATCTCTTTCAATTAAAGCATGTCTCGTAAGTATAAGTGCGCAGACTTAGCATAAGGTAAGTGCCCAGATGCATGGAAATAAGGCAGCATTTCTTTAACGCAGTTCAAATGTGATTGCCAATCTCCCATACGTTCAGCTCCTGAATATTTTCAACGGTTATAATAAGATTTGCATCCATTACATCATCAATAGCGAGTTCATTTAATATTTTTAATGCTAAAGTAAGTTAAAGTATTGTATGAGCTCAAACTGCTCTCGCGTAAGCATGGCCACTAAGCAGTTAGGTGCATAAACTTCAGTGAGTACTTCCTTTAAACCACTTTCTTGCATAATGTAACCGATTGATCCAAAAAATGACATTGACATGCATTGTCTGCAACGAATTGAATGAATGTGCCGGTTTCTGGTGGTAAAATATGAGGTAGACGACTGAAAACTGCTGCTGATTCATATTTCATTGTTTCACTGTAAGATGCGCATAAATCGCCGATGAAAAAAAACTGAAAGACCCAGCTGTAGTTTAGACTTAAAGGTTCTAGGCCGAACAGCAGTCATGATGCAGTGGCTAATACTCGTACAAACTAACTTTAGATGATCGAAACTATGACGCTTGTTTTTTAAAATGACTTGTTCCAGAAAATATTTCAATGATTCGGGAATATCGTTATTTATATCCTCGAACATTCTTCCAGGTGGAGAGCACATAGTACTAACGAAAACGCAAGATTGAATATCTTTCCAAACAATTGCTGCCGCAGCTTTCAAAGTTTTTAACCGCTTGTCTTTTTCATCAATGAGTTTTTTACCAGACCAGACTTGCCTTAAAATATCTTGGTAATTGTCAATAAAACAAATAAATGTTAATTTTCCAGGCTCCTCTGTAATAATAATTCTACTGCCATACTTCAATTTCAATCGTATTTTTATAGTTCTGTCAACTAAAGCTCCATCTTGACAATCATTCGTCAATTCATCCAACGAAAACTGGCAATCATCACTCGTTTCTATGAATTGATAAATTTTCTCCATTGCAAAGTTTACAGTTTCATCTTTGTAGTATTCAGCTCTGGGACTGTCAATTTTAGCTGCTGTTGTTTGCTAAAATATCAATTTATTGCACAATTTATTGCACGAAGTTCGAGAGTGCGCATTCTTGCTGTGCTCGGGTCCAGCTCGTCGGATTGGTCGGAGTTCTTTCTACCCTAGTCGTACGGTTTGCGCTGCCACATTTAATAATAATGCGCGAATTTGAAAACAACCAAAAAAATCTAAATAATGAGAAAATAACTAAAATTAACCACAAACGGAGGGGCCGACACGCCAAAAGAAAGGAAACTGGGGAGATAATGCCTGATAGAGGGAACTTTGTTGTTATATGCCCCTCATCTTTACCCTCCCGACCTTGACAAACGTTCTAACTCTTTTTACGTTGTCCCTAATGTAAAGGATTTTACCCCTTTATATCATTTTGTGAGCGTTGCGCATGAGTACTAGACAGACCATCAAATCAGTTTAAGAATTCACTTTAATTCGCAATTATAATTAGCAATTCAAGTTTCAATTATAAGTAGATTGGGCTTAATCATAATAACTATTATTAATGCAAGAAAATAAAAAAAAATCAAAGGTAATACAATAAAATTCAAGGAAACAATTCAAATTCAATTGTATTCATTAAAGAGAGCCGATTGTAGGAAACCAGGGAAAATCAAATATATATATATACCCAAAAGACGCAATTTACCATTGTATATTACAAGTACTCACAAATTCTTTAAGCATATTTGCTCATCGCTGTAATCGTTGGGACCAAGATGACGTAGATGATCTCGTTGTGCTATTAGATGGAATTTTTAATTAGATATATATATTCCATATCAACTCGGCCACTTCAATTTTTTTATTTCCAAACAATTATTAATGGCTATTATTTTGAAGTACTATACATAGATGAACTGGGAATATAAGGA
This sequence comes from Lordiphosa clarofinis, assembly GCA_018904275.1. NCBI lineage: Eukaryota > Metazoa > Arthropoda > Insecta > Diptera > Drosophilidae > Lordiphosa > Lordiphosa clarofinis. The sequence continues at coordinate 186,559 of JAEIGQ010000121.1, read as the reverse complement.
CTTGTAGAAGTGCCCTTCTGGCTTAAGCAACGACGTCAATTATTGCAGCAGCCAAAGATGAATTTTTGAATTTTTTTTCTTTTGTTTGTTTTCCTTGGTCAGAATTTGAGCTATTTACATGGGTAATAAAAGTTTTATAGCTCGGTGAACAAAATTTAACAGAAATTTGATTAATTGTTCATTTTTTAGGACATAATATTTGAAAAAACAGTCAAGCCGAAAAAAATTAATCTATATAAAAAAATTATTTGCGCGCTTTCAGGCTGCCTTCCATCTTGAAATAAATTGTAATATGTACATAAAAATATGCTCTTTCTGAGTAAAAATATTCGGATCAAATACAGATTGGCCCTCGCGGAGAAAAATACAAAATACTGATTTTTTTTAAGGAAAAAATTACTTCCGATGGCTTTGGTTGCAGTCTCAAATTTTTATCGAAAAGTTCACGAGAAAATAACAATAAACCGTCTTAGGTTGGATTAAATCCGTTAAACCGTTTAAGAGTTATGATTTTTTTTTAAATTTTAATTGTATCCGGTTTATCTTAAGAACTGTTGAGGGTAGGTGAAAAATTTTTCGGGGTATTTTCATCTATGTATAGTACTTCAAAAGACAATAACAGCAGCGATGACAGAAAGTCATTGCGACTTGGACAATCTGTTACAATGGAGGAGTACACCTTTAATGTTGTGGAGGATCTCGTCTACCTCGGAACGACGATAACCAGCAAGAACAACATCAGTCTGGAAGTCTGACGAAGAATCACTCTTGCGAACCGATGCTACTATGGGCTAAGTAGGGAGTTCAAGAGCAAAGACCTCAAGCGAAGAACAAAAACAGCCCTATACAAGTCGCTTATCATCCCAGTCCTGCAATATGGCGCAGAAGCATAGACAATAACAGCAGCGGATGAAGCGGCAATTGGCGTGTTTGAACGAAAAAATTTTCGGAGGATTTATATATATATATATATGATAGACCTTGAAAAGTCGGCGATGATTTCCGCATTTGAAAAAACGACGAACTGTATTAGCTCTATGGGGCCACCAGTCTGGTCAAGCGCATAAAACAGCAGCGGCTGCGCTGTCTAGGACATGTCGCCAGAATGAAGGAAGAAGCTATAGCAAAAAAGACGTATAAATCGAAGGCGGTTGACTATGGAGGCGGCTAGCAGGTAGGACCACCACTAAGATGGGAAGACCAGGTGCGGGAAGACATTGCCAAGCTTGGTGTGACCAACTGGTGGCAGCTCGCACAGAACAGAAGCGAATGGAGAGCGTTAATCGCAGAGGCCCAGAACGTCAAACAGTTGTAATGGCCAATAAAGAAGGAGGAGAAGAATTAAAATTATAGTTCTAAGGGTCGCCAAGTTAATTTTATAAGAAAATAGTGTGGCCGTGTCTTGTTCATGTAGGGTTTCAAAAACATCCATTGTTAAATAAAAACATCGATGTCTGCATCTTAGATAAAAACATCGATGCATCGATGTTACCGTCGATGTTTCTCCAGCTCTAAATGATGACTTGTCGATTTTGTAAGCGCTTGTTATTATTGACGCGCTTCTTCTTCGGTTTTTTTCTAACTATTACGAAGCTATCAGCCTTCGAACAAGAGTTTGCAGCATCAATCGAAGATAAAAGTCTATTAGAAGGGCCACTAGCAGCAAGTAGATGCGGTAACTGATTAGATAATTTGTTAGTCGACGAAGCAGCAGCAGAATATGTAGGAAGTCCATAGGGAGTGTTAATGACCGGGCCTGGCTGCAAATGGAGCTGGGTTGCAGCAGACTTAGGATTACGCGCAGCTTTGACATTCTCTTTATTAGCAGGTTCATCAACAATGTTTGAATTAAGAGAATTGACAAGCATTGATTTTAAATCTTCGTAAAAATGTTGAAGACACTAAGATAGTCAACAATAAAATGCGAATTATTTGCCACAACACAATAGTCGCATTGCCAAATTAACTTCGGAGAGTTTATTTACTGCTTAATAGCATCTGCACCGAGCTCAATACAGGGCAAATGGAAAACGCGACGGCACAACGAAGAGCAACGCACAGCATGAAAGCTGATAAGTTGCGAAACCGACACTTTGCTATTGCATTCAGCACAATTAGGAAAAGACATTGTCGAGAGATAAAACAAAAGGCACGTCTGAAGGCAATGACTGCTAGACTGCGACTGATACAATACCAAGTGCGTGCATACATAGGTTTGAGCGAGCATTCATCGCACAGTGTAAGATTTTGCCAATCTAGGGGGACTTTAATCAAAAAAAAAGTGCTTTAAATTGAATGATTTTTTTTTAAATGCTAGTAAAATATTCAGTTGTTATGAAAATAGTCAAAAATCTGAAATAAATTATTTAATTTAATTTAATTTGTATCACAAACAGCAATAAAATAGCCATTAAACATGCCACATTGCAACGCTGGAAAAATTCAATTTGACAACTCGCACCAGGCACAAAATTAAAGTGATTAAAATTTAGCCGTGAGTGTTTTGTTTCCAAGGAAAGTTATTTTTTCTTATTCTTGAACTGCAAAAATTTTTATACCGGGTTTTTATACCTTTACTGGAACATGTTATATAATTTATTTATAAACATCTAAAAACTAGGCAAGTTGGAAAAAAACTTGTTGCTTTTATAGACTCCAACTTGTAAGTTACAAGCGGGTGGACTCCCAGAACATATTTTCAAAGAAAAACAGTCCGCATGTTTCCGCCATTTTAAGTTTTTAATTTTATTGTAAGACCAATTTTCGAACAAAATCACGTGTATTTCGTATGTTTATTGCTTATACTCCGTCAGTTTTAAAGCTTTTGTTACCAAACTTCAGATCAGATTACTATACCATAACTAGTTTTGTGAGAAAAACTTATTTGTTTCAAAGGTAGCGCCTCTTAACTTAGTATTTATTAAGATGATATGCTCTCATGTAACTCTACACAATTTTATCAAAACCAGACGACTATATGATATACCTGCCATAGGAACGATCGGGACCAAAACTAGTTCTAGTGAGAACAACATTTTGTTTTCAGTGAGAACGTCACCAAACTTGGCAACCACTTCTGTTTTTGTCACGTTAGAAAAGCTTCCAATTTTGTCATTATTTTGGAAACCGAATTTCACTTGACATACACTTTAACACTAATTAAAGTGCTTGCGGTGAGCTATATTAAACAGTAAACAAGAGTGTTGCGGTCGAGTGCCCCGACAGCAAAATACCCTGTCCCAAGTTATGTGGTTCCTATAGCCTTGAATTCCTTTTCTTTTTTATTTATTTCAATAAATGGGTGGGCGCACTTGCATATCTTCGGTGTTTTTGCTCGGATCTTATTGTCGTACACAGAATAGATAGATGTTGGATCTAACTGAATATATATTAAGTCACTAGGTTCAAACTTAAAAACAGATTTTCAGATGGAGGAGGAAAAAATAACTTTTATAGTATCAAAACGGTATGAAGGGGTGATTGTATGAAGCTGGCGTGTACTAGAGATTTGTTTATATTGTTGTTTAGGATAATTTCGCAGAAAAAAGGTTTTTCAAATTCCCAGTAGTATAGTCGTTTCTATCAAAAAACATGAAAAAATTGCACTTTTGAAGCACTAGATGTCATGACTTTTTTTCCTCTAGTTTATATCTTTAACTTTGCCAAAGATATAAAAACAAAATTCCAAGCGGTTTATGATATATGGACAGTTTCGGGTGAAAATATGTTGGGTATCAAAAAGTTCCTTTACGATGTGATAGGGCCAAGTCCTTTGGGGATTTTTTTAGTTTCGGTGTGCTCTTGAAAAATATCGGGGTCCGAAAGCGTAACCAATTTATGTGTTGCACTGTGTTAGTGACCACCACTAGTTATACAATTTCCAATCTATTCCAATATCGATCTTGACACTTCATTATCGATATCAAAGAATGATTAAGCCCTAAGCACCAAGCTACCCTACTGCGGAACTAGTTCTTGAAATCTATCGATACACTCCCCACTGGTATATTCTAAACAGGACCTACTACATTAGCCTCAATATATAAGGCTGCAAGCTGGTTAGCTGATATCAGTTATACTCCGTTCGTCGTCTTCACGGTGGCGCTCCTCAACTGCCCTTCAGCGCTGTGCTCACGTTGACAATGCGTGCCTTGGCAGGACCCTGGATTCCCTGGACCGCAAGTCTTGTTGTTTTGGTACCATTTGCTGCGCCTCGTTATGACTGGCAGATATTCCCGCAGCCACCTTTTCCAGAACGCATCTGACCTGCCAGCCAACTCGGTTTGAGCACTACTACCTCAGTAGTAGATTCGACTGCTGGTTTACTGCCATTGGATGTGCGTAGTAGAAAGTGGTTGGTCGTGAACACCCCATCGTCATCATCGGTAACCAAAATGTACGTTAGTGGTTGTAAGTTCACTATCATCTCTATTTCATTAGAGCACCCCTTAGTAGCTTGTCTGACGGGCTTTTGCTGATCAGGATGGAGTTGTGTTGTCCTCACCGAGCGCACTAGGCGTTCCCATGCCCCGCCCATGTGTGGCGACGCAAGAAGTATAAACTTCCAGCTCATTTCAGGTCTGGTAAATGCGCACATTAGCTGGTCCTTGTCAATCGTCTCCAGTGCCTTTCGTAGCTCGCTGTTGGCCCCTTGAAAGTTAGTGCCGTTATCACTCCAGAACTCCACTGGGCTGCCTTTTCTGAATATAAAGTTGCGCACTGCGAGAATGCAAGAATCAGTGGTTAATGAGTAAGATACCTTTAAATGAATGGCTCTCTTAGTCAAACATGTGAATGGTACGCCGTAGCGCTTCTTGGACCTCTTCTTCTGACGTGATGTGGCTGTTCCTCGGCAACAATACATGAACATCGCCGCTACTCATCCTAGTTCTTTCTTGGAATCTTAGGACTCCCTTGCCATCAATATATGGCCCTAGTTTATACAGATAGTTCGTTCTCTCGATTGGCCGTTTTTTAGAGACACTCGCCATCTTATTTCGGTAGTCTTCTTGAGTGGAAATGGTGTTCGCATCATTGTGTTTCTGCATCTTCCAACCTCGTATGCACAGTCGAACTTCCCATAATACTTGCGCGTAGCCCTTTTTGACGTCGATTTTGCCTCTTATCTCAGCGGCCAACCGCGATTGGCGCTCACTATAACGCCTTGTGTTGGCCTCTAACTGTTGAATGGCCAACTTGTCTTCCTCCGATCGGGCCTTGCTCTCAGCCCCATACCCAGCTTCTTCTCTGCCAGCTTCTGTGCACTCAAGTTATCGCCATACCGGGAAGTTGGCTCACTGTCGACCACAGTCAGCCTCAGTTATGACTATATAGCCATGTACTCCGCCTCAGTGCTACTAAGAGCCACACTACCCTCAAAACAAATATTGTCTTTTTAACCAACAAAACTTTTTATGGGTTGGTGTGGTTATTGTATCCTTGTGGCTGCTTTATTAAAAGCATGTCGTTGAGGTCACTGTTGAGGTATGCCGTGGATACATCCATTTGATGAAGCTCTGTCGCTAACGCCAACATAAATAGCACGCTTTCCCGCCTGCAAACCTGGGAAAGCGTCTTTTCATAGTTTCCGTCGTACTGCGTGAAGCAACTTTTTGCAACAAGTCGTTCCTTGAATAGTTCTATTTGGCCATATTTGTCGCATTTCAAACTATACACCCATTTGCACCCAGCTGGAAGCAGTCCTGTTGGGAAATCCAAAATCTGCTAAGTCATGTTCGCCAGCAGTGCCCCGTATTCTCTTTGCAACGCTTCTAGCCAATGTGAAGCATGCACGCTCTTCGCAGCCTCCTCATAGGATGCTGGAATATTTATATTACCCTGAACTAGAGCGCTCAGTATAATGCAATAGTTTCTTGGACGACTGGCATACCATTTCGAACCAACTTTGGCCTGCTAGGACCTTTTACTGTTTCTACTCAAATTATAATTTTTGTTAGTTTTTAAATTATTTAATAATATTAAGTAATTGTTGCTAAAAATTATTTATAATTTTTTCTCAATGTTAATCACCATGATATAGCATCTAAGCATATATAATTTATTGCTCTTAACATAACTTCAATTTTGGTGTTTTAAAAAATATTAATTTATGAAGTTATAAACTAATAAAAATATTCCCTTAAAGAAAGCTTTGCCACACTGTTAGTTTTAAAGCTTTTTGATTGAAACTTGGCACGAGTGCTTTATATTCATCAAGCTTTTCAAATATGTCAACATTAGGCAGATCGAACGTATATATCATATAGCTGCCATGGCTAACCATGGCTCTGGCTCTACCCAACTTAAGCTGGATAGTGCTGGTCATCACCTTGGCTAGACACTGCATTTCCTAAGTGTAAGACGAGCGAGTGACACAAGGTATAGCTCGATTTAAGCCGAGCTACATACAGTGTCCATTGACCAGCCGAATTGCGGTTGGGGTACGGTTACTGTTTTGGCCAATTGAATTTTTTCCTCTTAAGGTTATGTTACGGTTGTGGGATATCGGTTTCGTATTGGTTACGAATATTAACCTAATTCTGTATCGGGTTTTGGTTACGGTTACGGTTTAAAGTACAAAATATCACTTTGAAATACAGTGCAGACAAAAGCGGTCCCCTTTAAATTCTCTTGTATTGATTAAATGTACTAATCTCAAATTTCTTATACAAAATTTCCACCTTTATAGTCGATCATTATACACTTGAAAAGTGTATTATAATTTTGCTCAGAAGTTTGCAACGCATAAAAGGAATCATTTTTGCAATTAACAAACTGAACAATACAAGTGCTGAAAACAGCTGTTTCTCTATCGATGAAAATATCGATTATTGTATTAAAACTGCACAAAGCGCCGTGTACACCAAACAAATTTTTGCTCAAAACTCTAATGTGTGTTAGTAAAATATGTGTGTAAGCGTCGCACGAACGCAATGCTTGTACATTTAACTAACACACATCAGCATTTTGCGCAAAAATATGTGTAGTATATTCGGCGTTTTAGAGGCACAAACTCGGCTTACCTTTCTGTAAGTTTGACTAAACGGACATTTTGAAATTGGAAGTCACACATACTACGTTTATGCTATGTTTTTTTTGCAGTCCACAGTGTTCAAAGCTGAGAGTTCAGTTTATTATACACTTGAAAAGTGTATTATAATTTTGCCCAGAAGTTTGCAACGTATAGAATGAATCATCTCCGACCACATTAAGTATATATATTCTTCGAGCTGAGTCGATTAAGCTTTGTCCGTCCGTCCGTCTGTCTGTTTCTACGCGAACTAGTCCCTCAAATTTTGCACAGAGTCTTCTTTTGTCTGCACGCTGCTAATATGTCGGAACCGACTGGAACGGATGACTACTTCTTGTAGCTGCCATACAAATGATCGGTCGAAAGATGGGTTTTAGTGGGAAAAAATGTTTTGTTCTCAATATTACCGCTCACAATCACGGTCATGGGTAATATTAAATGTTTTTAAGGTGATCTGCGCAGTTTGGTCGAAGTCGCTAACCGTTGAGACAAGAGTTTTCAAGTGTATCAAAACTTCGGCACAGACGAAGTTAGCTTTGCCTTTCTCTTTATTGTTCATGTATAAAAGGATACGTATATTATATCACTGATGTATCGAATTTTCAGATTCTCGTTTATACCCGCTTCGTCTATTTCTGATATTGATGTCATATCCGCAACTCCTATACGTTGTCTGTTAGCCATCATATCTAAAAAGAGAATAATAATTAAATTGTTATATTATTTGTTGACTTGAATAAATAATGTCTGAAGATTCAATTGAGATTTGACCAATGATATTGTGTAACGAAACATTTAAAGGTGCGATGTTCGGCCGAACCTTGCAAACTGAAACGTAATAGCCTATTCACACTACAGTCCATCTACCGTTTACCGTCTACCGTCATGCTGTTCAAAGCTATATGCTTCGGTCCACCACTTAATAATTGATATATTTTTTTTATATATTGAGATGGGAACATCCCCAGCTGACGGTGGAATATTTTAAGAAAATTTGGCACGGCAACTTCTTACGTACCATCTTCGACGGTAGACGGTAAACGGTAGATGGAATGTAGTGTGAATTGGCTATTAGCTGAAGATGAAAATGAAAGGGTAGAGAATGGACGAACATTTTCAATGGAATTAAGATATTAGATTTGACAAATGACATTAAATTTGAAGCTGAAAACACCTCGGTAAGTGTTAAAGTCAATTTGACGACACATCTTGCTGTAGGTGCAATCAAAAAAACATACTCGGCTGATCATTCTGGCAAACCGGAATGTAAACGGATTTTCGAAGCCGCACGATAAAAGTCAATAATATACTAAGGATTCTTCACTTCGTTCCGATTTTATATGGGTCTTTTACGAAATTTTCTTTAAAGAATAAACTTAATATTTACGTTTCATTACGTACGTTTAATTTAAAAAGCGTACATACCAATTTGTTTATAATACAAATAACATAAATCGAAGTCAAAAAAATTTTTTCCAACTTTCTGGTTTTAAAATTTCGGAAAAAAAACCTGTGATTCGACTAAACACAAATTTTACAGAGAAGAATATATAAGTATCGAATTTGTATTATGAATTACACTGTGATAGTTTTATTAAAAAAAAAAAAGACAAGACCAAACTCGACGGTTTCCCCCTATTTACATCATTACTTTTTTGAGTTACAATCATGGTTTCATACAAAATTTTTTGTTGATGTTTTTCATTGTATGGCAGCTACAAGAAGTAGTTATCCGATCCGGTCGGTTCCGACATATTAGCAGCGTGCAGAGAAAAGAAGACTCTGTGCTAAATTTCAGCTCGATTGTTTCAAAACTGAGAGTGTCCTTATAGCCAATATGTCGAAAAAAGTGAAACTTAACCTTAACATTTTATATAACATTAAACACTTTAAACACTTTAACATTTTTATACACTTGAAAAGTGTATTATAATTTTGCCCAGAAGTTTGAAAGGCATAGAAGGAATCATCTCCGACCACATAAAGAATATATATTATTGATCAGCGTGACGAGCTGAGTCGATTAAGCTTTGTCCGTCCGTCTGTCTGTCCGTCCGTCCGTCTGTCTGTTTCTACGCGAACTAGTCCCTCAGTTTTGAAGCAATCGAGCTGAAATTTTGCACAGAGTCTTCTTTTCTCTGCACGCTGCTAATATGTCGGAACCGACCGGATCGGATAACTACTTCTTGTAGCTGCCATACAATGAAAAACTTCAACAAAAAATTTTGTATGAAACCATGATTGTAACTCAAAAAAGTAATGATGCAGTTCGATTCGTAGGACCCGAAATAGGGGGAAACCGTCGAGTTTGGTCTTGTCTTTTTTTTTGACTATCACAGTGTTATTAACCCAAACTTGTGTTGACTTTGTCTGCGCACCCTATCGAGAACTTTTAGCCAATCCAACTGCTTTCAATGTTTTTCCCCATCTACTTCTCCTGCTCTTTAGATGCATTACTTAAGAAAGTTAGTTAATTTGGCCAGGTAACTGGCCATTATAAGTGCCAAATAGGCAATGGGATGCCAAAAACTATGGGTAATTTGAAGAAAAGACGCCTGAATTTTACGCCATTTTAAAAACTTAAAAAGATTTTGTAACTATGTTTTTATACTCTGTACCAAAGGTACATAGAGTATATTAAGTTTGTGCAAAAGTATGTAACAGGGAGAAGGAATCATTTCCGACCATATAAAGTATATATATTCTTTATCAGCATCAACAGCCGAGTCGATATAGCCATGTCCGTCTGTCTGTCAGTCTGTCCGTCCGTCCGTATGAACAAACAGATCTCAGAGATGGAGGTTTGACTTGTATGGGACAAATGCTTCTTATACTTGCAGGCAGATCAAGTTTATTTTCAATTTTTGCCACGCCCCCTCCCGCCCCCGCAATTTAGAAAAAACTTTATATCTCCTACAGTTATGATGATAGACGATTGGTTCCTTCTGGAGATAGTTAGTAATTAGCAAAATGTATCGATTGAAATGATAAAGATCGGATGAGCGGTTCTCAAGCTATGAGCAACTAAGTAAACAACCCTCCCCCCACCCACTCCCACCCTTAGAGAGAAAGAGAAAGAGAGAGAGAATTAGAGATGAGCGCAGCACCAGCATTACATTCAGCTTCTACTCCAGGTACAATGTATGTTATAGTCGGGCTTGACCGACTTTCTCACTTGTATTTTTATTTGCTTGCAAAATTCATTGCAAAATTAAAAATAGAGGCTATCTAACTTCGGCTCTACCGAAGTTCATATACCCTTGGAGCTTGATATATGCCTGACAGTTTGTATGCAGCTATCCTATATAGTGGTCCGATGTCGACAAATCTTGTTGAAATTATGTAAAATCAAACTTATAAATACCAGCGTTGGGAGCGATAACATTGAAAACAAAAAAGTTTTTCTCACTAAGACTTTTTTCAGACCTAACTTTTGTATGACAGCTATACTATATAGTCCGATTTCGACAACTTTTGGTGAAATTATGTAAAATCATTAAAAACTCATAAATACGAGCGTTGGGAGTGATAACATTAAAAACAAAAAAGTTCTCACTAAGACTTTTTTTCAGACCTAACTTCTGTATGGCAGCTATACAAAAAGTTGTCCGATTTCGACAAATCTTGGTGTTTTGTGAAATCATTGAAAACTTATAAATACGAGCGTTGGAAGCGATAGCGTTGAAAACAAAAAAGTTTTTCTTACTAAAACTGCTTTTTCTACCGATCGTTCCTATGGCAGCTATATGTTATATACATCCGATCTGGCCAGTTCCGGCAAATGTGCAGCGTATATTTACCAAAAGACTTTGTGCAAAGTTTGGTTACGATAGCTTTAAAACTGACGGAGGAGATAGCATAGAAATTAAATTTTATGTTTAAATTCAAGTTTATGTATATTCTCAATCAGGTCTGTTCTCAATTCCGCTCCGGTTTTCGTATAATCGTTTGAACTGGCAATTTTAATCTTAAAAATTTGAATGGAAGGTGCAAAGGAAATCTGTGGTTACTAGATCAAGGCTTAATTTTTCTACGGATTGAATCCACTTGGCACTGAGCTGCCGGTTTCAACTGCTTAAGCAATTCCACTATTACTGAACGCGGATCTAGTAACCGTAGATATAAGTGTAACTTTCCATACAATCTTATTATCATAGAGTTAAAAGTACAACCGTTTATACGAAAACCGAAGTGGAATTGAGAAAGGGCCTAAATTTCTATAATCCTTTTTTTTGGGTCGAGGAGGGGAAAATGCCTCATGGATTTCCTAGTCTGCCGTCGCAGAAAGGGTATGTAGGACTCGCACCTACTTGTTCGTTCTAGATTTAAAGATTTAATGTGCTTAATGCACAGTGTTACAAAGACTATCTTAACCGATGCAGGCTGCAATTCTCACAAAATCCTAAGCAGTTTTATTGCTCTGTTAACTCTAAACGAAAATCTGCCACTATCCCCTCATCTGTGCGCTATGGTAATATGAAAGCGAACACTGATCAGGCCATAGCCGATCTGTTTGCGGAGTTTTTTATGTCAACCAACTCGTCCACTAGCTTTCGTGCGAATCAACCATACCCTTATCGGCTAAATAAATCTAATTGTATTTTTAGCCCTGTGATAACAGAAAGCTCTCTTCTTTGTGATCTTAACTCTGTAAAACCTGTCTATGCACTGGGACCCGACGGAGTACCTGGTTGTGTACTTAGGTTTTGCGCTGATGCACTTTGTAAGCCTATTCATAAATTATTTGAATTGTCTTTGCAATCATCCACTTTCCCTATGTTATGGAAGGAATCTTTTATCATTCCTCTCCATAAAAAAGGTAATAAGTCTGATGTTGAGAATTATAGAGGTATTTCAAAGTTGTCTGCAATTCCGAAAGCTTTTGAGAGAATTATGACATCTCAATTGCAGCATTTATGCAGTTCCATTATTTCACCCTATCAACACGGCTTTGTAAAGCGTCGATCCACTACAACTAACTTATTAGAGCTTACATCATTAGTGATCAAAGGATTCTTATGTAATATGCAAACTGACGTGATTTATACTGATTTTAGTAAGGCTTTTGATTCTGTCAATCACTGCTTGCTGCTTCACAAACTGAGTTTAATTGGTTTTCCAACCAACCTTCTTATTTGGATCTCTGATTACCTTAGTTCTAGAACACAAAAAGTTCTTTTCAGTAATTCATATTCCAAACCAATCCAGGTTACTTCTGGTTTACCCTAAGATAGTCACTTGGGTCCATTGCTTTTTACACTTTTCATAAATGATCATCAATAATGATTTGGTTTTCCGCTTTAATTTGCAAGCTGACTTGGATGCATTTCATTCTTGGTGTAAAGATAACCTACTAAACCTTAACAGTTCCAAGTTTAAGGTTATGACATTTTATAGAAGCTCACCACAATTCTTTTCTTATATGATTTATAATGTCCCACTAGAGTGTTTGAATGATTCAGTCAATGAGGTAAATGATCTTGGGGTTATTCTTCATCACCGACTTAAATTTGACTCTCATATAACGGCTACTGTTTGTAAGGCCAGGAGTATTCTTGGGTTTATTAAGCGCTGGTCGAAGGAAATTGATGATCCATATACGACGAAAACTTTGTACATTTCTCTTGTACGTCCTATACTCGAGTACGGATCTTGTGTGTGGTCTCCGCAATATTCGACCCATCAAGATAGAATTGAATCTGAGCAAAAGCAGTTTTCATTGTTTGCTCTTCGTGGCTTAATCTGGAATCCTGAGGTCCGTTTACCATCTTACTCTAGTAGGCTACTTTTGATTAATGTTCCCTCCCTCATTAACCGTAGAGTTATGCTTGGTGTAATTTTTATACATAGATTGATTAATGGTGAAATAGACTCATCTGAGTTGGTTGGCCAAATTAACCTCAACGTTCCTAATAGACCGACTCGCAATTTTATACCCCTGTCACTAAATCGTTGTACTACTAACTATGCTTTGCATGAACCGTTTCGTGTTCTCTGTGCTGATTACAATAAACTCTACCGTGTAATCAACTCGGAAGCCTCTCTTCCTGCTTTAAAAACAACTATTTTAACATATTTAGCCCGTAGCTGACATTACTTTACGTTTTTCCTTCGCGATTACGTGTAATACGTTGTGTCTCCGCCTCTCGGTCGGCTCGGCCGTCGAGAAATGTAAAAAATTCGCGGAAAACTGTTGTATGAAACTTGTTTGATTTTCATCCGATCAAGTTCAAACTCATTTTCAAAGGTCTATATGAAAATTCAACAATAACTGCATACAAATCATACCAACCCCTGAATGGAAATAGGGTGGTCAAGGTTACATAAACTAAAGCTTATTTGGCAGCGATTAGCAGCAAATTCATTTTCAAAGTTACACAATATAAAACATAAGCGATGTGACTTTCAAATTTTGGAAAATCTATCCACAAGGTCGGAAAATTCACGGAAAACCGTTGTATGAAACTTTATTGTCTATCGACCGATCAGATTCAAACTCATTTTCAAAGACCTATAAAAAATTCAACAATAACGGCGTACCAATTTTCCGGAAAAATGGCCAGACAATTCGTCACCCAAAAACAATTTTATTATTCGATTAGCTTGCAAAAATTGTAATCGGTCGGAAAATGTCTGGCAAACTCTGGGGTGGTAAAAGGGTGGGAGTAAATGAAAAAAAACACAGCGGCAAAGTCGAAACGGGGAAAAGGCAAAGAAGCAAAACTTTGATTTCAAGCCTCTGTATGTAAGATTCGTCATCTGCGATTTACGGGGGACTTAAGGGTACTGTATACCTTCAGAAAATTTTTTTTTCTTGTTTTTTTTATTTTCTCTAACGTTTCATTAGGATCTTATAAACATCCTGCAAAACTTTCAAGAAGATCCGAAACTCAGTTTTACAGAAATAAACAAAAAACAATTATTTTTCCGACCCTTTTATATGAAAATGGTTTTCATCAACCCTCGTATGTTTAGAAATTCTTAGTTTTTATACTCTTGAAAAGTGTATTATAATTTTGCCCAGAAGTTTGCAACGCATAGAAGGAATCATCTCCGACCACATAAAGTATATATATTCTTGATCAGCGTGACGAGCTGAGTCGATTAAGCTTTGTCCGTCCGTCTGTCCATCCGTCCGTCTGTCCGCCTGTCCGTCCGTCCGTCTGTCTGTTTCTACGCGAACTAGTCCCTCAGTTTTGAAGCTAGCGAGCTGAAATTTTGCACAGAGTCTTCTTTTGTCTGCACGCTGCTAATATGTCGGATGACTACTTCTTGTAGCTGCCATATGATCGTTCGAAAAATGGGTTTTAATGAGAAAAACTTGTTTTTTCTCAATATTACCGCTCTCAATCACGGTCATGGGTAATATTAAATGTATTTAAGCTGATCTGCGATGTTTGGTCGAAGTCGCTAACCGTTAAGACAATCGATTTCAAGTGTATAACAACTTCGGTACGGACGAAGTTAGCCTTGCCTTTCTCGTTTTTACTTTTTTTTGGTCAAAAACTTTATAAATGTTTATAAAATGTTCGATATTTTGGAAAAAAAAAAAATTTTACTAGGAAATTTTTGGAGATTTTATTTTTTACCATGTCTTGACGCACTTTGACCCAAGTTTCTGGAGAACTGCTTAACCGATTTTGATATTTTTTTTCGGTGAAAGCTAACAACCAAATGCACCAAATCCAATTTTTACATTTGTTAAAAATAATTTTTATTTCATCGAAACCAGATGTCGAAACTTTAAATGCGATTATCTCGGAACCACTTTTTCCAAAATGGTTGCAAAGATTTAAAAAGTACTTGTTGACCGATTTTCAAAATCTTATTTTTAAATTGCTCCTAATACCCAGCATTCTAGTGTGAACTAGGATATTTTTGATCGGTCAACAAATAACGGAGCTAGGACCAATACAGTGGGAAAAATAACTCCATTTTCGAAATTTTGACTTTTAAACCACATAACTCTGCCATTTATTGACCGATCCAAAATATCCTAGTTCACACCAGAATTAGGTCAATTCTTAACGAAACCCCGTCTTCAGTTTTAAATTCAGATCATCCGCTCTAAAAAAATTTTTGCAACCATGGGCCTATGATTTAAATTTTTGGTTAACTTTGAACAAAAATACAACAACAACCGCAGGTACAACAACAACAAAAAAAATACTTAATTTAATTTAACCGATTATCTATCGAATGAAAAACCGCATCTCAATATCACCTATAGTTTTTGTGTAATTTAATTTTTTGTAATTTTTTAAAAAATGACACCTGAATGTATACAATACCCTTAAATTAAAAAAATATTTTTAAATTCGGCAAATACTTTACTCTCACAATTAGGATGAAACTGATCCTGTTAATGGTTCTCCACTGTTGACGGCGCATAAAAATGTAAAATTGGTTAAAACTCCAAAGGTTAAGGACGAGAAAAAACGTACCTACAGTTTAACGCCGATTCCGAACAGCAAAGTTTGAAAAGCTTTTTCATGGCAAGATAACTAACAGATGCCGCCAATAACTGGTGAAGGTGACCGGATGTGTAAAAGCTATTTTCTAAAATAAGAAAAAAAAATTTTTATTGGATGCACTCTAACCGACTAGTTAGTCACACCCGGCTGTCTCTCACTGATGAAACGGTACCGTATGGGCAACCAGCTCTTTTAAAAGTGTAATGCATAAGTTGTTTAAAGTTGTGAACAAACGCAACTTTTTCGGACCTAGGGCCAGCTAAACTCACTAATTAAGTATTTAAGATTGGTGATCACACAAATTGATTTTAATCCTTTTTCCATGGCAACGTAAATATAAAATTGGCTATACAGCCCCAATTGGCTCTTTGGCCAGCTGTTCTCAATCTCTTGGCGTGTGTGTGACGACCCTAAATTTAGGTTCGTTACAATCGAGTATTCTTTTTCCTGTTTATATATTGAGAGTAGACACTGGAGCTTTTATAGATAGTGTTATTGTCGCATTGACAATGGCCGCGTCATCACAGCTTTATCAAGTGGGCATAAACATACTCTTATAAGGCGTCGACAACCAGATTCGCTCCCAAGGGCCCGTCGCCGTCGGCAACTGAGCAGCACACTCGCTCACTCACGCTCGCCCAACGTCCGCCTCATGTTGGCGACGCTGCTCACAAAAACTAATTAGAACTTCCAAAGCAGAGAGATAGTCTTGCACACATACGCTGAGCATCGGCGCCATAATGGAGCGGAAAGCCAACTTTAAAGTAAGTCGGGACGAGTGGAAGACTCTGCCGAAATTCTAGACATTCGGGTTACAACTCAAGCTAGAAAACAGTCGTAAAAACCAGATACAGCAAAAAACGCATCAAAAATTCGTAGGAGAGAGAGCACTCCGCATAGTGGAAGAAACGGCTGAATTAGCAACGATTTATTAACAACTTCGGCAAAAATAATGCTATTTTTAAACGGATAGTTCTGTTTTATAGATAAATATGTTACAAATTAAAATTAATATAGAATTTGTTTACTATCTAACCATGTTTTTCCATGTCCATTGTTTGGTGTAATAATTAATATTGTATAAAGAATTTAGTTTTATAGTTAATGAATCTGTTTCTACTGTAATATCCCTAGGTGTAACTGAATCAATTCGCCTTAGCTCTCTCTTTTAATTTCTTCACTCAGTTATACTCTCGCATTAATCGAAGTTCACTCATACACACATACATATTCAAGTAGGCTTAAGCAAAGAATGTAAAAATATGAATTATCAGTCGAAATTAAACCATGAAGTAAACCAAGTCAACACACGGCAGAGATTGGTTTTACTACCTCATTAATTTGAGGCATCAACATCCATGTTTTTGGCGTCAAAATCCTTTCGCACTCGACTGTTCCCTCTCTATTTCAAAGCCAATTTTTGGGTGAAATTTTTAATGCACTCAGCTATTTTGACGCATTCGCTGATTTTATTTTTATTTTGATCGACAACATTATTGGACATACATTGTTGCTAAAAAAAAAATGAATTTAATACACCTGCGGAAACCTGCAACTGATTTTGAACATTTTCACGTCGTAAGACATTCAACTAATTTCTTAAAATACATTCATATTGAACCCGGTCGAACCTCAAAAGTTCAGCTCCACGAAAGTTTAATTTATTAGTATACATTATATCTCAATTAAAGATGATATGGGGGAAATTAAAGGCTAAAAAGGGACCTTACACCCGTAATCAAAAGCATTAAAATATTTATGAAAAACAATTTCATTAACATTGGAGGTAAATGGAAGTATCCCAGCGGCGCACA
Organism: Lordiphosa clarofinis; assembly: GCA_018904275.1. NCBI lineage: Eukaryota > Metazoa > Arthropoda > Insecta > Diptera > Drosophilidae > Lordiphosa > Lordiphosa clarofinis. The sequence continues at coordinate 169,241 of JAEIGQ010000121.1, read as the reverse complement.
GTTAAATGAGGCGATGAGTATAAAACACTCTCGCTACACTCTGTATACCGAGTTGTCATACGGAACTTCGTTTGTCGAATATTCGAAGAGCGCTCGTTTGCTTCTTCGTTTTTTTTTTATTTTTTAAGTGTGCGTGTCAGTGAAAAAAAAACAACTCATTTTAAATAGCTGTTAGTCGATTCGTTTTATTTTTTGTATAAATAATATTAATAAATTGTTTTAATATAACTTTAATAAATATTATAACTTAATATAACACACATGGAGCTGTACTTCAATATCACTACCAGTCTACATCCCTTTAGTCTAAAGTACATTACGTCGTAAAGTATCTGCATTAAAACAGCGCATGCGAAGTGTATCGTTTAGTGGGCGGCCCATCCAAACCGTCTATTACATTTCATAGATGGCTATATGCAGTTGAAATGGAGCTCCGAAAAGCGTTCGGCTATCGCCCACTTGTCGATTACAAAGTAATGAGGATTCGAAAGCGGCCATGCTAATGTAACACTATACTGGGTTGTAATCGATGCTTTTCGACCAGTGTTTAAAAAACTGCCATAAGTTTCATTTCGTCCGCTTTGCTTCTGCTTCTGCTTATGCAAAATACGAAAGCGCCAGCAGCAGCCAACAGCAGAAAACGATATTTGATCGAAAGCAAGCAGCGACTGCAGTCGTCGCTTCATGAATTTTCATTTTGATTTTGCTTCTGATTCCGTTCCGTTCATAAGTCAAAGCAAAAGCTCGTGAACGCTTTTAAAAGTCGACAGCAGCAGAAGCACCGCAGAAGTTCTTGCGTCTCTTTCATTCTTTTGCTTTTTGTATTTTGTCCGGCGCGTTATTTCTCTCAACTCACAACAACAACATAGTTTTTTTTTAGCACGTTGTTGTTGTTGCCTTCAACCGAGCCGAGACGAGTAACGGTAAATGCTTTGTTGTGTGTGCAAAAGCAGAAAATAGATGCAAGAGACTTCTATGCTTTTGATGCTGTCGACTTTTAAAAGCGATCATGAGTTTTTGCTTCGACTTGTGAACGGAACGGAATCAGAAGCAAAATCAAAATGAAAATTCATGAAGCGACGACTACAGTCGCTGCTTGCTTTTGGACAAATATCGTTTTCTGCTGTTGGCTGCTGCTGGCGCTTTCGTACTTTGCATAAGCAGAAGCAGAAGCAAGAGTTCATATTGAAAAGTTGAAAAAAGTCGACGCTGTGAAAAGTAAAAATTTTGTGACTTTTTCTAATTCGACAGAAGCAATTTAAACACTGTTTGCGACACACAGCCTTCGAAGTGTTTAAGAGGGCTGGATTCCGTAATGTGCATTTACGCCGCTGGGATATTAACGACAACAAGAAAATAATACATAAAGGGCAAGCGGCAAACATACTCCTTACTGAGATATGCGGAAAAGTCTGCAATGATCCTATATTCTGCTACAAATCACTGCTTAATAAAACAAAAGAAGCTAAGAACGGCCGAATATAAAACATACTCCCGCTCATCATATTATTAAGCACCTTACCAAGGAGTTTTTAATAAAGAATAAAGCTAAGCTTGATAGTGTGTGTTGGGGCACCACTGGTCTAAACTGATACAAAAACTGTTTGACTTTTTGAGTACATAAACAAATTTGATATTATTTGCCTATTTGAAACTTTTGTAGAAAAAAATTAAGAGGAGTAATTTATACTTTACCAAATACGAGCTACGATGGGTACCAGCGACAAGAACCCCCATTAGAAGCCGTGCAAGTGTTGGATCTTTACTCGGGATGAAACATAAGTTCAAAGAAAAAACCAAGTGCTGCTTTGTATCAGATGGCATCCTAATTGTTACGCATGGAAAGAGTGTGTATTCTACCTACATACCTTAACTGCAATAAATGGCGCCAAGATTATTGCAAGATGTTCGATTCTATTGTCGAAAAAAGAATAAACAACATGATGATTATTGGCGATCTAAATGGAAGAATAGGCGACTCACATGACTCATTTGTCCTGACCGTGCTCAATGGACCCAAGAAGATGCTAAAGAACGTTAGAGTTTTACGCGCGGAGAGTCAATCCCCGTCATTGACTATTGTCTAATTCAACGTAGTTGGTAAAATTGTGTGAAAAATATTGAGATCCAGGAACAGATCTTTTCGGACCACATGCCTCTAGCAGTAGATATCCGTATACAGACGGAACAAAAGGATCAGTGCCCAAAACTGTTACCAAAATTGAAATGGAATAAAAGGTACGCAGCCAAATACAAGAAACAGCCCAAGAACGTGACCTTATAACCGAAGTCACAAATTCCATAAGAAAAGCGGCAGAGTTCATGCAAATATCTGAAGGCAAGTGTTTTAACCCTTTACATGGTGGTGATGCAGATCTGCATCATACCGAATTAATACAATTATTTTCCAGTGTGGATTATAAAATTGTCAAACATGAATTTGAGGCAGCTCAGCAACATTCCTTTTTTATATTAAAAGTGTCCCTGCAGTTCTGGAGGTGGCGATTGACCATGCTGGAACTACCTACCCCGCTACTTCCCACATGGGTACTTACTAGAGTGACCCTATGGCAAGCGAACTCCGAAACACGAACTGACTGGTTCCTATATGGGTACTTACTTGAGTGACCCGTTGGCAAGCGAACGGCGAACCACCCAGCTAACTTTTCCGCTAGTGCCTACATGGGTACTTACTTGATTGACCCTATGGTAAGCGAACGCCGGACCACCGAGTAAAATGCGCGAAAGCGACAGAAAGCGTAAACGAAACATTACGATACTAGGATCGCAATTTGTTTTTGTTATTCTGCGAATAGGGCATAAGTGACTAAAAAACCAAAACTTCGATTACGTTTTCTCTCGCTGTTTGTTGTTTCTAAATTTACAAAAGGAATTGTGATAGAAGTTCGGTTTTTTTTTCGTTTTGCTTGCTGCTCTTTCGCAATGCTCGAACGCAGCTGTGTTTGTTGGCTTGCCGAATTTCTGACAGCATTGCAGTTGAGAGAAGAGCAGCAAAGCGAGTGCAATTAAAAAGTGAGAGTGAAATTAAAACAAAAGTGACATTAATTAATAAAATAACTAAAACTAAAAGGTACTGTAATCAACCAAATAAATATAATATGTATAGCGAGAGGCATTTAAGAAGGCTTAAGCAGCAGCAGAAAAAGAAATATGCAGACAAATTAAATTGTGTTGCTGCAGAAGAAAATGCGCTTAAAGTGGAAAGCAAAAGAACAAGAGGTACCAGAAACCAAAGGACAATTGATTTCAATTCGATTACTAACTGCTCTGGTCCAAAAGTTGGATTTTATTTGTAAGCCTGTGTTAAAAAATTGAACTAACTCCATTTTTTTTCAGCCGAGACGACTGTGGTCCAGGTCAAATTGGACACATTTGTCGAGGAGAATAGGTCCTTAAGAGGAAATTTCGAAGATCTTATTGAAGTTGGCTCGGAACAAACGGCAACAATAAAAGGGATGACAAAACAGCAAGGACAAGGGCAGAAGGCGGCAAGGAAGTTTCCTATTCAGACCGTGAGCGACCTGAATGGTATTAATATGGAAATAAACGAAACAAATCGAGAGCTTTATGTTAGAATGGATACTGTTAAAATTGTATCTTTTATGATGCAATGAAAAGCCAAATTTTGTCAGGTGGCATTTTTAAACACCTGAAAAATATTTTGGCCAATGAGGTTATTTTAGCCTACAATGTTGATGGCGTTCAAGGTAAAGCTTCATTAAAAGCCGAAGCCAATTTTTATGGAGCCATGATCGGTAGGTATTATCAAATTGATTAAAATTAGCGTTGTACAAAATTAGTTGCAGTCAATTTTATTTTAATTGAAATTAATTATTAAATTAGCTTAGTTAGCAATTGAATTGTTTCAATTCACATACATCATTCATTTGAAACTGATAGATTTAAAAAAAATTTTTTTTTCCAGATGCAATAAATTTGGTTGATGGAAGTGGGTCAGCTGAGGACCAAATTAGAGGTGGGCGCGGGCCGGGCTTTCGTGGCCCGCGGGCTTACCGGGTGCAAAAGGCCCGGCCCGTAAAGCGATAGTAAAAGCGAATAGGCCCGAAAAAATTTTGTTTGTTCGCGCTATTTTGTTTTGTTTGAATTAGAACCGCCTTTATACATTTATTGTTTATCGATACTACTATCGATTTGCTTATCTTTTACTGTTGCTCACCACTAATTCAAAATTGGCGTCCTATTGTGAAATTGATAAAACTTGCAATATTTGCAAATATTTGCTTGTGGTCAAAAAATTATGTAAACTTTGCAGAGCTAGCACACTTGATTCCCAAATATAACTGAGTTTAAAACAATGACCCTAAGCGCATTACAAAAAGGTTTCTTCCGGCAATCGCTCTTTGGTTGGGCTTTGGAGGAAAAAGGATAATGTGTTAGCTGCGGTAAAAGCATGCTCTCCGAATTTATGGGGATCATGAATATGTAGCGTTGATAATATAACTAATAACATAGACCCAAAATCGAAAATGGAATGTTTGCTGAATTTTTAGACTTAAATTATATAAAAAACGAAAAGTTGAGAAAAACGCTATCGACATAGAGCTTGACAAATATTTGGCCTATCCAGCAGCTCCTGGCACACATATTTTAGAATTCTGGAAAAATGCAAGGGACTTAAAAACCTTCCCAAATTAGCTCGGACCATTCTGGCTATTCCCGCCAGTTCGTCTACGAGCGAAAGGCTTTTTCAACATGGGCCATGTTTTAAGGAAAAACGCACTAGGCTAAAAGCTCAAATTTAGAAAAACGAGCGAGTTAAAGCGGCAACCGACTCGATATACCGTTACTCGAAAACATGTTTAACAGTGTTTAAGTTCCTTAGGTGAACATCTGAAAGTATCAACACTTTTAGAACTCGGCTATTTTTCATTTTGCTCATAACTTGAGAACCGCTCTCGATCTTTATCGTTTCCTCGGCAAGTTTATTCGTTTTGCTAATTAGTAACTATCTCTAGAAGGTACGAATCGTCTATCTTTAAAACTGTCGAAGATATAACGTTTTTCCGAATTGCGGGGGCGGGAGGGGGCGTGGCCAAAATTTGGAATAAACTTGATCTGCCTGCAAGTATAAGAAGCATTTGTCTCATACTGTGAAACCTCTATCTCTTACCATTCTGAGATCTAGGTGTTCATACAGACGGACGGACGGACAGACGGACATGGCTATATCAACTCGGCTGTTGATGCTGACACGAATAGATATACTTATATGGTCGGAAATGATTCCTTCTGCCTGTTGCATACATTTGTACGACTTTAGTATACCCTTTTTACTCTACGAGTAACGAGGCATTTCAAAAAAAAAGGGCCCGGGCCTCAGCAAATACAGGCCCGTGCCCACCTCCAAACCAAAAGAAAAACTTCAGCCGCAAAAGAAAGCGACATTTCAAAAACAAATAGCGTCCAAAAACAACAAAAACAACAATTAATAATAAAAATAAATCAAATGAAGTCAACATTTAATTTTAAACTAAAACTTTTTATTTATTTTCTTCACGGTACCTACATAACTACCCCTATAATGGGCACCCATGTAACTACCCTTATTATGGGTACCTACATAAGTACCCCTATTATGGGCACCCATGTAACTACCCATATTATGGGTACCTACATGAGCACCCCTATCATGGGCACCCATGTAACTACCCATATTATGGGTACCAATGTAAGTACCCTTTTTAGCCACCCTAATATGGGGACCCATTTCACTAGCTCTATGGTAAACGATGTGGTGGCGATTGACCCGACTCGATAACTCAACAGCTGATCACTTTTCCCGACAATTTTGTGAATGTGGTAAACTCAATTGGTTGCGCAGTTTCTCATTAACATATTAATAACAATAAAAGCTGTATAGTTTGATCAATTTGCATTTATATAGAGGTAAATATTATATGTATTTATATATTGTCGAGTTTTTGTGTTTGTCGCATTAGAATTTGAGTAAATCAAAAATTTCGCTTTGTTGCAGATATGCATCAAATCAGCTTAACACATAAAAAAATATTGACAACTGTTAATTGCATTTTCATCCTGATCTTAGTGAATAACATTGATGTTTGGCTTGTTTCATATTTAATATGATTCGCTGTGTGATTTGTTTACTCTATATAATTTTAATTAAGAACTCACATTCATTTTAACAATAACGTCAACATTGTTCCTCCTACTGATCCCCGACATGACCGACTTTTTAAGATAAGGCCAGTTGTAGACAAACGGTACACAAATTTCGTCAAAGTAGCAATGGAGCAGCTCCTGTGCGTTGATGAGCAAATCTGCTCTACCAAAGCTCGAAACCAAATGAAGAGGTATTTACCCAACAAACCTCATAAATGGGGATATAAGATTTGGTTGCTAAGCGGTATTTCTGGCTTCTGCTACAAATTCGAATTTGATACAGGCAAAGAAAACATCGTATTGCCACAAGAACCTGACCTTGGGGCTGCATCCAATTGCGTTGTGAGATTGGCCAGAGAAATACCAAGGCACCAAAACTATCGCTCATATTTTGATAATCATTTTACATCCTTGCCTCTCTTGAAACTATTAGCTGATGCCGGAATTTTGGCATTGGGTACAATTAGGAAGAACAGAATTCCAAATTGCAAGTTGGATGATTTCTCAAATGGAAAGAAAATTCAACGTGGCACCTGTTTAGAATATGTCACAAATTATGATGGAGTTGACATATCGGTAACATCATGGATGGACAACAAAGCAGTTACATTGGCTTCTAATTATGCTGGAGTTGTTTCCAAGGATTCTGCACGTCGATTCGATCGTCTTAAAAAACAGCATATTGTCATCGAACGTCCGTTTTCTGTGTCGCAGTATAACAGCTATATGGGAGGCGTCGACCTGATTGACAGCATTATAGGAAGGTACAAAATTTCCATTGGTAGTCGTTAGAGTCTTTTACCACCTTCTAGACTTAACTGTAAGCAATGCTTGGCTTTTATACAAGCGAGTTCACAAAGCTAAGGCGTCCACTGAAAAGTAGCTTAATTCAGCTGATTTTCGACTACAAATAGCAGAAGCGTTGGCTAAATTGGACGCTACAAAAAATAAGGGAAAACGTGGCTCTAGTATCCAACATGCATTTGATGAAAAGAAGCTAAAAGGACCTTCGCAGGAAATGCCAGACAAGATTGTTTGACAGGATCAATTCGGGCATTGGCCTGTTTGGACTGACAAAAGGCTGCGCTGCAAGTATCCAAACTGCACTGGATTCTTCCAAACGGAGTGCGAAAAATGTGGCGTTTCATAAACGTAATAATTGTTTTAAAAATTTCCATTTAAATTAATACATATTATATACATAAATAAATTCAAAATTATGTAAATGCTTAGTGAATATGAAATTCATGCTATGGGCCACTTCGGCAAGAACTTTCTCCCTTAACACATTTGATGCAGAAATGCATCATACCCTATTTTTTTGAAAAAAAAAACTAAAACTGAAATTAAATAAAAAAATAAAATAAAGTGTATTTTTTATTTTCATTTGTCTACCAAAAAAAAAAGAATCATGAAAATCGGAGTTGATGTCATGTAAAGGGTTAAGGAGGCGTGGAGAACAAATAATCTCGAAGACAGGAGAGAATCTCAAGAGCAAAAAAGCAAAAAAATTACAAACGACTTTGCGCACACAAACAACGGTAATACTACCAGCAACTGGAGCGCTCAATTTTCCAAATAAAAGACAGCAAAGACTTCTGGTCAGCAGTTAGAAAAATAATCGGAACCTCGACACGATCACCAATAAAAGTATCCTGTGATCAGCTAGCCACCTATTTTAAAGCCTAGTTATGTGCAGAGGGAACGGAGCTGTTGCAAGAAATGTCATCACCCTGTTTGGAAGTCCATGAGCTCGACAAAGAAATTACTTTTCTGGAATTTCATAGCGCTCTAGGATTGAGCAAAATGGGCAAAGCCCCAGGAGAAGACCGTATCCCCGCGGAATTCATTGTAAATGGCCCAACAAATTTTATCACAAGGCTTCTAAGGGCAGTTTTCTCATGTTCCTGTTTTTGCTCAAATCGAAATCTTCTTAGATTTCGCAACTAGGTGGATTTTAAGTGGATCCCATTTAGATTAATTTTAAATTTGGGCATTTGCGCGGTCACACCGGGAGGGCTGAAAAGGCACTAAAAGTAAGTTGGCAGACCTTAAAAGAACATACAGCCCCCTTTCTTTCCCTGTCTGTTTTTTCTGTAACTGAGCAGGCAACTCCGCCCTGTCTGCTCAGTACCCTACTTCTCCGCGCCGGAGATGTCGAATCCAGGTGGTGCCTCATCTGCAAGGGCAAAATTACCACCAGAGGCTACATATTTGAGTGTATAAACTGCATGCAGTGGCTACACTTAAAGTGCTCTGGCCTCAAAAAGACATGTGACTACAGCAGAACATTTAATGGGCCTTCTGTAGTAGTCCACCTACACCCAGTGGCAGCGCCCCTGCTAAACACGCCGCAACAACAACACCACCGCCAGGACGGCGCCTCCCACTAGGTTTTCACTCCTAAACAACGACACATGAGGCAATAATATTGCCGAGCAGGTTGAGAGCTCCACTTTTGACTGCATAAATTTCGATCATCCAACCGGATCACCCCAAACTGCAATAGTTCGTCAGATGTTCATCAGCGTTAACCTGCCCGCTGCCACATAGTGGCACACTGACATCGCCCTGAATTCAGACCACCTGCCCATAGCTGCCACTATGTATTAGTGCCCAATCGGACTTCATAGTGGCAGAAAAAAATACATTCGTCAACTTTTCAAAGCCAGACTCGACCTACACTGGATTTACGGAGAAGCAGTTCGCTCAACAACAAGCGCTCGCAGATGTTAGATCAGGAGAAATCATCTTCCGGAAGAATTGGTTTCAATAAATGGGCAGGCGCACTTATGTACATATCTTCGGTGTTTTTGCTCGGATCTCATTGTGGTACACAGAATAGATAGATGTTGGGCCTCACTCTCTGACAGTTTTCGCGGTTAGAAGAAGATGGAGGAGGAATTTGCCAAACCTGGAGCAAACTTTATCTGGGTACGGTGTACACCTACATACATGCAAAAATTTGTGGCTCTACCTCTTATAGTCTGTGAGATCTACGCGTTTATACAGATAAAAAGACAGATTTTCGCTGTTTAAAGATGGAGGAGGAGGATTTTTCGAAATCTGAAACAAACTCGATGTGGGTAAAGTATACACCTATATACATTCCAAAACTTGTGGCTCTATCTGTTACAGTCTCTGAGATCGACGCGTTCATACAGACAGACAGACGGACATGGCTAAATCGACTCGGCTGTTGATGCTGATCAAGAATATATCTCACATTATCATGATTTGCGCTGGTGTGCGTAGCAGAGCAACACGAAGTAAACGTTGTTATGTCAAATATAGCCCAGCAAATTTTTTCGAAGCGCTCAACTACGAGCACTGCAGAAGCGCTCCATTGGAGCGCTCCACTCTCCTTGTAAGTACTGCTCCTCGAAAGCGCTCAATTGTAGTGCTCAACTCTCCTTGTAAATACTGCTCCACGAAAGCAGTAAATGTAAATGTTGGCTATACAGCTCCTACAACGGGACCAAGCCAAGCTTCTCACGAGCTCTTGGTGTGTGTGCTTTAAATTTTTCGCACAAGAGAAAGGGACCTACAGTTTAACGCCGGATCCGAACGACAAAGTTTGAGAATTTGCTTTTTCATGGCTAGTTACTTCACAGCTGGCGCCAATAGCAGGTGAAGGTGACCGTATGTGTAAAAGCTATTTTCTAAAGAAAGAAAAAACTTTTATTATTAGATGTTCAGAGGCGGGATCGAACCCACGACCTCCCGCCCAGCACACTAACCACTGGGCCACATACGGCCACGAAAGCAGTAATTTTACAAATTTTCTGCGTGCATTTTTATACCCGTTACTCGTAGAGTAAAAAGGGTATACTAAAGTCGTGCAAATGTATGTAACAGGCAGAAGGAATCATTTCCGACCATATAAAGTATATATATTCTTGATCAGCATCAACAGCCGAGTCGATATAGACATGTCCGTCTGTCTGTCCGTCCGTCCGTCTGTATGAACACCTAGATCTCAGAGATGGTAAGAGATAGAGGTTTGACATGTATGGGACAAATGCTTGTTTTATCTGCACGCAAATCAAGTTTATTTCAAATTTTGGCCACGCACCCTCCCGCCCCCGCAATTTGGAAAAAACGTTATATCTCCTACAGTTTTGAAGATAGACGGTTCGTACCTTCTACAGATAGTTAGGAATTAGCAAAATAAAACAATTTGCCGAAGAACGGTTCTCAAGTTATGAGCAAAAAAGTGAACCAAGCACCCATCCCCCTTCTACCCTAAAAAATGTTGCATACTTTTTGGATGGTCACCCTAGGGAACGCAGGAACACTGTTAAGCATGTTTTCTCATGAGTAACGGGTATATCGAAGTCGGTTAGAGCCGACTTTAACTTACGCTCTCGTTTTTCTTTATTTTGTTCTTTCTTTTTTTCGTTTCTGCTTTGAATAGCACGCTCTGCACGGTGCACAGTGTAGGATTTTGCCAATCTAGGGGTTCTTAATTCAATAGCAGTCGTATTTTTTAAGCTATCGACTTAAACTTTGGACTAAATGTTCAAATATTCCCCAAAGAAATTTTTGGACGAAAAGTTAAAATGGGCGAGATTTGATCAAATTAGGTTGAGTCAATTAAAATTGAAATTTTGAAATGGTGCAAAAAGTATGTTGAACATAATTAACATTTATCTGTGTTCTTAACTGAGACTTGCTGCTGCCGTCACGCGAGCCCTGAATAGCCGTATGGGCTAACACGCCGGCATTTCTGATTAAGAGCCCGAAGTCCTGAGTTCGAATCCCAGTAAAGGTAATTAAAAATAAAAAAGTTTAAGTTTTACGTTTTTCAGAAAGAAGACTATGCCCTCCCGTCAACCCTTTCCGCACCCTTTAAACATCTCCCCTTCCCTTCCCCCTCCCTTTACCTTCCCAAAACCCTTCCCACTACCATTCCCCCCTTCCACACCCCTTTCCCTACCCTTCACCCATCCCCTTCCAATACCTCCTACCCCAACCCATCCTCCATCACGACCCTCACCATAATTGATATTCTTCTTTTTATATTTTCTGATATGGAGCGCTTTTCAAGACCTTTTTACTCTGGGGAGCGAAGAGCTTCCTAGTGCTCGTTTTCCACTGCGAGTGGAGCGCTTCAAAGCGCTTTTTCCGCAGCGAGAGTGTAGCGCTCCATAGTGCTCGTTTTCCACTGCGAGTGGAGCGCTTCAAAGCGCTTTTTTCGCAGCGAAAGTGTAGCGCTGACATCCAATGACATGACAATGTAAAAAAGAGCACTAGTTACAAGGAGAGTTGAGCGCTTCACTGCTCCTTTTGAGCGCTCTAATAGCGCTCTTAGAGCGCTTTGGCTTTTGCTGGGAGGCTACAAACAAACACACAAATGTGTGTGCGTGCATTTTATAGAGCACACGTATTCTCTGTCTCTATGCGTGTGTCGGCTGCGACGCTGGCAGAATTATGACTTCGTATCCCATGGGGTACGAAAAATTAAATGTGTGCACCACTGCTTTATAGGGTCGGAGGTGCTTCCTTCTCCCTGTTACATACATTTGCACAACTTCATGATCCCCTTTTTCCCATTTTTAATGGGAACAGGGTATAAAAAGGGCCTGCAATGCTTTGGAAGACCATAAAAAGCCTTACAGGTGGCCCCTAAAGGCAAGACAACGCCAGCATATCCTTTTCTAGTGTGCCCAGGAGCTATGGCAAAAGTTGCTCCACCCGAAGTCATAGACAAGTGCCACAGAGAAGTCCTCCCGTTTGCGCAACCTCAACTACGACCCCGAAGACCTAGACCATCAGCGAAATTTTGAAGCGGCCCTCTAAATCATCAAATCACCATCAAAGATGCCAAGAACTCAAAAGCCCTTGGACCGGATGGTATCGTCACTATAGTGCTCAAGAAACTTCGGCCCCTGGGAATTGGCTACCTCGCAGCACTTTGAAACCTGTGACTCACCTCCAGTCAAGTTTATCCCAGTATCCTATGATTACAAACCAGGCGAGCTTATTGAGTTAGGTACCTCCTATAGGCCGATCACACTCCTGGTTCCTGCCACAAAGATACTGCAAGCGTTGATTCTCTCCCACCTTCAACAGGCTCTCCCGCTCGCAAACCACCAGCATGTCTTCCGGAAGGGCAGAAGCACCATTACTGCCTTGTGCGAAATCACCTCCACCATCGCAGATGGGCTAAACTCCCCTAGCCCACACAAGCGCACTGTGCTCACCGCCCTTGACCTGTCGAAGACCTTCGACACAGTCAACCACTACATGCTGCTACAGGACATCGAGAGCCCGCCGCTTACTAACGCTACTAAAGAGCCGATGAGACTAAAAAAGCTTAAGTTGCTCTCAGCTATGTTCTCGCGGCGTGGCCTTGTATATGTTCGCGGAATGAACAAAACGGAGTATGAAAGTGTTGAAACTGTGGGCAAGCTTTCGGAATTCGCCTCAGTCGCTGCAGCTAATGCATCCGATGCTTATACTGATGCTTCGGAGATTGGTGGTTCATTTCGCCGCTGGAAGCTTCCCACTTCTGGAGAGCGGATTTATTATTTATGTAAGATTAGGATTTAAAAACGAGAAGGCCAAGCTAACTTCGTCTTTGCTGAAGTTTTTATACCCTTGCATATGTTTTAATACATCATAGTTTACGAACGTTAGCATTAAAACAAACAATTTTTATACACTTGAAAAGTGAAGGGGAGAGTCTCCGGTTGTGGACACGCTCCGGTTGTGGACACCCCAGTCTATTTTTTGACAGGTAACAAATACCGCCAAACTGAGTAATGTCAAACTTGTAGTTTGACAGTGCACATAATCTGAGCCAATACCGAAGCGTAAACACGCAATTGGTTTCTTGCTGTGAGCAAATAAAAAAAAATCGACATTGCGTTAAATCGAAGCAAAACATTGAAAAGAGGTGAGTACTATACATTTTTATTTAGTGCATTAAGTGTACTTTGTGATGTGATATCAAGTTTCAGTGAAATGTTTGTGTCGTCAAAATTTGCTGAACAAAATAAAAATGGCTACCATTTCCAAGAATGGACACACTTTTGCACCGGTTGTGGACACCCTGGTTTTATGTGTTTAAAGCGTGTGTTTGGCCATAAAACTGTCAAATATCGTTGTTTATGCTAGTGTAACATATTTTTCAAGCATTTTTGTGCATTTTTAGCCATGTCAACACCAAAAAAATCGTCCGATTCAACAAATATCAATTTTAATGGGCAGGTCGATGCCAATAAGCAATGCCTCATCGATAAGAAGGCCGTCAAAGCTACAGCCAAGGAATATGGGCTTCCACAAACCACTTTGATCCGGTATGTGAAGAAATTCAGAGCAAATTTTGCAGATCGAGATTGCAACCAACGAACTCAATCAAACATGGTGTTTTTTTACCTTTCTCACATGAAGCGTAAAATATTTTTCCGGTATTGGTCAGTTTGACCCTGATGCTTTCTCCGAAGCTGACTTCATTGAGGCTGTCGAACGAAGAGCAGTAGAAGTCGCCACAGAAGCTGATTTTGATGAAGACAATCAGCGTCGTAAGATCGTTTCCGCCGATCCCAATATTGGGCGAAAAGAAGATGTGATATCCTCCCCCGAGCCATCCACTTCACGAGCGTCTTCGGTTGGGATGAAATTGGGCCGGTGCAAGGAACTTCTCCGAAAAAGCCATCGCAAGCCAATGCAAACCACTAAGCTAACTTCTCCGGAAAGCGTCGAGGTTTTGCGCGAGAAGGCAAACAAATCAGCTGAGCCCGCAGCCGAGCGTGATTCTGTGTCGCACTAAAAGAAACCCCCCCAAAAACGTAGACGGGCAGGCAACCACACCAGCCAAGCCGTCGTCCAAACGCGGTGCCAAGAAGAAGGCGTCTTCGTCATAGGAAGAAGACGAAGATGTCGACTTCTGTTTGATTTGTTTGGTGCTCTTGCCAAAAAAACTGACCGCTGCAAATTCGATCCATTGCATTTCGGAATCATTTTTTTCATTTTGCCACTGAAGGCTTCTTAAATAAATAAAAGTTCTTATTTCCAACTCATGGCCATTTTACTTCATATTTTTCCATTTCTCCCGATTTTACAAGGGTGTCCACAACCGGGTACAAAAAAAATTTTGGCCAAAAATCATCAATTCATATACATGGCTGCAAATTTTTTTCCGTTTGTTTAAAACAATAGGTTACTTCAGTGGAAAGTTAGCTAGAGTATCTAGCTTTACAATGATGTTCATATCACCGCATAATGTTCACTTGGAAAAAAGTTATAAGTGAAAAACGCAACTATGTCCACAACCGGAGACTCTCCCCTATTATAATTTTGCCCAGAAGTTTGCAACGCATAGAAGGAATCATCTCCGACCACATAAAGTATATATATTCTTGATCAGCGTGACGAGCTGAGTCGATTAAGCTTTGTCCGTCCGTCTGTCGTGTTTCTACGCGAATTAGTCCCTCAGTTTTGAAGCTAGCGAGCTGAAATTTTGCACAGAGTCTTCTTTTGTCTGCACGCTGCTAATATGTCGGAACCGACCGGATCGGATGGCTACTTCTTGTAGCTGCCATACAAATGATCGATCGAAAAATGGATTTTAATGAGAAAAACTGGTTTTTTCTTAATATTACCGCTCTCAATCACGGTCATGGGTAATATTAAATGTTTTTAAGCTGATCTGCGAAGTTTGGTCGAAGTCGCTAACCGTTGAGACAAGCGATTTCAAGTGTATAAAAACTTCGGCACGGACGAAGTTAGCCTTGCCTTTCTCGTTCTAAATAAAACCCACCTTTCGACCGATAGTTTCTATGGCAGCTATAAGATATAGTCATCCGATTTGGACCAAAACTTTCGAATCTGTGTAAAAGCGTATAAAACTAATAATTGCTGAAGCGGGAGGCGTTTATATTAAAAACAATAAGTTTTTCTCACGAAGACCCACTTTTCGACCGATAGTTCCTATGGCAGCTATAAGATATAGTCATCCGATCCGATCGGTTCCGACATATTAGCAGTGTGCAGTAAAAAGAAGACTCTGTGCAAAGTTTCAGCCCGATAGCTTTAAAACTGAGCGACTAGTTTGCGTAGAAACTGACAGACAGACAGACAGACGGACAGACAGACGGACGGACAAAGCTCAATCTATGCGTTGCAAACTTCTGGGCAAAATTATAATACCCTTTGCAAGGGTATAATAATTCTCACATGGTGTGTAGGTTCTTTATTTATAACTGTATTCAATGTATGAGGTATGCGCTATTAATTGTCCAAATTATGTTTATATGGGTAGTGTCAATCAAATGACAACCCTCATGACGAACGGGAATGCAATGATTAGAGCTCTTAGTAACCAAAAAGCTGGTCTTAAAATTTGTCATATTAATGCACAGAGTTTAGCAAAGGAAATTGATGAATTCAGATATATATTTGTGAACTCAAATGTTGATATTGTATTTGTTTCTGAAGCTTGGTTTGTGTCCAGTATGTGTGATTCCCTTGTTGCTTGTGATGGATATGACCTGTTTCGTTCTGATCGGGAAGGCCATGGAGGGGGTGTTGCAATTTACATGAATAGAAAACTAAGGGCTAAGTTAATTTGTAAGCAACCGGTCGGCAGTGCAATTGAATATCTTTTTCTTCAAATTAGTAATCTTAATAATTTGACAAAGACCCTCGTTGGCTGTGTATATAGACCGCATCGTAATACCGAATATAACGAATTAATTAGACTTACTTCTGAGTAAAGCTTGCAATACACTGAAATAATTATAGGACGAGACCTCAACAGTAACATGTTGAGTGAGTATCATCTATCAGAAGACATGTCATCACTTGGAATGAAACTAGTGAACTCCATCCATCAACACACTTCACTAACACCTCTAACACCTTGCTAGATGTATTTTTTGTTAATACTCCTAAAAATGTTCACCTATATGACCAATTTTCAACGCCTGTATTTTGAAGACATGACTTAATATTTATGACATATGACTTAGCATTATATATCAGGGATGCAAACCGGTTCTGAACCGAACCGGTTTTTAACCGAACCGAACCACTTTTTTCACTCGTGAACCGAACCGTAAACCGAACCGGTGTGTTTTAAAAAATACTGAACCGAACCCAAAACCGAAAAATAAAATGGTTCGGTTCGGTTCACTTCATCTACATATTAAGTAACTGGCGAATTACCTCCGAATTTTTAATCAAGATGGTTTGAAACAGAAAATGAGTATGAAATTCTATGGCTGGCAGGCATGCAAAATTAAGGTTAAAAAAAGGAGTTCCGTAATTGTCAACTGTTTGAAATCAAGAGCTCCGCCTGCATTTGAATGCAATTTTTTGAGATTCCAGGAATCAAAAGGAAAAAAGGTAGCTAAATCTCATTTAATTTTAATATACAACAAAATTCAAAACGTTAATGAAAACATAACCGATAATTCTTTGAACTCGATAAGTAAAGACGAGTTGGAAATGCTTGCCAAACAACTCAATAATAGGGATTCAATTTCAAGAATCTAGATCTCATATTAATAGTTTTGTTCAGTGAAGTCTATATTAACATAATCTGTTAAAAATAGACCTGCACCAAAATCACTGTTGGGCTGTGTAATTCATGGAACTCGATAAGTAACAACGAGTTGAAAATGCTTGCCAAACAACTCAATAATTCCTTAAAAGATTATTAAATGTTGGAATATTTATCAGGAAAATCAATTTAAGCATAGCTCGAATAGTTTTTAGATGTTCCACTAACACAAGTGTCAGTAGAATGAACATTTTCCAATAATTAATATTATTATTAAGTCAACTAAAATTCCATCATATTGAAGTTAATTTAATTTTCTTAAATCTATATTATTCCTTGTTGTTTTGAATACCACATATACAAGAATAATAAAACTAATCAACTGGATACTAATTAAATGAAACAGTCTTAAAGATGTAGGATTTAAAAACGAAATGATAACGCTCATACGGAAATTGCCGTCGAAATTTTGAACATACCCGTATAACTGAAAACGTAGGTCTTTGTTAATGAATAATCAGAATACTTTTATCAAAAATATGTTTCTTTAGTTAATTAAATGAATAAAGAGCGAACCGAACCGAACCGAACCGAACCGTAACCGCGGTTCAGTAAGCCCCAAAAACCATGCAATGAACCGAACCGGCGGTTCAAAAACTTGGTGAACCACTGAACCGAACCAGTCCTTATTTCCGAGTGGTTTGCATCCCTGTTATATATTGACACAATAGTTTATAGGGACTTTAAAAATATTGATTTTAACTCATTAAATACCGAATTTGACTTATGTGAGTGGAATGACATTTACACCTTGCCCACCGTAAATGCACAACTGGAAAAACTGCAATCGGCTATAATTTACCTGTACGACTGTTCCTATGGAGAGGGTATATTAAAATTGTCCGCATGTTTCTAACGCATAGAAGGAAGAATCTCCGACCACATCTATATATATAAATCTGTACGCCCGACTGACATATTATCAAGCCACAGCGAAAACGGCTTATAGTACAGGTCTGATTTTTGGCATAGACCTTCGTTTAGTTATGCAGGCGCTCACTAAGAAAGGAAATTGGAAAATGTTTTACCAATCTTCTGAAAAGGCCAATTAAAGGTTGTATGGGTCATAACGGTTTTTCCGCTCAGTCAATGTTGTGGAAAAGATGTTTGGCTGAGATCGCGAGAGAGAGTTAGAGCGCGCTGAGAGCGTGCATATGTATGTGTGTGTTTTTTTTTCACATAAACAGGCAATAAATCAAATTCAGAATGGCCTCATCCAATTGCATTAAATCTTGCACTAATCTAAAAAGCACATCGATAGCTTTAACAATATCTTGACCGTATATATCACAATAAAGGTTAAAATTTCACAAAGGTAGAATCCAAAAATTGTGCTGTTTGTTTTTTCTGTCATACGCACAACAGACACAGCGGGCACCGTGTCCTAAGTCTTTTGTTAGAGGTGAGATCGGAAAAGTGATGGCACACATGTCGTGAGCAGTTTTCTTAAAATTAATTGTCTTCCTACCTCATTTGCGAGTCTTTTTAATAAACTAGGCTGTGAGTTGATAATCTAAGAGATTTATATCGATTGAAGCGCCTAAAAATTCATAACAACTTTTCGCAATGAAAATTGAATTTAAATCAATTTAGCTTTTTGAGGATTAAAAATAAGAGGGCAGCGGGAGTTGTGACCTTTATTCAAAATGTATTTTTTTTTCGATTTTAAATAGGAAAGGTTAAATTTGCATCTAATTTTTTCTATTTTAAAAAAATAATTTTCCCTGTTTTGGTTGACAGGAAGGGAATAATTTTTAATTCAGGAATTTTCTCGCGACTTAAAAATTTGGTTGTGTCCGGTACGACGGGACGGAATAGAGTTTAATATGTGTACAGGTCACTGCGCCTTACTTAATCCTCTATTCCCAGATTGATTTATTTTAATCAACCGTAAATTCGAAACACTGTCTAAACACTAAGCAAATGAAGCCAATGATATTAAAAAAGAATTTGCTTTTTAGCAAATAGATAATATATAAATACAGTGTTCAGAGACCTATTCAAGTTTCTCAACTTACTATGATTTTTTCAAAACTTGGACGCGGACAAAGTCGCGGCGGGTTCAGCTAGTAAAGTATATATATTCTTGTTCAGCATGACGAGCTGAGTTGATATAGCCATGTCCGTCTGTCCGTCGGTCCGTCTGTCCGTCCGCCTGTTTCTATGCTAAGATTTGACGAAATCGGACCACTATATAGGATAGCTGCCATACAAACAGTCAGGCAAGCTCCAACGGTATATAAATTTCGGTCGAGCCGAAGTTAGCTTGCCTCTATTTTTCCTACTAAAACGTTTTTTCAAAACTATCTTTTGTATGGCAGGTACACTTTATAGCTGTCCCCTTTTCATAAAAATTATGTGAAGGCATAGAAAACTTATAAATACGAGATTTGGAGACGATTACTTTGAAGACAAAAAAGTTTTTCTCACTAGAACTACTTTTTCGACCGATCGTTTCTAGGGCAGCTATACGATATAGTCATCCGATCCAGCCGGTTCCGACAAATGTACTGCGCATTTGTACCAAAAGACTTCGTGTAATGTTTGGTTGAGATAGCTTTGAAACTGACGAAGGAGATAGCATAGAAACAGACGGACAGACGGACCGACGGACAGACGGACCGACGGACAGACGGACATGGCTATATCAACTCATCTCGTCATGCTGATCAAGAATATATATACTTTATGTGGTCGGAGATGCTTTCTTCTATCTACAAACATCTGAACAATTTTAATATACCCTCTCCAAGGGTATAAAAACTGGGCCTAGGAAGCAAAAAAAAGTACCTGCAATAATCTTTACATTGATGTAAATAATCTGAATAACTGTTTTGTGAATGTCTGCGTACCTGATGTAACATCTAACACGTACTTAAATGCTATGCAAATTACTAACAACTGTGATACTAGTTTTAGCTTTGTCTGTGTTGACCAATGTGATGTACTGGAAGCTATTCTTAGGATAAAATCAAACGCAGTAGGCCTTGAAATGTGAAAAATAACGAAAATAGATTTCGCAGTGGCCGGAGTAGTACCACAAAAATATTAAAAATATCTGAAGACATAAGGAAACAGATGGACAATGGGAAAGTCACTTTTCTCACTCTACTTGACTTTAGTAAAGCGTTTGATACAGTGAACCATGAAATACTCTGTACAAAATTGGCAAACCTATTCAACTTCTCAAACTTCTCTCCTCCTATCTTAGTAATCGTAGTCAAGCGGTAGTAACATCATCTGACTTTTCAACTTTTCTTGTGACTAAGCGCGGTGTGCCTCAAGGGTCCACTGCTGTTTTCTTTGTATGTAAATGATCTTCCCAGTGTATTGTCGAAAAGTGACGTCCATATGTATGCTGACGATGTTCAAATGTATGTTAGTTGTCCGTTAAATAGAATTAGTGAAAGAATAAATGTACGTAATAGTGAGCATTTAGTTATAAACAAATGGGCGGAAGACAATGGACTTGGACTTAATCCATTAAAGTCGAAATGACTAGTAAAATTAACACATGTGAAATGGAATACGTTGACAATGCTGTCAAGCTTGGCTTTACTTTTAATGAAACACTTTCATGGCATAATCATGTTACCCGAGCAGTTGGAAAAACGTATGGAATGCTATGGAATCTAAATTTAACGAAGCTGTGCCTACCCCAACATATCAGACTATTGATTGCAAAATCTTACTTGATGCCCTCTTTATTAGGTCTTTGGGATGTGTGATGCCAATAGTTTAAAAAAAATCAATGTTTTATGTAATAATATTGCTAGGTATGTCTATAACATAAAACCACGAAGACATATTACGGAACATGCATTCAAACTTTTTAACCTTAGCCTAAAATCGTATATAATTCTAAGAGCTTTGACGATGCTGCTAGGGTTGTCGAAAATATATCAAAATATCAATATATCGATAATATTTTTTAAAACTGATATATTTATATCGTGATTTTTTTTTTGACCAAATATCGAATATCGATTTTTTTGGGATATTTTATGATATTTCTGCGTTTTTTAAAACGAATCTCCCCCCCGGGGGGAGGACCGCAAAATTGATTTTTTTTATATATTGAAAAAGTTTAAACAAAAAGATATTATTTTTCAAAGAAAAAAATTCTATAAGTCTCCAAAACCTTAAGTGACTCGATTTAAGGAATTCAAAAACATAATATCCAAGTCATGAATATGAAATTTACGGATAGTCGATGAAGTATATTTGACTATCTAGTTCTAGTATAAAAAAATTTCAAAAATATTTTTTTAATTTTTGGAAAAAGGTCCAAAAACTATTTTTTTATTTTGGAATAAAGTTGAATGTCATAAAATTTTGTTACTTTTGATTTGGGGTAGACGAAATTTAAAATTCTTCTATAAAAAATGAAGAACGTTAAATATGATGACCTATAAAATGTGGGAAGAAATTCCCAAACAAAATCAAATCAGAACAAATAAAAAAATATATCGAACATTTAGTATACGAGTAAATATTCAAAACCAGAATTGACTAGAGATACAAGATAGACACGATTCTAAAAAAATATTAATTTCAACTAATATAAAGTCGGGACGTAGCATGTAAAACTACATAAATTTTATACGAAAACAATCAGACGAAGATTATTAAGAGAACATTCGAAAAAATGCAGTCGGAAAAGTGCAACCTCATAATCCCATAGACGAGGCATTTCAAGAGACAGGAAAAAAATACATTAAATAAAACACTTTAATCTTTTAGAAACTATACCTGATGTTGAAGGGAGTACTTAATCAAGTGAAAGTACGATAGGAATACGAAAATTTGAATTTAATAAAAGGTTATTATAATATATTTTCTAAAATCTAAAAAGTTTTGAAAATTTAACCGATTATTCAAACGAAAACTAAATATACTCTCGATCGAAAAATAATCAATTAGTAAATACAAAGAATCAATGCAGTTTTTACTTCAAGTTCGAAAAAAATTAATTCCAAAACCCATTAAAATTTTTTTTTTTAATTGCTAAAAATTTTCCATAAATATTTCTAACTTTTAACTTTTTTAATACTTTAATCCTCAAAAGAGCAGAATTTTTTTGCTACAGCGCTCGGTGAATTACCGTTCTTCCCCCACTTCCTGTCAAACGAAATCCCCGGAGTTGCCTTTAAACGACAAACCTCCCGCGAGATAGACCAAAAACGACATTCAAATTTGCGATAAAAGAAACTAAAACGATATCTAAACGACATAAAAAAGCGCGGAGTTTGTGGGAGTAGTGCTTAAAAGGATTCAAATTTGATAAAAGCAAATTAGAACGACATAAAAAAAGCACAGCCAAGTGTAATTTGTTCGAAAAAGTATTTAAAGCAAGCGTTAGCACGACCAAGTGTCCCGTATGTTGACTTTATGCAAGCCCAAGAGTCGCAAAATAGCGGGCTGAAATTATACTTTAGGTTGCCACAAACGTCGTGGGAAAGTTATACCATTAAGTTAATATTCTGGAATTCGCATAAGGCGGCCATGACGGGACTATCCAGACTAGCCGTAAGGTATCTTATAACCCCAGTGCCTTCGGAGCGACTTGCTTCTGCAATAAAATGCACCATATGCGTCAAAGCGACACGTCTTTTTAAAGACTTTTAAGGCCCTCTTCTGGTCTAGAAAATTTTTTTCCAAATTTTTTTTTGTTTTTAATTTATAGCTTAGATATTCAAAAATATAATCCCAAATGGATTTTTAAAAATGCGAAATACCTTAGATTATATTGTTTTTTTTTTGTCGACTAATGACTTCGGTAAAAAAGCAATTTTCAAATTACTTTAAACTCATTTATCTCGAAACAAAGTTTTTCGGACTGGTGCCCACAATTTCTCAAGTTCTACCGAACCGATTTTGATGATGTAGGGCTTTATGGTCGCAGAATTAAAACGTGGCTACCGTCCCTACCTTAATTTTTGAGAAAGAAAAATTTTTACTATTTTTTTGTACACTGGACTGCAAAAAAATGGTAAAAATCGATTTTCGATTTTAAAAGGCCGCACTTTTTTAAATTCAATTTTATTTTCACAATTCAGCTACGGACGATAATGGCATTCATACTAACAAACTTCCCATCTTCCGTTTTGCTTTCTGATAATTGTGAATCCCGGAAACGTGGGTACAATCGACACATCTTTTTTGGAAGAGCCTACTTTGGATCCCGAGAACTTTTTGAATAGCCCTCACATTCACAAATTTTTAATTTTGTGTTTTTAATAATGAATTGTACAATCAAATACAAAAAACAGAATTACAAAATCTCTTCCGGATTTCTTTCCACGAATTTTTAAAAAAACATGTAAAATTTAGCCCTAATATTGGAACTAAAAGTATTTAATATGTATAATACATAGAAAACTCGAATCTCATGAAAAATATTGTTATGTTTGCTCAATATAGACTACTAGCAAATTGCCCGTCACGCTTCGCTGCGCCTTCAACAGTATTTAACCAACGCACACCCACTTACCACCCACTTCAGGCCCACATTCCGCCCATTTCGCACACACTTTCCGCCCACTTCCCACCCACATTCCACCCACATCCCATCCACTTCCCATTTCCATCCCACCCACATCCCAACCACTTCCAGCCCACATCCCACCCACTTTCCGCCCACTTCGCACCTACATCCCACCCACTTGCCACCAACATACCGCACACTTCCCGCCCTTTTCCCGCCCAAATCCCGATCACTTACCATTTACATCCCACCCACTTTCCGCCCACTTCCCACCCACATTCCACCCACATTCCACCCACATTCCATCCACTTCCCATTTCCATCCCACCCACTTCCCACACACATCCCATCCACTTCCAGCCCACATCCCACCCACTTTCCGCCCACTTCGCACCTTCATCCCACCCACATTCCACCCACTTGCCACCAACATACCGCAAACTTCCCGACCTCTTCCCGCCCAAATCCCGATCACTTACCATTTACAGCCCACCCACATCCCTCCCACTTACCGCCACATTCCACCCACATCCCATCCACCTCCCATTTCAATCCCACCCACTTCCCACCCACTATCCGCCCACATCCCACCCACATTCCACCCACATTCCTCCCACTTACCGCCACATTCCACCCACCCACTTCCCACCTACATCCCACCCTACATCCCACCACTTACCCACATCCCACTTCCCGCCCACTTCCCACCCACATACCACACACCTCCTGCCGTCTTCCCGTCCACTTCCCATTAACATCCCACCCACATCCCTCCCACTTCCTGCCACATTTCACCCACTTTACATCCACTTACCACCCACTTCCAAAACAACTTTCCACCCACATCCCACCCACATCCCATTCACTTCACAGTGAGCATCCCGGCGATAGTTCCAACATCGGAAAATTAAAAACAAAATAAATTCTCATTTTGACCTTACAATCCGAGTTTCAAGCTAATCGTATGAAAAATAGTTTTTGCATGCAGAATTTTCCGGCCATTTTCCTCTTGGGCGGCTTTTCCGACATTGAAAAATCACATTACAAATTATTTCGCATTTTGTCCTTACAAACCGAGTTTCAAGCCAGTCGGATGGAAAATAGTTTTTTTTATGCAGAATTTTCCGGGAATTTTTCGACCGTCAGGTCCAATTTTCCAACTTCGGAATATAACATTTTAAACTATTTTGTATTCTATACTTACAAACCGAGTTTCAAGCCAATCGTATGATAAAAACTTTTTTGGATTTAGAATTTTCCGGCAAATTTCCTCTTGTGCGGATTTTCCAAAATCTCTATTTCGCGTACTATGCTTACAACTTATGTTTTGTTATGTGTAATTTTGAAAATAAGTTTGGCGCCAATCGCTGGCAACTAAAGTTTCGCCCATACAACCTTGACCACCCACTTTCCACCCAGCGGTGTGAATTTTCCGGAAGATTGGTATGCAGTTGTTGTCGAATTTTCATATAGATCTTTGAAAATGAGTTTGAACTTGATCGAATGAAAAACAAAAAAGTTTCATACAACCGTTTTCCGCGAATTTTCCACATTTGCCGACAGAATTTTCCAAAATCCGTTCTTAGTACTCACTTTCAGCATAAGATAAAATTACTGTGAAAATCTCTTCTTCCTATCTTTTATGGCTTAGGCTGTACGACGGTCACCAGTCAGTCAGTCAGTCAGTCAGTCAGGTTGAACTTTTTTTTAAATATAGATATCTTTTATTTTTGGGGCAGAGTATTTCCTCTTTTTGGTATAAACAGGAAAAAAATTAAAATATCATTTATATCGATATATCGATGTTTTAAAAGTAATATATTTAATATCATTTGATATTTTTTCAAATCAGAGAATATCATCGATACGATATTTTAAAAATATTCGGCAACCCTAGATGCTGCATAAAATCATATATACGAAAAAACCGTCCTACTTATACTCTATGCTAAGCTTTAGTGCATCAATGAGGACCAATAATATTATTGTAATAAAAACTAAACTTGCGAGTTCGGACCCGAATTTCTTTATTTATGCCGTTCGTCTTTGGAACCGTCACCTACCACATTACCTAAAGACAGTTACAAGCGCATCGCTATTTAAAACAAAACTCATTAGTCACATACACACCATTTAAAAACACACAAAAAACCAAATATATATAATTATTATAGCTCTTAAGTTAACCTTATTTTTATTGAAAACAAAGTCAACTCATTTTAAATTAAAATCTTATTCTGTTATTATTGTTTGTAACTTTGTCTGTGAAATGTAAACTAATTTAATATAATTTTAAATTTATCGTTTTACTGTTACCGTCGTGACTAGCACAATCTATATATATAAAACTGTTCAACCTGACTGACTCATTGACTGGTGACCGTCGCACAGCCTAAACCATAAAAGATTGGAAACTGAGCTTTTAACAGTAGTTTTATCTTATGCTGAAAGTGAGTACTAAGAAAGGATTTTGGAAAATTCTGCCGGGAAATGCAGAAAATTGTCGAAAAACTTTTGTATGAAACTTCTTTGTTTTTCATCCGATCAAGTTCAAACTTTTTTCAAAAATCAATAAAAATAATTCAACATTAACTGCATACCAATCTTCCGGAAAATCAACCACCTCTGGGTGGAAAGATGGTGGTCAAGGTTGCCAGCCATTTGCTCCCAGTTCATTTCGAAAGGCAAACTTTTCTTTACAGTTGCGAGAGCAGAGAGCGCACGCAAAACCAAAGCCCAGAGAGCATAAATCGAAGAGAAACGATTTCAATGTGTGCGTGGGAGCAGTTGAATTGAGTTACCGATCAGGAGCGTAAGAAAATGAAACAAAATTTGTAACACAATGAATCAAGGCAGGGGAATACGTTTTGTTCCGTTGCCTCGGCAACAACAACAAGACAGAGTACAAATTAAAAAACTACAGTTGCAAATAAAACAAAAACAAACGCAAATACAAAAACTCCAGCCACAATTAAAATAACAGCAACATGAAATAATGTGTGGGTGGGTGGGAAGTGGGAGCGATGTGAGTGGGAATTGGGCGACAAGTGGGTGGGATGTGGGTGGGAGATGGGTGGGAACTGGAGGGGATGTGAGTGGGAGGTGGGTGTTAGGTGTGTGGGATGTGGGTGGGAGATGGGTGGAAACTGGATGGGAAGTGGGAGGAATGTGGGTGCGAGGTGGGTGGGATTTGGGCGGGAAGTGTGGTGGGAGGTGGGCGGGAAGTGGGTGGGAACTGGAGGGGATGTGGGTGGGTGGGATTTGGGCTGGGTGTGGGTGGGAGGTGGGTGGGAGATGTGTGGGATGTGTGTGGGAGATGGGTGAAAACTGGATGGGAAGTGGGAGGGATGTGGGTGGGAGGTGGGTGGGATTTGGGCGGGAAGTGAGGTGGGAGGTGGGCGGGAAGTGGGTGGGATGTAGGCTGGAAGTGGGTGGAAAGTAGTTGGGAAACGGGTGGAAGTTGTGTAAGAAGTAGATTGGGAGTGGGTGGGGTGTAGGTGGGATGAGGGTGGTAAGAACGCAGCAGCAAAGTCGTAACGGTGAAAAAGCAAAGTAGTAAAACGTTGATTTCAAAGCCTATGTATGTATGATTCGATTTCTGGGCTCTACAGAGGAAACAAATTTATAGAATGTTTTCAAATTTGATAAATATTTGACTCTCACGATTGACTTCAAACTGATTCTGATATGGGTTCTATACTGATCAAGGCGCAGCGAAGCGCGACGGGCTTTTTGCTAGTAACATATAAGAATACTTCTTGTCGTGCTAGGAAATTTAATAATAATTTAATAATAATTTTTTGGACCTAGGAGATTCGACACCCCCCATCTAACCCATTTCCCTATCACCCCAAACTTTCAATATTTCCCCTCTCTAAATCTTACTTCCCGAGCATCTTTAACTAATTCCTGCGGGCCTACTCGTGCTGATTACGAGTTGGTATGTCAAAGCCATATCCTAGTTTCCGTTTCCAAGATATTCGCAAAAAACTAAATTTTCGACTTTTTACCGTTCTAGAATTCTTGTAGGCCACACTAAGCATATGTTACTGATTTTATAAAGCTTCTGGGATAGTGCACATATCAATGCAACTTAGAAAAATCAAACACGCGATGTAAGAATTGCCAATGGTACTGTAAATTGACCTTCAAAGTCAAATTTTTTACTTGATTTATAGAAATTTTGTCGAACTAAGCCTTTTACAACAAGCCATTCTATTTTGTAGTGTTGTGGCCGTCTGTGGCCCAGCGGTTAGTACGCTGGACTGAACATCTAATACGAAGCGCTAGAATGGCAGTTTCGCCCACTGTGCAGCTGTGAAGTAACTAGCCATGAAAAAGCAAATTCTCAAACTTTGCCGTTCGGATCCGGCGTTAAAGTGTAGGTCCTTTTCACTTGTGCGAAAATTTTAATGCACACACCAAGAGATTGAGAAAAGCTTGGCTTAGCCTGGTTGGAGGAGCTGTATAACCAATTTTACATTTACATTCTGTTTGTCGGACATCTAGTGTAACAATGTAATCTACAGAAATAAAAATATTCTCATTAGTTATTAAGAAATTAAACATGTATCAACGATTTTATTATATAATTTTAATATTTTTAAATAAAAGTTTATGTGTTATACAGTAAATATCGATTATATGACGAACCGCTTGTATGCAAATACCGGTTATATGCAAAAATTGAACATTTTAGAGGATTATGCACAATTTTGATATAAGAATTTAACTGCTTGTATGCAAATCGCTCATATGCGAACATTATACATTAAATTTAAAATTTCTGCGTACTATTTTTATCGGTTGTAAGCAAATTTTGCATTAGGGGGCGCGCACACTAGCGGCAGAACTCTGAACTGACGGCAGAGCTTTAAGCCAAGCTTTCAGCTTTCGAAAAACAAACACACTACGTGCATGGAAGGGCGCACACTATGCTCTTAATTGATCATTTGATCATTTCAGCCGTAAGTTCAGCTTTGTTTGAATGAACACACATGCTTGTTTATTTCTGCTTGCTGATGTTTTTAATAACGGCGGCAGTTACATCAATCATGAACTGCAAAATATTATTCAGTAAAATTGCATAAAGCCCAACTTCTTGAAATAAAAAAACTAAAAACCAAATTTGAAAAGAGACAATCAGAAAACAAATTATTGAAAAAGTGTAGGTACTATTCCACAGAGTTGGCATTATTCGTATAACGAATCGTCTAGATAACTATTTAAAAAAATTTTTTACTTTGTCAGGTTTTATTTGTAAATAATTTAATATAAATATCGATCATTCGAATAAATATCTACATAACATTAATAAAAATTTATTTAAGAAAAATTATTCGTTATCCGTCTCGTATTCGAATAAAAAAATGCCAACTCTGCTATTGCAGCATGAATTACACCAAATATGTGCTGTCTTAATAACGTTATTTTGGCCTAAATGGTGATCCATTTTTTTTAATTAAAAATAAATTACAAAAAACGGAATTGGATTGTTGAATCGCTATTATGGGCTGAAAGAACTAGCTCAGACATTTTCTTTTTAAAGATCATTTCATTGAAATGATGGCCGCAGCTACACCGTAAATGGTAAATTTAGATTTTGAGGATTTTTTAAATTTTAAGTCACTTTTTCCATAATTGCTACTAACTCACGAATTACGCGAGTAATGTTAGCTTTCAAATCTTGAAAGCTATCGCTTATCAGGCTTATCGACCAAAGATAAATTTCTTTCAAAATATATCTAGAATGTAATTTTCTCAGACATATTTGATGTCTTTTACTTGTACTTTCCCAATTCTTAAAAAAATTGTTCCTAATTCATACCGCATACTACAGTGGCAATAAACTGATGAAACGAGTTTTGCGATTATTATACAGCAAAGTATTGTTTTTATAAAAAAAACTTTAAAAAGCGCATATCAAAATTTGTTTTTTTTAAGCTGAAAATTGGTAGCAGAAATGCAGCATGGTACAAAAAAAGAATATATGATAAAAAAAATATTAAAAATATAAGCTGCAATTTATTTTTCCTATATTTATTATCATTAAATTGTTTTTAAAGGAACAAATGAATTAGTATACTTTTATATTTTATTTGTTAGGTAAGTTAAATTTTTAATTTATGCTTAGATAGATCTTGTCAATATGTTTTGAAAATGCTTATTTTAAAACAAAACAGAAAGTTCTTATCGTTTTTGGAGTATGAAATAAAATGAGAGAGTTGGGAAACAAAATGTAATATACCGTGTTGTCACAAAAAACCGTTGTGTTGCTGGTATTGGTTTCCTCTGTTTCTAAATGCGATCTCAAATTAAAAAAAAAAATTTATATACTGTACTGACAAGTACAGTACTCTCAATAATATGTTAAGCGACGATGTTGTAACTTTAAAATTGTGGCCCTGACAGTTTTTTGCGGTTTAAGGGGGGAGGGGAGGAAATTTTGCAAATCTGAAACAAACTCGATCTGCGTACGGCCTATACCTATGCACATGCATGCAAATTTGTATCTCTATCTCTTATAGTCTCTGAGATCGACGCGTTCATACAGACAGACGGACAGACGGACGGACAGACAGGACATGGTTAAATCGACTCGGCTGTTGGTGCTGATCAAGAATATATATACTTTATAGGGTCGTAAATGCTTCCTTCTCCCTGTTACATAAATTTGCACAACTTCATGATCCCCTTTTACCCATTTTCAATGGGTACAGGGTATAAAAATGTAATACCGGAGATAGTCATGTCCGTCTGTCTGTCCAAATACCTGTAAAAGTACAGATCTCTGACATAGTAAGAGGTAGAGGTTTGACTTGTATGGGACAAATACTTCTTGTAGTTGCCGGCAGATAAATTTTTATGTCACAGGTTGCCACGCCCCCTTGCGCCCCCGCAATTCAGAAAAAACCTCATATCTCCCACAGTTTTGCAGATAGATGATTTGGACCTTCTAAAGATATTTTGTAATCTTGATTATTTATCGATTCGCCAAAAGAACTATAAAGATCGGATGAACGATAGCAGAGTTATACGGAAAACAAAAAATGTTGATGGGTAGCACCGCTTCAACGTTGATACTCAGCATTGGGCTCACTTTATGACACCTTTATCACTTTGTGTGGCTTCTATATAAAATTTATCAGATAAATGCAAGCTCTGGGGTATACAGAACGTTATAGTCGGACTTCACCGACTTTCTAACTTGATTTTTGGGGAAAATGTAACATAAATATTTGAAGTCGATTTGCGTGGACTAGGAATTCATTTTAGACCCATGGTTTCTTGGTGAAATTTTCTTAGAATTGACCGTAGATTTCGTTTTTGCTATACGCTTTGGTCGAAAAAAATCGACCCCGCTAATGTATATATTATCGATTTTTGATTGTCTCATATTCTTAATGTATTGTTCATACATTTAAGTACATACAGAAAATTGTAGGTCAATTCGCCCATTATTTTCCAAGTTACACGCATATTGGCAGGGACTTGTCAGGTAATTTTTCAAAGTCGGTGACTACGATTTCTTAAAGATGGCTGCACTGATCGGTTGGAAATTTCTCAGATTTATTCCACATATTATAGTTTCTTTTTTTCCCTTGCTTTAATTTTTGCTGCACTTTTCAATTTTTGGCAATCGAGGAGATACCATGATGCTCTTACGAATCAAATGTATAAGCTGAAAGTTCAGATCAGCCACATGTGTGCGCACCTTCAAAATTATAGGTGTGCTGAAACAATTTCTGTTGTCAGCAAAGCTTTCGGCTCTGCCGTCAGTTCAGTTTTCTGCCGCTAGTGTGCGCGCCCCCTTACAGCTGCTGACAGCTGAACAGATGACTTTGTAATAAAATCTGAAAAAATTTTACATTATATTCTAACAGCTATAGAAAAATTTCGATTTTAAATGACTTTAAAACCAACCATTATCAAAAGATGCTTGCTGCGAAGGATAAAGCAAAGCTGCGCAACATCGTGTGCATTTAAAACAAAGCAAGCGAGGTGTTGTAACCAATCCTCACAAGAAAAGGAATAGAAATAGCACACATGTACACTTGAAGACAGCACTGTTGTCATAGATTAACCAAATCCGCTATCAACACGGAATTGTCGGTAGACTAGTCTTACTCGCGCTTGGACACAAGAGCTCTCCTTAAAGCTAAATGAAGACAATCAGGCCTGTTCTCAATTTCACTTAGATTTTCGTATAATCGTTTGAATTGTCCATTTTACTTTTACAAATTTTAATTTTTCTACGAACTGAATACACTTGTCATTGAGCTGTCAGTTTTAACTGCTTAAGCAAATCCACTTTTACTGAAAGCGGATCTAGTAACCGTAGATATGTGTCAGTTTCCATACAATCTTATTAAAATAGAGTTCAAAGTACAAACATTTATAAGAAAACCGAAGTGGAATTGAGAACAGGGCTGTATGCTTTAGATTGGAGCGGTCGTAGCGTTGGTGCAAAACTAAATTCTATTAACTTCGCAAATATGCATAGAGAATCTCAAATCATTTGCCGCAAACTCACACAGATAGCATAAATAATGCCGATGCTTCTAGATTGTACTTCAAGGTTCTACGGCATGAAAGCTTAGAAGAATTCAAAACCCAGAAGCAATACTGATGTTTTATTGCAATGAATCCCAAATGTCATAAAGGTCCGAAGTTGCAAAGTTCAATTTAAATAGGTGCCGAATACATTCAATGCGACAATGATCTTGCCTGATTTGGAATTATTTTTGGACGAGAATATTGTATTATCGTATTTATTTATTTATTTTTTTTTAAATTTTAAGTCCATTTGAGAATAATTATGTTGTTCTATGTTAATTCAATACAGACTATCCCTTAACCAAAGAGGACCTACAAAATTTGAATTCACTACTTCGACATTATTCTTATATGTATAATAATAATCTTACCGCTTTTTAAGAATTGAAGCTCAGATCTTGGAAAATGCTGAAAGAAAGCAACTATAAAAAAAAATAACAGAGTTTTAAAAATCAATTTGTGTAAGATAATCTCATATTGAAAAGACCAAAACAAAATCATAGTAGTAAAATCCATTTGCGACATTTCCAACGAAAAGTGATTTAAGTTATCCTTATCTAATAGCTAAATTATACATAAGTATTAACTATTTGCCGTTAAAACAAATGGAACATTATTTATGTACTTAATTGCTGATATGCATTTTTGCTTACATCCGATATATTGTTTATATGCAAATGATTTGCATACAACCGATTACCACTTAAGGGGGTATTCTCCATGTGCAAAATTATTTTTTGGATTTTTTTTGCATTTTTATTTATAGCTTGGATATTTGAGAATATCGCCCCGAAAGGATTTTTTGAAATTCAAAATACTTTAGAAGATATATCCTTTATAGTGGAGCAATGTTTTCGCTAAAACGAGAAATTTTTGAGTAAATAAATTTCCTGTCAATAAAACTGTGATATAACGGCTTGTTCTTGAATTTGGATGGTAAGATATTGTCGCCCAGATCGATATCGATTATTAATCGGCTTTTAATCGATAATTATCAAAGGCTATCCCACGCAATGCTACATACTAAATCGCTCAGAAACAAGAACTGCGACCGCATCTAAAGAAGTCAGAATAGCACGCAGAGCAAAGAGAGCTGCTGCTGAAAACAGTTTTTTTTTTTGAAAATGAGAAAGATTCGCTGTATGCAGCTGGCATCGCAGACTAATATCTGTAAGTAAATAATATTTGTAAAATGTTTGGCAACTTTCGGACTGCCAAGCCACTTTTCTCTAGTTCTGCTAAACCGATTTTGATAAAGTTATATGCAATCGACGCAGAATTGTCACCATTCTAGAACTGATTTTTTGATTTTTGATTTTTTTTTTCCCCCCCAAAAAAGGAACTTGAAACTTCAAACGCGTTTATCTCGAAACCACGTTTTTCGAACTGGCGGCCATGATATCTCCAGTTACACTGAACCGATTTTGATGATCAAAACTGAAATCGACGCAGAGTTGTCACCATTCTGGTCTGAACCTCAATCATAATTTTAAAAAAATGTTTAATATTTTTTTTTACAAAAACAAAAAAAAAGGCTAAAAATCGACTTAAAATTTTTTTTTGGACACCCTTTTTGACGGCCGATAACTTTTGGATCAGCCCTCGCATAGAAGCAGTAAAATTATTTTCTTTACTCTAATCTGTTTGTTACATAATAAAAAAAAACTGAATTGGAAAAACTCTTTGCGTTTTCAAATAGGATTTAAATAAATTAAAGCAATTTATAAATTAAACATATCTAACAAGCGCGACTGCAACCAAAGGACCACCCTGCGACAGAGCATTGCCTGCTTCATCAGAGGCATGTGAAGGACTTGCTTTTGGCCCAGTGGATCACCTAATATTCATTGTCTGTCTGAGTGAGCAAAAAACAAAAACAAATTGTAAACAAACGCTGCAGCTCAAAGAAGCGGACACCCACACGTCCGCTACCCAATTGGACTTTGGACTTCGAAAATCCTCTAAAAACTGCCTAAGGCCTCAGAAGCTTAGTGCATCCCAAAACCAAAACTTTCAAACTCTGTTGCAAAATAAAACGAGAAAGGCCAAGCTAACTTCTTTTGTGCCGAAGTTTTGATACACTTAAAAAAGCTTGTCTCAACGGTAAGCGACTTTGACCAACTTCGCAGAACAGCTTAAAGACATTTAATATTACCCATGACCATGTTTGTGAGCGTAATATTGAGAACAAAACATTTTTCCCCACCAAAAACCCATTTTCCGATCGATCATTTGTATGGCAGCTACAAGAACTAGTCATCCGATCTGGTCGGGTCCGACTTATTAGCAGCGTGCAGACAAAAGAAGACTCTGTGCAAAGTTTCAGCTCGATAGGTTCAAAACTGAGGGACTAGTTCGCGTAGATACAGACAGACGGACGGACAAAGCTTAATCGACTCAGCTCGTCATGCTGATCAAGAATATATATACTTTATGTGGTCGGAGATGATTCCTTCTATGCGTTGACAACTTCTGGGCAAAATTATAACACACTTTTCAAGTGTATAAAGATAGCATAGTTTTATAGGCTTTTTACACTGAGCACATCCAACATCCTGAGTTTAAATGCTTAATAACCATTGGTTATGCCAACATTTTTAACTTTTCTTTTGAAGAAATGTTAAGTGGGTAGATGTCTAATAGGTAAACGCTACAAAGATAGCAAACTCCGCCTTGGGAAATATTTATGACTCAGGATGTTGGATGTTAGATGTGCTCAGTGTGGAAAGCCTATTAGGCAGCAAATAGGGCGCGAAAATCGAATGGCCAATTTACACAGGACCACCCGCCACTCACCGTGCGTCCGCGACAGGTGTTTCGCATTCCACTAATCCACCGGAACAATCACTTTCCACGCCATCTAACTTATTTACACATGTAGATAAAAGAAAACGGTCAGATTTGTCGCCAGATTGTGATTTTGCGACTCTTATAGGAACAATTCAGAGCATTGGAGAGAGAACAGACTCTAACTTAAAGAACCCAAGCAAAACCATGACAACGAAGGAGGACATGGAAGATATCAAAACGCATCTCGGAGGAATAGTCCAAAAAAAATTAAAACTTGGAAATCAAAAATAAAGAGCTAAAAGCAGAACTAACCCAGTTGAATGCAGATAGGGAGATAGATAGGTGAGAATTAAACAGGCTGGTCAACATCAGCAAAGAAAAAAGTCTTATAGTCAAAGGTATACAAAAAGATTTGGCGACAAAAGAGGGTGTGGTAACACTTCTCCGCTCGAAAATGCAGATACCCAGAGCCCAAGTAAGGAAGCAGCAAAGTGGGTTTATTTGTCGACTGCTGAAATGGCCAAAGACATTTTAAAAAATACTAGAAAACTAGCTGGATTCTCGGTTTTCATAGAAAAATATCTCAGCTTGGAGAAACGTGAACAACTCCTACTTGTTCGTCAAAAGCAACACGATTAATGTCAACGGCAGATGGATACATTTTAATATCAGCAAACCTCTAATGATCAGAAAACGTACAATAGGTCCATTTTTTTAAATCATGTAACCAAACTTAGTCATTAGATATTAGTATACAACATTGCAGGCTTAGCCACAAGCTTAAACAGTCCCACTTCCTAAATTTTATAAGTCAGCACGATATTATTATTTTACTCGAGACAATAGCCGAATCCCATTTAGAAGACTACGAGGACTGTTTTAGGAACTGCGTGCTACTGTGGGAGCCTGCAATCAGAACAAGTCCCAGAGGCAGAGCAAGCGGAGGTGCAATGTACGGAATCCGAAAAGAGCTCAAGCAGAACATAAATTGCACATTTACCAAGGTTCAAGAACTAATTGTTATTGAAATCAAATTGGACAACGAGCCCTTCCACATTTTCCCAGTCTATCTGAACTGTAATCGGTGGCCAGAACATTACAAAAAATTATCCGATGCCCTACTTCAGTCCGAATTCCCAAATGCAATTATAGTCGGCGATCTAAATGACCGCATAGCACATGAGCAGGTATTAACAGAGGAAGCGCATTCCAACGCAAGGTATGCAAACCTTCCGAGAGGAGCTAAGGATCGGGTCATAGATGGGAGTGAAAAAAAATTAATTCAAGAGCGACCGCGATGGAAACTTCACATTGAAACATCACATGGATCGACAACGATTGACTACTGCATATTAAACGGAGGGTGGCATCAGTTTGTGACAGATATGGAAGTTAAAAACGAAATATATTCAGAACATTTGCCTTTAATGGTCAGCGTTGAGATTACACCGACACATCAACAGGAAAACGATCAGCTGATACCCAAGTTAATGTGGAAAGAGTGCGGAGCTGGAAGGTTTGCGGCAAAGTTGGACAAAAAATTGAATCTGGCTGATAGACTTGGAATTTAGACATCGATAGAGACCCGAACAGAATGCATCACAAAGGCAGCATAATTTATGCAAAGACCGAAAAAAATGCTTTTATCAGTCAACAACCATGGTTTGGAAGACAATGCACAGAAGCAAGATGCAAAACCATGTGCCTACAGAGGTAGGTGCACCACAATCCTGGCAAAAACCGCTTTTTATCCGAATACTATAGGAAATAGCTTTGAACGCTGTAAAGGACAGCACAGCCCTCTGGACACTGCTGAGGCAGGTAAATGCAACCGCGGATTTTTTTTTTGAGCTAGATATGGATATGGAGGTGACAGGAGCAATTTCGCGCAGTAAGCGAAATAAGATACCCGGAGAGGATAGAGTCCCAGCAGAGTCCCTAACAAATGCTACACCATACTTTGTAGAACTTCTTACTAATGTATAAAATACAATTTTGTATACGGGAAATGCACCAGAAAACTTCCGACGAAGTGTTATATACCCAATCTTTGAAAAAGGAGCGGCAAGCGAACCATCGAACAACAGATGTATATCCATTTGTACAATTTGTATACGGGAATTGCACCTGTTCGGCTAAGCGCCTTTCCCACAGCTGAAACTAATCAAATTTAAGAGAACCTTCTAACTTAACTCTCTCACCTCCTTTCTCTCACTTGTAGATTTTGTTTTGTTGCTTGTCGCGTGCCATCTGCACAGCAAGCTGCGCTGGCCACTTTGGCTGCTGCGCTCAGCAAGCTGCGCTGGCCACTTTGGCTGCTGCGCTCAGTCTCAAATCGTACTTAATTGCAACCGGCAGGGATCACGTCTGATTTGCCTATCGCGTTTGTCCAATTAATTTGCTAATTGTCTCGAGTTAAAGTTAACTAAACCCGCTGTAAAAATCGCCCAATAAACAATTGTAGTTGCCTTGCATATAAAAACGAAAACTCAAATCGCTTCTTAATTTGGTGGCCAAATTGTGGCTAAATCTTTGCTGGCTATTCTAGCCAAAGGCTAGTGAAAAGGCTCACTAGTTCAACATTTGGTGACACGCCGACGTAATAACAATTGAATTGTTTTAAATTGTGCTGCAAATAAAACAAACAAACATACTTATATACATATATAAGTGCAAGTGTTTGGTGTCTGCAGTTGTCGCGCGCACACAGGCACATACACACATCCATACAAGTAACGGTTCCTTGCTTTGTGGTCTCTCATTCTCGCTAACTTCGAGCGCTGTGGAAATAACGTTAGAATTTTGTGCATACATACAGACATAAACCGTTTTGAATATGTCTTTTGGCGAAAACGTTTCTATTGCTCAAGTGCAAGACAGGGTGACTTTTTTGAAGCGCAAAGTGTCTACATTATTCGATCGAGTAAAGAGTTTTGAGCGTGCGTTAGCTGTGGGCAAAATTAAATCAATCAGCCCTATTGATTTGGAAGTGCGTTTAAAATTGATTGAGCAAGCTAAAACCGACTTTAACCTCGCGCATAATTCTCTTGAAGAGCTGGACTATAATGAAATTGGAAGCAAACTGCGAGATGAGTTTGACGAGTGTGTCGTTTCCTTAGAAGTACGCGTTCGGTCTAAATTGCAACTTAGCTCAAATCATCCGCCGGCAAGTTCAACTCTTCGCCACGACTCCTCTACGGAACAGCCAAGTATAATCATGGCAAATCGCGCATACCAGAGCTCAAGCTGCCAATATTTTCTGGAGGATATACGGAATATGCAGACTTTTCATCAATGTTCAACACCATCATCGACAATGATCCGGACTTGACAAGTATTGAGAAACTCCAGCACTTGCGATCCTGTGTTCAGGGTCCGGCTTTGGATGCCATAAGAGCGCTGGAGATTTCTAGTGACAACTATACTGTTGCGGTAGAGTTGCTTAAAAAACGGTTTAGTAATAAACGACTTGTATTTCAGGCACACATCAACGAGATTCTGGGGCTTGAGAGAGTGGAGTCGTCGTCTGCTGTCAAACTTCTTCAGTTCTCGGACAAGCTGAATGCACACCTGCTTGCGTTGAACACTATGGGTAAAACAGAGGAAATAGCTGGATGCATGATAGTATACATGCTTCTTCAAAAAATGGACAGCGCAACGCAAGCTAAATGGGAGGAGCATGCGCCAATTGGGGCAATACCATCAGCGGAGCAGTTTACAGCGTTTTTGGATGCGCGGTGCCAGAAGTTGGAGAATGTGGAGCATGCAACGGCCACCTACGCGCCTAGTAAACAGGTTGGAAAGAACAACAAGACTAACAGTAGAAGTTCGTTTATGACTACTAAATCTTCTGGTTCTGGTTGTGTATTTTGCGACAATTCGACCCATTCTATATATTCCTGCACACTTTTTGCCAATCTCTTCGCTTTAAAGAGGCCAAGAAACTTGATCTGTGCCTTAATTGCCTAAAAAAGGGACATCAGTTGCGCACATGCAAATCTACCTCTTGCCGAGAATGTGGTGCCAAGCATCATACTTTGCTGCATCTCAACACCTCACAACCACCTAAGGCACAGGGTGCCTCATCGCTGGCTTATAATGAACCTAATTTACACCCATCGTTGCCAAATAAAGCTTCATCGAATCTGTCCACATCTAACTCTCTTGCTGCCCAGAATCTCAGCAGTGATGTCGTGCTCTTAGCAACTGCAGTCATTTTGGTCAAAGATCACGCTGGATCCCTTGTGCCATGTCGGGCACTTTTAGATTCAGCCTCTCAATTACATCTTGTGACCTCTTGTCTCGCTCAACAACTACAGCTAAAAAGAACCAAATCATCAGCTTCGGTATCGGGTCTTGGTGATGCCAGCTTTAACTCCGAAGGGTATACTGTTTGCCTCAATCTGAAGTCGCAAGCATCTGACTATGATGCAAATATTGTTGCTTTGGTAGCTCCCAATATCACCGATCACCAGCCCAGTTTTTCGATTAATACTGCAGATTGGAAAATCCCTCAAAATATTCAATTAGCTGATCCACAATTCTTCAGGCCTCAGCGCATAGACCTGCTTATTGGGGCAAGTCTGTTTTTTGATCTGCTCTGTGTTGGGGAAATTAAACTTGCGGCAGGATTACCATCGCTCCAAAAAACTCGTTTTGGGTGGGTGGTATCTGGAGGTGGTTCTCAGCCACGCAGGACAGCTTTAGTTGCAGCGCAGTCCTTGCCTAAGGCTCAGCAGACCCACGATCGAGTCGATGAGATGCTAAGGAGTTTTTGGGAAATTGAAAATTGCAGTGAGTTCTCTGCTGATACCAATCAAGAGGACCTTGACTGCGAAGAACATTTTAGGGATCATTTTGTTCGATTGCCACCGGAAGATTTTTCTGTAAGGTTGCCTGTTAAACGAAATTTGGATATGCTTGGCGATTCGTATACTCAAGCATATAAGCGATTCCTGAATTTGGAGCGTAAACTAGAGCGTCATCCGCAGCTAAAGGAACAATATTCAGCATTCATTAAAGAGTATCGGAAACTGAATCACATGTCTTTGGTGGAACCCGAGTTACTGAATCGCGGTCTTTATTTTCTGCCACATCATTGTGTTCCTAAGGATGACAGTACTACGACCAAGCTTCGGGTCGTATTTGATGGTTCTGCAGCCACATCGACAGGATTTTCGCTGAATGAAATTCTCATGGCAGGACCCACCATCCAACCAAAACTTTTAGGAACCTTGATGAGATTTCGTACATTTCCAGTTGCACTCACTGGGGATATCTGCAAGATGTACCGGTGTGTTCGTGTGTCTGAGCCAGATAGTTACATGCAGTGCATCCTATGGAGAGATTCTCCGCAGGAGGAGATTGAAATATACAGGCTCGACACCGTGACATATGGAACGAAGCCAGCGTCCTTTCTTGCGATCCGCTCTATGCATCAGTTGGCTGAAGAGGAGCAAGCTTCATTTCCAGTTGGCTCTCAAGTAATTCGTCATTGTTTCTACGTCGACGATTTAATGACTGGTGGTGCGGACGAGGGAGAAGTTCGTGAAATTCTGAGACAGACATCTGAGTTATTAGCCAAGGGAAACTTCCAAATCAGAAAGTGGTGTTCAAATGTTCCAGCCGTGTTGAGCGAGGTTCCTGACAAGGATAAGGAGACTCTATTGAGGTTCGACGATGGCACTGACTTCACAAAAGCCCTTGGTTTGGCCTGCGATCCTGCATCCGATGAGCTTCTCTTTTCAGTTTCACCCAAGCAGCTGTCTTTAAAGCCAACAAAGCGTTCTTTGTTATCCACTATTGCTCGATTCTATGACCCCCTAGGATTGATTGCGCCTGTCATAACCATGGCAAAAATATTTCTTCAGCAATTGTGGAAGGAGCAGCTCCAGTGGGATGAAAGTCTTCCGCCATCTCTTTCTTCAGCCTGGCTTAATTTCTGCGAGAATTTGTCCAACTCTCAGCGCATTAGCTTTCCTCGTTTGACGCTTGTACCCAATTCGCATGTAGAGGTCCACGGCTTTTGCGATGCCAGTTTACACGCGTATGGGGCATGTGTTTACATCGTCTCAAGGACAAATAATGGTACACACGTGCAACTACTGTGCGCAAAATCTCGAGTAGCACCTCTCAAAACTCTGACCGTTCCAAAGCTGGAGCTATGTGGTGCTCTTTTGCTTTCTCAACTCATGAATGAAGTACTAAGTCTTCAATCGTTTGCTGGACAGTTCTATTGCTGGTC
Source organism: Lordiphosa clarofinis (assembly GCA_018904275.1). NCBI lineage: Eukaryota > Metazoa > Arthropoda > Insecta > Diptera > Drosophilidae > Lordiphosa > Lordiphosa clarofinis. The sequence goes on along the minus strand of JAEIGQ010000121.1, from coordinate 128,429 downwards.
TGACTCAACAACTGCATTGTCTTGGATTCGAAACGACCCAGCGCAGTTCAGCGTCTTCATTTCGCACCGAGTCTTAAACATTCAAAAGCTGACCGCCCTCATGGAATGGCACTATGTACCAACCAACTTGAATCCTGCTGACATCTTGTCCAGAGGCGCTCTACCTTCGGAGCTCTTGCAGTCTCAGCTGTGGTCCCATGGGCCACCGTTTCTTTGTGAGGAGAAAAAGGAATGGCCATCGACATCGGTGCAGAACATGCCGTTACTGGAGCTTAGAAAAAGAGTCCTGCTTCCCGTTTGTCCATATGTCGACCTATCTGAGGGGCGTAAGTTCGCCAATTCCTTTGACAAATTGCAGCGAACGTTTGGACATGTTTTCAAGTTTCAACAGCGTACGAAGTCCTCTGGATTAACTGTTGCTGATATATTTGGTGGCACTCGGATGCTTCTTCTTTCGATACAAAGAGTACATTTATGGGCTAACTACAAAGCATTACTCGACAACAAGCAAGTTTCTCCATCAAGTTCGTTAGCGTCACTTGCACCATTCATTGATGAATTTGGACTCCTTCGCGTTGGAGGAAGGCTGAGGAATTCATCACTTGATTTCAACGCACGTCATCCCATCATTCTTCCAAGGCGTCATCCCGTCACTTCAGCCCTAATAGTGAATTTTCATCAGCGCAATTTACATGCAGGGCCTCGATCGTTGCTCGCACTAATTCGACATCTATGTTGGCCGATTGGTGGGCGTAGAACTGTGGCAAGCGTTGTCAATAGCTGCGTCAGGTGCTTCAGAGCTAGACTACGTCTACTTGAGCATATTATGGCTGACTTGCCTAAGGAGCGTGTTGATGTTTCATATACGTTTATGGTAACCGGCGTGGATTTCTGTGGTCCGTTCTTTTACAAAAGTGAAGTTCGCAGACGGCCTCCCATTAAATGCTATATTTGCCTGTTCATTTGCTTTTCTACCAAAGCCGTGCACTTGGAGCTGGTGCAGGATTTGTTTACAGCTTCGTTTCTATGCGCCCTCAAACGTTTCATTTTCACCCGCGGTCGTCCTCGAGAGATCTGTTCGGACAATGCAACCAATTTTGTAGGGGCAAACAACGAGTTGATGGAATTGAAGTAGCTGTTTCTGGATAGCAAGCATCTGAAGGCGATCCAGGAGTTTTGCGTTGCTGACCATATTGACTGGCGTTTTATTCCGCCCCGCTCGCCGCACTTTGGAGGGCTATGGGAGGCTGCTGTAACAACAGCCAAGCATCATTTTTACCGTTCTGCTGCCAATTCCTTGCTGAATTTTGATGACTTGCTTACTCTTGTTTCCCATATCACTGCAATCATTAACTCACGACCATTACTCCCAATTACAGAGCATCCCGATGACCTTGATGTCCTGACACCAGCACATTTTTTTGGTACTGCAAATATGTGTTCGTTCGCTTCGCCAGACACCACTGGATTGAACTTCAATCGCCTCGACCGATGGCAGAGAATCAACTACCTTCAACTGACGTTCTGGTCGCTCTGACGGGAAGAGTACCTCACTCTTCTTCAACAGAGGACGAAATGGAGAACTGATCGTCCTGGGATCAATGTTGGCGACATTGTTCTCGTCAAAAACGAGAACTTACCTCCACTCAAATGGCCACTGGCTAGGGTGTCCAAACTGGTCGTGGGAGGAGATGGCGTTGCCCGGGTGGCGGAATTGAGAACTGCCACTGGTACTACAACAAGAGCTGTCGCCAAGCTGTGTTTGCTGCCCAAGAAGGATGTTGAAGGCCCGAGTCCTCCAACGGGGGGAGAATGTTCGGCTAAGCGCCTTTCCCAAAGCTGAAACTAATCAAATTTAAGAGAACCTTCTAACTTAACTCTCTCAACTCCTTTCTCTCACTTGTCGCTTTTGTTTTGTTGCTTGTCGCGTGCCATCTGCACAGCAAGCTGCGCTGGCCACTTTGGCTGCTGCGCTCAGTCTCAAATCGTACTTAATTGCAACCGGCAGGGATCACGTCTGATTTGCCTATCGCGTTTGTCCAATTAATTTGCTAATTGTCTCGAGTCAAAGTTAACTAAACCCGCTGTAAAAATCGCCCAATAAACAATTGTAATTGCGTTGCATATAAAAACGAAAACTCAAATCGCTTCTTAATTTGGTGGCCAAATTGTGGCTAAATCTTTCCTGGCTATTCTAGCCAAAGGCTAGTGAAAAGGCTCACTAGTTCAACAGCACCAGAAAACTTCCGACGAAGTGTTATATACCCAATCTTTGAAAAAGGAGAGGCAAGCGAACCATCGAACAACAGATGTATATCCATTTTGAACGAGACCACGAAGACCTTTGCTTCTATATTGCTGAAACGTCTTTCTAACTGAGTCAAAAAGCATGATATCTTAAGTGAATACCAATCCGGATATCGCAAGGGCTACTCCACTGCGGACAGCATCTTCACCTTCACCGCAGTTGCAAAGAAGTACTTGGAAAACGAAAAAAAAGAGGTTTGCGTTTTTTGTCAATTTTAAAGCTGCATTTGATACGATTGACAGACAAAGCCTCTACCTAAAGATCAGCAACATTGGAGTATCGACTAATTCAAATGATCCAAAGCTTATACATCTGCAACAAAACCACAGTTTGGGACGACCAGTGAAACAACGTTACTTACTGAGCACGTTACTTTTCGCACCGTGCGTCGACGATATATTATCCATTCTGCCAGGGGGTGTTCAACTGGTTCGGAATGAATCAAAGTCCTAATGTATGCCGATGACATGGTACTTCCGGCGATGACGCCCGGGATTTGCAGCAAATGATCGACGCAATGCACTTGTACTGCCAAACGTGGGGTCTTACAATGATACAATGGTAATACGAGATACGAGGGGTCGAAAAGCAAGTACAGATACTTGGTCTATCAACGGAGTGAATTTAGATATTGTCACCGAATACCAGTACTTGGGAGTCACTCTTACACCAAATATGTCATTCCGCCAGCATTTGAACAAAAAACTAAGCGACTCGAATATTGCAATCAATACCACGTGAAACAAACTGCTTTGAAAAAGAAACGTCAATCACTGCACTAAGTACGAATTGTTCTTAGCCACAGCCAGAGCAATTATGTGCTATACTGCCCAAGTATGTGGCTTTGGTCAATACGAGGAAGTAGAGCTACTCCTTCGCCTTTATATAAATAGGGTGTTCCACTTGCCTATATGCTCGGCCAACTATGCCATACATTGCAACTTCACTTCGATTATGTTAACAAAATTATGCAAATGCCATCGACGCATCTTCCAAGAATCGTTACAGAACACTTATTAGAAGAAAGATTACAGTTCCTTGGAAGGAAGCCATGGCGTTGAACCTCTGGGTCCTATACTGGGAAAGAGATGTTCTAACCGACTAGGAAATGCACAATCTCTTAAACGGAAGTAATTGGCGTTCGCTCACTACCTATCTTAGAGAGTGCCTGCAGTATCGACGCGATTTTTTTTATGCACTATGGAGATATGTAACCAGAGATCGAAATCGAGGAATCAAAATTTATAAAAATGTCACCTTCATTTGGCTAAAGGCTACATGCCACAGTGAATTTTTTTTATTAAGATCAGTGTAAATCCTTTAATATTTGAAACATTTGGTCACTTTAAGATATTGTAACATACATACGCGCATTAATGGATTTCAATGAAAATAAATTTATTACTACTACTTGTAGTGTTAGGATGTTTCGATAAATTCAGCTGAGTTAAGTAAAATAAAATCCACCACATAATTGTGTAAGTAGCGCGTCTGCCACATGTAACATAAAAGAGATGCTCAGAAGAGAAAATCGACAACTCCTTAAGCTCAGCATGTAAATATACTGGATGTGAAAACGAGATGGAAGACTAGAATGGCACTGTAGAGCTTGCGGACTGTAATAGAGAGGACGTGGAGCAAACAAACTATATATATGCAGCGGCACTGTCACAGAGGAGAAGCGGCACCAACAAGAAAGAAATTATACAATCAGTGAACAGAAATCAAAATCATTAATACTGACAACAAACAACAATAACCAAGTGCAATAGACGAAACAAATATGACGACAATCTATTAGGTATTTACATTTTAAATAGTTTTATACATATGTAGTGAATATATGGATTTATGTATGCATGTATTTTCTCCCAAAATAAAAACAGGCTCCCTGGAGAAGGTAGTAATGGCTCGCCGAAACGCGTTGGAGAACAGCTGAGTGCAAATATGTTTTATCTGCAGCAAAGGAAGACAGCCCAAAAGAGCTAACACCTTTAACTTCTCGATTACGTTTCCTACGCCTTAAGGCTGCAGAAGATCTTGAGGATTGCCTAATGATATCGCAATTTATAATTCAATCAAACAATTAACTACAATTTTTTGACTAAGACTATAGTTAATTTCCACCATTTTAAGTATTGGAAAATTAATTAATTACATAGGTTAATGTAAAATTGGCTATATTGGTTTAAGCCAAGCTTCTATCAATCTGTTGGCGTGTGTGCTTTAAATTTTTTGACCAAGAGAAAGGGACCTACAGTAATCCGAACGGCAGTATAAAAAGCTTTTTCATGGCTAGTTACTTCACAGCTAGCGCCAATAGCTGGTGAAGGTGACCGGATGTGTAAAAGGTATTTTCTAATGAAAGAAAAACCTTCATTTATTAGAAAAAACTTTTAATAGATATTATTAGGATGCGGAGTTTAACCGTAGGTACGGTCTCTTGTGCGAAAAATTTAAGCAAAACAAGCAAGACATTGACAGAAGCTTGGCTTGGCTCTTTGGGATTGTAATGCCAAATTAACATTACATTTTCTAATTATACCCAGAAAAATTAGAGAGAATAATACGAACGACCGGTAAAGTTTGGATTCGGCGTAAGTCCTTTTCTCTTGTGCGAAAGTTGCGCGAAAAATTTAAAGCACACACGCCACGAGATTGAGAGAAGCTTGGCTTGGCACCTATGGAGCTGTATAGCCAATTTTACATTACCTCACTTAAATCAAAATTGGTTTCGGTTCGGTTGAATACGGTCTTTCATCCCTGAATCAAAATCTTTTTATGAATGCTTAGCTGGTAAGGACGGGTAATGTGAGCTAATATAAATCTTCAAAGAATTCGAAAACTATTTCTTTGTGTATTCCGTCGAATTTTTTTTTTTTAATTTATTCCTGGAATCAAATTAAAGTAGTCCACAAAAATATTAATTGTTTAGTAGAGCTACCCCTCACCAAAAAATTCGAAAAAAAATCCCTCCAGGGACTGCGAATTTACAAGAATTATGGTGTCTTCAGATCGCCTGGGACTTTCGCGGTTCAATGGTAAAAATTTTTTAAAGTTGAGTTTTTTGATTAAGAAACATATTTTTCTCTGCATTAACTGCCATTTTTGTTAGTGTGGCCGTTTCATATTCGATTTCCACTCATTGCGAAAACGTTCAATACGTCATAATACGTTTGGCAATACGTTATGTTAAAAAAATGGCAGCTTTAAGTGCTGTTAACGCCTCTTTTTTGTGGCGATGGAACGAAAAACGAATTGTCAAAATTGTGAAAACACTCTAATAAAATTTTTCGCTTTAAAGTATGAGAAGGTTTTCCAATTTGTTCAGAATCATGGCTGCATTTTGAGGTCAAAAGCATGTCCAATGGCGGGCAAGTTGGAGAATGGTTTTTTTCGATGCAGGAAAACGATGACAGTGCAGAAAGGCCACCAAAAAAAAAAAATCAAGTGCGAGTACGTGGAAAGTGTGCGCAAAAACACTTTCTCTGCGGAATCTGCGATCAGCATTCCGCAAATATATAAGTTCGTAGTCTGGGATGCTGTGAGAGTCTGTGGAGAAATAGGATTATTGGAGAAGGAATTTGGATGGTCCAGACCAAGGCATACTAAACAAGGTAGGCTCACTCGTTCTCTCAGAACTCCTTACATTTGTGTCAAAAAGAGCGAGAGCGAGAGAGTAATATATTTCAATACAAAGCCTTCTAAGCTACTAAGTAAAACACAAAAAATTCGTCCGCGGAGTTGCTTCGCTTACAACAGTTGCTTACTGACTGAAATTTAACAAGTTGTCAAGAGAGAGAGAGAGAGAGAGAGAGGAGTGAGCCTACCTTGTTTAGTATGCCTTGGTCCAGACCAACTATAGTAGACTGGAAAAACTTCATTCCAGAGGTTTACATAGATTGGTCCATCAGGAACTGCTGTCCAGCTATTGGAGGTCATGGAAAAATAGTGGAAATAGACGAAGCAAAGATTGGAAAGCGCAAGTTTAACTGTGCCCGCATTGTCGAAGGACAGTGGGTCTTCGGGGGAATTGAACGGGAGTCTGGAGAATTTTTTATTTTACCAGTTGAAGATCGCAGCACAGAGACTCTTCTGTCTCGACTCTTCTGAAACAACTATTATGTCAGATTGTTGGAAGGCGTATAATTGCCTGGAGAAAGAGGGATTTAGACATCAATCAGTAAATCACTCTAAAAACTTTGTTGATTCTGACACAAAAGCGCACACGCAGAACATTGAAAGACTATGGAGGGACATGAGGTCACAGTTACCAAGATTTGGAAGAAAAAAAAACACTATATTGGATACCTATCAAAGTTTCAGTTTTTTAAAAAATCGCGCGATTAATGATTAATTTATAGGAGAAGGATAGTCACGAGGATGACTACAGAGGAGTAGGCCCCTCTACATAAAATACGACTCTCTTGAGCCTACGTGGAATAAGCCTCCTTTAATTATAGTCTGCGCTTCTTTCATAATTTTTTTTTATTCACAGGATCCTGATGACGATGACGAAGATGATATTGATGACGATGATAAAGTTTAACCGCGATTATCGTCCCAAGAAGCACTCAGTGCCACCCAATTAATAGGGTTGTCGAAAATATTATCGATATATCGAAATATCGATGCCCAAAATGAAGAATGTTTATATCGTATATTTTTCGAAGGCGATATATCGGAAAGCGAATATTTTTTGGTGATATTGTCGGCGATATTTTTGTTTTATCGCTCGGTCGGACTGTTGCGAATGACTGTTTCTTGTGCTCTGGACATTTAAGACTAAATTTTTAAGTTATTTATTTAAATTTAATGCACAGAAATCGCAGTGCAAACTGTGCAACAAACTTTTAGCAACCAGTGGAAACTCAACAAATATATAAGGGCACTTAAAAGCCAAGCTTGGAAATGCTTGACTGAAATGCAGCTCATCAACGGTAAATCTCACTATAAATGATTTTGAATTCTGGGAATTTGGGTCCTTTGTTTGCTGCTATTTATGCATTTTTCATTTTGTGCATACTCATATCGTGAGACACATTATGCAGATGTTTGTAAGTCTATAAAAGGGGCATAAACAGGCTCGTACATGTTCAATCTTCGGAAGCTTTAATGTAAATCAATTATAACTATATTTAAAATCTTCGAATTTGTTTAGACGAAAAATCAACCAAAGCAGACATTAGTAGTGTATGCGATTAAGAATTTGGGGGCCTTTTAAAGTAAATATGGAAACTAAGTAATTAAATTTTTTTGTGTGTGTATTTTTAACCAGTACACTCAATTCATTTCCATTTATAATGCCAACGACTAGTGGTTATTTATTTGGAAATGTAAAAATATTAAAATTTATAATCGCGTCTTTGTCAGAATTGATTGAAGAAAAGCAAAAAAGTTAAAGGAATGTATGTAAAGATAAAGTGAAACAGGACCTTCATCAAATCTGTAGTTTTGCATTCACCTGCGACGCCATTACGATTACCAAGTTCAATTTGTGAGAGTTAAAAATTAAATAAATACTTAGTAACTCTTTTTAATTTAATAAATCCATATTTTTTAATCGCAGATTGATTATAGTTCTTATTACGCGTCAAATGACGCCTCAATTACATCAAAAGACCTGTTCATAGTTAAGAACAGGGTTTTTATTGAAAAATATCGAAAATATCGATAATATCGATGTTTTTGACACCAAAATATTTATATCGAAATTATACTTTTTCAATATCGCAAAAAATATTGATATTGATATTTTTGAAATATTCGACAACCCTACTAATTAATAATGTTTCATCCAGGGGTGCCCTGAAAATCTCTAGAGATTTGCGTATAAACGAAGCATTTCAAACTAAACTGGGACTACTTTATTTACGAAGTGCCAAGAATCTGACCGCCTACTAGAATTTGTGGAAGGAAAACCGTACGCATCAAATCTGCTTGGCTTCGAGCAGGCGATTTCACATCGCTTAACTTTAGTCACCTAATCTAGTAGCCAGGAATATTAGAGCCTTTTAAAATATGAATTCAAACAGCTTTAATCAAGGCATACTAAACAAGGTAGGCTCACTCACTCTCTCTCTCTCTCTTGACAACTTGTTAAATTTCAGTCGGTTAGGCTGGAATGACACTTTCAATTTTTAGGGACAATTTTAGTCACAATTTTTCATCTATGGGCAAAAGTGGTTGGTGTAAGTGGGCCAGAGTATGCTTGAATTCTCCGCAGAATGCTTTAGAAAAGGCCGCAATGATACACAACAGCAAATTTGACCTATTAACAAAAAATTGCAACAATAATTGTCTCTAAAAATTGAAAGTGTCATTCCAGCCTAAGCAACTTTTTTAAGCAAAGCATCTCCGCAGACGAATTTTTTGTGTTTTACTTAGTAGCTTAGTAGGCTTTGTATTGAAATATATTACTCTCTCGCTCTCGCTCTCTTTAACACAAATATACGGAGTTCTGAGAGAGCGAGTGAGCCTACCTTGTTTAGTATGCCTTGGCTTTAATATGAAATGCTAACGTTTATACGAAAACCTCTAGAGATTTCTGTATCACACCCGATAATGTACCATTTCAGTAATGACAGTTAAGACAGACAAATACGTTTTTTAATCAAAATAACTCATCTTTAAATAAGTTTTACCATTTAACCGCGAAAGTCCCAGGCGATCTGAAGACACCATAATTCTTTTAAATTCGAGGTCTATGGGGGGATTTTTTGTTCGAATTTTTTGGCGAGGGGTAGCTCTACTAAACAATTATCAAACATTTATTTTATAATCACCTTCACCGAAATATATACTTGATTTATGCTAAACAAATTTTATACGAGCTCCGAAAATGTTTTTAAACCGCAAAATGTACATTGACATTCATACACAGTATGTATTACATACAAACATACATTAGAACTTTATTCTAAATAAAAAGTGTAATCCTCCCCTATGTACATGTTTTTTTAGTTACAAGCAAAGCAAACCCGGCGAAATAATTATTTTCTACAAATTGGGCGGGTCTTTCCGAAATTGAATTTTTATTGCATAGTGCATGTGTGTATGTTCAAACACACATTCATATATTTGTAGACGCTTACGTACATGCAAATGTTTGTACTTGTAATGCTAGTAGTAATTTCTTTGAAAATGCACTTATTATATGTCAAAACTTGAGAAGACTCCTTTTATATCAGGATGTGCCAAGCTAGCGCCGGTTGGTTAACGTGAAACTGGAACGATGGAAAGTGGAACACAGGAGCAAGTTTATTTGTAGCCTTAAGCGTCCCCACACATCGTAAAAATTTTGGCACATAACGCTAAAGGCCCATACGGACATCCGAAGTGCGTAATTTAACTAACTTTACCTCATGTTTCGTCGCGGTGGAACTTAAGAGCAGTGTAACCAAACTTAAGAAAAAATTACGCCAAAAAAAATGTTTGTGATATATTTAATTAAATTGGCGGTGGGTCACACTGCTCGATTATTTGTGTTTTGATTTGATGCCAAGTTGATTTTTTTGTAGAAGCTCGACCACTTCTCCCCAAGTCTTGTTCACAAAATTAAAGTCCGAATGCTTGTGGTGGAAAAGATCAAAAATGACAACTCGCTCTTTTACCGCTAAAATTAAAAACATTTTTTTGTCATGCAAAAACATTTTCAAACGATTCTTTCGCTTTTGTTTTTCTCCCATGTTCTTTTTTTATTTTCTTTTTAAATGACTTTAGCTAAAATCAGTCCAGCTGATCGATGCGGGTAGAAGCAGAGTGGCTTAACATGGTGCATTCTCAATGCTGCTTCAGCTGGTCAAAGCACAATAAGGCCAACAGCCATCTTACATAGTATCCACAAATGTGCTGCTAAGTGCAACATTGTCTGTTAAGTGTAACTTTCAACTTCGCACCTCCGTACATGCAAAAAATTCAAGAGGCGAAGTTGTAACTTCTGCTTCTTCTTCCCTCAATTTTTGTATGAAACTTCTCGCTACTTCTGATGTCCGTATGGGGCTTAACACAACACAACAGTGTTTTTGGTGCAGGACTATTTTTATCTATTTCTCTTGTGCGAAAAATTTAAGGCACACACGACAAGAGATTGAGAGAAGCTTGCCTGGCCCCGCTGGAGGAGCTGTTAGCCAACATTTAAATTTTTTTTACTATTTTTATTTGATTATTTTAATATTGATTGCACTAAGGCTGGAATGACACTTTCAATTTTTAGAGGCAATTATTGTCGCAATTTTCTGTTTATAGGTCGAATTTGCTGTGTATCATTGCAGCCTATTCTGAAGCATTCTGCGGAGAATTCAAGTATACTCTGACTCACTTACACCAACGACTTTTGCCCGTAAAGCTTGGTATGGAGAAACCCGCGAAATGAAAAAGTCCATATAAAAAAAATGATTTCGCACGGATTTCGTAAGTTGCTGTTTCGTGAGTTGGTATTGAGTTCACGCGCGAAATTGGCATATCGATATCACAGCGTTGCCATCCGACGTCAACGTGTCACGCGATAGTCACACCATAGGAAAGTGATGAGAGATGATTTCGAAGGTGTGAAATATATGTAAAACATATTTTCGTACTCTACATGGCGGTAGACACTCATATACATACAAGTGTTGTGGCGCGGAGTTTTTAAGTGAGTAGGACAACTATACAAAAACATTAAAAAGGCTGGAGGAAAAGGTGATAGCGGCTTGACAAAAATTATTTGTAAAAGTATAGATATTTATTGAGTTTAATTATGCTATTCACAATTGATTGTTTTTGTTAGGAGATCATTGCAACGCGGCTTGGGCTTCGTTAAAGGACAGCGCCACCGTTCGCTGGCACAGAGTGATTCAATTGTGAACGACGTCGATTCCGTATGTCGACCGGATAAGCCGCAGAAATTTTCAATGGTCAGACTTGGGACTTCTTTGTCGCCGCAAGTCGTGGACAACATCTTCTAATCTATGATATTGCATTATAAGCAATGGCCACAACTGTCGATTCTGCCACTTCCCTAGTCGTGTCCAAAGAGCACCAATTGCCAATTGGAGCAAATGTTTGAAAAGTTACAAATAAAGGACACGACGAACCTACAAAGGATCTATTTTTTTTTTGCTTTTTTTTAAGTTATACAACTGCCTCCACATGGATCTTCACAGGAAGTAAGGATTATTCAAACACTGCCAAACCCTAGGTGCCTTCACTAAAGCTTCTTACAAATCACATAAAGCTATTGCTGCAACTATTGCATCATTAAAGGCCACCATAAATATTCGCTGTTAATTTGTTTAAATTGTCCCGCCAAATTAAATTTGAAAACAAAGCAACTAGAGATGAGCGACTTATTTCGCACTTGCTATCGACAAAATAATGTGCAGAGATTTCGCACACTTTTCGCAAGTATCTCCATACTAAGCTTAAATGAAAAATTGTGCCTAAAATTGTCCCTAAAAATTGAAAGTGTCATTCCAGCCTAACTAAAACAGCTTTATTGGTATTGTTCTATCAGCTATCAGCATCAAACGGTCCCCCGTTTGCCTGTGACAGAAAACAACATCTTTCGCGCGAGCACATTCGTTAAAGGTTTCTAACCAATTATTAACTACGCTCTCTGCCTCTTTTTGGTTGTGAGAGGAGAGAAACACATTTTTGATGTGAAACATCTTTAATTTCGGTACGGACGATTTTAGTAGGAGTAAAATTTGACTTGAGCGTCACGTGACGCTGAAGCCAACCATATTTTGTTGTTGTGTTTGCTTTGTGCAGTGGCTCGGCACACACCCACAAGACTGTTGACAGAGTGATGGCAGGGGGAAGATTGGTGATGGGGGGCGTAGAGAGATGCAGAGAAGAGTTTATGAGCACAAACCCACACCCAACATTTTATTTAAAGTTGTTTGCCTATGGCTCAGCCAAAAAAAAAAAACAAAAACAGAGACACTTAGAAACTACCACAGCAACGAGCGAACAATAGAGAGCGTACTCCCACAACTTTTGCTGTAACCGCGAGAGGGAGAGTGAGTGCTACTAAGTACTGAAAAGACAGGGCACTGAGAGCAGCATCATACCGTATTAGTTGTATCATGGTTTTCTTCTTGTGACAAACTGCCATTGCTGATTTGTATACCAAGGAGAGAGCTTCTTTTCTAAAATTGAAGGGCTTAATTTAAAAATTATAATAATTTTGACTTTGGAGCTTCTCAGATTTTGCTGATCATTAAGTAAAATAAATTGTAAATGTTAATTTTCATTTAATGTTGAATTATAGAACTGAAAAAGGGCAATAACTAAGGAATTCAACAGAAGAGAACACGCTAAAGTGAAAAAAAAAATACTAAAAATGGATGCTGTGTATTTAGACACTTATAGCACGCAAAGGCAGAGAATAGCCGAAAATGTAAAAATTAAAACGAGAAGGCCAAGCTAACTTCGTCTACGCCGAAGTTTTCATACCCTTGAAAATGGTTTGAAATATCAAAGTTTAAGAACTCTAGCTGTTTTTTTAATTAAGCCCATTTTCTGACCTATGGTTCCTATGGCAGCTATAAGATATAATCATCCGATTTTTACCAAAGTTTGAAAATCTGCGCGAAAGCATATAAAATTAATAATCGCTTAGTACGTTAACATGAAAAACAAAAAAGTTTGTCTCACTAAGACCTTTTTTTCGACCGATAGTTCCTATGGCAACTATAAGATATAGTCATCCGATTTAGTCGGTTTCGACAAGCTTTGTCCGTCCATCTGTCTGTCCGTCTGTCTGTTTCTAGGCAAACTTGTCTCTCAGTCTTAAAGCAATCGAGCTGAAACTTTGTACAGAGTCTTGTTTAAACTGCAGCCTGATTATATCTTATTGCTGCCAAAGGAACCATAGGCCAGAAAATGGGCTTAATTAAAAAAACAGCTAGAGTTCTAAAACTTTGATATTTCAAACCATTTTCAAGGGTATGAAAACTTCGGCTTAGACGAAGTTAGCTTGGCCTTCTCGTTTTAATTTGTACATTTTCGGCTATTCTCTGCCTTTGCGTGTTATAAGTGTCTAAATACTCAGCATCCATTTTTAGTGTTTTTTTTTCGTTTTTTTTTATTTTTCCAAAAGTTGCCTCCACTTAAACTCCCATAACTCTTTTGTTTTTCAACCGATTTAAAAGCTGTAATCAAACTAAAAAAGAAAAAACTTGGACCAACGTTTCGTTGTCGGACAAAAATGAGCTGGGGTGTGTGCATTTTGTTCTATGGGCTCAAATGTAAATTTAAAAATTTATCGATATTAAAATGCCTGTAGATTCATAATTATACAAAATTGTTGTTTTTTTTTTGACAGTAAAATCTATTTAATTCTCTCTCTCCTTGGTGTACAAATTAGCAATGGCAGTTTGTCACAAGAAGAAAACCATGATACAACTAATACGGTATAATGCTGCTCTCAGTGCCCTATCTTTTCAGTACTTAAGCTAAGGTCCCACAGGCAAATAATTTGCCCAAATTTTATTAGTGGTATTCCTGAAAGTTGATTTGCTTTCGAGAAAGCAAAAGCAAAGCAGTTGGTGGAACGACCCTGATTTCATTTTGATTTGCTTTCAATTGGCGCAAAATTTAAACATTGGCGGGTAAGCAAAAAATGACAAATGAAATTGTAAAATGGAATTTTCTAATCTTCTTTAACAATAGTATGTGGGCAGAATCTGTAGTTCTAAGAAGTTTGTAACTTAAATAAGGTGAATTCAATTAATTATATATTTGTTTTTGGCCACAGAAAGTGACTGCAATTTGACAGATCCAAAGAGGAAGCGGCAGGATAAAATATTGGAAGAATTTGTAACCTCGAACCTTCTAGGAGAGCTGTGCAAATATGTAAGCCTGAACATCTCTGACCACGTCAAGCGCAAGCTCCAGAAACTCGAGCACTTAAAATTCTGTCTACTTAAGGCCGCGGGCCTTGTTTTCAGTAGTCTCGTATGCAGTCTAAGATGCAATAAATAGTTATTATTTTATTGCTAAAATATGGAAAGCAAAATAACTTACAACATTCTTTATATTTAAGTCACAACAAAATTTAAACAAACACCATGCGCGCGGAGCCATTTCTTTTATGAGAACGGTCACACTAGAACGAAAGCAAATCGAAATCAACTTCGAGGTTGATTTCGCGAAATCAATTAGTATGACCTTAATTTCCTAACATTTTCTGGGCACACTGCTCATTTTGTATGGAGCAGCTGTGATCAGCTGTTTCGCGAAATCAAATCGAAAGCAAATCAAAAGCAAATCACTTTCAGGAATACCACTATTATATAAAATTCGCAAAATAGCCATGATTACAGATTTTTCATAACCTAAAACCAAAACTGGGGTTCCATACGTATGCAATTTAGTCAAAAATAGCCGAAAAGTTTCCTAAATTGGTCTATTTAGCCATACCGAAATGAAATTGAAGATGTTTCACATCAATAATAAAACTCAAAAATAATGGTTAAAAATTATATTTATTTTTTTAGCTCAAAATAAAACTCAACCGTAATTTATGGCATCTGTATTAAATTTTTCGCGGATGTGATTAAACATTCTTGAACTTTGACTTAATACCTTTCTTATGATATGCCACATGTCCTTCAAGGACGATTATTAAGGATCCTACTATTTTCTATTAAATTTAAAATTTTTCTAAACGGGTCACTGCAGACTGCGGAGCCACATGTAGAAGTTGGGAATAACAAACACCTAACTTTGCAGATATTGTAAAGAGAAGGAGGAGTGCTCTGAGCATATACTACACAGCACACTGCGATGCCCTAGCGAGGCGCAGACTCAGCAGACTATGACTAGAAGTTCTTATTTAAGTCTTATTAAATTACTCAAAACTAAGGATTATCATTGAAGAAAATCGTCAAAATCAAAAATTTAAAAATCATGGTGGATTTGCAAAGATTGTACAAGAATAAGAATTTTGGTGAAAATCATTTTTTCTAGGTCCATTATAAGTAGGTGTTTTTTTATTTGGAAAAAATAAAATAATCATTATTTACGGTCCCTGATATATATAGTCACATATCCACTACTCCAGGATCCAATATAAGATCCCACACATTTGCATAATCAACCCCACTAGCTAGTAAACATACCCACACGGAAAACACAACACGATCACACGCACACATAAAAATCGAAGCCCGATCCTACACACATAAAAATCGAAAACCGATCCTACACACATAAAAATCTGTAACAAGAATCCTAGCCCCCTAATTTTGGTGACAATAACAATTTTGGCGATTAGTCACGTGCAGACATAAACATTAATCACAGACATAAACATCCGCCGCAATCGCTATTCCCACCAAGAACAAAACGCTGATGCAGCTCAAATTTTCGGCTCATGAAATCCACTCTCAAATTTTGAAATGAGAAAAGAGAGAAAAGCTTTTATTTTATTCTAAAGCTTTTTGATCTTCAAAAAGCTATGAACCGAGGTTTGCTAAGCACCAACGACTGAACCACACATTGAGTTTTACCACGTACCGCAACCGCGACACATCTTGACTATAAGATTGTACCACACATTCGCAACCGCAACACATCTTAATTTTAAGATTGTTATTCTTCAAAGTTTAAGATTTTTAATTAATAAATAAAACATTTTTTTATTAAGACCAAACCTTCGACATTTAATTGGCGCAGTCGGTAGGATATGTCAAGTGTATTTAAAGGATCCTTAAAGGATAATTTGCATCCCAGATCCTAGTGCTAGTACGAGTTACAATAGCTGTAAAGAAAACACTTAGTGCTTACACTGTATACGTATCCGCAAAAGAACCCGCGTGTATTAATCAAATTCACAATTAAAGCCCGCTTAATCTAAAAGTGTGATGGGTGCATGTAATAACACCCGCTGACATAACGCCCGCGGGCTTTATGTCACTTTTGAAAGTGTCATAACGCCCGCTTTCGGCGTGACATTACATCCGCGGGCATTATGTCACTTTCAACAGTGACATAACTCCCGAATTTTTAAAAATATACGTTTAACATTGAACTCGAAAAACTTCAGCAGGAAACCTTTTTTTTAAGTATCGTTCATTATGTTATATCTTGAATGAAAGTACTGTTCATTATTTACTGTTACGTATGATGATGTTCTTATTAATGTATCATTGATGTTTGAGCAGCGTAGACGCGAAATGGATTTAAAATACGAGAGTAAAATTGTTGGAGGGTTTCGAAAAAATTCGAAACTGTTGGTTCTTCCAGCACAACAACAATTGTTCGAAATTAAGCATTCGACCAAACTGAGAATGCGCCGCAGGCGAAAAATTTTTAAAAAGAAGCACAGACAATAATTTAAAAAAAAATTGGCGCGATTTTTTTTTAAATTATTGTCTGTGCTTCTTTTTAAAAATTTTTCGCCTGCGGCGCATTCTTAATTCTTCACGTACATATACTATTTAATTTTTTTTTTTCCAGAGCCTTGGAGTAGTGGTAACACTAATTCTATTTCTTTTCAACTGTGTCATAAACGGACAAAATGATTTGATCCAGTGGAAAACGACATTTGAAGAATTGGATTGCAATTCGGACAGTGAAGATCAGATCAGAACAACGAGAGAGTGCATACAATATTTACTCAAAATTTTGTTTTTTCTTTTCGGGCGTAAAGTGTTATAAAGCCCGCAAAAAGTGACTTAGTGCCCCGCGGGCGCTATGACATTTTCAAAAGTGACATAAAGCCCTCGGGCGCTATGTCACTGTTAAGGGCGACATAACGCCCGCGGGCGTTATGTCAGCGGGCGTTATTACATGCACCCAGTGTGATGGCTAAACTTATGTGAAAAATCTTAAAAGTGATTAAGACAGCAAATCAAATTCACTAGGTGTGAGACTCTCGAAGCATCCTGTGAACAGTTCATTTAGAGAATAAGCCTCTACGTAGCATCTTGTGAACAAAATAACCAAAAAACCAACCAAGTGATTATTCAAATCAAAATCCAACCAAATCAAAAAACCAACCAAGTGATTATCCAAATCAAAAAAACCAAAAAAAAGAGATTAACCAAATCAAAAACCAAGTAACATGACGACCACAACCGAACAAACACAACAGCTCTCAGAGCAACATTTAAGCCAAGCCTTAGGACAAATTAGGCAAGTGCCAACCTTCACCGGATCATCGGAGGACCTGTGCGCATTTATCAGAAGAGTAGACTTCATAATGCAATTGTATCCAACGGCGATCTAAGACAACACAACGTTTTATTTGGAGCAATTGAAATGCAGCTAGCAGGAGACGCCCAACGAGTATCCCAATCATCAGCAGCCAACAACTGGACAGCACTCAAAAGTACACTCATCGATGCCTTCAAAATTTAAACCCCATTCGAAGAACTTCTAAGACGCCTGTATAACACCCAATTTAACGGAAGTATCCGTAAGTTTACAGAAGAACTCGAACATAAAGCATTTCTTATCTCTAATAAGTTGACATTAGAAAATAATACAATAAATACGCATATTTATACAAACGCAATGAATAACACAATTAAAGATGTTATTATGAAAAAACTTCCCGACAGGTTACACAGTGTTACAAAAAAAAAAAATCTGCACATACTTTTCACGAGACCCAGTACATATCGAGTATAGCATTTCCTCATACTTGGTTTTTTCCTAACACCCCCAAAATCTGAAGTTATGGCCCAAAAACCGCTTTTTGCTTTTTTACCTCACTTAAATAGATATAATTCGCGAATGGACCGTCTGATTGCTCATAACCTTATCAATTCCGATAGCCACGAGAGGGATCTAAAACATTATTATCAATGGTTTGACTAATTTAACGCGATGGCTGAGAAATGCGGCTTACAGATCAGGCATTTTCAACTTTTTTTGAGAAATTTGTACTTTGACCATCACTGGTTTCACTATTTTATTCTATGCGATTTTTCCTTAAAGTTTGTAATAAAAGCCCATTTAATTCTCCGTCGAACGGTTGTTGTCCTAATGAATTTGGATACCGTTTAACGAAGTTATGCGCGATTTTCTGAGTACACATCGACAATCTAGTATTTTTTTTTTAGTGTGCTAACATATTTATGTTTGCTTTCACATAATTGCCCCTAAAAGTAAACTCAGTTTTAATTTGGCGCCAGATTCAAATAATATTTTTAAATACTTAAAATGCAAATATATATAAACTTCCATGTATCAAAATTTTTTCGCAAATATCAACGGTCTTTTAATACTGTTATCTAGCATAAAAATAAATTGAGCTATAGTGAGTAGATGTGGGCTGCAAGTGGTTGTTATTATTTTTAATGAGCTGAAATTGGCATATTAAACAAAAGAACCGTGCACAGCAAGAATCGTATACAGGTAGGCACGGTAAAGGCTTGTGAAAAATAGATTGCTATCAGGGCGCAAGCCTTGGCCACGCCAGGACATATCTGGTCTAATGCAGAGAATTAAGCTGCGGGTTCTATTTAATAATAAACCCCTTTGGTACCTAAGAAATTACTTTACAAGTCTACAAACAAAGCCCAATGATAACTGTCTAACCACGATTGTAGAGAACCGCGATAAAATACCATGGATGACCGATAATGAAGAATATGAAAACACTGTAAAAGGATGGACGAAAACAGGAAACTGTTGAATACATTTTGTCAACCATTGAAAATAAATACTATATACTTATAAGCCAGTTAAAGTCGCCCATACTGCACTTGCTGCGCTGTGTGCTTATGCGGGCTGACGTCGACACTCTTGGATTTATTTGTTTTAACAACCTCCGGTAACGGAGAGAGGTTAATAGACTTCGCTGCGGGCCGGAACATGGTCATAAGTAGTACCAGATTTGAACACCTCGACATCCATAAGGCGACCTGGAAGTCCCCTGGTCAACGAACACGAAATCAGATTGATCACGTTGTGATCGACGGAAGGCATTCATCGAGTGTACTAGACGTGCGTGCGATTCGAGGAGCCAACATAGACTCGGATCATTACCTGGTTGCAGCCAAGGTACGCACGCGGCTCAGTGTGGCACATGCCTCACGCTCGGGCACACGTCGAAAGCTAAACGTCGAGAAGCTGCAATCACAAGGGACCTCTGAAGCCTACTCAGCTAAACTCGCCCAACTGCTCAGGGAAACCTCCCCATTCCCTTCCGATATATGCGAACAGTGGCAGCGTATATCGCACTCCATGAGTACGGCTGCCAAGGAGATACTCGGTTACTCCGAGCCCCCTCGAAAGCGGTCTTGGTACGACGAGGAGTGCCGACGCGCGACTGCAGAGAAAAACGCTGCCTACAGGAGAACTCTGCAGTCGAGAGTAACGCGGGCTGCTAAAGAGCGATACCTGGAGAAAAAGAAAGAGGAGAAACGCCTTTTTAGAAGAAAAAAGTTTGAGCAGGAAAGGCGAATGCGCGAGGAAGTCGAGATGTTATTCGGCATGAGTGAGACTCGAAAATTTTACCAAAAGATTAAGCAATTAACAGAAGGTTTCAAGCCCAGAGTCGCACAATGCAAAGACGAACAGGGGAATCTGGTCACAGATCCGCAAGTGGCGCTTAAGAAATGGAGAAGTTACTTCTCCAACCTACTGGGAGGCGATGACGAACAGGATGCCGCCACTAGAGAAGTAACGATACCACCAATCGACAACATTGAGATAGACCCCCGACCCAACAGGAAGTCTGTTTAGCCATACGAAGGCTAAAGAACAACAAGTCGCCAGGCGCTGATGAGTTGCCCGCTGAATTGTTCAAGGCTGGAGGCGATGAATTGGTAAGGTGCATGCACCAACTTCTGTGCCGTATATGGGTTGACGAAAGCATGCCCGACGATTGGAATCTAAGTGTTCTCTGTCCAATCTTTAAAAAAGGAGACCCTGCAGTTTGCGCCAACTACCGCGGGATCAGTCTCCTCCCCATCGCATATAAGGTTCTGTCCCGCATTATTTGTGACCGTCTAAAGCCGCTTGTTGATACACTGATTGGACCTTATCAGTGTGGCTTTAGACCTGGTAAATCCACCACAGACCAGATATTCACATTGCGCCAAATCCTGGAGAAGACCTATGAGAGAAACATCGAAAATCACCATCTTTTTATCGATTACAAAGCCGCTTTCGACACGCCGATAAGGTCAAGGTTTTTCGAAGCCCTGTCTACTTTAGGTATTCCAGCAAAGTACGTTCGACTTTGCATGATGACGTTGAGAAGCACTCAAAGCTCCGTCAAAATAGGAACGAACCTCTCCGAGCCTTTTGATACCAAAAGAGGTTTTAGGCAGGGTGACACCTTATCGTGTGACTTCTTTAATCTGCTGATGGAGTATATACTGCGCCAGTGCCCAAATGCCAACAGATCGGGCACCATCTTTAATAAAGATGTAATGCTACTTGCATATGCCGATGATATTGACATTATCGGCAAAACCGAACAGGCAGTAAGCAAGGCGTTTTCAGATATTGAGAAGCAGTCTGAGCTAATGGGTTTAGCGGTAAACGAGGACAAGACGAAGTACCTAGTGTCCTCGAAACAGAAGTACACACAACTTGGGCAATCTGTTGCAATGGGAGAGTACAACTTTAAAGTTGTTGAGGACTTTGTCTACCTTGGAACGATGATAACCGGCGACAACAACATCAGCCTGGAAATTCGAAGAAGAATCACGCTCGCAAACCGATGCTATTACGGGCTAAGTAGGGAGCTCAAGAGCAGAAACCTCAAGCGAAGAACAAAAATAGCGCTATATAAGTCGCTTATCATCCCAGTCCTGCAATACGGCGCAGAAGCATGGGCAATATCATCAGCGGATGAGGCGGCGATTGGCGTTTTCGAGCGAAAGATTCTTCGCAGGATTTATGGACCTTTGAAAGTTGGCGAGGACTTTCGCATCCGAAGGAATGACGAACTGTATAAGCTCTATGGGGATACTAGTCTGGTCAAGCGCATAAAGCAACAGCGGCTGCGCTGGCTGGGACATGTTACCCGTATGGATGATCAAGCTCCAGCAAAAATGGTCTACAAGAGGAATGCGAAAGAACTGGGACAAGGCAAGGTGGGACGACCACCTCTAAGGTGGGACGACCAGGTGCGGAAAGACATTTCTAAGCTTGGCGTGAAAAACTGGTGCCAGCTCGCACGGAGCAGAAGCGACTGGCGGACATTAGTTGCAGCGGCCGAGACCGTCAAACGGTTGTGATGCAATGCATCGGGCCAATAAAGAAGAAGAAGAACTCACTTCAAATCGAGCCAATTGCACTTGTTGCGACGTCAGCTTGTGCGGGTCCTCGCCTCAAAAGAAGGCACTTTATTATGCGCTGAGTTTTTAGACAGGATAACGGGCCGGGCGTCGCGGCCCAAGCGAGCTATGCATTACCCATCGGTGCTTAGGTGCAAGCTGATGTCACTTTCTTCTCATTTTTACTTGGCGCGGTCCACTTTGGTTATTATTTGGTATTTAATGGTTCGTCCATCCTGTTATAGTGGTTTTTATATTCTTCATCATTGGTCATCCATGGTATTTTATCGCGGTTCTCTACAATCGTGGTTAGACAGTTATCATTGGGCCTTGTTTGTGGACTTGAAAAGTAATTTCTTAGGTACCAATGGGGTTTATCATAAATAGAACCCGCAGCTAAATTCTCTGCATTAGACCAGATATGTCCAGGCGTGGCCAAGGCTTGCGCCACGAGAGCAATCTGCTTTTCACAAGCCTTAACCGTGCCTACCTGTAAAGGATTCTTGCTGTGCACGGCTCTATTGTTTAATATGCCAATTTCAGCTCATTAAAAATAATAACAACCACTTGCAGCCCACATCTACTCACTATAGCTCAATTTATTTTTATGCTAGATAACAGTATTAAAAGACCGTTGATATTTGCGAAAAAATTTTGATACATGGAAGTTTATATATATTTGCATTTTAAGTATTTAAAAATATTATTTGAATCTGGCGCCAAATTAAAACTGAGTTTACTTTTAGGGGCAATTATGTGAAAGCAAACATAAATATGTTAGCACACTAAAAAAAAATACTAGATTGTCGATGTGTACTCAGAAAATCGCGCATAACTTCGTTAAACGGTATCCAAATTCATTAGGACAACAACCGTTCGACGGAGAATTAAATGGGCTTTTATTACAAACTTTAAGGAAAAATCGCATAGAATAAAATAGTGAAACCAGTGATGGTCAAAGTACAAATTTCTCAAAAAAAGTTGAAAATGCCTGATCTGTAAGCCGCATTTCTCAGCCATCGCGTTAAATTAGTCAAACCATTGATTATAATGTTTTAGATCCCTCTCGTGGCTATCGGAATTGATAAGGTTATGAGCAATCAGACGGTCCATTCGCGAGTTATATCTATTTAAGTGAGGTAAAAAAGCAAAAAGCGGTTTTTGGGCCATAACTTCAGATTTTGGGGGTGTTAGGAAAAAACCAAGTATAAGGAAATGCTATACTCGACCTGCTCTACAGCGTGTGCTAGGTCATTTCGAAAGTATATTTTGGCTGTAACACTGTGTTATTTATGACCCTTGCCAGATACGATATTACCTCGATTTTAAAATTGAAACAGGTAGCCCAAAAAGAAGGAGTTTTTGACAACAATTTTTCCGATCGCTCAAAGTCAAACCAATTCAATGCTCCCTCAACTTCTAAAAATTTCAACAATCAGAAAAATAACGAAAATCGTGGAAATAAGGGAAACTACACCCAAAATTTCTATCAACCTCAAACAAGTTCAAGTCAAAATCAGAATCATGCTGAATCCAACCAACAATTGAATCAAGAGTTTAAACAAAAACTAAACCAAGGTAGATTTCACAACCCTATCAATCATCAACAAAATCAAAACATCTCTACCGCTCCAAATCCGCCTACAAAAAGACAGCGTGAAAGTTCAAGTGGTCATCAGAAAATGGATACCGCTGAAAATTTTCATCAAACTGCCTCGGATTCGGAAACGGAAGGAGAAGAAGAAAAATAACTAACCCATACATAAATGTAACACTCAATAATAAAATTTTAAAATGTGTAATAGACACAGGTTCGTCTATTAATTTAATGAAAAGAAACTATCTAAATTTCCCAGTAAAAAACAAACCACTTGAATGAAGTACATACTGAGACCGCCGAGTGATTCGGCACCGAGATTACAGGTAAAAGTAATCTTTTGACGATGCAATACGTGTGAATCAGTCTATTTTAGGTGCGAGTAGTGTCGGCACGGCACGTAGATTATAATGAACCGTAAAAAAAAAATAAAAGCAGATTAATTTGGGGCACAGTTTGGGGCCTCGGATGACTGACGACCAAACGCGAATAATACAAAGGGATAAAATTAGTAAAAACTTACAAAAGAAAACTGTAAGGGGTGAGGTACAAAACGAATGAAGAAACTGCTGAGGGCCAAGCAAACAAACTACACAGCAAAAGAACCGCGAAAACGGAGACCAAGTTAAGTAATAGTCAGATAAAGTGTTTAAACCACGGACGACAAACATAAAGGCGCGGTTCAAAAAAAAAGTAAACAAACAAAAAAAAAGAAAACAAGATAAAAAAGGAAACGAAGCTAAGAAATGATTTTGAGGCTAAAAAGAAAGATACTACAATAGATACTGAACCAGATAAACCATGGACCAATCTATGAGCCACACCGGCAATTTTGAAAATTTTCGGAAATTTTGAAGAAAATTTCTTCTTAGTTCTTTGTTTGGTTCATGGTATGTATCGCGGTTAGTCACTAGGGTTGGTCAAATCTGGTGATGTAGTTATATAAGATCTTGAAACTAGTTTCTTAGTTAGCGGTTTTATTCACGGATAACCCTTAGCTGCGAACTGCGCGTATGCAATGATCCTTACTGGTTTTTTCCTGTTTGTTTGACATTATTACTATTTTGATCCTACGGTTTTTCCGCGAATTGTGTTTGTCAGTCACGAAAAGTGGTTTGAAACATTCCTTATGATCTTTTTAACCATTGGTCATCCATGGTATGTGTGGTCATTTTTGTCCATGGAAAGCAGTTTCTTAAGTAGTTTATTACCACGGAGAACCCTTAGCTGCGAATTGCACTATGCAATGATTCCGCCATGATTTATCACTTTTTTGACTGTCTTTTATTACTATTTTTTATCCTTTGGTATTATTTCGCGGTTTATAACCGTCAGTCTCGAGAGCTGCAGGTAAAAGGGCGATTCGAACCCTGAAAAGTAAAAATGAGTAAAAAGATTAAAACGGTGCGGTTCCTACGATGCTACGGTGCTACGGTGCCAAATTGACAGCTAGGTAATCGTACATGTAATCATACTCGGGGTATTCTCGATTACTTTTTACTTACCGTGCAGGTCTCTAGTACAACCAGGTACTGCTTAACAAGCATAAATAACCAGAACGCCATAATTATACCCAAAATTAGGTGCGGAATTAACGACAACCGTCACCAAATTGGACAACAGGGACAAAGGAGATAGGGCTCGGAAAAAAGAGAAAAGTAAAAAAGAGTTAGGAACAAACAGAGAACACTAAACGAGAAGAAAATAACTACTAAGCGAATTAGACACAAAAATTGAAATTGAATTTGCTTTTACAAGTACTATAACATCAAAACACAGAAGACCCAATTTACAAACCAAGCTTCCAGTGAAGAAAAAAGGAATGGAAAGCAACCGAAAATCAACTTCTCCTTTTGGATGGAAGTACAAAGAGCTGAGAAGTCGATAGAGACACGATGTGAACGAAAACACAACAGGAAAACCCGTGATCGGATAACTAGAATCTTGGAAAGTGTCGTATCACAACCAAGACCAAGTTTCATCAAACCAAATGGACGAAAACATCTCAAAAATTTTCTACTAAAAAGGACTTAGAGTAATGAACCATTCGGTTGAAAAACGCCAAACCAACGTTGTTGAAACCTTTGGAAGATCAATCACAAAGATTGTGTATAATGGATGATTGTGTTCTCCACTTATTGGAAGAACATCACAATCCTTGGAAAAGTTTTTGCTAAACTAAGAGAAGCAAATCTAAAACTGCAACTTGACAAATGCGAATTCATGAAAAAGCGAATTCCTTGGTCACACAAACAACGAAGGTATCAAACCTAACCCAACAAAAATCCAAGCAATTGAAAAATTCCCAATACCAAAAACCACAAAAGAAATCAAATCTTTCCTAGGTCTAAGATCAACATCAAAGAAACAGACTACGTCTCTGCATTCGAAAAGTTAAAACTACTAATCATGTCAGACCCAATATTGACAAACCCAAACTTCGAGAAACCATTCTCGCTAACCACAGACGCTAGCAATATGGCCATAGGTGCAGTACTATCCCAAGAACACAAACCAATCTGTTTTGCCAGCAGAACCTTAAACGAACATGAAACCAGATATTCCGCAATAGAAAAGGAACTCCTTGCCATTGTCTGGGCAACCAAATATTTCAGATCTTATCTCTACGGAAGAAAATTTGATATTCTTCCCGACCATAACCCTCTAGTTTGGCTCAACAATATTAAAGAACCAAACATGAAACTCAAAGATGGAAAATCAAATTGAACAAATTACTATCACACAAACATACCAGGCAAAGAAAACTATGTCGCAGACGCCTTATCAAGAATAAAAATTGAAGAAAATTTTATGGGAGAAACTCCAAGTAGCATGGTAGCAACAGTAGGGGAGAGTCTCCGGTTGTGGACATAGTTGCGTTTTTCATTTATAACTTTTTTCCAAGTCAACATTATGCGGTGATATGAACATCATTGTAAAGCTAGAGACTCTAGCTAAGTTTCCTCTGAAGTAACCTATTGTTTTAGACAAACGGGAAAAAATTTGCAGCCATGTATATGAAGTGATGATTTTTGGCCAACATTTTTTTTGTACCCGGTTGTGGACACCCTTGTAAAATCGCTAGAAATGGAAAAACATGAAGTAAAATGGCCATGAATTGATGAAAAAATAACTTTTATTTATTTAAGAAGTCTTCAGTGGCAAAATGAAAAAAATGATTCCGAAATGCAATGGATCGAATTTGCAGCGGTCAGTTTTTTTTGGCAAGAGCGCCAAACAAATCAAACAGAAGTCGACATCTTCGTCTTCTTCCTATGATGAAGACGCCTTCTTCTTGGCACCGCGTTTGGCCGACGGCTTGGCTGGTGGTGTTGCCCCTCGTTTTCCTGGCCGGCTACGTTTCTGGGGGTCTTCTCTAGTGCGACACAGAATCACGCTTGGCTGCGCGCTCAGCTGTTTTTTTGCCTTCTCGCGCAAAACCTCGACGCTTTCCGGAGAAGTTAGCTTAGTGGTTTGCATTGGCTTGCGACCGCGATTCGATGGCTTTTTCGGTGAAGTTCCTTGCACCGGCCCAATTTCATCCCAGCTGAAGACGCTCGTGAAGTGAAGGATAACACCTCTTCTTTTCGCCCAATATTGGGATCGGCGGAAACGATGTTACGACGCTGATTGTCTTTATCAAGATCAGCTTCTGTGGCGACTTCTACTGCTCTTCGTTCGACAGCCTCAATGAAGTCAGCTTCGGAGAAAGCATTAGGGTCAAACGGACCAATACCGGAAAAATATTTTACGCTTCATGTGAGAAAGGTAAAAAACACACCATGTTTGATGGAGTTCGTTGGTTGCAATCTCGAACGAATTCCAACTACACCGGACGAAACATCTGCAAAAGTTTGCTCTGAATTTCTCCAAATACCGGGTCAAAGTGGTTTAAGGAAGCCCATATTCCTTGGCTGTAGCTTTGACGGCCTTCTTATCGATGAGGCATTGCTTAATGGCATCGACCTGCCCATTAAAATTTATATTTGTTGAATCGGACCATTGTTAACACCTTGTTGTTTGGTGTTGACTTGTTTGGTGTTGACATGGCTAAAAATGCACAAAAATTCACAAAAATGCTTGAAAAATATGTTACACTAGCATAAACAACGATATTTGACAGTTTTATGGCCAAACACACGCTTTAAACACATAAAACGAGGGTGTCCACAACCGTTGCAAAAGTGAGTCCATTCTTGGAAATGGTAGCCATTTTTATTTTGTTCAGCAAATTTTGACGACACAAACATTTCACTGAAACTTGATATCACATCACAGAGTACACTTAATGCACTAAATAAAAAAGTATAATACTCACATCTTTCAATGTTTTGCTTCGATTTAACGCAATATGGAAATTGAAAAAAATAGAAACTCGGAAAAATTTTCACGATTTTTTTTTATTTGCTCACAGCAAGAAACCAATTGCGTGTTTACACTTCGATATTGGCTCAGATTATGTGCACTGTCAAACTACAAGTTTGACATTACTCAGTTTGGTGTTATCTCTTCCCTGTCAAAAAATAGTCTGGGGTGTCCACAACCGGAGCGTGTCCACAACCGGAGACTCTCCCCTACACAGTGCACAAGAAGACAACCAAAACTACATTCCCATAACTGAAAGACCCATCAATTATTACTACAGACAGATCGAATTCATCAAAGGAGATATAAATGACGTACAAACAGTAAAGTACTTTCATAAAACAAAGATTAAAATCACTTATAAAGACATGACAGATATACACGCCAAAGACATAATCAAAGAATACTTATGTACTAAAAACAGCGTCATCTATTTTGAAAACGAACACGATTTCTTAATTTTCCAAAACGCATTTCTACAAATCATCAGTCCAAACAATTTGACTAGAATCATGAGAACTTATAAAAAACTAACAGACATTCAAACCTATTCTGAATTCAAAGAAACTATTATTAAATCTCACTTCTTTATGAAATAACCCCAAAAGTATTCTTTTATGTCTCATTTCGTATATAGTCTTTAAATCAGGGGCGCCCATGCCTATTGCGCATGACACGCATGTGTTGTTGTTCTACGCAAAGGAATAGCCATGCCATAAGCCAGCAAAAAACAAAAACAATTCTTATGACTGCTCTGTGTTTTGTTGTTGTCGCGCTCTGACCTGCAACAACAACATCATATGTGTCTCTCTTCTCTCTCTCCTATGTCTCTCGCAAACTCGAACCCAACAACAAATTGATTATGCGTACGGCTGAACGCTTGTCGCGCTATCGAGTATGATTTGCGTAGCAACGACCACACATACACACAAACAAGAATCGGTTCTCTCTCTCTATCTCATTTTGTTGTTATTGCTTGAAATATATTTGGCGTATGTGTATTGTTCTGGCGCGCGTGTAAGCTCGTTCTGGGCACCCCTGCTTTAAATTATCTTTATTTCGTTCTTCACAATAAATGGCGTGCTAACATAAGAGACGCTAGGGATAAAAACAAACTTAAAGCTAGAGAGGAGATATCATATTCATCGATAATCTTAATCTAATCTTAATACATAACATTTCTTCCCCTTCTAAGAAGATGGTGAAAATAATATTTTTGGTCGTCGCACTCTCGTTGATCGACGTACATTTGGTTCATTTTGTATTTGTGCTTCCAGAGGTGTTGATGATACTCTTGGAGATGACCACGAATAATTCTGATATTCCTGTTCATTATATTCAAATGTTTGCGAAGCTATTGGCGTTCTAAAGTCATCAGTTCCGCCCTCGAGGCTTGTTTCCCTGTTATTTTGTTTACATAAATCCTGACTTGATGTAGTATTATCAGTTAGTAGAGGTACTGCTTCGCCACAGTTGAGTTCTCTAAAATTTGATTTGAATTTCACATAAAAAAAGGTCTGATCAAATCCAGTCGGGTACGTAATTTTCGGCCCAAGAATAGTTTTGAAGGTGGCTCACCAGTTGTGCAATGTGGTGCGTTTCTATATTGTCGTAAAAATTCGTTTAGATTCTTCTTCAAAGTGCTGCTGTGCCATCTTTACGGTTTGCAGGTTGCGTTCCGCCTGACCATTCGTCGCAGGGTGATAAGGCGCTGTAAATTTGTGGTATTTAACGC
The DNA here is from genome assembly GCA_018904275.1 of Lordiphosa clarofinis. Lineage (NCBI taxonomy): Eukaryota > Metazoa > Arthropoda > Insecta > Diptera > Drosophilidae > Lordiphosa > Lordiphosa clarofinis. The sequence continues at coordinate 99,195 of JAEIGQ010000121.1, read as the reverse complement.
CAACAGAGTTCAGGAACTGTTTAAATTCTGCTGACGTAAAGTTTGTCCCATTGTCTGAAACTACCATTAATGGGACACCATACGCTGAGAATAAATCATCTAGTATACTGATTGTTGCTGACGCAGTGATAGATTTTGTGATTTTTACTTCTAACCAATTAGAGTAAGCGTCCGTCACAATCAGAAGCATCATACCTTCAAATTGCCCAGCGTAATCGATATGAATGCGTTCCCATGGCGATTTGGGATATTCCCAATGATGGTCTGTGCATTTTGGAGGTCGCATCGCATGCTTGGCACAGAATTCGCATGATTTTGCTGTATGTTCGATATCCTTGTCGATTCCTGGCCAGTAGACAAATGATCTTGCAATTCCTTTCATTTTTACTACAGCTAAGTGCGCTCTGTGTAGTTCATCAAGAACTAGTTTTTGCAGTTTAACAGGGATGACAACACGATGCTCAAAAGTTAAGCAGCCCGATGATACTTCATACTTGCATTCTGGTGACTTATATCAATTTTTAGTTAGACATTGGCCGCTCTCCAATAGTTGACTGCGTAAGTCTGCGTAATTAGCCATTCGAGAAATACATAGCACCGGTAATGATTTAGTTGGGTGTAAAATTTGAGCCAGAGGTTTGTTATCTGTGATTAGTGTCCAGTGTCGAGCATATAAGTATTTGAAAAACCTTTGTACTGCCCACACAATCGCTAGAGCCTCCTTATCGATTTGCGAATATCGTTGTTCCGTTTGAGTCATTGTGCGGCTTGCGTATGCAATTGGCCGTTCTGTGTTATTGGCCAAACGATGTGACAGTACGGCCCCAATACCTGTTTTGCTGGCATCCGTTGCCAACACAAGTGGAAGCGATGGGTCATATGGCATCAACACCTGCTGCGATACCAAAATATTTATTATTTTGTTGTATGCTGTCTCCGCTTCTGGCGACCAGTAAAATTTACCACTTTTAAGGACATCGCGAAGTGGCTTTTATAGAGTAGCTAGCTTTGGAATGAAATTCGAGTAATATGCTGCCTTTCCCAAAAATAATTATAAGTGTTCGATCGAGGTTGGCTTCGCTGCCTGAAGTATAGCCTCAATATGCTTATTCGACTTGTGTATCCCATGGCAGCCAATTTTATGGCCCAGAAACTCAATCGAAGATGCAGCAAATACACACTTTGACTTATTTAACTTGAAGCCAAGACTCTTAAGTCTTTCTAGTGTCGTTTCTAAGATTCTCAGAAGTTCATCTACATTTTTTGCATATATTAAAATGTCGTCAAAGAAATTACGTACGTTAGGAATGTCAAGCAATGCAGCTTCCATTGTTCTCTGCCAGATCGGACGAATAAGACCATGTGTTGCCGTATTTAGAGTAAGTACGTGGGCGAATTCTTCATCAATTCGCAAATGAGAATATGCATCGGTAATGTCCAAGTGAGCGAAGATTGTAGCTCCTTTCATTTTGTTGAATAAATCCTCTGCCCGTGGAATTGGGTGTTCGTCAATGATCAATTGACCGTTTACGGTCGGTTTGTAGTTGCCAGTAATTCGTATGCCTCCGTTTTTCTTTGTTACTACGTGAGTTGTAGAAGCCCACTACATCCCTCGCTCGTGCAAATACGGGTTTAGCGTCGGCCTTTAAATGTACCTTAACTGGAGGTCCTTTGAACGTACCAGCTGCTGAGTCAAATATGGAATCGAATTTCTTTAGAATCTGCAGCAATTGATCTCTTTTACTTTCTGAAAGTCCAGCCGCCTGTACTGCTATTGTATTTACCACCCCTCCTTTTGGGGAGAAAATATCCAAATCCATCGAGCCCGTAGTGGAATCGTTAGTAAATAGCTCTGTGAAGTTGATCTGTTTTGCAAACTGTGATATCCACTCCCTTCCGCAAAGTGAGTCCAGATTTCCTTCTACTATATAAAGGTTAAGTTGACGCTTAGTGTTCCCATAAGTAACGTTCACAGCTGCTCGTCCAACACAGTTGATCTTATGACCCGTGTAACTCGCAAATTTACGGTCAGTTTTCTTAAGTTGAGTCGATGGATTCATTTTTCGAAGTGCTCTTTCGTTCATTATGCTGCAAGGAGCGCCTGTATCTAGTTCCATGGGCACCAGCTTTCCATCAATGTTCATAGCCACAATTTTTCTGTTTGTCGGGTTACATGAATTAATGGCATTTGTTGGCTGAACTATTTGGATTGATTCATGATCGTCAGGATCTGTGTCTTCTGAAATTTGTTTGGTCTTGGATTTACATACTTTACTTATGTGGCCCACTTTTCCACATATGAAACACTTCTCTGTTTGGAATTTGCAGTCTTTGCGAAGGTGTTGGCCACCACAGCCATAGCACTTGCCTCCACATTTCTCTTTGCTCTCCTGTCTCTTCCTGATTGGTGTGAATCCCAGTTTACAAGTAGGTTCAACCTCCGTGGCTTGATTTTCATTGACGGTGTTGGTAGAACGTAGTAATAGATCTCTAGAGTAAGCAGCTTCGTATGCGTCTGCGAACGTAGTTGGTTGCTTTGTGATCACCTCACCACGGATACTGCGGCTCTGCATGCCAAACAGCATTTGCTCTGTAAGCATTCTATCTAAAAAAGAGCCGTAACTGCAAAACGATGCTGCTTGCTTCAAACGTAGCACGAATGATGCTAGTGGTTCATCTGGCTCCTGGCGTAGTTGGCGAAATTTGAAACTCTCTGCATAAATGTTTCGTTTGCCATCGAAGTGGTTAATTAGCACTTCCTTAATCTCCTCGTACGTTAAGGACTCTGGAAGTTTCGGACTTATGAGAATACGTAGCGTTGTATTCAGTTCTGGACCCATATGCACACGTGCGTAGTTTTTCTGCTCATCAGAAGGTATCTTGCTCAATTCAAGTGCCCAGTCAAATCGAGTGAAGTAGTCTTGTACTGTGGAATCCTCTCCGCTTTTGTAGCTTAGCATTGCAAACTGCGGTGTTTTTGTGGACCTCTCTGACGTCCCTGCATTTTGACTCGCTTGTTCCACTGCCGTGCGAATCGCCACAGCAAGCGAATCAATGATCCTGGAAAGTTCTGCATTGTGAGCCATTTATTCCACTTCTGACACCACTTTTATGTCTCATTTCGTATATAGTCTTTAAATTATCTTTATTTCGTTCTTCACAATAAATGGCGTGCTAACATAAGAGACGCTAGGGATAACAACAAACTTAAAGCTAGAGAGGAGATATCATATTCATCGATAACTGTGTCGTGACTTCAACTTGAATAATAATAGAGTGACTTCAACTTAAATAATAATATAGTGACTTCAACTTAATACATAACATATTTAATCCCAGAGAAAGATATGTGATTGACTTTTACATGATTGATAATAAGCAATTCTCATCTTGTATTGACGTATATTCAAAATACGCAGCATTAATCGAAGTAAACGGAAGAGACTGGTTAGAAGCCAAACGAGCCCTACTAAAAGTATTCAATGAAATGGGCAAACCAAATGAAATTAAAGCAGACAAAGACTCAGCATTCATGTGCGCAGCTCTTCAAGTCTGGCTAAGATCAGAAGATGTAAACATCACTATAACCACAAGCAAAAATGGAGTCTCTGATGTAGAAAGATTTCTCAAAACAGTAAACGAAAAGTTAAGAATAATTAACAGCGAATCTGACCCTGAAAATAAAATAAATAAATTCGAAGTCATTTTATATGTCTACAATCACAAGACAAAACATAACCCTACAGGTAGAACACCTGCAGATATTTTTATTTAAGCTGGAACACCAGAATACAATACAAATGAATAAAATCAAGGAAATCGGAAAACTAAACGAAAAAAGAAACGAATTTGAAATTGACACCAGATACCGTCAATCACCCCTGGTAAAGACTAAAACTACTAATCCTTTCAAAAAGACAGGTGAAATAAAACAAACCGACGATAAACATTATGAAGAAAAGAATCGAGGACGAAAGATAACACATTATAAATCGAAATTTAAAAAAAAAAAAAAACTAATAAAAGTAAATACGATAATTCCAGATCAGCAGCAGTCGATCAACCGAGCCAAGAGAGCACAACTTAAATTGACATCATTTTTAATATTATTTTTAATAATATGTTTTATTAAAAAGGCAAAATGCCAAAGCCTAGAAGTTAACCCCATTCAAGCAAAGAATGGTTATTTAGTTTTTAAAACAGGAGAAATAGACCTTCCAGTAAACTACGAATACCACTATCTGTCAGTTAACATAACAAAAACTGAACAAACCCTTGAAAACCTTTTACATCAAACCGAAGAATTTAAAGAAGTTCCACAAATCAAATACTTAACAGAAAAACTTGAAAGAGAAATGAACGGCATTAGAATTGCTAAACGTAGCAAAAGAGGACTTATCAATTTAATAGGAACAACTTACAAATACCTATTTGGCACTCTAGACCAAGAAGATAAAGAAGAATTGGAACTCAAAATAAATAGTTTATCAGAAAACAATATACAAGCAAACGATTTAAATCATGTTATTGACGTAATCAACCATGGTATAGATCAAATGAATATAATTTACGAGAACGATCAAAGACTAGCCATTCTCATATTTAACTTACAACAATTTACAGAATACATAGAAGTCATAGAGTTAGGAATGCAACTAACTAGACTTGGTATTTTTAACCCCAAACTATTAAAACACGATTCGTTAACTCATATTAATTCAGAGAAACTTCTAAGCATAAAAACCTCAACTTGGTTAAAAACCAGTACAAATAAAATTTTGATTATTTCCCATATTCCACGTCAAATTATTAAAACACCGATTTTTGAAATTATGTAGAGCCCAACATAATCATTACATGGAACCTTCCCAAAACAATATTAAATCAAAATTGCATGAGCAGGAAAATAATAATCGAAGGGAACAACATTATAAAAGCTTTCAATTGTTCAGTTCAACTTGAAGATATTTTACTTACAAATACACTATTAGACTATACACAAACTTCAAAACAGCCTAAACATGCAGCTGATTCAGCTTAATTTGAATCACTGCATCGCTGCGCAGGATCTGCTGTCGCAAACAGTGCGAGAGCGGCCCACAGATCTTGCGATACTAAGCGAACCATATAAAGTCGGCGACAGCAGCAAGTGGGCCACGGACAATACGGGGATGGCAGCAATTTGGCTATGTGGTACATCAGGCACACAGTTCTCAACAGTGCACTCTGAGGACGGCTTCGTCCGAGCCAAGATCAAGGACATATGGGTGTATAGCGTCTACCTGGCCCCAAGCCTAAGCATTGTAGATTTCTCTGCAATTCTGGACGTGCTCGTGGCTGATGCCCGTGGCCGTAACCCAGTAGTTATTGCAGGAGATTTCAACGCGTGGGCAGTGGACTGGGGCAGTGTATCCACTAACACAAGGGGACGAACCCTTCTCGAGGCTTTTTCGGCGCTGAACATTGGTCTGCTAAACACTGGCAGCCAGCACACCTTTAGCAGAGGGGGCGTTGGTTCTGTGGTCGACCTCACATTCGCAAGCAGCTCACTGTACCCTACAGCGCGCTGGGCTATAAGCAGCGAATATACCGCAAGTGACCACCTAGCCATTCGGTGCACAATTGGCGAACCAGTGGACAGACACCCACCCCAGGCGAACCGGTGGAAAACATATCACGCGGAGACACTTGTCCCGCAAAACTTTGCGAATTCGCTACAAAATCTGGCAGCAACTGGAAGTGCGGAACATATGGCAGGTCATATAATGGCCCAAGTTGGAACGGCATGCGACTCCAGCATGTCTCAACGGAAACCGTATGGGCGGCACCACGCGTCAGTGTACTGGTGGACCGACGAAATCGCAGAGGCCAGGCGTTCCTGCAACCATGCAAGGAGGCGTTACCAACGCTCGCGTGGAACCTTAGACTTTGGAGCGTGGCAAACTGTTTACCACAACTGCAGACGGATACTCAAAGCGGCCATCAAAGAGAGTAAACGCAAGTGTTTCCTTGATCTTTGCGACTCAGCTGAGCACGACCCTTGGGGTAGTGCATACAAAATTGTTGTTAAGAAGCTAAACGCCCACTCGCAATCGCAGCCGTCGGATCCCCACACGATGAAAGCCATAGTTGAGCAGCTTTTCCCTCACAGCAGCGACGCTCCCAGCTTATCATGCGACAGGCCACGGGACATGGCAATTGAGGAGGTTACCGCAGAGGAAGTACTACAAATCGCCAGGAACATGAACATAGCAAAAGCCCCCGGTCCGGACTCTATACCAAATAGGGCATTTAGGCTAGCGCTAACCCTGAAGCCGGAGGTCTTCGCAGATCTGTATAACAAGTGCCTATTGGAGGGAGTTTTCCCTGGAATTTGGAAAGTACAGAAGCTGGTCCTAATACCCAAACCAGGCAAAACACCGGGAGAAGCCGCGTCTTACAGACCGATCTGCTTGATAGACTCAGCTGGAAAAGTCTTTGAAAAACTGATACTCACACGCTTGGAGCGCGCCATAGCCGCATCTGGCGATCTTTCCCAGAACCAGTACGGGTTCAGGAAGGCGAGATCTACAGTCGATGCCATCCAGAAGGTAGTTAGCACTGCGGCGAACGCGATTGAAGGTACCAGATGGAGAAACGGCAAAAAGGAATACTGTCTAGTAGTTACTCTGGATATCCGCAACGCCTTTAACTCGGCTAGGTGGAACTGCATTTTAAGGGCCCTGACAAACTTTGGGTTCCCTTATACCTGCTTCAGACGATCCGCAGCTACTTCAGCAACAGGCTACTCAAGTATGAAACCAGTGCACGCACAGAGACATATGAAGTAACCGGAGGCGTTCCGCAAGGATCCGTTCTAGGTCCTCTACTATGGAACGTTATGTATGACGGCATCTTGCGTCTATCACTTCCCCCGAGAGTGCAAGTCGTCGGATTTGCGGACGACATAGCTGTGGTAGTAGTGGCAAAACACCTTGAGCAGGTAGAGTTGCTGTGCAATCAAGCAATTAGGCAGATAGAGTCGTGGCTCTGCTCAGTGGGCTTAGAACTTGCCCCCCACAAGACTGAAGCTGTCCTCATTAGCAGCAGAAAAAAGGTGGAAACTGCACAGATTACCGTGGGCAATGCAGTGCTCACCTCAAAGAGAGCGCTGAGGTACCTTGGAGTTATGCTGGATACCAGGCTCAGCTTCCGCGAGCATTTGGACTATGTTAGCGATAAAGCGGCAGCAACAAACCGAGCACTTTCCAGGATAATGCTCAATACCCGAGGCCCGAAGCAAGGTCGAAGATTACTGCTCAACAGCGTTACGAGGTCGACCATGTTGTACGCTGCTCCAGTCTGGTTGGGGGCACTGCAGGTGAAAAGCTACAGTCGTGGCCTGGAGGCGACACATCGACTGGGAGCAATTCGCATATGCTGCGCATTTCGTACAGTCTCAGATGATGCCGCGCTAGTCATCGCAGGTGTGCCGCCCCTGGACGAATTGGCTGCAGTGAACACGAAGGTGTTTAACGAGGCTCACGGTAGTAACCTTCCAGCAACCATGAAAAAGGCAATACGAACTTCCGCCCAGGAAGCAAGCTTGGATAGATGGCAAATCCGGTGGGACTCATCCACCAAGGGTCGGTGGACTCATCGCCTCATCCCCAAACTTGGGAAATGGATCAAAAGGAGTCATGGGCAGGTCAATTTTTACCTTACCCAGTTCTTAAGCGGACACGGCTGCTTCCGAAAGTATCTACACCGCTTTGGGCATGAGACAGACGCAAACTGCACCTACTGCGGCAACGAAGAGGAGGATGCTGAGCATGCCTTCTTTGCTTGTGGCAGGTTCAGAAGTGCCAGGCAACACTTAGAGCAATCGTTGGGCATTGAATGTATCTCAGCGGAGAACATAATCCCACTCATGCTGGAAAGCAGCGAAAACTGGGAGCTGATTAGCCAATACGCAGCTACGGTAATGATCGAGTTGCGTAGAGTGGAGCGGAGTAGAAGGAGCATGATGGAGTAAGGGCACTGAGGATTTTGCGAAGCAATGCTTTACGGCCGTACCGCAGAATCGCAGCCACCTTCCCCCTCATAAGTTAATATTAAATACTATTGTAAATATAAATAAATGAATTAAAAAAAAAAAAAAAAAAAAAAAAAACTATACACAAACAATTTATGTTAACAATAATGTAACAAAATTAGACCCACTATCTTATATTCAAGCAAAAGAAATAATTCAAGAACATGCAAAAAATAATAATGTATTTCAAATAATTACGTTAACCACACTTATCATAATTTTAATCACAATACTATTGTATATTCTCTTTAAATATAAGACAATCCCACACAGAATTATTGTAAAATACAAAAAAACAAAAAGAACAATCACCAATCGAAAACTTGTCAACACCAATTTCACCAGATATTGAAAATGTATCGAATCCAATATTATATCCTAAAATGTCCGCTTGAGGACAAGCCAAATTCAAAGGATGGGGAAGTCACATATCTACTACTCCAAAATCCAATATAAGATCCCACACATTTGCATAATCAACCCCACTAGCTAGTAAATATACCCACACGGAAAACACAACACGATCACACGCACACATAAAAATCGAAGCCCGATCCTACACACATAAAAATCGAAAACCGATCCTACACACATAAAAATCTGTAACAAGAATCCTAGCCCCTAATTTTGGTGACAATAACAATTTTGGCGATTGGTCACGTACTGACATAAACATTAATCACAGACATAAACATCCGCCGCAATCGTTATTCCCACCAAGAACAAAACGCTGATGCAGCTCAAATTTTCGGCTCAAGAAATCCACTCTCAAATTTTGAAATGAGAAAAGAGAGAAAAGCTTTTATTTTATTCTAAAGCTTTTTGATCGAGGTTTGCTAAGCACCAACGACTGAACCACACATTGAGTTTTACCACGTACCGCAACCGCGACACATCTTGACTAAAAGATTGTACCACACATTCGCAACCGCGACACATCTTAATTCTAGGATTGTAATTCTTCAAAGTTTAAGATTTGTAATTAATAAATAAAACATTTTTTTATTAAGACCAAACCTTCGACATTTAATTATATACTTTATTGGTTCGGAAATGCTTCCTTCTCCCTGTTACATACATTTTTAGTGGGAACAGGGTATAAAAATGTATTAGCTTGTTAAAATATATTATACTTTTTTTAACCGTCAAAATCAAATTATTTGGCAAATTTACAATCTGCTTATGATGAAAATACATATTTAAATTTATGGGACTTAAACTATATTGTCTTTCTAAATCAGTGGTGCTGAAACACACACAATCAAGCTTTTGCGAAGAGTTTTGACTTGCAGAATTTTGACTTCTTATTACACGGGACAAAAAAATGAAATTTTGTTCACCACTGCTCTAAATCTTACTTAAACTGTAAGAGTCTTGATTATTGATTCGTCATAAATTGTTATAAATATGTTGAGTCACACTCACCTGTAAATATATGTAATTATTATCGGGTTCGATCGACCAACTTCAATTATTTCCTCTTCGTTGTTTGTGTTTAGTTTTGTAATTATACACTTGAAAAGTGTATTATAATTTTACCCAGAAGTTTGCAACGCATAGAAGGAATCATCTCTGACCACATAAAGTATATATATTCTTGATCAGCGTGAGGAGCTGAGTCGATTAAGCTTTGTCCGTCCGTCTGTCCGTCTGTACGTCCGTCCGTCTGTCTGTTTCTACGCGAACTAGTCCCTCAGTTTTGAAGCTAGCGAGCTGAAATTTTGCACAGAGTCTTCTTTTGTCTGCACGCTGCTAATATGTCGGAACCGACTGGATCGGACGGCTACTTCTTGTAGCTGCCATACAAATGATCGGTCGAAAAATGGATTTTAATGAGAAAAAGCGGTTTTTTCTCAATATTACCGCTCTCAATCACGGTCATGGGTAATATTAAATGTTTTTAAGCTGATCAGCGAAGTTTGGTCGAAGTCGCTAACCGTTGAGACAAGCGATTTCAAGTGTATAAAAACTTCGGCACGGGCGAAGTTAGCCTTGCCTTTCTCGTTTTTCTTTATTAAACAACAACTTAAATCTACAACTTAGGCCCATTTTCTCAATGTTCGGTTAGTCAAACTTACAGGCAGTGAGACAGGAAGAGACATGCGGCAATCTGGAACAGAAAGTCCAGCAGAATGGCAGCCGCCGCAATGGCAGATGTCTTGACATCTTATGCCGGCAAATTCGGAATGCTCAAAGCAGGTAAACTTACTGCCCGCCGTCTGCGAAATCGAAGGATCAACTAGGCCAACGGCCTTGTGATGTAACATACTGATGCAGATACGTGTGCACCATAACAAAAATACTATCCACACGCATTGCCAGCACCAGGAACGGTATCACCTCAATGGCCCACATGGCGAAATAATCCTAGACGGAGCAACGAGTTAATAAAGCAAGAGAGTAGGGGGGCTAATTAATTAATGCTCTGGGTGAAGTCAATTTTCTTCAACGATTCAGGTTGACAAATTCAGCATGTCATATAATTTTTTTTTGTTAAATGATAACCAGCAACAGCAATAGAATTAAGAAAACCAAAACATACACAGCTGACTCGTTGACTCGTTGTTTGGTCACACTATGGCAGCGATAGTAATCTATCGATATCGGACGAACCTGCCGGTAAGTCTCATTGAGAAAACCAAATGACTTACCGGCAGGTTATTCCGCCCGGCAAATTTGACCGGCCGGTACCTAACCGCAACTTTTGAGAAAATTGCCCTTTAACAATTTAAACTTTGCTTTGGCGATCAGCCTTATTTTGTTCAGTCTTCATGCACTGTCTGTACACTCTAAGCTACACTCGACTCTTCTTGTTACACTTCTAGAGTTACCGTTTTAGGCATCTCACAAAATACCAAACTCATATTATTAAGGACTGCCAATTCGGCTTACAAATTCGTTAATGTTCAAACTCAAAATATATATATGTTTAATTCGCAACATTGTTTAAATTCTGTTCCTATACAAATTTTTCAATGACAATCTAGTTTTCCTCCCAAAAAATTCTAAAATAAAAATTAGATCTTATGTTTGGTCATATGCACGGATGGCGAAAATATTTATTTATTTATTTTATTATAAAGTCCTGTTCTCAGAAGCGCGGAAAATAAATTTTTATGACGCACTCCATATAAAAAAAACAGTGGCGGAAAGTTTCCGCGGCTGAATTTATTTTCTGTGTTATGAGACGCGCTAAATAAATGCCCAGTTGGCCTATCGATAGTTGACGTATCGATAGCGGTGTGGGTCGTGAGTGGATTGAAATAACAGCTGATTTGATTTGTGGAGATAGCTGTAGCTCTTTATTTTGACAAGATAAATTAATTATGGAGGAAAAAATCACCTGAGCGCAAAAGGAAACAGATTGAAAGTTTCAGATAAGGGGAAGCCCCAAGCTAAGGGCCACAAATCAGCCCAACAAAATGACGAAATTGGCACTGAAAACAGTCTCCAATGTCAACGTTTGGCGCTTGGAGACGCCTCGGTCCGTTGGAATGGACAGTTGCGTCCGAAATCGGAGGAAATCAGCAGGTGATAACCATACCCAACCCGGTCATGTCATCATTTTTACCACCACCACAGCAAAAACTGTGTCGACCACGGCCGGCTTCCCTTGTTGGCGGTAAAAAATTATCCCGATGCGGACCAGCTGAAAATGGAGTTGGATAGCAATGCGACTGCTTTGGGCAGCAGTTTCAGCTCTAGCTGCTACCGAGGAGGAGGATTTTTAATTAACGACAAATAAAACAAAAATTTTGGATGAAACAAAAGTATATTTGCCAATCTCTAGCGTAGCGTTTCAGTTGAGAAATGTTCCTGCACACGATGTCAGCATTCCTGCCAAGAATGAACAGTCAACCAACTTGGAATCAAGTCTTAAAAATGCTACCACCCACCCCCATGTTGTCGCATATCTGGGCATCCGTCAGGGCCGCATGATGCACTATGTACTCCAGAAACTGCTCCATCTGACCCACACTGTAGACCGATTAACCAATCTCTTATACAAGCTTCTGCAAGCGATTATAGTTGCCCGAACGTCAAACATCCAAAGAAGCCTCCAATTGGTAGTCCGGGACTATGTCTGAAATCGCAAATATATTGACCTTGTTGATGACATGCTCGGCCCCCTTGAGACGATAGCAGGACTGCAAAGTGGATCACCGCCCAATATCTGTACAATTGTAGGCCTCCTCACCTGCACCTGCTCGAAGTCCCAAAAATCGTCTCATACGGGCAATAATTTGATCCTCGCTCACCGCCTTGAAACGGATTTTGGCGCAACGCTACCGACATCAACATATATGTGTTCCTGTTATTTTGGCAAAAGACACCATTTAATTTTTTTTTTTGTAAACAAAACAAATCAGCTGTCCACCTGTGTGGCCGTTTTTGTATTTGGCCTCATTGGCTTGTTTATGGGCACACTAAAAATTTATTGTGGAATCTAAATAAATAAAGTGCAATTTAGCGTGCTACATTTTTCGCGCTTCTGAGAACAGGCCTTTACCCATTAGGGCTGTCAAAAAAAAATATATCTCTCACTTACTTTAATACTGGCAGTTAAAGTTCTCAATGGACTTAACCGAGAAAAAATGGTTCTAAATATTAGTTTCGAGTTACTCAAGTAAAATCTTACAATTTTAGAATGCTTACACTGTGACACATTTTTGAACTCAAAAAAGTTAATACGGTCGAGACCAAAAAATTCTGAAAGGGTGTGATGGTAGTATAAAAAAGCTGCATGGGTTTGGTCTGATTAGCTGCCGTTTTCTTTTTATTGACCTTTGAACTTTTCAGCTTCAGTGTAGGTTTAATGATTCCATATCTCGTAAGCTATATTAAATTTTGCTTTTGTGTCTTTAGCAAAGTTGTTGCTCTTGGCTTGGCCTACAAAGTAGCAAATCAAAAAAATTACGTCTTGGTACTTAAAATTACAAAAAATGACCATCAATATTATGCTGGCTCAAGGTCTCGTTATGCTTGCGCATAACTCCAAAAAGGAGGAACACATCACACCACAAGTGAAGCTAGTTGGTCATACAGCCTGTTTCAATGGTATCTCTACCATATCATCAGTGACCTTCGCTTGCTTGTACTGGCCCCATCGACTCCCACTCCATGCCAGCGCTGCCATAATCGTTTGGGAATTCCTAAACGACATGATAGCAAAAAACCGACAGACATGGGAACGACGTTGGTTGCCAGTACCTTGTGTGTGTGTGTGTTCCCCAGCTTGGCTTTTTCTGTTGTGTTAGTGAGAGAGATTTCCTCCCCGCTTCTAACCCAGTAGCCAATAGTTTGAGTACAGAATAGCATTCAAACCGGGGTTTTTTGTTGCTTTTAATTGAAACTATTTTTGTTTAGTTTCAGCAACAACGCCGTGCCTGGCGTTTCTTACACATGTGTGTGCTTTAACGACCTTTACGATAATCAAACCATCAATATTATGCTGGCTCAAGGTCTCGTTATGCTTGCGCATAACTCCAAAAAGGAGGAACTCATCACACCACAAGTGAAGCTAGTTGGTCATACAGCCTGTTTCAATGGTATCTCTACCATATCATCAGTGACCTTCGCTTGCTTGTACTGGCCCCATCGACTCCCACTCCATGCCAGCGCTGCCATAATCGTTTGGGAATTCCTAAACGACATGATAGCAAAAAACCGACAGACATGGGAACGACGTTGGTTGCCAGTACCTTGTGTGTGTGTGTGTTCCCCAGCTTGGCTTTTTCTGTTGTGTTAGTGAGAGAGATTTCCTCCCCGCTTCTAACCCAGTAGCCAATAGTTTGAGTACAGAATAGCATTCAAACCGGGGTTTTTTGTTGCTTTTAATTGAAACTATTTTTGTTTAGTTTCAGCAACAACGCCGTGCCTGGCTTTTCTTACACATGTGTGTGCTTTAACGCTTCCCATGTCTGCCGGTTTTTTGCTATCATGTCGTTTAGGAATTCCCAAACGATTATGGCAGCGCTGGCATGGAGTGGGAGTCGATGGGGCCAGTACAAGCAAGCGAAGGTCACTGATGATATGGTAGAGATACCATTGAAACAGGCTGTATGACCAACTAGCTTCACTTGTGGTGTGATGTGTTCCTCCTTTTTGGAGTTATGCGCAAGCATAACGAGACCTTGAGCCAGCATAATATTGATGGTTTGATTATCGTAAAGGTCGTTAAAGCACACACATGTATTACAAAAGATGTCCAAAAAAATCAATTTTTCACAACTTTTTTCAGTTTTTCAACTTTTTCCTGAAATCCGTTACAAATTTGGACAAGTAATGTAGGTAAAAGTTGTTGCTTAGACCAAAATAAACAAACCGTTAGTACGAACACACTTCATTTAAGTACTCTTTGATATAGTAAAAAGACCAAAAGCATGAAAATCTGTCAAAAAAATTCGAAAAAAAAACGAATTTTATCGGTAAAAAAGTAAATAAATTAAATTTCTTTAGCTACATTTTTTAAGTTATATTTTTTGACAATTTTATTGATTTAATAAAAAACAATCGAAATTTTTGATAGTGTCAGCCAATTTCTACCAAAAACTGTACTTTTTCGAGTTTTGGTTGAAATTATTCATTTTTTAGGGTCTTTAACTATATGAGGGACCATTCGATTGAAGTTGGTATGTTCTAACCGATTGTTTACGTTAGTCTATGATACTTTTTTGTCCTTCATTGCTTGGTCAAATTCGTTATAGTTTTCAAGAAAAAGTTGAAAAACAGTACAAAATGAGGGGAAAACATGATGAATTTACGACATTTTTGCAATTTTGAGTTTAAAGATGTGACTATTTTGACTTGTTACTTAGAAATGTTTTGTAAACCAAGTCAAGAGCAACAACTTCTTTTCAGACGTCAAAGCGAAATTCCAAATAGTTACGAAATAGGCAGTTACAAGTCCCAATCATATGCTTAAAACTTCAAAGTGCTATAAAAAGAAATCGGCAGCTAACCAGACCAAACCCAGGGAAGGTTTTTGTACTACTATCATACCCTTTCAGAATTTTTTGGTCTCGACCGTATCAACTTTTTAGTGTTGCACAGTGTTATTAGTAAAACTTGAATATATCATATTAACAGAAAGCCGAAGGAAGTTGGCTCAATATCAACAGCAGAACAACTGAGATATGACGCTCTTGCATTAACTGGAGAAAGATACTGTAAAATTATATTGCGACATAGTCTCATCTCAAATGGAAAGTAAAAGAGATATCAATAGCAGCGAATTTTTCTGCATCATTTAGTCAAAAATTGTATTTTTTTGAGTTATGCCAGTGTTGAAGTTAGTAAGCGATATATCAAAATATCAATATATCGATATTTTTTTAGCTGATATATAATATTTATATCGTCAAATTGTTTTTGTTCAAATATCGAATATGTGATATTTGTTTTGGGATATTTTATGATACTTGTTGTTGCCACCCTGTTGTGGCAACTGAAGAATGTTCTGGCACGTCCAGATACCGATCAACGCAAAAATAGAAATGCTCCAAATCCCAAGAAAGTGAAACAGTGAGTGGGAACGAGCGGAGCGTTTATTTTAATGTGTTGATGCCGCGCGAACTTTGCGAATTACTGATCTTTTAGTAGTGGGAGACGCTGTCCTTTTAATATCGATAAGGCAAGACAGACACCGTTATTTAAGTATCGATACGGCACTGTATGAACATCGATATGACAGGGTTCGGGTTCGATAGGTGGATTGGCTGTTAAAATTTTTTTGGCTCAGCAACATCCCGGCCCCCGTAAAACTACCCAGGAGTTTTACCTTACACATCTAATACATTAGGATTCCAGTTGAAGTTTTTACCTCTGCAATTCTAATCTGACCAACTTTGGACGGTATAGTTTGAACGATGATTCCCTTTTTTCATGTTACCTCTGGGTTGATTCTGCTATCAGATAATGACTACATCGCCTAATTGGATTGGCTTAGTCATAGCAAACCATTTAGAGCGTCGAGTAAGAGTAGGCAAATATTCTCTAGTCCAACGACGCCAAAAATTGTCCTTGAGCTGTTTTGCAATTCGATACTGCTTGTGATAATTGAAATTACCACCATCTCCTGAAGTATGAGTCGAATTTGTAGTTTCCAATAAAAAATGATTAGGTGTCAAGGGTTTAGGATCATCTATGTTGACTGGTACATGCGTTAATGACCTGCTGTTCATTATATTTTCTGCTTCGATGAGCAGACTTCTAAGTGTCTCTACTTGCAGAGCCTGTTGCTTTAGCGTGATTGATAAGACACGAATTGTAGATCTGACCAAGCGTTCCCAGCAGCCGCCCGAACTAGGATTAGAAGGACAAATAAATTCCCAGTTGATGCCTTCATTTGCCAGTTCCGCTTTAATACTGTCCCACTCAAATAAGCCCATTTTCTTTTTAATCTCGTTGTCAACTCCAACGAAGTTTGTTCCCAAATCTGATCGAATTTTAATTGGAACTTTTCTCCTGTTTACGAAATTACGTATACATAGAATGCATGCATCGCTCGACAAAGCAGCATCTAATTCCAAATGAATAGCCCTTACCGTCAAGCAAGTGAACAGAGCGACTCATCTCTTTTCGTGACGTGGCCCAATTGTCACCATGACCGGCCCAAAATAGTCAATACCCACATAAGAAAATGTCCGCTGGTATGGAGTAACTCAATTCTTTGAAAGTTGACCCATTAATACAGGCTTTGGGTATGCCGTCTTGTTCTTGCAATGTTGACAATTTGACTTAGCTCCTTTTACAGCCGTTCTCAAGATTACAATCGAGAACTTTCGTCTTATCTCCATCACAATCTGTTCATCGTTCTGGTGATGATAAATCGTATGGTACCACTTGACAATCAAACTAGTCAAAATGTGTCCAGCAGGCAGGATGAAAGGTTTTCGCGCTCTTTCGGGTGTCGCTACAGCGTAATCATGTCTTACATTTAAAACTAAAAGACCATCTGCATCTAATTTTGGACATGAAGAATAGATTGAACTGCTCTTCGAAATTGTGTCCGTTTCCATCAAGCATCTTATTTCTTGCTCATAAAATTGACTTTGCGCTATCTTGCACAAAGCAATCTCTGCTGAACGTAGTTCGTTTGATGTATGCTCGCCATGAGTTTCAGCCTGAAGCCTTCAGGTTCATTTCGATGTCTGAGCAGCTAGACAATTCGCAATATCCAATCCATTGTTCGTTTTAAACGTGAATATTGTGAATAACGGTTCATGTCAATAAATGGATCCGAATGCACCGTGAGTACTGTCTTCTTTCGCTCGATTTCATCCTCAAAATTTTATTCCAGCTCTGTTGGAAAAATTGTTGGCCAAAACTTTTTCTCCTTAAGAAGAAATTCGGGTCCATTAGTCCATATGTTTCCAGCAATGTATCATACGGTGTGCAACAAATTGCTTATATAGTCGATGATTCGACTGAGTCCAAGAAATCACCGTTTTCGAATCTGACCATAACGTAGAGTTTTGTACCTTAATATTATGACATGACAAAATTGTGTTTTCGAGTGGGGTGCCTAGTACTGCAGCTTGCAATTCAAGTCGCGGTATGGATAACATCATTAAGAGTGCGCATTTGGTTTTACCTGCAACAAATCGACATTTGACCATAGCATTCAATGCGCCAATAAGCGAGGGATGCGAACGCCAATTCGCTTGCATCTACAAATACATGCAACTCAATATTTACATTTGGATCAAAGAAATTCAGCGAGTAACATCTACTAATCCTGAAAAGCTTAACGTTTTCCATCTGGGAAATCCATTGTTTAATTCTCACATATCTGGTATTAAATCTTTCCAGCTGATTCCTGCTCGCCAAACATCTTGAATTAGGACCTTTCCAGCTATCATTAAGTCTGCCAAAATTGCAAAAGATCATATACCGACATAACCAAACTAAGCAATTTTCGTTTTGTTGGGCACTTAAGACCTTTTACAATATCCTTATCCACGCGATTCCACTTTAAATCAAATACAAATTCGTCTTCCCAATACATTCCAAGTATTTTTTCAACCTTCTCGCTGTCCAATTGAACAATTGCATTCGGATGTAGTTCAAAATTTTGCTTCTTATGTACTAGTTTCACTTCGCTACTGATATCATGAGCTTCACTTTCAGATAAAAAGCTCGCCACAAAATCGTCCATATAATGCTTGAACTTAATGACATTTTTTACAGCTTTATTATTTCCTGTGGCAGTTCCTGTCAAGTTCTTAATGTATTGCGCACAACAAGGAGAACATGCTGCTCCGAAAATCATTTCCCTCATTTTGAATGTTGATACTTCATTGAGCGTGTTCAGCAGCATAAATCGATGACAAAAACTCGACTATTTTTGTTAGATTGTGCTGCTGAACGGGCATGATGCGCAATCATGTTTGCTATTTTTCGTGATTGTGTTAGATGTGAATCTAACAAAGAAATAGTTTGTTAGAATCATGATACAATTATATAGGGTAAGGTGCTCTCTGAGAGAGCTCTCTGTTGGGGACTCCAAATTTTCATTTTGTTGCTGTCATTTGATTGAAAAGGTTGTGTGCTAACGAATTTTTTTTTGATTTGCCGACGGGATTTATTTATAATTTGTGAAAATGTCGGGCCAATACTGTTGCGTATGTCGATGTAAAGCAGTGCCAGCCCATAGCTACCCGGAATTGATGTCAGTCCTGGATTTATGCAAACGCGAGAAGAACTATTGATTGTGTGAATCGGTGAACACTGAATTGCAAGTAAGACGCCTGTGGACTGGAGCAGAGACGGCCAAATGGAGAGGACTGAAAAGGGCGCTTGTGTTGGTGAACAAGAGAACTCCCTCCAGACTGCAGTAGTTTAACTTGCAATGAAATCTTCACCGATTCACACAACCACAAGTTCGGCACGCGTTTGCTTAAAAACACGACCAACACCGGCTCGTGTGAGCTGTGAATCGCCGCCTCTGGTCTAAAGAGTGCTCTCTTGGCCGGCAATGAAGTAAAACAGGGTTCCCCAAGAAGAGACCCCGAGTTTGTGGCTGTGTGTTTCTCCTGTCATATTGTTACGGCACTGCATTTTGGGCTGACACCGGCTAGCAAGTCATTTCAGGGCGGGATCTTAACCCCAGACCGCACAGCGAACAATCACTACAAATCCAATTCTTCACTAGCAAAAACGGGCACAAATTCAAAAAAGCAAACAGTTATTGGCCAAACAATCAAAATTCAGAACAAATCTCTATCGAAGAAGCAGCGCCATTACCAGGCTAGAGTGTTCCAACCGGCAACGCTCCCAAGCAGCGATTTGGCTTTATCAGCTGCCATTTGAAAAGTGCCAAGCGAATACTAATAAAATTTAGTCATGTATATACTATGTGTTTGTAATTCTAAGGGTGCTTTGCTTTTTGTTTTATTCTCTCTCTCTCTCTCTCTCGATATTAGCAAAAGCTGTCAGTCCTCGATAAACTCTGAATGCCATACCTAATATAATTGTATCATGGTTAGAATTGCTTGATTATGATTTGTTATCGATAGCACACAGCTGTCAGAAGTAAATAAACAAGGAATTTAGAGAAAGCAAATGCAAAATGAATGTGGAAACCTCTTTGTTTTAAATAAATAAATTGGCAGAGGACGTGGTTTCGCAAGTAGCTCACGGAAATTCGTGCAAGGCTCTGAAGGCTTTACTGGTTGTTGCGGAGGAGGAGGGAATCTTGAAAAGCCGCCATTCCAAAAAGGAGAAGCCCTACGCGTAGTAACCACCTCATCAGGGTACATGGACACCTCAACACAGTGTGTCAAGGCGCTACCACTCAGCTCCTCCCAGATAAGAGCTTGATACGGACGCCCGCTTGAATGAAACCCGGCGCCTGGTTACGGAAGAATGGTTCCGACTTCCTCGTTTAACCTGAAATCGAAAACATCTTACTTGTGATCTTGTCCCTAACGGGTCAATGCCTTATTGGCAGGCATGCTGCACGCTTGTGCGTCGCTCAAGGAGTCACTGCTAGAGATGGGCTCCACCACGGGATTCCACCGGGACCCGAGAGAAGTAGCGGATCAAGTACGACGATATTGAATTTAAAATTGTTGGTCGGGATCGGGAGGGAACGGGAGCGAATTGTCCTTCTTCGCCCATCTCTACTCTTAGTCCATTGCCACTTTGTTAAAATTAACATTTTTAGACCATTCTTTGCGTGGTCAGAAGTCCTTTTTAATGGACCCGCCGGGGCTGGGCTTACAACAAAGTTAAAAACATTAACCGGCTAACCAAGTCTTAAGGAAAATTTAGGGGGAGTTCTAGGAGCAATTGTAGTTACAACGGTCATAAATATTTAGAGGTCAGTTCTTAATTATATTAAGCTGTTTGTTGTCAAAAATTCAAACCTTTCGCCAACAAAAATATATCGATAACTTTGTTGCCTAAAAATTCTAACAAGTTCGTTCACCAGCAGACTAACACTTTTTTAATTGATGATTTTTGTTAGATGATTGGTGAATGCTGCGGAACACGCTCATTGTTTGGGTTGCCATGTCTCCATAAAAATCTCAGGGCTTGCTGATCAGCTTCTCATCAGCTACTCGTACCTACAAAAACATTTCCCTACTGTCAGCACAAACAGCAATCTTTCCTTAACGAAATTGAAACAGAATTTTTATCAGAAGTGGATTTTCATCGGGTCCTTTCAGTAGCTTTGTATTTAAAGAAACTCCATCTATGGCTGCTGCTGTATCAAATACTAATCGCATTTTTTTGGTTTTATTAATATTGTGCACACCAAAGAGTGGTAGGTACCAGGTGCAACTATTAACGAATGAGGCTTCCTTTCATGACAGCTTAACAAGGTATCCTTCCATTTAATTCTGACTTCGCATTTTATTTTCTACCCCAGACATTCTCCTAAAAGCCATGTTGTAACTCTCTGGAAAGTGTCTTCATCCCAAAAAAGTCCTGTCTCATATTCAACCTTTTTGTCGTATCCTAAAGAACCTTTCTTGCTTTCATCACATCGGCTGATTCCAAATTATATTCAGTCAACTTCACACCAAAGCTTTCAGTTGAAAAATAATCTGTCATCATATTATGATTATCAATTTCTAGTTCAGATTCCGCGATGTGCGAGTGCAGCACAACTGAAAGTACTAAAGGATGTGCCGGTTCCTTTTGTGTCAATACAGCCTTACGCACCAAATTGCGTGCACCCAAAATCCAGTACTGCTGACGAAGAATTGTGAAAGTGGCATCCACTCTAGCATGAAGATGCGTGTTGTGAATATGTCTTACCAGAAGCATTGCGATTGGCGAAGTTTTTGGAATAATTATCGAATGCTTCACATTATAGGAGAGCGTTGATTGATTGATCCGATTTGAATAAGACCTTGCTCATCAATAAAGGGTGAAAATCGAATCAGTTGTGATTTTGCATGCAGTCGTCTTCCCTCTGCAAGCTGCTGATAGTCCTTGTAGAATGAATGCCTTTTCCTGCGCGTGTTTGATGAGGTGGCAGCGTGAAGTGAGTAACTCTTAGGATGTCAGAAAAGAGCATCCGTGAGCATCCTTGTAAGAATCTTTGCTACGGCAAATTCGATCAATAAGACGATAACAATAGCCAGTTACCCTTAATAGACGAAACCAGGACGAAATTTTGTTGATTAGGACTTCGTTGATGTTGTCATCGAGCACATTAAGGAAAGTAGCTGGATGCTGCGCTCGCTCCTCCATTTGGTCGACAGGAAATTTAGCCTCTGTGTACTTGACCTTGGCAGATGGCCAATCAGATTCTGGTTTAGCCAACCATGATGGTCCATTCCACCAAAGCTGATGTTCTAGTAGTTTGGACGGGTGAACTCCACGAGAAGCGCAGTCGGCAGAGTTATCCTCCGAACGCACATTGTTGTCTGAGAGTGGGTCATCCCACTGTAGAACGCTGAGCCAGCTTTCTTGGAATAACAATTTCAACAAAACTGTGGAAGGCGCGACCAGGCCTAGTGGATCATAAATCTTTGAAAGTTCAGATAATAGTTTTCGTTTGGTGGGCACGCGTTCTGTATTGCCAATATTGATTTTGACAAACATCTCATCTCGGTCAAGGTTCCACTGAGTTCCGAGAATTTTCACAGTCGGATGCATCGAAAATTTGCCATCGATTTCCACTGATCCATGCTCGCAAATGACACTGGGAAGAGAATCCAAAAGGCTCGGGCACTTGGAACTCCATTTTCTCAACTTAATCATGGCCTCGGCCAACAACTCAATAAGTTGATCTTTAAGATCCATAAGATCTTTGCTAGAGTCGCATCCAGTTGGGATATCATCCACATAGGCATCAGTGGCAAGGGCTCGGCAAGCTAGTGGATACTATTCTCGATGATCGTGGGCTAGCTGTTTTATAACTCGAACAGCCAAAAATGGTGACGGTGCCAAACCATATGTCACTGTAAGCAGACGATAGTGCAGAAATTCTTTGATAATTTGTGTGTGGTTTGAAGATTTGTATGCCTCGGAACATTTTTTCGATGTCAGCACAGAAAACGAAACGATACTGACGAAATCGTAGACATACTCCAATCAGGTCACGCTGGATTGGTGGACCAACACGAAGGCGTTGGTTAAGAGAAACACCTGAGCTATCCGTTCCGGATCCGTCAAAGACGACGCGAACCCTTGTAGTCGAGCTGTTTGGCTTTATGACAGCGTGATGTGATACATACAGGTAGCAGGATCTTCGTCTGTTTGTTCTGTGTTGTGCAATTCCATGTGACCACGCCTGTGACAGTCATCTATAAATGCGGCATACTCTCGCTTGAGGAAAGGAAAGCGATGAAATTTGGTTCTAGTGAGGCCAATCTGCTGATGGCCTGGTGAAGAGTTGCGCTGATGTGTGGAGCCCCATTCTTAAAAGGATACTCTATTACGTACACGCCATCCTGTGTGCGCGTGTGTGTGTGGCAAAGTGATGCTCCGTTGGATCACTTGCGTCAAGAGAGGCCTGGGTAGCCTGAATACTATCCATCTCCATAAATGACCGAACCAGGTTGTCCAGGTTAGCGTAGGCGTGTTGCGTAACGTGCGGCATCATGTTGTCATTGTAAGTGTTGTGAGAGCCTGCAATGATCCAACCAAAAATAGTGTTAAGTGCGATGGGATAGTTATTACCAAAACATTTCTTCTCTCCAGTGTACAAATTCCAAAGTTGATCAGAACCAATGATAATTGCACCAGGTGTGCAGAAAGACGGATCAGCCAATGGCAGTTTGCAGATTTGCTGCCATGTCGATGAACTTGTGTCAATTTCTTGAGATGGGATTGACGATGTAAGCGAGCTCATGATGAGAGTGTTGATCTCAATGCAATTGTTTGATATGCGCGAATATAGTTGAAACTTAGCCCGTCCTCGGGTAACGCCAGCGCTGTTGGCTGCGAGACCAAGAACAGAAAGACTGGCATGCGTACGCCGCACGCCTATACGCTGAACAAATGATTCCAAAGTAATTGTTGCTCCTGTATCGAGCAGCGCTCGGCAAGTACTTGGGTTGCCCCAGGCGTCGATCACAGATGCGAGTACGGTTGGCAATAATGTTTGCGAAACCGTGAACGGAATATTCTCCAGTGTCTGATGAGAAGTATCAGTTGGGGTATCATATCTAGTCTGCTGCTGCGCGCTATGATCCCTAATGTTGTGTGTAATAGTAGCCGGTGGGTCATCTCTGAACCTTGCACTTGAAGGCTGATGGCTACGCTCCGCGCTATGTGCTCCATTAAGTGTTTCATGTCCAGCTTGTTGCTGCGCACCATGTTCCCAAATGTGATGACTGACAGTAGCCGGTGGGCCATCTCTGAACCTTGCACTCGAAGGCTGATGGCTACGCTCCGCGCAATGTTTTAGTAGTTTCATGTCCAGCTTGATGCTGCGCACCATGAACCAAAGTGTGATGTTTGCGGTTTCAAACGCGACATGTAAATTTTGACGTGCAATTACTGACCATGTGAGTGGGGCTCAAGCAACTGAAACAAAGTTTGGCAGTTATAGGAAATGCTTGACGGCCACTTGTGTACAGGGAGAGAAATTGACTGCATTTGAATAATGGACAGGATGCGCATTTGAGTTCAATTTTTCTCAGATCCGTGCCAGCGTGATGAGTTGTTGCTGCGCGACGGCTGTGACCAGCTGACTTGCTTCCAAAGTGTCGCCTCGAGAGAACAGAAAATTTAGAAATTGATCTATGGTCACTGTTGGAGATTCAGATTCGGTGCTCTCGGGCCATACTTGGCAAGTCTCATTGTCCAGCTTTGACAGCAGTATAAAGATGAGCCATGGGTCCCTATTTTCACATTTTAATGCTCTTAAACCACGTATGACTGTTCCATTCACCAGCTTGCGCACTGTGACGGCACTGTTTCCATTAACACTAGGAAGCGTCAAGAAGCTGTTTATAAAAGAGCGAGTAATTAAATGTGGTTGTCATCAGTCACAGAAATATGTTTCACCAGGTTGAGCGCTTCTCCAGCTAAGTATGATTTTAGGTAATGAAACTTCTGGCAGTTGGTGAGGCTCGAGTTGATAGATAGAGATATCAGAAAAATGTCTCCAGTCCTCATAATTTCCAGCAAAGGTAGGTAACATAATTCGCTCAAAGTGCAAGTCTGCATGATTCCTGGAATTTTGTATGCTCTCTGTGTCATTATTGGAATTCGGTGTGCCCTCTGTGTTGTTCTGTGCATTCTTTGTGTTGGTATTGGAATTCTGTGTTCTCTCTGTGTTGGCAGCAAGCTACAGGCCAGTTGTTGCTGCTACTAAAAGGTTGTTTTCCTCTCTTTTAAGGTCTTCTAGTTCTTTGCCCAGCAGGGCATATGTTTAAAAAAGCTTTCTCTCGTACTGATCAAAATTCACATCTGGATCCACCCAGTCAGGCTCTTCATGGAATTCGTAGCAGTCGTGAGTTACAGAAAACGATTGTATTTCTCCTGTAATTGTGCCAAGCGTACTTCATAGGAATAAATTACATTGATTTCATGTATGAAACTTTCGGCATTATTTAATGTACGTGTTATTTGGCTTTTGCAGAAGCCACGCTGTTGAATCACACTCTTCATCGCATAAACAATAATTAAATACACGACAATTCGATAGTTCTGTCCCGAATTAACTTGTAGCTGAGATCCGGTTCGTAGGACCAAACAATTTTTGTAAATGAATTAAAACTTCGAGTGGACTGTATTTTATATTTGTTGTTTATTTAATTTCACTGAACAGAACATATTTCTGCCGGCATAATGCGATACGCATCCTTCGTTTGCAGAAGCCGAGGGAAGCTAAACGTAGCGGCTGAAGCGTTGTCGAGGCAGCCATTGGAAGTACTCCAGCAGGCATTAGAGGAGCCCCCACATTGCAAATGGTTGGCTGGCATGATGACAAAGGTACGAGAGAATCCAGAGAAATACGCCGACTACTCCATCGAAAACGGACAATTATACCGCCGGTTGGGGCACAGAGCTGACGACGAGGATTACTTCCCGTGGAAGCTCTGTGTCTCCATCGACCAACGAGTTCGAGTCCTACAGGAAAACCACGTTGCTCCGACCGCGGGACACCTCGGAGTACGTAAGACGATAACGCGATTGATGCAACGGTACTACTTGCCGGGCATGTTTAGAGATGCGAGTCGATATGTCAGGCAGTGCGAGTCTTGCCAGAAATTTAAGACCCTACAGACCAAGCCCGCCGGTAAGATGCTGACTCGCCAGACCACAAGGCCGTTTGAAATACTCTGTGCCGACTTTGTTGGCCCGTTACCCCGCTCTAGACATGGCAACACTATGTTGTTGGTGTTCCACGACATGTTTTCGAAATGGGTCGAGTTAGTCCCCTTGAGGAAGGCCACCACCGCCCACTTACAAAGGGCATTCAGAGAGCGTATACTCTGTCGCTTCGGAGTGCCGGGAAAATTCGTTTGCGATAACGGAGCCCAGTTTGCCAGCAGGTCGTTTAAAGCTTTTCTCAAGTCCCTGGGGGTTGAGGGACAATACACGGCCCCTTACAGTCCTCACGAAAACCCTACAGAAAGGATGAACCGCACCGTTAAGACGATGATAGCTCAGTTCATCAAAGGAGATCAAAATACGTGGGACGAGCTGTTGCCGGAGATATCATTGGCCATTAACACGAGTGTGTCAGACTCGACGGGATATTCGCCTGCTTTCCTCGTCCAAGGGCGGGAACCGAAGCTACCTGCTACCCTATACGACGAACTGTCCCCGGAGATGCAGGTCACACCCGAGGACCCCGTAAGAAAAGCGACGCACTTGAGGGACATTTTCGAGATTGCACGCGCCAATATGCAGCGGGCCGCCCAAGAGCAAGGGCGACATTACAAATTGCGACGAAGAGAATGGCGTCCGACTCTAGACTCGTTAGTCCTGTTGCGCCAACACCTGTTATCGAAAGCTGCAGAAGGGTTCGCGGCCAAGTTGTCTCCCAAGTTTGACGGTCCGTACCGAGTCAAGAAATTCGTCTCCCCAAACATCGTACGCCTACAACGACCGGGAGAACGGAAGTGCCGGATGGCCAATATCGCACAGCTAAGACCATTCCACACAGCAACGCCAGAGGGAGACGATGACCCCGATCCAGACGACGCAGACCCAGAGGGTGAGAGGCGAGGGAAGTAAGGTAGTCTTAAGTTCAAAGAATTGTATAAATAAGGCCATTTTGTAAGCTGCACCGATAGGTAGGTAGGGAGGTCCTTATGACATTCGAGCTTATAGTCAACTTTTACAGATGGAGGACGATGGCTCCGCAACGATCGATCCTCGTGAAGAAGGGGGGGGGGGGTGACGTAGTCCCCCCTACGTCACAATAAAATATCATGATAGGTTTAGACTAGGTTAAGCTTTAGGTTAAAATATAGTTCGGCAATAAATATTAATTTCAATATTAAAACTAAACGGTCACTTGATCCAGCGAGCGAACCGGTCCTAAGGGCTCGCGATCATTTTTGCCATAGCGCGTGGCGAGTCAGAGAGGGGTTAAAAAATCCCACACAAGCAGCTGGAGCAAAAATTGGGCATTCAGTCGGCAGCGCTTGACACGGCCGGACCTACGCGGGTGTACAGACGTGGCAATAAGTGAAAAGAAAAAGGCAAACGAAACGGAGAGTGCACACGTGGACAGATTTCAAGAGTGAGAGAGCGAGAGAGAGTAAGTAGAGATAAGTCGGCGGAAAGGAACAGCGGTGCAGCAAGGCCTATAAGGAAAGGATTGAAAAGAAGTGAATAAAGGATTATGAACAAATAAATTTCTGTGGCGTTGTGTTTATTTCTTTCGAGTGATCTTCCCTTTAGGTTCCTTAATCCCCCTGGAGACGCGGATTGCTTCCCGCTCCATTGACAATAAGTAGTTAATCAGAGTCGTGGATTATTTCCCGCTCTACTAACCAGTAGTTAGTTCAACGGAGACGTGGATCGCTTCCCGCTCCAATAACCAGTAGCTAATCAAACGGAGACGTGGATCCCTTCCCGCCCTAGTATTGTAGTCAATTATACAGAGTCGTGGATTCCTTCCCGCTCCTTTGCTAGTAGTTAACTAATCAGAGACGAGGATTCCTTCCCGCTCTTTTACCCGTAATTAACTAAACAGAGTCGAGGATCCCCTCCCACCCTTTCGCCCGTAGTACACTAAACAGAGACGAGGATTACTTCCCGCTCTTTTGCCCGTTGTTAGCTAAACAGAGACGAGGATCCCTTCCCGCTCTTTTGCCCGTAGTAAGCTAAACGGAGACGTGGATTCCTTCCCGCCCCTTAGCCCGTAGCTAGCGATACAGAGACGAGGATTCCTTCCCGTTCTGTTGGCGGAGGTCGGTGAAACGGAGGCAAGGATCCCTTCTCGACCCGATACAGGCGGAACAGAGCTAGCCGTAAGGAGTAGGACCGTAGTTCATATCTTTCCTCAATTTCTCTTGGGATATTTCATGCCAAGATCCTTTAACCCTCAGTGTCTCAGACCTTTTTTACAAATATTCTTGTAAAAGAACCTAGGTGCGACTGAGATATATACCCCGGCCTAGGAGCTTCCTTACATTGTCATCAGTCACAGCGATATGTTTGACCAGGTTGAGGGTTTCTCCAGCTAAGTATGATTTTAGGTAATGAAACTTCTGGCAGTTGGTGCTCCAGTTGATAGATAGAGATATCAAAAAAATGTCTCCAGTCCTCATAATTTCCTGCAAAGGTAGGTAACTTAATTCGCTCAAAGTGCAAGTCTGCATAATTCCTGGAATTCTGTATGCTCTCTGGGTCATTACTGGAATTCGGTGTGCCCTCTGTGTTGTTCTGTGCATTCTCTGTGTTGGTATTGGAGTTCTGTGTTCTCTCTGTGTAGGCAGAAAGCTACAGGCCAGTTGTTGCTGCTTCTAAAAGGTTGTTTTCCTCTCTTTTAAGGTCTTCTAGTACATTGCCCATCAGGGCATATGTTTGAAAATGCTTTCTCTCGTACTGATCAAAATTAACATCTGGATCCACCCAGTTAGGCTCTTCATGGAATTCGTACAACTGCTTCGTTAGTTACAGAAAACGATTGTAATTCTCCTGTAATTGTGCCAAGCGTACTTCATAGGAATAAATTACATTGATTTCATGAATGAAACTTTCGGCATTATTTAATGTACGTGTTATTTGGCTTTTGCAGAAGCCACGCTGTTGAATCACACTCTTCATCGGAAAAACAATAATTGCATACACGACAATTCGATAGTTCTGTCCCGAATTAACTTGTAGCTGAGATCCGGTTCGTAGGACCAAAAAATGTTTGGAAATGAATTAAAACTTCGAGTGAACTGTATTTTGTGTTTGTTGTTTATTTAATTTCACTGAACAGAACATATTTTTGCCGGCCTAATGCGATAAGCTGCTGCTGCTTCGATTGCAGAAATGTGACTGGCAACAAAAGCGAGAAAAAGATGCCGACTTGGCGCACAAATACTTAGAAGACGATCCCGTTAGAACAAGAGGGAATGAGAGTGATCAAAAAACAGCTGTTTACATTTGTATGTGTGTAGCTAACCGTTAAAGCATGCAGGCGCGTACATTCAAATAGAAAGGACTGAATTGAAAAACAGTATGTTATGAAAATATAAGGGATAAATTTTAAAAAAGACTTAACAGTATGTATCGTTGCTTCTGGTGATTCCATATTTTCATTTCGAAAAGAATCCTTAGACTGCTCCTTATGTAATGTTCTATGGTGCTACTTTTTACACCCATTGAGCTTGCATTCTCGCTTAAACTTACAAAATATCATGCTATGTACTCGACGCAGACAACTATAACATAAGCGAAGTTCTTTGGCCAATGCCCATTTATCATTAACACTTGCTTAAGTGTAAGTATCGCATTTCGACAATGGTTGATCGCCTTTACATTTATAACATACTGCCTTGATGTCCTTCTGCTCAGAATTTTCTTTAGAAGTTTGCATCACGGTCCTTTGATGTGTGCGCTGCTCATCCCTTACTTGTTGTTTCGTTGCCATCAATGAAGCCTTTGCAACGGATTTACGTATATCGCTAAGCCAAATGCTAAAATGACAGATCTGGATAGGGCTGAATATTTTTCGCAAACTCATTCCATTGTATGCGTTTCGTCAAAGATGATTTTTCAATCAGTTGTTCTATCAATGTGGGGTTTTGTAGATATTGTACAGCCCCAGCTGACTTCAGATATATAACCAAGATTTCAACTTTAGCAGCAATCGGTACTATCTTTTCTAAGTTATTTTCGGAATTATTTGATAACTCATTTATCATCTCCATCTGACTTTTTATCAATAACTCAGGTCTTCCGTACCAAAACTGCAGCCTATCCATAATATGGTTTTCATTTGCTGGGTTAATTAACAAACCTTTAACCTCTTCCCTTGCGGCTTCCTTAAGACTCTTTTGCAATCTCAATAGATTTTCTAAGTTCGTGTACCTATAAGCTGCGGATGACTCTGAGGACATAGTAATAAATACTGGTCAATCTTCTGCCTCACCGCTAAGCCCAGACAAATATATCTATTTACGGGGTTGCATTGGTATATGACACGACGCATAGGGAGAATTTTTTTTATTCTGCCTCTTCATTCTCTAAAGGTCTCCTATCTCTGTTATGTACCGTGCCAATATCTACCGAACCACAACCGATATCATAATTCAGTTCATACATACCAGTACCGTCAGCCAAGCTTCTGTTTACATTCATAGCCTGTATTTTGCCGCCAAGTCCATGTGCGCCCATTCCACCCTCTGTGGTAGTGTGAGTTGCTCCAGAAACATATTAGAACAGAACACATTAGAGACGCCTTTGCCACTCTCTGTGGCTCCATTCATTGCGCTTCCATATGCGCCGGGATTAGATGTACCGCCAGGTACGTTTCTATATGCAGATTGCAAACCAAATGCGTCGCCGATATTTTTATGCGATGGACATATTCACACTAAATGAACTGAGGGAGGAGTGCATCGAAGTGGAAAGGGGTATTGGTCGACATGGGCGTTCTTCGTATTATGCTCAGCAAAGGAACCCAATTGGCACTAAGGCGATGGTCAGAGAAGCTAAAACAGCAGAGTCCGAGGAAGAGGATCCAGACAATACCGTGGAGAAAATCTGACAGGGAGGTAGACGGTCTAACAGGGTCGGATGCTGCAACTGCGGAAAATAAGACTACGTTTTTCGTAAAGTGATGCTTCAGAGAGGAAATTAATCTGTTTTTGCTGCGAACGACTAGATGCGATTGCGCCTATGTGCCCACATTGCGCGGAAAACGGACGGCTCAGTGCATTGATAGCGCTAGAATTAGAAGGTAACATTTCAATTAAAAAAGATAGTAAGGCATGTCAAGTATTCCCAAAGAACTTGTGAGATGGTTTTAGGGGAGCCTAGCTGTTGGGCCATCGGAAGGGTCGCAGGTTGCGGATAGCGAAAGGCCTTCTTAAGGAGGCTAACTGCGAATAAGTGGGTTTACCCCACAAATAAGCAGTCCCGGACAGCCAGCGGGTGTCACGCCGTAGTGCACCGACATGGCGCTTGTGTTGCCGCCTTCTTTAAGTAGCCTCACACACACCCAACTCCCACACAATACCTACCCCTCTCCCATCCCACTCATCTCACACCGGGCCGGACTAAGGTGTCACTCGGACCGTGCAGAGAGTCAGCCTGGCAGGAGGCCCGGGTAACAAATAGTCCAGTCTCGAACGGTGGGCTCAGGCAAGTGGCTACCGCCTGTTCTAAGTAGCCTTGGCACTGGTGGGCCTCTGCCGGTGGTCGACCATATAGAAGCCCAAGAACAAGGAACTTCAAGCATGAAGAATTACAGTCAAATAAAATTTCAGCAGGATCTCTCTGCAACCGCTGTCGCAAGGCAGTTTGAAGAAAGGCAGATGGACCGGGAACGTCCAAGCCTCGTGAGAAATAAGAGACTCGCACCAGTGCGCAGAACCCCACCACGGGGTCCCTACCGAGCTCCAGAGGTAGGGAAGAGCACAGGAACAAAGAGGGACCATCCCCTCCCCCCAAAGGGAAAACGCCCCGCCTCCTCTGGAGGACAAAGGCCACCTCCCAATGGGTACAAACGTTCCAAGCAGGACTCCTTCCCTGCAAGAGGACAGCCAGGAGGCCTAGACGACCCAAATCGTCGAGGTCTCTGTGGCTGCAGAATGAAGTGGGACCTGAGATACCTCAGGCATGGCCACACACCGGAGGAAGCCCTCCGGATGGCAAAGGAGCCGCGAACTGGGGCATCAGAGGGGCAACACACACCCCTGCCCCAAAGAGAAGCAGCGCGGACATAACACCGCCAATAGCTACGCCGAAGCGTCAGTGCACAGCCGTGACGTCGAAAGACGCAACGGCCAGCACCCCCTCACAGGCAGTAGCCTATGAGGAAGACGCAAACGGCGAGCCCGGTACGTCCAGGGCTGCAGCAGAGGCTGCAGCAACTGGCAGTGACGAAAAGGCAGTAACTCCCTCCTCAGTGCCCATTCCACCCCAAGCATCGTACGCAGACGTTGTGAAAAAGGTGAGGGTAGCAGTAGTGCCTGAGGAATACCCTCTGGTCAACCTCAATCATGAGGAGCTATCTGCACTTGAGGAGGCGATACTGGAGGAAGTCTTCCTGGCATGTTGGGATACGCCCATCAGCTTCTTAGGAATCCATTTCCGGCCGGGTCATCTAATCATCGACTGCAACGATGAGACGACCGCGGAGTGGCTGATGAGCAACGTGTCAAGGTTGACAGAATGGAAGGGAGTACCCCTTCTCGGTAAAATGGGAGAGAATATCCCCTTGCCCCATTACATTACCGTCTTCCTCCCAAGGAGTGCCGCGAAAGCGGATGAATGGGTCCTCACAATGCTGAGGAACCAAAACAACATCGTGACAGACATGTGGCGTGTCAAGTCACGAAAGAACCAAGGGGCGGAGCCCTCATGGTCATTGGCATCGACGAAGTCTCGATGCAGGCCATCGTCTCGATGGGTCGCCAGCTAAACTTCAGGTACGGGAAGATCCCCGTACGTGGTCTCAAAAAGACCGCGAAGCTGGCTGGACAGACCCATCAGCAAGAGACTGAGGCAGAACACCCTGCCGATGCGGAAAGTAGCGAGTCTCCGTGTGAGGAACCCCTCACAGATAAGGAGGACGTTGCTTAGGACGAGTAGCTCGACGGGGAATCCCCCGTAGAGGACATGGAGGTAGTGAAGGAAGCAGAGGTACCCATGTCCTCACAAGAGCTCGCTTCAGAGCTCGGAGTCCAAGAGAACGAAGAAGCCGACACCACATTGGTGTCCGGAGTTGTTGAGAGCAGTCCTGGCTCTCCGCCAGATAGCGCAAATACTACAGCGCAATGATGACTCCCCCCTCAGTCATCAAAAGCACCAAGCTAGTCCAGGTGAACGTTCATCATGCGAAGGCGGCCTCGGCCGTCCTAGCTAGAACGTTCACCCGACAACACATATTAAATATACTTTTCTTTCAGAATTTCTCTCCAGGGACTGCGTCGCGATAGCGACCACCGAAGCAAAGCAGGGAAAGACCACGGTCATTGCCTCTGCCTACTTCGCTGGAGATAGAATGTGTCCCCCCAAGAGGTGTCGGCCCTGGCAGAATAATGCAGGAGCAAAAGCCTGCCGTTTGTTGTCGGATGTGAAGCAAACGCCCACCAAGTCGCATGGGGACGCTCCGATGTAAACGATCGATGTGAGTGCTTACTAGAATTTCTATCCAGGCTCGACCTGGAAATATGTAATATATGATCTGTCCCGACATTTGTAACTCGAGTAAGGGAGGAAGTCCTTGACCTCACTTTCTCCAGCAAGTCAATTAAACCTTTTATAAAGGATTGGCAGGTCTCATTAGAGGAATCTATGTCGGACCATAGAATTATCCAATTCAGATTGGAAGCTAGCACACAGCAGAATATCCCTTGCAGGAATCCCCGTAAGACAAATTGGGGAGGCTTCCATTCCACGCTAGGAAATAATATACCTAGGATTCGGTCACCGAAACATCCCCTAGAACTAGAAATCTTAGTCGACGAACTAAACAAAAGTATAATTGATGCTTACGAAGAGAATTGCCCTCTTAGCAAATCGAGAAAATAAAATGATGCCCCTTGGTGGAATCGTACCTTGGAGAAACTCAGAAAGAAGACCCGAATTCTTTTTAATGAAGCCAAAAAGTATGGGGACTGGCATAAGTACAAACAAGCCCTGACACTATACAATAGTGAGATTAGGAAACCCAAAAGAAAGAATTACAGGAAATTCTGCGAGTCTATAGAAGACACGAAAGAAGGAGCGAGATTGCATAGAGGCCAAGAAAAGCCCGGATGGCTACATCTCGCTCAAAAACAGTACAGTGAGCAGCGAGGAGAGAGTACGGCTCTTGTTGGACACCCACTTCCCGGGAAACATCCCCGCGGAAGAATGTGTCGACCAAGAGCACTGCTACCTGCCTCGCAGCTCCGACTGGGCAGAAGCCAAGAAAGTTGTGTCCGCAGGCAGACTTAAGTGGGCAATTGGAACATTCCAGCCCTTCAAATCCCCCGGACCGGATAACATTTATCCAGCTTTCCTGCAGGAAGGAAAGGACATACTCCCACCCATCCTCAGAAAGATCATCACCAGCAGTGTGGCAACTGGGTATATCCCACGTGCCTGGCGCAGAGCAAGGGTAGTCTTCATCCCCAAGGCTGGGAAGAAGGATATAACTAACCCAAAGTCCTTCAGACCCATTAGTTTGACATCGTTTTTACTGAAAACGATTGAAAAGCTAGTGGACAATAGCATACGAAGCACGCTGTTAAAGGAGGCACCCCTCCAACCAACATAGCACGCGTACAGAGCAGGCCGTTCGACCGACACGGCATTGTATCAACTCGGGAAGATGCTCGAGAAAACAATAGAAGACAAGGAATTGGCTCTATGCGCCTTCCTAGACATTGAGGGAGCATTCGACAACACATCCAATAGTGCTGTCAAGAATGCCCTGATCAGAAGAGAAATAAACCCTACAGTAGGCAGATGGATAGATTCACTCCTACGATGCAGAGAAGCCTCTGCAGTGGCAGGTGAAGAAACCATCACAGTCACCACAACTCCCCTCTGGGGGGAGTTCTCTCCCCACTGTTGTGGAGCCTACTAGTGGATGAGCTCCTAGAAAAACTCGCCTCCCTGGGCATAACATGCCAAGGATACGCTGATGACATTGTCATCGTTGCGAGAGGAAAATACAAAGAAACCCTATGTGACATAGTCCAGAGGGGTCTGAAAGTCACGTCTAATTGGTGCAAGAAGGTTGGGCTCAACCTAAACCCTGCAAAAACCATTATAGTACCGTTCACTAGGAAACCCAAACTTAGCAGAATGAGGCCAATACGCCTATCCGGCTGCCTCATTACACCAGAAAAAGAAGTCAAATACCTCGGCGTTGTCTTTGACAACAGGCTGAGGTTTGACAAGCACTCAGAGTATACACTCAGTAAATGCACTAGAGCACTATTCACATGCAGGAGCATAGCCGAAAAATCGTGGGGCATGGCACCACACATACTCCGATGGCTATACCTCATGGTTGTGAGACCAATGCTCACTTATGGAGCTGTCGTGTGGAGAGATAGAACAAACCGCCTCACAGTAAGGACGCAGTTGCAAAAACTGCAAAGGCTGCCATGTATATGCATGACTGGAGCCATGCGAACCTGTCCGACAGCGGCAATCGAGGTTTTGATGGAGCTAACACCACTCCACCATACCATCGGCCTGAAGAAGAAAGCAACACTGCTTAGATTAACAACAGAAGGAGTGGGTAGAAACCACATAGTAAGCCTCAGAGACTCTGAAAAGCTGGAAAAGGAAATCCGTTTAATCCTCCAACCCAGAGACGAAATGGTGGCCGAGTATCACTTTGACAGGAATTTCACTGTTTACCAAAGTAATAAGAAAGAATGGATCCCACTTGAAGAGACACATAAAATTAAACCACACACAATTATCCCTAACGCCCCAAGGAACCGGACTTGGGGTAGCAGGACCAGGAACGAAATATCTGAACCAATGGGAGAATTCACAAGCATATTTCAAGCTGAAGAATGTGCCATCTCCCGTTGTGCAGACCGTAATATGGGGAAGAACTACCATAATAGAGAAATAGCTATCCTCTCCGATAGCCAAGCAGCGCTTAAAGCACTCAGTAGCAATAAGTTCACCTCTAAGCTAGTCATAGAGACAAAGAACAAATTGGACCAACTAGGCAGCAGGAACAAATTGACTCTACGATGGATACTAGGACACAACAACATCCCCGGAAACGAATTGGCCGACGAACTGGCACGCAAGGGTGCAGACACCGCAATGGTAGGGCCAGAACCCTACTGCGGCATAGGCCAACACACAATAAAAGAACTTCTAAGAAAGGAAGAGAATACGCTTAGATCAGCCTCCTGGGTAAACACCAGGGGAATGAGACAAGCTAAAGCATTAATAGTGAACCACGACCTCAAAAGGTTCCAAAAGTTAATCCAACAAGGAAAGAATGCCCTCAGAATTCTGACAGGGCTCTACACGGGTCACTGCAGACTGAGGAGCCACATGTACAAGTTGCGAGTAACAAACACCCAGCTTTGCAGATACTGTGAAGAGAAGAAGGAGTCGTCTGAGCATATACTAGCCCTGTTGGCACTGGACCTGTGCCGGTTGCGTGTTTAAGGCAGGTACTTCGAGCCACCAACCAAAATAAAAACGCTCCTTTGATTTATATTGATGGATGTATGTACGTGTATGCTGAAATCTTTAATTTTTTCCATTAACTTCATTACAATTCTCTCTAGGTTTAACTTAACTTACATTCGTGCTCCACACACGCCAATAGTCCAAATTCTATATTTTCTTACTTCTGCTCAGCTTCAAATGTGAACTAAAACTAATTGGCAAAGCAAAGACAAATTATGCAGCCGGCTTCGATCGGCCAGCGCATAGCTATAGGCGAGATAAGCATGCAGAAAAAGCGGTACATTTCCAATAAGCAAAAGGGAGGCAACAATAACATAGCAAATGCTGCAATTTAAGTTACATACAAATACAGTTTTTGGTTGGCCTTGCCAACCACGCAAATATTACACAGTGGAAAATTGGGACCGAAATTCACTTTTCGGTTCGCCTCTCAACAAGCACACTGCGATGCCCTAGCGAGGCGCAGACTCAGCAGATTTGGGAAACACATTCTACACCCAAGCAATATCAGTAACTTAGAACCCACAAAAATCCTGGCTTTTGTTCAGGAATTAGGGCTGCTAGGGGAGTTGTAAATTCAGTAGGAGGGCACAATAGACCAAAATTGGTCGCGGTGCACCACTTCCCCAACAACAAATAATAATAATAATAATGTCAAGTATGGAATAGGACGTCCAAATGCAGAAATGTGTCTCGATAGTGCGAAGGACATCTGGTGACGACCGATCGATTACACAGTGTTACAGCCAAAATATACTTTCGAAATGACCTAGCACACGCTGTAGAGAAGGTCGAGTATAGCATTTCCTCATACTTGGTTTTTTCCTAACACCCCCAAAATCTGAAGTTATGGCCCAAAAACCGCTTTTTGCTTTTTTACCTCACTTAAATAGATATAACTCGCGAATGGACCGTCTGATTGCTCATTACCTTATCAATTCCGATAGCCACGAGCGGGATCCAAAACATTATAATCAATGGTTTGACTAATTTAACGCGATGGCTGAGAAATGCGGCTTACAGATCTGGCATTTTCAACTTTTTTGAGAAATTTGTGCTTTGACCATCACTGGTTTAACTATTTTATTCTAAGCGATTTTTCCTTAAAGTTTGTAATAAAAGCCCATTTAATTCTCCGTCGAACGGTTGTTGTCCCAATGAATTTGGATACCGTTTTACGAAGTTATGCGCGATTTTCTGAGTACACATCGACAATCTAGTATTTTTTTTTAGTGTGCTAACATATTTATGTTTGCTTTCACATAATTGCCCCTAAAAGTAAACTCAGTTTTGATTTGGCGCCAGATTCAAATAATATTTTTATGTTTGCTTTCACATAATTGCCCCTAAAAGTAAACTCAGTTTTGATTTGGCGCCAGATTCAATTAATATTTTTAAATACTTAAAATGCAAATATATATAAACTTCCATGTATCAAAATTTTTTCGCAAATATTAACGGTCTCTGAATACTGTTACCTAGCTTAAAAATAAATTGAGCTATACTGAGTAGATGTGGGCTGCAAGTGGTTGTTATTATTTTTTAATGAGCTGAAATTGGCATATTAAACAAAAGAGCCGTGCACAGCAAGAGTCGTACACAGGTAGGCACGGTTAAGGCTTGTGAAAAGCAGATTGCTCTCGTGGCGCAAGCCTTGGCCACGCCTGGACATATCTGGTCTAATGCAGAGAATTTAGCTGCGGGTTCTATTTAATGATAAACCCCATTGGTACCTAAGAAATTACTTTTCAAGTCCACAAACAAGGCCCAATGATAGCTGTCTAACCACGATTGTAGAGAACCGTGATAAAATACCATGGATGACCAATGATGAAGAATATAAAAATCACTATAACAGAATGGTCGAAACATTAAATACCAAATAAAAACCAAAGTGGACCGCGCCAAGTAAAAATGAGAAGAAAGTGACATCAGCTTGCACTTAAGCAGCAATGGGTAATGCATAGCTCGCTTTGGCCGCGACGCCCGGCCCGTGATCCTGTCTAAAAACTCAGCGCATAATAAATTGTGTAATTGGCTCGATTTGAAGTGAGTTAAAACAAATAAATCCAAGAATGTCAGCCCGCATAAGCACACACCGCAGCAAGTGCAGTATGGGCGACTTTAACTCGCTTATAAGTATATAGTATTTATTTTCAATGGTTGACAAAATGTATTCAACAGTTTTCTTTTTAAAAGTAAAGATGTTAATAATATTTCGCTAGTCTTCAGCAATTTAGCAGGAATTTTAGCAGCACCAGCTTTTTTGGCCCGAAATTTATATCACATATGCCTGACGATCTCGGCCACTGCTATTACTGCCCGACAGTCACTTCTGTTCCGTGCGAGCTGGCGGTAGTTGTTCACAACATGGTTGGCAGTGCCAGCCGCCTTCTTCTTGTACGCCCTATTTGCTGGAGCTCCTTGAGCGCTTACTGTTCGAGATTCATTCGGGTGCGGAATCCATCAACTTGCATCTCCAACTTTTAAAAAGAATAAATAATAATAATATTTAAAAATATTATTTGAATCTGGCGCCAAGTCAAAACTGAGTTTACTTTTTGGGGCAATTATGTGAAAGCAAACATAAATATGTTAGCACACTAAAAAAAAATACTAGATTGTCGATGTGTACTCAGAAAATCGCGCATAACTTCGTAAAACGGTATCCAAATTCATTGGGACAACAACCGTTCGACGGAGAATTAAATGGGCTTTTATTACAAACTTTAAGGAAAAATCGCATAGAATAAAATAGTTAAACCAGTGATGGTCAAAGCACAAATTTCTCAAAAAAAGTTGAAAATGCCAGATCTGTAAGCCGCATTTCTCAGCCATCGCGTTAAATTAGTCAAACCATTGATTATAATGTTTTAGATCCCGCTCGTGGCTATCGGAATTGATAAGGTAATGAGCAATCAGACGGTCCATTCGCGAGTTATATCTATTTAAGTGGGGTAAAAAAGCAAAAAGCGGTTTTTGGGCCATAACTTCAGATTTTGGGGGTGTTAGGAAAAAACCAAGTATGAGGAAATGCTATACTCGACCTGCCCAACAATATGTACTGGGTCTTGTGAAAAGTATTTGCAGATTTTTTTTTTTGTAACACTGTGTTATCGGGACAGTCGAATTGCCAGTAAAGTACGGGAGTCAGATAAAACTAATAACGTTTTACGTCCGTATTTGGAGCAGCGAGCATACTTCGGTATTGATTCTGGAGGGCTTTTGAGGTGGCTCCTGCTGTCCTAGGTTCCTCATCCCAAGTGCTAGGCCAGTTACAGGAATCCGAACTAATCGCCATGCAGATGGAGCACTATACGGAAGAAGATGAAGAAGAGGTGATTATTCCGTAGTGCTGGGAGTTATCTGAAAAGGAATGAAATGAATTAGATAGGGTAAAGGCAAAAATTTCTATCGTTCGAGGTGGTTGGCTTAGGAAAGACAATCAGAGAGAAACATGTGATCGAGTTGGTCCCTGAGGCACAACCTTCAAGGCTATGCCTTATCCGCTATCTCCCTCAATGCAGAAGGTGGTACATGACGAGGTTGACAACATGCTTGCTTTTTGTGTCATCAAGGAAAGTTGCAGTTCGTGGAGTAACCGCATGACTGTAGTGCGACGGCCGGATAAAGATCGCTTTGGCCTCGATGCTCGCAAATTAATCATTTTGACAGTTAAAGACGCATATCGACTTCACTGCTTTGAGGGAATCCTGTCCAGAATCGACCAATCCTATTTTATATCTAGTGTCGACCTTAAGTTTGCTTTTGGGCAGGTCGAACTAGATGAGAGCA
The DNA here is from genome assembly GCA_018904275.1 of Lordiphosa clarofinis. NCBI lineage: Eukaryota > Metazoa > Arthropoda > Insecta > Diptera > Drosophilidae > Lordiphosa > Lordiphosa clarofinis. Next base: position 59,078 of record JAEIGQ010000121.1, on the reverse strand, counting down.
GCAGAGCGTACACAGCGTTTACGGTACCAGGCACGCCACTCTACCAGTTCAGAACTATGCCCTTTGGTCTCTGCAACGCTGCTCAGCGATTAGTCCGATTCATGGATAAGGTAATCCCGGCGTGTCGGCCGTGTATGGTCCAGCGGTTAGTGTGCTGGACTGCTGGGTGGGAGGTTCCGCTTCGGAACACCTAAACAAGTTATTTCTTTCTTTAGAAAATATCTTTTACACATACGGTCACCTTCACCAGCTATTGACGCCAGCTATGAAGTAACTAGCCATGAAAAAGCAAACTCTCGTTCGGCGTTAAGCGGGAGGTCCCTCTCTTTTGTGCAAAAAATTTAAAGTACACACGCCAAGAGATTGAGAAAAGCTTGTCTTGGATCCTTTGGGGCCAAAAAAGCAATTTTACATTTACAATCCTGTTGGAGTTATGATCAAATATATTCGTAAATTTGGACGATCTCCTCATTATATCGACAGACTTCAAAACCCATATGAATCATCTAGAGCAGGTGACCCAATGTCTAATAGAGGCTTAACCACGGGGGTTTAAGATCAAAGAGAATTTACAAATCAAAACTGGTATCAATAACTCACTCTCAGAGCGGTGTAATGAGTACAAAAGCTAAAGCTTTCTTTGCAGATGAAAACAACAACAATTTTGCGGTGAGAGCGATGCACTCTGAGAGTATGCACACACACTAATCTTTATTAAGAGGGGGAAAAGGGGGAACCGCCAAATCAAAGTTATCAAAACCAAAATTAAAGCAAATTACACAGGACAGACGGCGTGTTATTTGTATATATTAATTTAATAATACCAAGATGCACAACTAGAAAGCAAAGCACTCACCGATAGTGGGTAGAAATAATTCAACGATTTAAGCTTGGGCAAATTAAAGGCGCAATCGAAGTCACAAAAAAATATTTAAATACGGAGCACAATAAAAGCAGCTTCGTAGCTCTCTCTTCTGCCAAGTTTGATTCAAATCGGACGACTATAGAACATAGCTGCCATAGGAACGATCGGTCGAAAAAGTTGTTTTAGTGAGAAAAACTTTTTTGTTTTCAAAAATGTCTCAAAATTGGATGAATATATCGTATAGTTGCCATATAACAAACTAGCAGGCGTATATCATTCTTCAAGGTTATATAAACTTCGGTCGAGCCGAAGTTAGCTTCCCTTTATTTTTATACCCTGTTCCCATTAAAAATGGGAAAAAGGGGATCATGAAGTTGTGCAAATGTATGAAACAGGGAGAAGGAAGCATCTCCGACCACATAAAATATATATATTCTTGATCGGGATCAACAACCGAGTCGATTTAGCCATTTCCGTCTGTCCGTCAGTCCGTCCGTCCGTCTGTCCGTCCGTCCGTCTGTCCGTCTGTCCGTCTGTCCGTCTGTCCGTCTGTCTGTCTGTATGAACGCGTCGATCTCAGAGACTGTAATAGATAGAGCCACAAGTTTTGGAATGTATATAGGTGTATACTGTACCCACATCGAGTTTGTTTCAGATTTGGAAAATTCCACATCCTCCGTCCTTAAACAGCGAAAATCGGTCTTTTTCTCTGTATAAACGCGTGGATCTCACAGACTATAAGAGTTAGAGCCACAAATTTTTGCATGTATGTAGGGGTATACTATAGCCACATCGAGTTTGTTTCAGATTTGGAAAACTCCACATCCTCCACCATTTAGCAGCGAAAAACTGTCACTCTCTATGTATTAACGCGTTGATCTCACAGACTATGAAAAGTAGAGACACAAATGTTTGCATGTATGTAGGTGTACACCGTACCCAGATCAAGTTTGCTCCAGGTTTGGCATATTCCTCCTCCATCTTCTTCTAACCGCGAAAAACTGTCAGAGCTTCAATTTTTAAGTTTTAACCAAGTGACTTAATATACATTCAGTGAGGCCCAACATCTATCTATTCTGTGTACCACAATGAGATCCGATCAAAAACACCGAAGATATGTACATAAGTGCGCCTACCTATTTATTGAAATCATTTAAAAATAAATGGTATTCAAAGCTATAGGAACCACATTACTTGGGACAGGGTATTTGGCTGTCGGGGCACTCGACCGCAACACTCTTACTTGTTTTCCTTGTGTCAGTTGTTAAAAGGCAAAAGTAAACAATGGAGCGCAAGACTAAAAATCGTCAGCAAAATTTCAGTTATGCCGACAAAAATTCATTAATTGATGTAGTAAAAAACAATGCATGTTTGTGGGACATCACAGATGGAAAAGAAACTGGACACCGCATTAAAAAAAAGTGTTTGGAAAGCAGTTGGTGTCCAGCTACTTCATGTGGCTGTCTCAAACTTCTTCACCAGGCAATCAGGATGGAATCCTTCGCCACGCTTGCGCAACTTGTCATGTTGCTTCATGGCACGCCCCAAGGCATGAATTGAGCCATCTGAACAATTGTGATTGGACTTATCCGGCCCCGTGCAGGCCATTATGTTCTTGGAGTCCTATTCAGAAGTCTTGCTCAAATTCTTCGTTTTAATAGCTGCCACTGCAACTGAAATTGCAACTTCCTTCATGTTGTGCATTGTGCCTCAATTAATTTAAATCTTATAGTTAAGTTAAAACACAAATCTGTCCAATATTTTCCGTTTTCGGCATTTATTAAGGTTATCTGGACACACTGCCCTTTATATTCCACAAAAAGAAATATCAGACAAATTTACTAGGCTTCAGACTAGGGTATCCGGAAAAATGCTGAAACTGTGTTTGGAAACATATTTGCTGAGGTTTCAGCTTTTTGCACCGAAAATTTAATTTCTATTGTGATTCCTAGACGCTTAAAAGGACTGCTAAATAGTAGCACAGACCAGTCAAAGTCAAATGCATCCGCAGAGATACATACATTTTAGGGTTGCTATATTTGATTCTGCATTGTCATAGTTTAAAAACAGACTATCTAACCATAAATCAGTGTTCCTTGGCTTTAGCAGCACTCAAAAATATAATCAAAATTGGCGCACGGAGGATGACAGCTAGGGTTGTCGAAAATATTATCGATATATCAAAATATCGATATTTTTGCCCAAAATGAAAAATATTTATATCGTATATTTTTCGGAGGCGATATATCGGATATCAAATATTTTTTGGTGATATTTTCGGCGATATTTTTGTTTTAACGCTCGGTCGCACTGTTGCGAATGACTGTTTCTTGTGCTCTGGACATTTAAGACTAAATTTTTAAAAGTTATTTAACTTAATTTAATGCACAGAAATCGCAGTGCAAACTGTGCAACAAACTTTTAGCAACCAGTGGAAACTCAACAAATATATAAGGGCACTTAAAAGCAAAGCATGGAAATGCTTGGCTGAAATGCAGCTCATCAACGGTAAATCTAACCATAAATGATTTTAAATTATCGGAATTTGGGTCCTTTGTGTGCTGCTATTTATGCATTTTTTCATATTGTGGATATTTATATCGTGAGACACATTATACATATGTTTGTAAGTCTATTAAAGGGGCATAAACAGGCTCGTACATGTTCAATCTTCGGAAGCTTTAATGTAAATCAATTATAACTGTTATATATGTAAACCAATGTTAATGTATGCTCATCTCTAATACGATATGCTGATCGACAATAAACAGTCTGCATAGCACGCTCAACGAGCACGCATCAACTAGCTCTAACAAATACGCGTTTTATTGGCTACAAATATATCAATTGGCGACGAGGATTAAAAACAATTGTAAAGTGCCGCAAAAGAGATTTTGTGTAAATTTGCTTCTGTCGTGTCGGTAGTCTACTTTTCCGTGAAGATGCCGGGCGAAGAAAACTTTAAAGCGTTGCTTGAACAACAGCAACTTTTTGCGAAAAACATGTTAGAGCAACAACAAACGTGGATGAAACAAATTCTTGAGCAGACCAATGCTAGTGGTTCATGCCGCAATCCGGGCGAATCGACTATACAATGTCCACAATTTCAACAAAGACCAGCAAAATTGGGAGTCTTACAAACAGCAATTAACACAACATTTTCATGCTAGCAAAGGCGAAAATACGCATAGGATGGGCAGTATGCAGAGTGCGGCAGAAAATCATCCCAAGAAGATGCTTTAAGTGCCTAGATTTCGGACACATAGCGTCTAGGTGCAGAAGCGCACATGATGCATCGAAGCAATGCTTCAACTGCGGAGGCACAAACCATGCCTCAAAAAGCTGCAGCAATAAACCTGCGTGCATCCTCTGTGTGAGAAACGGGTTAAAGAACATCGAGCACAACACGTGGCACTTATATGCGAGCCATACCAATCCATGCCGGACAGCACTTGGATCCAAAATCAAACGTATGGAGCAGCGATCTGGAGCTGTGGAAGAACACCACTACAGCTCAGCGAGCGAAAAACAGCAGCAGGATATGTTAGAGCCAGGTGCGGAGACATATACTGGTATAGCTGTTACATAGCCCCAAGCATCCAGCTCGATGAGTTCGAGCGAATTATTGATGATATCGCGACTGATTCGCGCTGCCATGCGCCGACCGTCATAGCTGGCGACTTCAATGCATGGGCGGTAGATTGGGAAAACAGCAGGACAAACGCCCGAGGAACCATCCTACTGGATGCTTTCGCGTCCCTCAACGCAGTATTGCTGAACACTGGGACGAAACAGACCTACTCAAAGGCAGGACGAGGATCAATAATAGATCTCACATTCGCCAGCCCGTGCCTAGCGAGAAATACGACGTGGGAGGTCTCCGACGATTACACTCACAGCGACCACCAAGCTATAGTGAGCAACATCGGATCCCTGCGACGGCATCACATCAAGCAGGCAGTGCACACTGGATGGTGCGAAAAGTCCATTGATGCAGCATCACTGCTGGCAATGATGGACGGCTCCCAAATCGAAGGGACTGCAGAACAGCGCGCAATCAGCCTGGCCCAGGCAATGGAGAGCTTGCGACGCAGCAATGGCACGCAAGAAGAAAGGCGGAAATAAAAACAAACCCGTACATTGGTGGAGCCAAGAAATCGAGCACTATCGCATGGAATGCCACAGCTCGAGAAGACGGTATCAACGGGCGATGAAGCGATGCTTGAGAAGACCATTGGACCTACAGGCCAAGCACCAGGCGGAAACACTGCTTGTCTCTTTTCAAGCACACCGAGCCGCGCTAAAAAAGGCCATCAAGCGCAGTAAAGCAAACTGTTGGAAACAGCTCTGCGATGAGGCCGAGGACCAACCTTTCGGTCAGGCCTACAAGGTGGTAATGGGAAAGCTTGCGAGACGGCCCACACCCACGTGCCCAACGCAACTAGGAACTATCGTCGAAACCCTGTTTCCGCTCCAGCCGGAAATTCAAGCGACGACATGGACAGACACGGATGAGGGACCTGAACCTACTACAGATGCAGATGAGGTACGCGCGGCCCTATCGCGCGTAAATGCAGATAAGGCTCCGGGACCAGATGGGATCCCAACCAGAGCAATAAAAATTATCGTCGAAGCCTATCCAGAAATATTCGCAGACCTATACAACTGTTGCATCCGCGAACGTGTCTTCCCACAGAGATGGAAGCTCCAAAGATTGGTACTACTCCCAAAAGGCGACAAGAACGCAGAGGACCCCACGGCATACAGACCATTATGCATGCTGGACACAATCAGCAAACTTTTCGAGAGAATAATTTGCAATCGTCTTGAGAAGGAACTTTTGACCAGACGCGGCCTCTCAGACTATCAGTTCGGCTTCAGAAAGGGACGCAGCACGATTGACGCCATTTCGACGGTAGTGAAGATAGCCCGTGATGCCACTGCCGGGAAAAGATGGCAAGGAGGCACAAAAAAGTACTGTCTAGTCACCACATTAGACGTCAGAAATGCCTTTAACTCTGCTAACTGGACGAAGATCCTTCAAGCACTTGTAAGGCTCCGCATACCCAAATACCTGGTGCAGCTGGTGACCACTTATTTCGCAAACCGAACACTGCTGTATGATACGTTGGAAGGACGGAAAACACATCGGGTCACAGGCGGTGTTCCACAGGGCTCGGTTATAGGGCCGATGTTGTGGAACGTAATGTTCGACGGAGTTCTCCGCCTAAACACGCCGGCAGGAGTGAAAATCATAGGTTTCGCAGACGACATATCCATCACGGCGGTGGCTAAAAACCTAAGTGACGTAGAAGCCAAAACCACTGAGACTGTGGTACAAGTCACCAAATGGCTCGACGCAAATGGGCTAAGCTTGGCTCCCCACAAAACCGAGTCTGTCCTCATAAGCAGTAGGAAACGAGTAGAAACCGCCAGTGTGAGAGTCGGAGATCAACTGATAAGATCGAAAGAGGCCATCAAGTACCTGGGGGTAATGTTAGACCACAGACTCAGCTTTAAAAGCCACTTGGAGTACGTAGAAGAGAAGGCTGTTAAAGCCATTAATGCATTAACCGGGATAATGGCGAACATTGGCGGACCACGACAGCGAAGCAGATGGCAATGTGCAATGTGGTCAGGTCAATCATACTATATGCATCGCCAATATGGGCTCCTGCAATGGCGGTCCCTTCCTTCAGCCGTGGATGCAAAGGCGCGTACAGAAGATGTGCCCTCCGAGTAATAAGTGGTTTCCGAACAGTGTCAGAGGACGCAGCACTCGTCCTCGCTGGAATGGCCCCTCTCGACCTACTAGCGACAGAAGGTAGAAGCCCTCCTACAGATGAGTTGCGACGGGAGGCTACTATGACACAGTGGCAAATGAGGTGGAGGTCTACAACCAACGGCAGCTGGACAAAGAGACTGATAGCGGACATTCGGCCGTGGGTGGGTAGAAAACACGGACAAATCGACTTCTATTTGACGCAACTACTGACGGGACACGGATGCTTTAAATCCTATCTCTATAGGTTTAAGCACGAGACGGATCCGTTTTGCACACACTGTGCACGGTCCATAGAAGACGCAGAGCATGTCTTTTTTGTCGGTCCGAGATTTTCTGCAGAACGGGAAGAGCTAAGTATAGGCATTGGGAGACCATTCACAGTCGTTGACTTGATGGATATCCTTCTTAGCTCGCAAAACAACTGGGATGCAATTTGCACCATGGCCGCAGAAATCATCAAGACCTTGCGTCGCGCTGAAAGACAGCGCAATTTAAATTCAAATCCTAGATATGGATCTAGTTGAGGCTTTCATGCCTTCTCCCCCTTGTGAAGTAATACTTAGCGGTGGTACCGCGAGAGGGAATCGGAGAATAGGGGTGGTTTTAGTGGGTGAGGAACTCCAAGTCCCACACTTTGAGGCTTTCAATGCTTTCCCCCCTATACCAAAAAAAAAAAAAAAAAAAAAAAAAATTTTCATGCATACTCTGTGACCAGTGAGGACAAACAAAAAGCATATTTCCTCTCGTGGATAGGTGCAGATATTTTTGAATTGCTCAAAAATCTGTTTGGCAGTGAAAATTTGCTTGCATATACGTACATGCAATTGATCGAAAAACTAACGGAACATTTCCAGCTAAAGCGACATGTCGTCGCCGCTCGCTACGAATTTTTCAAAAGGGACATGAAAAATTCACAAACACATAGAGAATGGATAGCTGAGCTTCGTGGAATTGCGCGCGAATGCCAGTTCGTTTGTTCTGCTACAGGGTGTTCGTCGAACTTCGTTGACGAAATGATTCGAGACCAGTTAATCGTGCACACGCCATTTGATCCAGTGCGTGCTGCTGCTCTTCAGAAAGTGCAACCAACTCTTGAAGATGTGCTTGTAATCGCCGAAGCTTACGAAGCAACAACAAAAACGGTCGCGACAATCAAAGAAAACAGTGAAAAACCCGTCAATTTTGTGCAAACCTCCAAAAGACAATTTCAGAAAAAGGAAAGCAAAAACAGTGTAAAATAATGTTCTGGGTGCGGACATTCTCATTCGCGAGAGAATTGCAAGTTCCGAGACGCCATATGTCACAACTGTGATAAAAAAGGACACATATCAGCCGTTTGTATGCAAAGCAAACGTAATAACACAGACCATGCAAAAAACAACAAAAGTTATGAAAAGCAAAATCAACGAAACAAAAGCAATGCAAATTCAATCGACATAATCGAAGTGCACAGTGTAACCGGTGTAGTGAAATTCGAATCAAATAAAAGTCTAATTGATGTCGAGATTTTACAACAAATAATATCGTTTCAAATGGACTCTGGTGCCACAGTTTCAATAATCAATTATAATACGTACAAAAAGCTTAATTGTCCTAAGCTAGATAAGTGTTCACGTGTCTTATATGCATTCGGTCAACAGACAATTTCAATTTTGGGTGAGTTGCACACTGTCGCAAAATGTGGAAATAAAGTGAAACAAATAACATTGATCGTAACAAGCATAGATCAGTCTAACAATTTATTCGGATTGGATCTATTTAATGTGTTCGGTTTTGAGATTCAACAAGTTTCAAATTTGGTTGAAGACTACGGTCCTAAAATATTAAAATTGTGCGAAAAATACAGTGAAGTATTTGAACCAGCCCTCGGGGTGATTAAAGATTTTAAAGCAAGTGTATTACTGAAAGAAAATGCCACTCCAAAGTTTTCTAAACCAAGACAAATACCATTTGCTCAATTATTCAAATTCAAAGCAGAAACTGAAAGACTTGCACAAGCAGGCATCTGGAAGCCTATCAAATTCAGCAATTGGGCATCTCCAATAGTACTAGCGCCAAAACCAGACGGTTCGCTACGTATATGTGGTGATTTTAAACAAGCTGTCAACTCGCAAATTGACATTGAACAATATCCGTTGCCGACACGTGACTCATTATTGCACAAAGTACGAAATGGTAAGCATTTTTCAAAAATTGATTTAAGAGACGCATATTTACAAATGGAATTGGATGAACAGTCAAAGCAACTCATGGTCGTCAACACACCACTGGGTTTATTCCAATATCAAAGGCTACCATATGGTACAGCAAGCGCTCCAGCAATTTTTCAGCGTTTTCTGGAACAACTTCTAAGCGATATAGAAGGTTGTGGAAACTATTTAGATGACATCATCATCACAGCACCAAGAATGGAGTTGCATCTTAGTCGTGTTGAGCAAGTCTTATCAATACTTCGCGACAATGGTATCAAATGTATTCTTTGTTGTTGGGGAAGTGGTGCACCGCGACCAATTTTGGTCTATTATGCCCCCCTGCTGAATTTACAACTCCCCTAGCAGCCCTAACTCCTGTACAAAAGTCAGGATTTTTGTGGGTTCTAAGTTACTGATATTGCTTGGGTGTAGAATGTGTTTCCCAAATCTGTTGAGTCTGCGCCTCGCTAGGGCATCGCAGTGTACTAGTATATGCTCAGAGGACTCCTCCTTCTCTTCACAGTATCTGCAAAGCTGGGTGTTTGTTATTCCCAACTTGTACATGTGGCTCCTCAGTCTGCAGTGACCCGTGTAGAGCCCTGTCAGAATTCTGAGGGCATTCTTTCCTTGTTGGATTAACTTTTGGAACCTTTTGAGGTCGTGGTTCACTATTAATGATTTAGCTTGTCTCATTCCCCTGGTGTTTACCCAGGAGGCTGATCTAAGCGTATTCTCTTCCTTTCTTAGAAGTTCTTTTATTGTGTGTTGGCCTATGCCGCAGTAGGGTTCTGGCCCTACCATTGCGGTGGCTGCACCCTTGCGTGCCAGTTCGTCGGCCAATTCGTTTCCGGGGATGTTGTTGTGTCCCGGTATCCATCGTAGGGTCAGGTTGTTCCTGCTGCCTAGTTGGTCTAATTTGTTCTATGTCTCTAAGACTAGCTTAGAGGTGAACTTATTGCTACTGAGTGCTTTAAGCGCTGCTTGGCTATCGGAGAGGATAGCTATTTCTCTATTATGGTAGTTCTTCCCCATATTACGGTCTGCACAACGGGAGATGGCACATACTTCAGCTTGAAATATGCTTGTGAATTCTCCCATTGGTTCAGATATTTTCGTTCCTGGCCCTGCTACCCCAAGTCCGGTTCCTTGGGGTGTAAGGGACCCGTCTGTGTACCACATAATTGTGTGTGGTTTCATTTTATGTGTCTCTTCAAGTGAGATCCATTCTCTCTTATTACTTTGGTGTACAGTGAAATTCCTGTCAAAGTGATACTCGGCCACCATTTCGTCTCTGGGTTGGAGGATTAAAGGGATTTCCTTTTCCAGCTTTTCAGAGTCTCTGAGGCTTACTATGTGGTTTCTACCCACTCCTTCTGTTGTTAATCTGAGCAATGTTGCTTTTTTCTTCAGGCCGATGGTATGGTGGAGTGGTGTTAGCTCCATCAAAACCTCGATTGCCGCTGTCGGACAGGTACGCATGGCTCCAGTCATGCATATACATGCTAGCCTTTGCAGTTTTTGCATCTGCGTCCTTACTGTGAGGAGGTTTGCTCTATCTCCCCACACGACAGCTCCATAAGTGAGCATTGGTCTCACAACCATGAGGTATAGCCATCGGAGTATGTGTGGTGCCATGCCCCACGATTTTCCGGCTATGCTCCTGCATGTGAATAGTGCTCTTGTGCATTTACTGAGTGTATACTCTAAGTGCTTGTCAAACCTCAGCCTGTTGTCGCCGAGGTATTTGACTTCTTTTTCTGGTGTAATGAGGCAGCCGGATAAGCGTATTGGCCTCATTCTACTTAACTTGTATTTCCTAGTGAATGGTACTATAATGGTTTTCGCAGGGTTTAGGTTGAGCCCAACCTCCTTGCACCAATTAGACGTGACATTCAGACCCCTCTGGACTATGTCACATAGGGTTTCCTCGTATTTTCCTCTCGCAACGATGACAATGTCATCAGCGTATCCTTGGCATGTTATGCCCAGGGAGGCGAGTTTTTCTAGGAGCTCGTCCACTAGTAGGCTCCACAACAATGGGGAGAGAACTCCCCCCTGAGGGCATCCTCTAGTTGTGGTGACTGTGATGGTTTCTTCACCCGCCACTGCAGAGGCTTCTCTGCATCGTAGTAGTGAGTCTACCCATCTGCCTACAGTAGGGTTTATTCCTCTTCTGATCAGGGCATTCTTGACAGCACTATGGGATGTGTTGTCGAATGCTCCCTCAATGTCTAGGAAGGCGCATAGAGCCACTTCCTTGTCTTCTATTGTTTTCTCGAGCATCTTCCCGAGTTGATACAATGCCGTGTCGGTCGAACGGCCTGCTCTGTACGCGTGCTGTGTTGGTTGGAGGGGTGCCTCCTTTAACAGCGTACTTCGTATGCTATTGTCCACTAGCTTTTCAATCGTTTTCAGTAAAAACGATGTCAAACTAATGGGTCTGAAGGACTTGGGGTTAGTTATATCCTTCTTCCCTGCCTTGGGGATGAAGACTACCCTTGCTCTGCGCCAGGCACTTGGGATATACCCAGTTGCCAGACTGCTGGTGATGATCTTCCTGAGGATGGGTAGGAGTATGTCCTTTCCTTCCTGCAGGAATGCTGGATAAATGTTATCCGGTCCGGGGGATTTGAAGGGCTGGAATGTTCCAATTGCCCACTCAAGTCTGCCTGCGGACACAACTTTCTTGGCTTCTGCCCAGTCGGAGCTGCGAGGCTGGTAGCAGTGCGCTTGATCGACACATTCTTCCGCGGGGATGTTTCCCGGGAAGTGGGTGTCCAACAAGAGACGTACTCTCTCCTCGCTGCTCACTGTATAGGCATCATTAGCCTTTTTGAGCGAGATGTTGCCATCCGGGCTTTTCTTGGCCAGGACTCTATGCAATCTTGCTCCTTCTTTCGTGTCTTCTATAGACTCGCAGAATTTCCTGTAATTCTTTCTTTTGGCTTTCCTAATCTCACTATTGTATAGTGTCAGGGCTTGCTTGTACTTGTGCCAGTCCCCATTCTTTTTGGCTTTATTAAAAAGAGTTCGGGTCTTCTTTCTGAGTTTCTCCAAGGTAGGATTCCACCAAGGGGCATCATTTTCTTTTCTCGATTTGCTAAGAGGGCAATTCTCTTCGTAAGCATCGATTATACTTTTGTTTAGTTCGTCGACTAAGATTTCTAGTTCTAGGGGATGCTTCGGTGACCGAATCCTAGATATATTATTTCCTAGCGTGGAGGTATCAAATGTAAGAGAGAGAAGTGTTTCTTCCTGCAAGAAGAAATTGAATATTTAGGTCGACGCATAAGTGCAAAAGGCGTCCTTCCTGATCGTTCTGGACTAGAAGCAGTCAGAGAACTCAAGCCATCGTCCAATTTGCAAGAACTAGAAGCGTTCATGGGCAAAGTAAACTATTACTACAGTTTTATCCCCAACTATTCACAGTTGGCTGCGCCCCTTAATCTACTCCGCAGAAAAGGCGTTCCTTTCACATGGAAGTCTGAACAGCAGCAAGCTTTTGAAGCTTTAAAATCACATTAGTAAACGCTCACTTTGACGATGAATTGCCGTTAGCCCTAGCCGCAGATGCTTCATCCTACGGTATCGGTGTCGTTTTGTCGCATATACAAAATGATGGCAGCGAAAGGCCTATCGCCTTTGCTTCAAAAACACTTGACAAGCATCAAGTAAAGTACAGTCAAATTGAAAAGGAGGGATTAGCATTCATATTCGGAGTAAAGCGTTTTCACCAATATCTCTATGGTCGAAAATTTATCCTCATTACTGATCACAAGCCGCTTGTAACTATTTTCAACCCGAGTAAGCATCTACCGCAAACGACTACAAATAGGTTACAGCATTGGGCAGTCATTCTGATGTCTTACAACTTTCACATAAAGTATCGATCAACAACCGCTCATGGAAATGCAGACGCATTATCACGCCAACTTTTAGGCACAGACGATCAATTTGACAAAAAGGAAGCATGTTACAACATAAATTTGTTGTCCCCACCGATCAATGCAGAAGTCATAAAGCAACATGCTGAAAAAGACAAATCTCTTCGAAAAGTAAGCAACTATGTATCTAATGGTTGGCCAGAGAATCTTCCGTCATGCGACCAGGATATTACTCCATATTTTAACCGCCGGTTTGCTTTATCAATTATCAACAAGGTTCTGGTTCCTTACGCCAAAACATACTCAAACTTCTACATGAAGGACATTGGGGTATAGTTAAGATGAAACAACTTGCAAGACAATATGTCTGGTGGCCTGGTATAGATTCTGACATTGCTAATTACACAGCTTCATGCGCCATATGTAAACAGTCAAATCCTGCTCCAGCTCAAAAGTATGAGAGTTGGCCAAATGCAAAATCCGCCTGGGAAAGAGTACATATCGACTTTGCCGGCCCAATCTTCAACTCAATGTGGCTTATTTGCGTTGATGCATTTTCTCAGTTTCCTTTCGTAACACAAATGCCATCAACTTCAACTGATCATACGATCGCAGCATTATCAGCTATTTTCGCAATCGAAGGATATCCTATCACCTTGGTTAGCGATAATGGACCTCAGCTGACATCAGAAGCATTCTACGAATTCTGCAATCTACATGGAATCAAACACATAACAACAGCTCCTTTCCATCCAGCTTCAAATGGTTTAGCAGAACGTTTTGTACAGACATTCAAGACATCAGTCAAGAAGAATATTCAAGATGGATTCTCAACAAAGGCAGCAGTTGTCAAATACTTAGCATTTTATCGCTTTACGCCTAATCTACAGGGTAAAACTCCGGCAGAACTACTCCAGAATCGTCCATTTCGTACGCTACTCACACAACTTTTCGAGCATCCCTTAAAGCCAAAGGAAAATGATCAAAGCACTGCTAAGTATGCTGTAAATCAAAAAGTCTATGCTCGAAACTATTCTAGAGGAGAAAAATGGATGGAAGCTGTCATCGAGCGTCAAATTGGTAAAATGATCTTCATCATACGCTCTACAAATGGATGTCACAAACGCCATATCAACCAACTCAAGCCAAGGTTCACAACCAGCAACACGGAATTTGCTAATCAACAATTCAGGTGGCTCTCTGATCCTATTTCAATCAACCAACCGTCACCTGAACCATCACAAGCAAATCAAGATGAGCAGCCTACACCTCCCTTGATACAAACTACTTCGCCTAATGTAGAAACAAATCCGGATCCAGTCTTGCCCCAACCTGAAGTTCCGAGGTCTTTCAATCAACGTCGTTCCGGCATACCAATCCGCAGAAGTGCTAGAACCCGCCACGAAGTTCAGCGCTTTTCACCTTAGAATTTCAGATTTGGTAGTGTTAAATTAGGGTGGAGATGTGTTATATATGTAAACCAATGTTAACCTATCGATATCACTCATTGAACAAATTGTATGCTCATCTCTAATACGATATGCTGATCGACAATAAACATCAACTAGCTCTAACAAATACGCGTTTTATTGGCTACAAATATATCAATAACTATGTTTAAAATCTTCAAATTTGCTTAGACGAAAAATCAACCAAAGCAAACATTAGTAGTGTATTCGATTAAGAATTTGGGGGCCTTTTAAAGTAAATATGGAAACTAAGTAATTAAATTTTTTTGTGTGTGTATTTTTAAACAGTACACTCAATCCATTTCCGTTTCTACTGCCAACGATAAGTGGTTATTTATTTGGAAATGTGAAAGTATTAAAATTTATAATCGCGTCTTTGTCAGAATTGATTGAAGAAAAGCAAAAAAGTTAAAGGAATATATGTAAGGATAAAGTGAAACAGGACTTTCATCAAATCTGTAGTTTTGCATTCACCTGCGACACCATTACCATTACCAAGTTCAATTTGTGAGAGTTAAAAATTAAATAAAAACTTAGTAACTTTTGTTAATTTAATAAATATTTAATAAATCCATATTTTTTAATCGCATATACTTCTTCTTTACGCGTCAAATGACGACTCAATTACCTCAAAAGACCTTTTTATTGTTAGGAACCGGGTTTTTATTGAAAAATATCGAAAATATCGATGTTTTTGAAACCAGAATATTTATATCGAAATGATATTTTTTCAATATCGCCAAAAATATCGATATAGATATTTTTGAAATATTCGATAACCCTAATGACAGCTATGCAAAATTAATTTTGTAACGCTATGCTTCATTTGTTACCTGCTCAACTGCTGAGGGAATCCCTAAAATAAAACTTGCCTCCAAAAACTGTGAAAGAAGCAATGCAGAAAACTAACTTGGTTGTTTTACCAAATGTTTATATTCTGTTGCAAATATTCAAGTCATTGCCAATTACAACATCCGCTGAAAGGCAGCAACAGCTTCTTTGAATCAATCCCCTAATCAATGAACACGAAATCAGATTGATCGCGCTGTGATCGACGGAACGCATTCATCGAGTGTACTAGACGTGCGCGCGATTTGAGGATCCAATATAGACTCGGATCATTGCTTTCTCGCTGCCAAGTAGCGCACGCGGCTCAGTGTGGCACATGCCTCCCACTCTGGCACACGTCGAAAGGTAAATGTCGAGGTTAGAAGCAAAACGAATGAGAAGTAAAAAGAAAAGGCGCATGCGCGAGAAAGTCGAGAGGTTATTCGGCATGAGTGAGAGTCGAAAACTCTACCCATAATTCAAGCAATTAACAGAAGTTTTCAAGCCCAGAGTCGCACAATGCGAAGACAAACACGGGAATCTGGTCACAGATCCGCAAGTGGCGCTAAACAAATGGAGAAGTTACTTCTCCAACCTACTGAGAGGCAATGACGAACATGATGCCGCCCCTAGAGAAGTAATGATACTTCCAATCGACCACATAGAGATAGACCCGCCAACCCGAACAAAGGCAAAAAATTTAACAAATCGCCAGGCGCTGACATGAAAAAAAAAGTCAAAATTTTGTTACAAAAACTTAAAATATCTCATATTTCTATTCATATTTCAAAAACGGTTAATATTTTTATCTGCTGACGTTTTTTGACAAAATTTGCAAAAGTACCGTTTTACAATTAGTTCAGTGATTAGCTTTTGTCGCCTGACAGTCCTAGAGGGTTTCAATTTGGAAAATGTGTTGACTTCGTTTGGGCTTACAAAGGATAAAATTAATCCACTGGCATTTTATACGGCTTGAATTTTTGAAAACCAAAAACATGCTTTTTGTATATTTTCGTCTTTAAAAATAATAAGCGGAATAAAGGAAAATATACCACCGCAGAATTGGAGATATTTAATGGACGGAACTTTTAAAATAGTTCCCAAAGGTTGCTTTAACTAACTTAAAAAACCGCGCGATTTTTATGTAAAAAATTTTCATTATTATTTAATGTTATAGATAGTTTATTTCACTAAAAATCCCAATTAAAAAATATTTTAAAATTTTATTTTAGGTATTTCCAATATTTTTTATTTTATTGAATAAAAAAGCGAACCCCAAATTTGGGGCCTTATTTCATTTTATCGTTTGGGGACTTATTTCATTGGGGACTTATTGCCTGCAGCCTTCCTTATACACTGTAACTGCATCAGTATCCGTCGTCCTTGGCGTACAGAATAGCTTCATTCTAAACGACTCAATGGGAAGTGTAGCTCGAGCAAAAAATTAGCGTATTAGGGATATTCAGATTACCCAAAAGAATGTATTGTCGTTGTCGAAAAGGCTTCCTTGTAGGGTTGTCGATATTTCTCAAAATAACAATATCGATAATATAAAAAATCCAACTTTTAAATATCGATATTTGATATATCGCCTCCAGAAAACATCGATATATCGATATTATCGTTATTTTCTAAAGCTTAAGTAAACTGAAAAGCTTTTAAAGAACGCTCTCACTACCATATTACCATTACTAGTGGCTGTTATATCTTATCTTTCTAATGGGATAAATTTAAAATTTAAATGACTTAACTTTGTGAAACTAGATTATAGTTTAGGGGGGGTTCGATTTGTATACGCGGAAAAAAATCAACAAAGGGTATAGCAAAAACGAAACCAATGGAAAATTCTAAAAAAAATTTCGACAAAAACCAATAGGTCTAAAAAGAATTCCTACCTGGCGATTTGTGCCTCAAATATTAATAAAGATTTTCTTAACAAACAGGACTGAAATTCTCTTTTTATTTATTCTACTTAGAAATCGCACTTATACGGAGAAATTACGTTTAAGATAAGTAAATCTATGCCGAAATACCGTATCTGGATCAAGTTTAATGGAGGAATTCATATTAGTCCAATGATTTCTGGGCGAAGTTATTCGAAAATTTCGCTTTTTCCATACGTTTTGTGCAGAACATAATCGACTTGTTGTGACAATTTGTTCCTGCAATTACCATAGTAATTTTTCTTGATATATCGTTTTAAAAATATCGATAATCGGCTATATCGGCACAAAAATATTATATCGATAAATGATCGTCCAACAAAAATATCGATATATTGATATATCGATAAAATATTCACAACCCTACTTCCTTGATCCGTGGTGCGAAGTTGACTGTAAAAGAAAGGAATGGAGAAATAAGTTTGTTTAAAGTTTTTTGTTTTATATTAAAAGTAAAATAGATAGGATTTGTTATTGTTATTGCCATATTTTCTTCGTTGAAGTGCAATTTCAAAGTAGTATTAAAATTGTTTTTGTTTTCAGTCCCGTTCGAAAAGAAATTTTTAACATTTCAGATCGATTTGCGCCGACAACGAATTCGTTTTAGAACCACAGGTTTTTTTTCGAAATTTTCTTAGAGTTTTCCATTGATTTCGTTTTTGCGATACGTTGATTTTTTCCGCTTATACAAATCGAACCAGGAAAACTAATTTAGTTTCAGAACATTAAATAATTTAAGCCTTAAAGTTTTCCCACTGGAAATAGGTCAGCAAGGACCGTTTATTAAAAACTTTTTAAATTTTTTCTGCTTTAGAAAATAACGATATATCGATGTTTAAAATATTAAACACCAGAAAAAATAAAACAAACTAAAAATGTATGTACACAAAATTTAAAACACATGTTGGCCCAAAATGGTCATAAATAAAACAAACTCACCCATAAGATTACCAGCAATTGCGGAGCTTAATGTCTAGCGATGCTTCTAATCTCCTATTAGCTGTTAAATATAGATTCCTAAAAACCAAACCCATGCAAAGAGATAGATAGAATTTGTAAGAAATATACTCAGTCTGTAACGAAACCTCTTTGCGGATTTATTTAATGTGGACGGCTCGGTAACGAGGATTTGTTGGAGTCGTAACAACGATGTTTTTGGACTTATTACTTATTAAATATCGATATTGAAAATAAATTTTTTTGATGTTATCGATATTTTAAGAAATATCGACATGGAAAACAAAAAACAATTTTTCTAACTTAAACTAGTTTTTCGGCCGATTGTTCCATCTATATGCTATAGTCATCCGATCCTTGCGGTTTGTGGTTAAGATAGCTTTAAAACTGACGTAGAAGAATGCATAGAAACAAGCGGACGGACGGACGTGAAATCGTCAATTCTTGATCCTACTCGCAAAAAATTGTTTATCAATATCAATTTGAAACAGGTGTCTCAAATTGAAACTGAAACTAGTATCATTTTTTTTTTGTATCAATGTCAGCCTGGAAAGTATTACATTGAAACATGAAACATTGAAATAACAATTTGAAACTAATAATTTTTTTAATTTATGTGCAAGCAATTAAATATGTGGTTAATAGGCTAATTACACTGAGCACTAGACCGGACATTTCTCGATACTATTTTCAACATGCGACGATCTTTGCACAACATGGCTCAAAAAATTCTGTAAATTTTATAGAAAATTGATCAAAAATCCAAAATCAGATATATTGAGGTTTGATGGTCTCGAGAAGGCCTTAAAAGTTCAAATTTCTTCTTGATTTATCCTTGAATTGTCAATGTAGACAGAGACCTTTTACAAAAGTGTCGTACAAATAAATTAAATATTTCACGTTAAATTATATGTTCAATGGTGTTGTGATACGCACTCTGGACTTTGAATCCGGCGAACCGAGTTCAATTCTCGGTAGAACCTTAACTTTTTTTCTTTATAGAAAACAAAATTTTTAGTAAACACTGTTTTTATATAATCTACAAGTGCATATTTTAATATGCCGTTAATATTTCTCCTTTACAATATATGTTTATGTAGTTTGAAGGCAATAAGGATATGCTATTAGCAGTAATCATCAATTTGGTGCCGTCCGATTGTGTTGCTGAATCAATTGTACGCCATGCTAAAATGATTTATTTGTACAGTTTTACAAAATTTTTGTCTGCCTACTATGACGTTTCTAGCAGCTCAAAATCAAAATTAAGGGGAAATTGGAGCTTTTAAAGCCTTCTCGAGGCCATCAAACCTCAATACATATATCTATTTTGGACTTTTCACAAATTTTTTATCAAATATACAGCTTTTTTTTGAGCCATGTTGTGCTAAGAACTAGACAAAAAATTACTTTTCTTATAAGGCAGGTACGGTCTACTGAGCACATCTAACATCCCACCTTTAAATCAGTACAAAAGATCATTTTGTCATTACGTGTGTGTGTGAGCCACGCTTTAGCACTAGGGTTGTTAATATTTCTCAAAATACACTGGCCAACAGCCATTTTGGTCCAGCCTTATTGATGACAAATTCTGATCCCGTTTTGTGCACTGATTCCAAAACTGGTTTCGGTTTTTCTCCATCAGCTCTTGTTTTCAAGATATCGCGGAAAAACCATTTTGCAGTATTTTTGGCTTTTAAAAAATTATGGAGGTTACACCGAGCAACAATATGTGTATTTATGAGCTCTATGCGACAGTATACATATTAAGGTCGCCTAAAAAAATCAATGGAGCGTCATCAGCAAACCCAATAGCGCCTAAATTGGCCTTTGAAGAGAAATATTCATCAAATTATGGCAAATTTTTCAAACTTAATTGCCGTATACCATCCATTTGGGGTGCTTGTATTTTAATGAAAACCACTTTGACATGCAGTCCAATGGTTCTTATAATTTCACAAATTTTGTTACATTTAAATCTTCTTGATGGACAAAGTAACAAGCGGTTAACTTGAACTACTTGATCTAACATAGTCCTTACATTAATTGTCAGGCAAATGTACAATAACATTCAATCAGTACTAGATTCAAACAATTTTCCCCAAATCCATATTTGCTTAACCTGCGAGAATGACATTAAAATTATATGAATTGGGCTACAACTGAGCCAAATGTGTTCCATCTCATTTTCCAACAACTTGCTTTTTATTTATTGCCAAGAAACATCTGTATAAGAACTGCATATAGCGTTTTTTGTTTTTGGTGCACAAGTCATTAAAAAAATACAAAATTAAAAATGTGTGACTGCTTGGGGTGTTGAAAAAGATCTTTTGAAAAATTGTGTATTGATGGTTCGCAGCTTTCCGGGAGTCACCGTTTTGTCAAGGGCAAACGTAAAAAGAAAAATTGGTTAGTTTAGATGCCTTAATGTCCCGAAGCAGAATCATGGAAAAAATTCAATTTGTAAAAAAGCAACCATTTTGAAATGACAAATTTTTGTATATTTTTTTTTTTTTTTTTGCAGTCCACTGTAGAAAAAAATAGTAAAAAATAGTGCGACACTACCATTGAAAAAATAAATTACCTTAATTTGTGGAAATTTTTTAACATAATTTAATTCAGAGGTCTTCCTTTGAAAAATTCGTCAAGTGACGTGACAGATTCACAAAGTTATTCGCTTGCGAAATGGAACGAGTTTTTGCACTACCTTGCATGAATGAGCATTCCTCCCAATAATAAGAATGGTCAACTTCCTCGACATATACATTCCTTTTACAGATAGAGTCTTTACTACAATCTCTTTCCGCCAGTCATTTGTTGAAACTTGTAAAATAATAATAGTCACAAGGGGCTTAATCCGTAGACTATAGTGAGTGCGGAACACATTTGGCTCATTTGTAGCCCAATTCATTTAATTTTAATGTTATTCTCGCAGGTTAAGCAAATATGGATTTGGGGAAAATTGTTTGAATGTAGTACTGATTGAATGTTATTGTACATTTGCCTGACAATTAATGTAAGGACTATGTTAGATCAAGTAGTCTTTTAACATTTCCTATACAGATTTTGTGTATCAATCTAGTTATCCTGCCATAAATTTTAATTCATTCTTTCGGGATTAACCGCTTGTTACTTTGTATGTATTTGTATTTGTATGTAGAAGATTTAAATGTAACAAAATTTGTGAAATTAGAAGAACCAATGGGCTGCATGTCAAAGAGGTTTTCATTAAAATACTAGCACCCCAAATGGATCGTATACGGCGATTAAGTTTGAAAAATTTGCCATAATTTGATGAATATTTCTCTTCAAAGGCCAATTTAGGCGCTTTAGGGTTTGCTGATGATGCTCCATTGATATTTTTTAGGCGACCTTAATATGTATACTGTCGCATAGAGCTCATAAATACACATATTGTTGCTCGGTGTAACCTCCATAATTTTTTAAAAGCCAAAAATACTGCAAAATGGTTTTTCCGCGATATCTTGAAAACAAGAGCTGATGGAGAAAAACCGAGACCAGTTTTGAAATCAGTGCACAAAACGGGATCAGAATTTAATACAAATTGGGCTGGACCTCACAAAAGTGGTCATTTTGTTGGCCTGTGATATCAATCCAAAATTTTAATATCGATATTTGATATATCGCCTCCAAAAAACATCTATATATCGATATTATCGTTTTTTTCAAAGGATTAGTAAACTGAATCGCTTTTAAGGAACGTCTTCATTATAAAACTGCTAGTAAATATTTCTAGAGCCCGTTTTATCTAATCTTTTCAACAGTTTCCAATAGTTTTCTGAAACCACATTTTTTCAAAGTACATTAATAGTGAGAGTTTCTTTTTTTTAACCTTAAAATCGTGTAGTCAAAAGAGATAAAAATTAAGTTAGGCACATTACTTCGTATAAGTAAGGTTTCTGTTTAAAATTGTTCTGATTTCAAAGTAGTTCAAACGTGTTTTTTTCATGTGTATTGCGACGAATTGCATCTTATATGAGTGTAGACTTTAAAGACTTACAAATTATGCATAGAAAAAAATATCAAGTGAAGAATTTAAAAGAACTCGCAGCCTAATGTGTTCTCCAGTCATTCTGCTGCGGGTGTCTGTAAATCAGCGATTGTGACCTAATGGACCCAGGGGCCGTAGACACTTCGCTATTTACACATAATCAAGTTAAACACTTGCCGAAGCGAAGCCCAAGAAAGTAAAGAATCGAAATGCACTTTCAGACAGAATGAACAATTCATCCGCAGCTCTACAATATGCTATTGGGTTCATGACGCTATCTTCATTATATTCTAACACTGACATCTAATATTTCAGCATCCACACGTGTATGATTAGTTCTTAAATGCGATTTTAAGTTGTATTACCAGATGTTTTATCAGGCTAGCCATATAATTTGAACATATTACTATAGTAACTTTTCTGATATATCGTTTATAAAAATATTGATAATCGCCAATATCGGCATACAAAATATCATATCGGAATATCCCTTATCGTACTACAAAAATATCAATATATCGATAAAATATTGACAACCCTATTTAGAACTTGATTGTTGTTGCAAAAGAGTGCAGTGTAAGCTCGTCTACTGTCGGTGTATTGACGTCGCTGCTACTCTGTGGTTCTTGTATACACAGAAAATAGAACCATGCCGAACTCTGTTTTAAATGCTTAATAACCATTTGTTCTGCCAATATTTTGACTTGTAAATCTTTTGTCTTGTAAAATCGTTAAGTGAGTCGATGATAGAAACATGCTACAAATATGACGAATTCCGCCATGGTAAATATTTTTGACTCAGGATATTGGATGTTAGATACTCAGTGTGATTAGCCTATAAAAGTAAACGCTATGGAGGACCCTTTCCAAGGCGACGTGATAAATATATATATAGATGGATTTCAAATGCAGCACACTTACAAGGTTTAAGCAGCTAAGTATTAATGTTGCAGTGGTAGTTTTTTGCAAACATATGAAATCAGAAATGTAACTACTCAGACAGGACACATAACAAGCCACAATTCTGCGGGCATGTTTTAGCGCTTTGCATGTTAGTGCACAACGCGAGAAGTATCAAACGAAGACAGCTGCAGAACTGTCGTGTTTTTTCTTCAGAGTCTCTGAAGGAGTAACGCGCAACATCTATTGGTTCCAGCAAAGGGCCACCAGTACAGTGACTTCTAAATTTACAACATTCAACAAACATAATATTAAATTGATAAAAGCTAGTTTCAAAATGATAGGTACTGAAAGTTTGATAATTAAAGTGTCAAATTAATAATACCTAGTGTCAAATTGATACTAACAAATTAATACAAAAAAGCGTCAACCGAGTACACGTAAGTAGTAAATTGTAATGTGTAAAATATTTTGTTATACTTTCGAAGATATCAATTTGATACTTGGAGTATTAGAGAGAATTCGATACTCAATAGTTTCAAATTGATTGTATAAATTGTGTCGTTTTGATGACATCTTTTTTTGGGTGTAGGTGTAGAAAGGGTAAACGTCTAGTATAGCGGCCTACTCTCAGAAAATTCCAAAAAAAATTTCCTCGATGGACCGCGAATTATGAAGAATTTTCATGCAGAAAAAACGCGGGGGTCATCCATGGTTTCTTTTTAAACGAATTTTGAAAATTTGATTTTTTACCTAATTAAACAATGTGTCAAATTTAATTCAAATTTAATTGGATTTTTATCAGGGACCGAAAATAACTGTTATGATATTAAACTTTAACCAAAAAAATCACGGTGAAGGGAGTGAGCTACAAATACGAAAAAGGTACCATTTTTCAAGTCTTTACAAGCACTATGAAATTAGGATATTAACTTTTATTCATAACTTTAAAAATAAAAACTTTTTTTAACTGTTATTTTATAATTTTTATATAAAAGTTTGTAAATAACAGTTATTTTTAACTTTTATTCAAAAAAGTTGATTTTAAGTGTTATTTGTCAACGTTTATTTTAAAAGTCAAAAATAACTGTTATTTTGCAACGTTTATTTTAAAAGTTGAAAATAAACGTTGATTTGCAATATTGGCCAAGTTATTTAAGCTATCGGGACATAAAGTTGCATAGGCACTTACCTTAAGTCCTTCTACCACCATGCTAACTTTGGTTCAGATCGGACTACTGTAGCATATGTCTGTAGTTCAAATCTGCAAGAGTAATTCCGGCTTCGTATGATTACCGGTAAAAATAATCATTTTTATGATGCCACGTTACTTGTTCATACTCATGTGTAAAATTGTAATGGTTTTGGTGCCCAGTATTAATCTGCATTGTGTGGATCGTACGATTATTTTCGTAGCACCAGTAAATATATGAAATAATTAAATAATATTGGGAAGGAATACTTTTAGGGGCATCGAAGTTAACTAACAAGTATTTTAAGAATTTCGGGGGACCCATACAAAGTTAAAGTGTGCAAAAGTGGAGTACGCGACTTTCTTCACAGCCCTGTGTAAGTTTTGTTTTTCTTTTGTAAGATTTTAAATTAAGAAAATAAAGGAAAATCAAGTATGAAATCGCTGAAGCCCGTCAGTAATATTACTCTGTACGTGCAGTAGCAGCTTAAACCAGCCCTGCTGCCTTGCTGCCGTAGCGCACATTCCTTGGCTCATAACTTGATTATGGTTTAGTCGATCTTTATCATTCCTTCGCAGATCGGACGGAGCCATGTCCGTCTGGCATAATGAAGATTAAAAGAAGTATTACACCAAACTTAAATGCCAATTAAGATGGAAATTCCTTAAGAAACTGCTTTTAAATACCACAAATAACTGCATTACTATGATTTTCATCTTACCGAACCACTTTAAAATACCATGAATGATCAAGGGCGAAGAGAATGGACCAGAGCATACAGAATGTTTTATTAATTTGCGATTAGAAAATAAGATATCATCAGGTGCACTATTTTCGCTTGCAACTAAGTACAGAAACCAGCAGCATTTGATTGATATAACAATTTTTATGATGCCACGATAATGGTTTATACTCATGTGTAAAATTGTAATGGTTTCGGTGCTCATTAGTAATCTTACTTCAGTGTTGAATTTTCTAGATCGTATTCAAGTTCTAGTATTATAAGTACATCAAGGGTCATCTTAGGAGTTAAATTGTTCTTCGAAGGTACCTAAGAATTCGCCTTCTTAATTTTGATTAATTTAAAGAAAATGGTTTGCTTAAGCAGCAATATAAAGATTTGGGGATCATCTTGGACCGCGGTTGTTACGACAATCAATTCGCGGAACTATAATGTACCGCCATAATTACCATGGATGACCAATAGTAAATAAGTTAGTGAAGATTATAAAGAATGTTTCAAAAAACTTTCCGTGCCTTACAAATCGTTAAATAGCGGAAAAATACCAAAGAGGATCAAGAAATATAATAATGTCAATCAAACTTTACTCACAATTTAATGTGCAAAATCATGCCAAAATCAATGGAAAAGCGCATTTCGCAGCTGGGGGATCTCCATGGTAATAAGACCGCTAAATATTTAAGACCCTGGTTTTCAACACCTCATATGACCACACATGACTACATATCCATGATTTTGACAATAAAAAACCCCGAACCATGGATGACCAGTGCTGAAGAACATAGATAAAGCAAGAAGAATGTCTCAGTTCTACCATTTATGCGGGTAATTTAGCGCAAGAGCCTGGCAGATGTTGTCCATAAGCCTTATTCAATAATATTTGCAAACGTCATTTACTATGGGTGACGCCAATTCAGACACTTTCTGATATACTTATATACTTCCTTTGATATGTGCTCATTGGTCATCCATGGTATTTATCGCTGTTCACTATACTATACAGTAACCTTAATATCGACAAAACCATAATCAAGTTATGAGCCAAGGAATGTGCGCTACGGCAGCAAGGCAGCAGGGCTGGTTTAAGCTGCTACTGCACGTACAGAGTAATATTACTGACGGGCTTCAGCGATTTCATACTTGATTTTCCTTTATTTTCTTAATTTAAAATCTTACAAAAGAAAAACAAAACTTACACAGGGCTGTGAAGAAAGTCGCGTACTCCACTTTTGCACACTTTAACTTTGTATGGGTCCCCCGAAATTCTTAAAATACTTGTTAGTTAACTTCGATGCCCCTAAAAGTATTCCTTCCCAATATTATTTAATTATTTCATATATTTACTGGTGCTACGAAAATAATCGTACGATCCACACAATGCAGATTAATACTGGGCACCAAAACCATTACAATTTTACACATGAGTATGAACAAGTAACGTGGCATCATAAAAATGATTATTTTTACCGGTAATCATACGAAGCCGGAATTACTCTTGCAGATTTGAACTACAGACATATGCTACAGTAGTCCGATCTGAACCAAAGTTAGCATGGTGGTAGAAGGACTTAAGGTAAGTGCCTATGCAACTTTATGTCCCGATAGCTTAAATAACTTGGCCAATATTGCAAATCAACGTTTATTTTCAACTTTTAAAATAAACGTTGCAAAATAACAGTTATTTTTGACTTTTAAAATAAACGTTGACAAATAACACTTAAAATCAACTTTTTTGAATAAAAGTTGAAAATAACTGTTATTTACAAAATTTTATATAAAAATTATAAAATAACAGTTAAAAAAAGTTTTTATTTTTAAAGTTATGAAATAACTGTTAAGTCTCAATTTTTATTATAAAACTTATAACAGTTACGGTCCCTGATTTTTATTGATCATTCAATAATTCTAATCAAAATGGAGTGCGCGAATTGCAATTTTACGGTGTCGAAATTTTTTTCTTTGACGAATATAGAGGTTATTGAGTATTTAAAGCGTAACAAATGTTTACTACAAGAAAAAAAATGTGAAATTTAAAAAAAAAAAAATTTTACTTTATTGGGTACAATAAAATATTCATCGATGGATCGCGAATTTTGAACATAAAATATTAATTCATAGGAGAAAGAGGAAGTGCACGTGGAAGACGACTTTGGCCCTTCCTTGGGGGACACCACATAAAAAAAAACGCCCTTCTGTGGCTTACGTTAAAAAAAACGCGCCTTGAATTTTACGTCAATAGGTGGCGTGGAAAAGAGTTCAAAACAGATCAAATAGGTGTAAAGATTTCCTCACTTTCGCATTGAAATTCAAGCAAATGTTCCCCTGAGTCATAGAAAAATAATATTTTTAATATATTTATTTGAAAAAACAAACAGAAATCGAAAAGCATATGTGATCAAGCATGTATTTGTATGGGCAAAAATTACAACTTTAAAATACGTTAAAAAAAAAACCACGGATGACCCCCGCGTTTTTTCTGCATGAAAATTCTTCATAATTCCCGATCTATCGAAGGGAATTTTTTTGGAATTTTCTGAGAGTAGGCCGCTATACTAGACAATTACCCAAAAATTAATATGAATAACACTATGTATCCCGCACTTTTAGCAATTGATTCTAATGTAAAATTGCACGCTGAATTCAAATATGCTCTCAGATATGTCAAAAGTAGAACGGTTCTTGAGATTTCGCGAAATTTTCAATTTTAGTGTTTTGAAAAAAGGTAGGTCTACTAAAGTGCTATTTTCTCTGATTTTAGTCCACCGATATGTATAAACTGGAAAAATTAAACAAAATTAAAGATAATAAAATTATTTCTTAAAAAATCGACAGTTGTTGTAAATCCAACCATAAATGACGAAGTTATGGCACTTCAAAGTTGGATTTTTGAAAAATTTTTGATAATTTTTAATTTTTTGCTGCCTTTTATTAAGTTTTTTTCAATCTTACCATAAAAATTTCTCAGGTCTCAGATATTGAAAGGATTGGGTAATCTTTAACGAACATTTTTTGTCCTTGGTCATCAAAATCTGATGAAAAATAAACGCTATATTCAGAATTAAGTAAACATACCTCTGTTTAAGAGTATTTTTTGCTAGTTTTTTCAGTATAAAAATCACATCTTAGCAAGCCAAATAAGAATAAACGTTGAGCATTAGGAGTTCTTATTGCCGTTCAAGGTTGGATAAAAGAACTCAAATGATGTAGACCGCTTTTGTTTTTTGTGCAGACTGTGTGTTTTTCGCTACAAGAACCAGCAATAGTCTCCCATCATTGCCAGATCCCACTTGCCTTGGTAGCGAAACTCCATCTGCTGCATTTGCTGATGGAAGCGTTCGCCATGCTCGTCGCTTTCGTCGCCTAGGTTGTCCGGGAAAAAATCCAAATGGTAGTGCAAATAGTGAATTTTTATTAACACCTTTAAAATAAAAAAAATTAAATTGGTTAATATAAAAACTCGATGAAAAACAGACTGAGATTATACCAATTTTTTTGTAGTTTTCCAATAAATCATCAACAATTTCTTTATAGTCCTCACTTCTTTTGCTTCCCAGAAAACTAGACACTACTGCGCAAAATGATTCCCATGCTTTTGCCTCGTCTGCTGATAGTGCCGAGTAAAATTCTCTGTCGCTCATTAGATTTTTGATTTGCGGACCCACAAATACATCTTCTTTGATTTTGGCGTCAGAAAGTTGTGCGAATCGTCGTTTTAAAAATTCAAATGCCGCAAAATTTTCATTTTTATGGAGAGCTTTAACGAAGTTTTTGAAGAGACCAAGCTTAATATGCAACGGAGGGAGAATAATTTTGTCCTCTTGAACTAGGGGCGGAAATTTTACGTTATCTTCTCCGACTACAAAATTGGCCCTGACATCCCAGTCTTTACCCAAGTAATGTTCGCTGCGATCTCGGCTGTCCCATCTGCACAAAAACAGCAATGCTTTGTCCATCCTTGTTGCAAGCCTGTTACCATTGCCTAACTTTCAGATCGGCACAGATTTTCCACTGGTGAACTGCAATACAAACTCCAATCCAATCCAACTTTGAAGTGCCATAACTTCTTCATGTATGGTTGGATTTACAACAACTGTCGATTTTTTAAGAAATAATTTTATTATCTTTAATTTTGGTTCCAGTTTATACATATCGGTGGACTAAAATCAGAGAAAATGGCACTTTAGTAGACCTACCTTTTTTCAAAACACTAAAATTGAAAATTTCGCGAAATCTCAAGAACCGTTCTACTTTTGACATATCTGAGAGCAGATTTGAATTCAGCGTGCAATTTTACATAAGGATCAACTATTTAGAAGCCGGGTTCAAAAAATTGTTGCATAGTGTAATTGGGTATGTATTAACTTTAATAAGTTTGAGTAACCCTATGTAAAGCGGATCAAGCAGACAAGAACTCCGCCAAAAAAGTTCCCAGTAAATTGTCTGGAGACGCCGTAGATGATCTTTAAGTGCCTGCGGTGACTGGAGTCATAATGCCGCAGCGTAGCGCGATCGAGGTTTCATCAAAACACAACGGACGTTCAAGAAGCGGATCTTGCAGGCCATGGGAGGCCCCAGCACAAAACACATAAATCGCGAATCAAGTAAGCAAAACTGAGAGATCAAAGGCGCCGTCGCACAGTGGTCCGGCTTGTATGGGGAGAGCGGCCAAAAATACTTCTAGTTGAGGTAGGGACTTGAAACTTGGCACAAAATTTTTTTATATTTATCCTAAAATAATATGTAAAAATCAGCCAGATCGGACAACTATATCATATAGCTGCCATATGAACAATCGGTCTGATATTCAGTTTTTATATGAAAAACTTTTGTTTTTCATTTTATTGCAACAAAACTTTGGAAATTTTCGTATATAACCTGGGAAACTTCAGTAAAAATCTGGATACTATAGGTTATAGCTGCCATAGGAACAATCAGTGTAAAACGAGTTTTTGCCGGAAAAACTATTTCGCTTTAAAATAATAATGACAGAAATGATACATATATTTGACAAAAACGACCATCAAATAAATCAATTTTTTTAATTTATATGTTTACCCTTTAATATTTGCATATATGTGAAGTAACAATTCAAAAAAACATACACATGAATGTTAAAAAAAAATCATATTTCATATAGTTTCGTCCAGTAAATCAATAGCTGATTTTAGTAGCTTGGACTTTGGTTTGCATTGAAGTTTTCTTTGACCCGCAATAAAAGGATCAGAACTTAAAAGTAATCTGTTCAATAAATCAGTATTCGTCAGGACCCTTGAAATTTTCCGCGTATGATGTAGCCTAAATTGTTTAATGTCTTTATTTTTTGCCTCTGCAGCTTCCTCAGAAAGCTCTCCAATTGAGACTAAACAATTTTTTATAATGGCAGGACCATGTAATAATACTTTATGGACCGATGCAGGAAGGTAGTACCACGGATATTTATTGATAAGAAGTTTTGCTGTTTCTAATGCATACTCTCCGAATTTTGCAGAATTTATATTGTAGCCTGATGACATGGCTTGCAAAATTGTTGAGCATCTTATTATCAAGTTCTCTTCAACGCCAGTTATAATAGCAGACATATCAGGATTATTAAAAAATGCCCTGGCAGTATTACCATCGTTAGACGTTCCGCTTCCGCCTGCCTTAGGCTTGTCGACAATTAAGCCCATTTTTGCTCGGAACTCTGATTGAATAAATTTTTTTCGGATTAAAAATTTTCTTTTAGCTTCTTCAGAGCGTATTTGCCAAATTTTTTGGTCCAGTCTATAAGATATATGAATCAAATACTCAAAGAATCGTATGTACGCATGTAATGGCGATAGCCCAAATTCATATCGGTCCTCATGAACATCTTTTTGCAGACATACATCTAAGTTATTCATTTGAGTTGGAGTTGCTTCGCATATGTAACATTTTGCTGAGGATGTTTCGCTTAATGCATTACATATTTTACCATCAATCATCGTGAGTTGCAAAGAATGTTCAATTTTTATTGTCTGTTCTTCTAGAAATATAGTGGGCTTAAGCTGGTCAATCTTTTTTTCAAAGTATTCTTCTTCGGCAATGGACAATTCAGTTGTTTCTTTCTTAAATTGAAATCTGACAGGTCGACAGTACCGCGTCGACGATGGTCGTGGATTTTTCCAAATACAAATAGAATTATTTGTCTTCGAAACAAGTCTTAGGGGTACATATGATGTTACAAACATGCTGTTATCTGATAGGTCTGTAG
Source organism: Lordiphosa clarofinis (assembly GCA_018904275.1). Classification (NCBI taxonomy): domain Eukaryota; kingdom Metazoa; phylum Arthropoda; class Insecta; order Diptera; family Drosophilidae; genus Lordiphosa; species Lordiphosa clarofinis. Next base: position 28,079 of record JAEIGQ010000121.1, on the reverse strand, counting down.
CTGCTACTTTTTGCTTATATTCTGCATGGCCAGTGCTACCATCGAAGCCCCATTTTCCTATTAAAATCAGATTTTTTAAAGAATCAGCTTCTACATTATAAATAACTTCTTTCTGAAGCTGCAATATACGAGTTGCTGTATGGTCCAATAAATTTTGAAGTTCAACTTCAGCGTGGGATTCGTTAACTGTGATGTTATCGGGGTAGCATTTGGTTTTGGCCATCAGTATGTTATTGTAACTAGGTAGTAAATTATACCCGATTTTTAAATTTACAAATGAGCGTATTAATAAATACTGATGTTTTGTTAAATTTGCTTCTACGAAAAGCGATAAAACTTCTTCAATATTAGCTTGGGAGCATACATTTTGCGGTTGTTCATTCGATGAGCGCATATCAGAAGCAGCAGACTCATCGTGTTTTGCAACCTCGGCTATTCTTCGACGTTTCGTCCTTTTGGAGCACTCCGCAAAATTTTTTTTTGGACGACCACGAGCCAATGTTACAGGTTCTTGGTGCGCATCGCATTGTTTCGCAGCTATGGTGTCGTTTATTGCCAGCCAATTAGAATAATTCCTTAAAACGGCTAATCGGGTACGCTTGCACTTTTGCCAAAACTTTGCAAGCTCCTTGCAAACGTAATTTAGATATTTCTCGAACTCCTCCTGATCAAGCTGATATCCCAAATGACGAGCATGTTTAATAATGGAATCCTTTAGATTCGCCGACTTTTCTTTATTCGAACCTGCTTCTCCACACCAAATCTCAAAAGCATGCAAACGTGAAACTTGGCATTCATAAGTGGCTCCTAAGGAAATAATAAGCTATTATTTAAAAAAAAAAAATATAAACACAAAACATAACACAAAAATAACAACAAACGTCAGCACAAACCAACAAACGGCAACCAACAACAACACACAGCAGAAGCACGTGCTTTTTTCAAATTGAGGTTAGGTTACCTTTTCGTATATTGCAAGCCGCACGGCACCTTACGGCACTTGAATTGAACTTCCTTATATTCTTAAAATGCCTAAGAATATTATACAAAAAGATTTGTTCAACCCCAAGAACCCCTTCACAACTAAAACTCTAACCAAACACAAAAAAGGCAAACTAAGCACGTTCACAATTATGTACTAAATACAATAATGATTTACACAAAACACAGCACATACTACATATACTTTTTGTTGTAAAAAGAAAGTTAATACCTTTATTTAAAATATTAATCACTTCCATTGCACCAACACTTGTTTTAAATAAGCTTAACAAATTTTTTACGGAGAACTTCCCTTGCACGTTGCTTACGCTGCTATACACAATGAATATCATGCTATCTCTTTCGATGCTATTCTTGAAGATGACAGATGGAGCAAAACAAAAAGATGAATAAATTCAAATAGCTAGACCAATTATAAAAAAGAATTGGTACATTTAAAGTCAACATTTTGACTTTGGTTTTTTTATTTTTGGCCTACGGGCGGGACCACAGTGCGTCGTTCGCTGTTTGTAACAGTTGAGAGAACTGATGCGTACTTTCACCACGAAATTTTTCTGAGCATACTTCTAGGCGGCTTCTTCTTTTTAACGGTTACGTTCAAATCCTTTTTTGGCTATGCAACGCACTCCATCCAAATAACTCTACGTCTATTAATTTTTATTCGCCTTCTATAAACGTGGTCGGCAAAAAAACGATAGCTGAGACATCTCCGGAGGAGCAATCGTTAAACATGTCTGAAAACCCAACCTTATCTGAGATGACCGCTGATGATCTCAGGGCAATAATTAGAGAGACCAACAAGGAAACAAATGTGGACGTTATGAAAAAGCTTGATGTACTGTCATAACTAGCTTAGAGCAACTAAATGAGCAACTTAAGTTGGAAGTCGAGCATCTAAAAAAAGGCAGAGAGGAAGACAAAAAGCGGCTAACCCAAATGGAAGACGGTATAAAAAATAAAAACTTATTTTTAAAGGGCTTCCTCTAAACAAATCTGTGTTGGGTAAGGTAGAAAAGGTTTGTCGTCAAACCTAGCAGCTGCCACAGAGCGCAAAATCCATGGAGCTAAAAAACTTTATGAAAGGACTTCCAAAGTGACTGCGCTTATTGAGTTCGACTCCGAGCAAAGCTCGTATGCAGTTCTTAAAGCATCGAACAAACTGAAAGGCACTGATATTTACATAGAGCGAGATTTAAGCGTTGAACGGCAACAAAGAAAGAGTATCATGCTTCTACTTAAACGGCAACTTTTGACGGTCAGTAAGAATCATAAGATTGCTGTACTTGGGGACAAACTACGAATTGCTGATAAATGGTTTCACTGGACACGAGAAAATACTCTTGCTAGCGGTCAACAAGATGCACGAACTATCCTAACCGAACTTTTCCGTTTGGCCTATCACTTCAACCATCGTGTGAAATCACTTCTCGCAAAAAACTGAAAAATAATAATATAAAAACCAGGGATGCAAACCACTTGGAAATAAGGACTGGTTCGGTTCAGTGGTTCACACAATTTTTGAACCGCCGGTTCGGTTCATTGCATGGTTTTTAGGACTTCTGAACCGCGGTTACGGTTCGGTTCGGTTCGCTCTTTACTCATTTAATTAACTAAAGAAACATATTTTTGATACAAATATACGGATTGTTCATTAACAAAGACTTAGGATTTCAGTTAATCGGGTTTGTACAAACTTTCGACGGCAATTTCCGTATAAAGGTTCTCATTTCTCAGACGATTTGAAATCGACTACTGGAAGCCAAGCGGATCAAAATCGTCAAATAATAACAATTTTCTTTTGACCTGATGAAGTAATCTCTCACATATTTGGCACTTCACATATAAACTTAAGCAATTTTAATTTGAAATCTATAAGTTCATTCAGAAATCGACGTCGATATGTTGAACACACCCTATTATACAATAAACTTTTCACTTTTAATAAATTCTAAATTTGCTTTGATAGATCTTTAAGACTGGTTTATTTCATGAAGACATTTCCATTTGAATAGTTTTATTATATTTGTAAATATATGAGATTTTCCAAACAATAGGGAACAATATAGATTTTAAGAAACTTAAATTAACTTCAATATGATGGAATTTTAGTTAAGACTTAGTAATAATACTAGGAGATAGTATATTTTCATCGATATTGAAAGACTTAAGAGCGTCTGTTAAAACAAACTCCAATCTTCTCAAACGCTAACAATAGCTATTTCACTTTTCCATGGAATTGAATTTTTTATTATTGAGTTGTTTGTCAAGCATTTCCAACTCGACTTTACTTATCAAGTTCAAAGAACTATCCGTTATGTTTTCATTTACGTTTTGCACTTTGTTGTACATTAACATTAAATGAGAATTAGCTACCTTTTTTCCTTCTTTTGATAGCAAGTTTGATTCATGTAATTTAAAAAATCGAATTTAAAAACAGGCGGAGCTCTTATTTCCAAAGAGTTGACAATTACTGAGCTATGTCGTCCTAGCTTTGTTTCAACATGAATTTTGCAAGCCATAGAAATACTCATACTCATTTACTATTTCAAGCCAATCTCAATTAAAGATAAAAAGTTAACGTTCGAGTTTTAAGTAAGTTGACCCCCAACGGGTAATACAATCATGACTTGGCTTATTACAGTTTTGGGTCCTTAACAAATTTGATAAGGTTGATGTTCTTAGCTTTTTACAACTCCGCTTTCCAAGTATTTTCGCAAATTTTAAAGCTAATTGCTGATTTTGCTTAATATTCGCCTCTAACCAATACCTAGCTGAAGTGAACCGAATCAAACCATTTTATTTTTCAGTTTTTGGTTCGGTTCAGCCGTTTTAAAACACACCGGTTCGGTTCACGAGCGAAAAAAGCGGTTCGGTTCTTTTCAGAACCGGTTTGCATTCCTGATAAAAACTAGTAGTATTACAATAGATAACTCTAAGAAATTTTGCAGCTTACAGGATAATGAAAAAATTAAAATATTGGCCTATAATATAGCGGGTCTAGCGAGCAAAACGTTACATAACAAATTTTTTGAGTTCGTACGTGATCATGATGTCTTTCTCCTACACGAAACTTTCGTTTTAAATAACAACTCGTCTTACGAAAGCTATTTGTAGATTTCCATCTAACGTGGCGACCTGCATCAAGAACAGCATCAAGAGGTCAAGCTTCAGGCGGGTGTCTCTTCGGCGTCAGCAAAACTTTTACAACTAAATACAAGCCGACTTTTGTGGAAGAAGGAAACAACATGTTCATCAAATTCGGAGCAGCTGGAAAAACATTTCTAATAATCCCTGTTTATCTAAACTGTAACAACTAGGGTTGTCGAAAATATTATCGATATATCGAAATATCGATATCTTTGCCCAAAATGAAGAATATTTATATCGTATATTTTTCGGAGGCGATATATCGGATATCGAATCTTTTTTGGTGATATTTTCGGCGATATTTTTGTTTTAGCGCTCGGTCGCACTGTTGCGAATGACTGTTTCTTGTGCTCTGGACACTTAAGACTAAATTTTTAAGTTATTTAATTAAATTTAATGCACAGAAATCGCAGTGCAAACTGTGCAACAAACTTTTAGCAACCAGTGGAAACTCAACAAATATATAAGGGCACTTAAAAGCCAAGCATGGAAATGCTTGGCTGAAATGCAGCTCATCAACGGTAAATCTAACTATAAATGATTTTGAATTCTCGGAATTTGGGTCCTTTGTTTGCTGCTATTTATGCATTTTTTTATTTTGTGCATACTTATATCGTGAGACACATTATGCAAATGTTTGTAAGTCTATAAAAGGGGCATAAACAGGCTCGTACATGTTCAATCTTCGGAAGCTTTAATGTAAATCAATTATAACTATATTTAAAATCTTCGAATTTGCTTAGACGAAAAATCAACCAAAGCAGACATTAGTAGTGTATTCGATTAAGAATTTGGGGGCCTTTTAAAGTAAATATGGAAACTAAGTAATTAAATTTTTTTTTGCGTATTTTTAAACAGTACACTCAATCCATTCCCATTTCTACTGCCAAAGACAAGTGGTTATTTATTTGGAAATGTGAAAATATTAAAATTTATAATCGCGTCTTTGTCAGAATTGATTGAAGAAAAGCAAGCAAATTAAAGGAATATATGTAAGGATAAAGTGAAACAGGACTTTCATCAAATCTGTAGTTTTGCATTCACCTGCGACGCCATTACATCCAAGTTCAATTTGTGAGAGTTAAAAATTAAATAATTATTAATATTATTATTATTATTATTATTATTATTATTATTATTATTATTATTATTACTATTATTATTATTATTATTATTATTATTATCCCGCCTTCCACCCCCTCACGTACGCGGGGGGGGGGGGTGATTTACCCATTACGACGGCAGTTCAACTGCAAGTCTCAGGGTTCTTAATATTGCTTTATTGCAAATTTAACTATTATTTAAGAATTTTCCCATTTTATTCCACGTTTTGGGGGGGGCGCTTTTTGCATAGTGTGGTGTATATGATAACTTATACTAAGTTCTTTGAGGTTTGGTATCACAGATTTATGTAGTATTCCAGTAGCGGATATTATTATTGGTATTGTTTTTACGCATTTTTGTTTCCATATTCGTCTCAGTTCTTCTGTAAGTAAAGTAATATTTGCTGATGATTTTTCTATGTATTTTTTGTGAATATTGTTGTCATTGGGCACGCTAATTTCTATAAGATATGTGGTTTTTTCTGTTTTATTTAATAGGGTTATATCTGGTCGGTTGTTAATTATAGTTTTGTCAGTGTTTATGGTTATATCCCAGTATAGTTTGTGGGTCTCGTTTTCGAGTATGTTTATCGGTTCATATTTGTAGTAAGGTGTTTTTTCTGTTAACAGTTTGAGATTAATTGCTAGCTCTTGGTGGACTATTTTGGCTATGTTATTGTGTCTCTCGGTGTATTCTGTTCCTGCAATAACTTGGCATCCGGATGTTATATGTTCTACTGTTTCTGCTTGTTGAAGGCACTTTCTACATTTGTCGTTCGATATATTCGGGTCTTTCACTATATACTTCAGATAGTTTCTGGTGGCTATTACGTGGTCCTGTATTGCAAGGGCAAATCCTTCGGTTTCGGCATGAAGGTCTCCTGTTTTAAGCCATGTATATGAGTTTGGTTTGTCGATGTTGTCGTCGCGCATAATGTATGGGTGTTTTCCATGTAACGATTTTTCTCTCCATAAATCCTTATTTACTTGAGTATTGTTTGGTGGACTAGTGTAGCGAAGTTCTTGTAAGTTTAACGGGGTGTAATTTCTATCAGATTTGGCTATGGATTGGTGCAGGTTTGATGGATGGCTGTGGAAATAATTTCTTAGATTGGTTATCTGGTTACTATATAAATCATGGATGTCAATCATTCCTCTTCCGCCCTCCTGGCGAGGAATTGTTATTCTTTGGATGCATGAGTTTGGATGTAGTTTTCTGTGTATCGTCAGTAATTTTCTTGTTATTATTTCAATGTTGTTGAGATCTGTGTTTGACCACTTAATAATTCCAAATGAGTAGGTTAAGATTGGTATGGCAAATGTGTTGATGGCTTTAAAAGATTTTTGGAATTGAGGTATGTTTTGGTTAGTAGCTTTATTCTGTGTCGATAGAGTTGGGTTAGTTCTTTCTTGACTTGGGTGTGATCGATTTTAGTACTCTGTTGGAATCCGAGATATTTGTAAGTTTCATTTGCACTCATGTTGCCCAAAGTTTCACCGTTAAGGACTATGTCGTTCGGTGTTTCCTTCCATTTCCCTCTATCAATATGTTGGGCTTTGCACTTACTTATGCCAAATTCCATTTGAATATCTGATGTGAATTGCTCTGTAAATTGAAGTAAATTTTTTAGCTGAGTCTCTGTTCCTGCATACAGTTTTATGTCATCCATATAGAGTAGGTGATTTATTTTGTGAATGGTAGTTGAGTCTTGTTTTATGTTGAAACCGTAAGGTATACTGTTTAGTGTGTTGGATAGTGGGTTAAGACTAAGACAAAACCAAAGAGCACTAAGAGAGTCCCCTTGGAAGATTCCTCTGTTTATTTTGATTTCGTCTGTCTGTATATTTGCTGTTGGTGTAGTTAGATTAATTGTAGTTTTCCATTTCTGCATTAGGTGTTCAAGAAAGTTTCTGATTTTTTCATGGATTTTATATATTTCCAGAACTTTCAGAAGCCAACTATGTGGTACGGAATCAAATGCTTTCTTGTAGTCTATATAACAGTAGTGTAGGTTTCTATTTTTTATGATGGTTTGTTTTGTTATAACTGCATCTATTATTAATTGTTCCTTGCAGCCTTGGCTGTGTTTTTTACATCCTTTTTGTTCGTTGGTAATGATATTTTGCTGTGATAGGTGATTGTCTATTTTTTCTTTAATGGTGGCTGTAATTATTTTATAGAGGGTTGATAGACATGTGATTGGTCTATAGTTGGCTGGATTTGATGTTTGATTGTTTTTTGGTTTGATATACGTCTTGCCGATAGTAATGAAGTCTGGTATTTTTGTTGGGTCTTCGATTATTTCGTTGATTAGTTTTGTGATGTATGGGTGTGTGGTTGTAAGTTTTTTGTACCAAAAGTTATGTATATTGTCTAGTCCTGGGCACTTCCAATTATGCGTTTTCTTTATTATTTCTGTGGTTTCTTCTAGTGTTATAATGCATTCTGCTTGCGTTTGTAGATGGGTCTGGTTGTGTTCTTCCTGTTCTATCCATTTTGCTCTTGGGTTGTGTTGGAGGGGGTTACTCCAGATATCTTTCCAGTAATTAGTGATATCTGATTCCGTGGGTGGTACTGATTGTTCTATTGTATTTTCTGACGTAAGTTTCCTGTAGAATGTTCTCTCGCTGTTTAAGAATGTTTTGTTATCTATTCTTCTTTGATGTGATTCTTTATATCTTTTAGTCTTGCTGCGTATACTTTAAGTTTTTGTTTTTTAATGTCTGCTATTTCTTCTATAGGTTTCTTGTATTGATCTTGGAGTTTGGATATGTGTTTAATTATGTTTCTTGTTTTGTTACCTTGTATGTATTGCGTAAGTCTTCCTAGGTGCTTTCGGAGGGCATTTATCCTATTTTCTATTCTGATCATCCATTTAGGTTTCGAATTTTTGGTGTACGTCACATTTAGCTGCCTTTCTGGGTCCTGTTTGTTAAGTGTTAACGTTGTGTAGGCTATGGAAAAGACAGTTAGGTGTAAGTCTTGAAGGTTTGTTTCTTCATTGAGAAGGGTGGGAAGTATTTCCTTGTTTATGGTGTTTATTGTTGCTAGGATGTTTTTGTTTATTTTAAGTTTGGGTATAAATGGGCGTTTGTTTGGATCTATTCCATTCCATCTGATAATGGTTGTTATTATTTCTGCACGAATTTGTTCTAATGTTATATTTTCTGCCGTACGGTATTCAAATATAGTGCTACTCGGTTGAATTTCTATGTTCCTGCTATTGTTTGACTGGTTGCGTTCTGTGTTTGTAACATTTGTTGTTGACTGAGTTCTGCTAGTTTCAGATGAATTGTATTCTGTTATATTATTATTATTATTATTATTATTATTATTATTATTATTATTATTATTATTATTATTATTATTATTATTATTATTATTATTATTATTATTATTATTATTATTATTATTATTATTACTATTATTATTATTATTATTATTATTATTATACTATTAGAAAAGCTTGTGATGCCGCAATGCCCAAAACTGGGAACAGACGCAGAAATGGACAAGAAGTATACTGGTGGACGGAGGAAATAAAAACACTGAGAGAAACGTGTATTAGGAAGAGACGTCTTCTCACTAGAGCAAGGCGTAGGGAAGATTTCACAGTACAGGAGGAACAATATAGGAGCGCAAAGAAGGACTTAAATATTGCTATCCGCAACAGTAAGCGAGAGAAATGGAAAGCTCTCTGCAATGACGTAAATACCGATCCATGGGGTCTTGGCTATAAAATTGTGATGAAAAAGCTCAGGGCTAAAAGCTCATTACCAGATATAGATGAACAACAGATGGATAATATTGTCAAAGCGCTGTTTCCTCCTCATCAGATAAGACCAGCAATGCAACATTCAACCGATGAGCAAGTGCAACCCTTTACCGAGATCGAACTTATTAGAGCGGCAAATAGCCTGAAAAACAGGAAAGCACCGGGACCAGACAACATCCCAGCTGAGGTTCTCAAGGCAATCACTGAAAGTCGACCATATACTTTGCTAAATATGTTTAACGCGTGCATCCGGGATGGAATATTTCCAGACCCCTGGAAAGAGCAACGACTGGTACTAATAAGCAAGGGTAAAGGTGACCCCACCACCCCATCTGCATATCGACCACTATGTATGCTAAATACAACGGGAAAGTTATTGGAAAAGCTGATCAAGCCCCGATTAGCAGCTGCAGTTGAAAGCGCTGGTGGCCTATCCCCGAAGCAGTACGGCTTTAGACCAGGCAGATCTACATGCGGAGCTATACAGGAGGTCGTGCAGGCGGCGCAGGCAAGTCAGCAGGGAAATCATTTCTCACGACCCATTATATTGCTTGCAACGCTAGATGTGAAAAACGCGTTCAACAGCGTTAAATGGGAGCATATGATTTATGCACTTAAGGAGCGATTCAGAATCCCCGGATACCTCATGCGGATAATAAGCAGCTACCTCGAAAACCGAAAATTGTTTTACCACACAAAAGTAGGCGAAAAAAGTATGCAAATAACCTCTGGAGCAGCACAGGGATCCATCCTAGGACCTGAACTATGGAACATTAGCTATGACGCAATTCTCCACCTGGAAATGCCTGAGGACACTTTTTTAGTAGGATATGCAGATGACATAGTAGCAGTCATAACGGCGCGCAACACCGAGTACGCACAACGTAAATTGACGCAGGTGATGGTACGAGTTAAGGACTGGCTGGACTCGCACGGCTTACAGCTGGCGACAGAAAAAACAGAATTACTGTTAGTCACCGGAAAACAGATCCCGCTTGAGGTGGACATGAGAGTCGACGAAACTATTGTAAGGACTCAGAAAGTAATAAAGTACCTGGGAGTCCGGCTTGATTCAAAATTGACTTTTGGAGCGCAGATACAATATGCCAAGTCCAGGGCCGCTGAGACCACAAAGTCCCTTAGCAGACTAATGGCAAATACTGGTGGACCGTTTCAGTCAAGGCGGAAACTGCTGATGGAGGTCAATAATGCCATCCTGTTGTATGGCAGCGAGGTATGGGCAGATACACTGAGTTTAAAATGCAGACGAGATCCATTGCTTGCAATCCAAAGGACAACGGCGCTGAGGATAATTAGTGCATACCGAACGGTATCAGGAGCTGCAGCTCAGCTCATCGCGGGAGTAATTCCGATCGACCTGCTAGCCAGCGAGCGCAGAAAAATCTACACGATGCGACAAGCTGGAGATATAACAGCACAAATTAGAGACTCCTGCAGAGAAGAAACTCTTGCACAGTGGCAAAACAGATGGGCAGTCGAGAGAACTGGAAGGTGGACCGCCAGGCTCTTGCCCGACGTGAAAAAATGGGTCCAAAGAAAGCACGGAGATGTGGATTACTACGTAACACAATTGCTAACGGGACACGGATATTTTAGCACCTATCTGCATAAAATGGGGAAAACAACGGAGTCTAGCTGCGTATATGGCGACGCCGAGATGGATAACGTAGAACATACAATCTTCCACTGTGAACGATTTGCCTCTGAACGTCAAAGACTATGGCACGTAACTGGATGCACCACACCAGAGAATATTGTTGCCAAAATGACCAGTAGAGAAGAGAATTGGACAGAAGTAGCCAACTTTGTTGGCAAAATCCTGCGCCTGAAGAAAAAAGACTTGGATGAAAGGATGCAATAGGGGGGTCTGGACGCAGACGAAAGATTGGAGCGCATAGCGCGTAAATGGGCCCACTTCGAAGTAATGCGAAAGCTTTTCCGAAGTGGATTAAGGCTCGACATGAGGGGGGGTTTTTAGTGGGTGGGAGTCCCACATCCCCTACTGCGACGGCAGACTAGGAAATGCATAATGCACTTTCCCCTCCTCACCCCAAAAAAAAAAAAAAAAAAAAAAAAAAAAAAAAATTTATTATTATTATTATTATTATTATTATTATCCGGTTTTTGAGTAATTACAAATTACAACTAACCATTATGATAGCTATAGCTACTTGGCCTTAAGCTACTTATGTATATTGTATTAACCCGCCATCGCACTATCAGTAATACGACTTGTATAGATATAGTTTTAACTCTTTATTTCTTAGGACCGTCTTGTCCGCAACTCTTGCTCGTTCGTCTCTCGTTCGCTTCCTCCCCGCTATCGATTACCCGTTGCAGGGGTATCGTTATCGACCAGGGGTTCACTGCTCTGCTACAGGTCTCCACATCCCTCCAATGTTGTTTAGACGGATCTTCAATCCGGTCTCGCTACTTGGGGCAGCCCCGGTAGGCTCCTGAACATCTAACGTTTCCGTATGGATAGACTGCTGGGGCTCGAGATTCACCTGAGGCTGTTGATGGACTTCTTTGGATTGCTGAAAATAAGTGGGTGAATTTCCTGCCTCCTTCGTCGAGGGCGATAACAACGCTTTTTCAGCTAGAGGAACCTTTTTTAAGTGACTAATATTTCTCCTTATGTATTTCCCTTTTCCAAACACCTCAACTATACTTCCGTCTACTTCAACTACACGATACTCAGTAGTGTCAAAGTTTGTGGTCAGTTTGTTCGGATACACAACATTTTTAAGCAATACTATGTCCCCCACTCTGATGCTAGACCCCTTAGCTCCTCTCCTTTTGTCTGCTGCCTCTTTTCCTTTATGTTTTTCCAAACAGTCTGAATCCTTCTCCGCTGATTCTAAAAACTCTCCTGTCACATCAGCAAAACTTGGAATTTTGTCCCTTATTGTCCTGTTGAACATCAACTCAGTGGGGGCCGAGCCCGTAGTGCCATGAGGCGTGACATTGTACATAGGTACAAACTTTTGAATCTCTTGTTTAAGGCATTTCTTATTGGAGTACGCGATTTTTAATCTCTTCACTAACGATCGGTTCATATTTTCTACCTCACCGTTGGCTTGAGGCCAGTAAGGTGGAGTTGTAATCTGCTCAATATTATGAATTTGACAAAACTGGCTAAATTCTTTGCTAACAAATTGTCTACCATTGTCAGTCCGAAGTGACTCAGGAATGCCCAGCCTGCTAAAAATTTCTGACATGACCGCGATAATGGTTTCAGATGAAATCGACCTCAACATTTTAAACTCCATATAGTGAGAGTAATAGTCTATCAAGACTAATATAAATTCGTTACTTGGAAGTGGCCCTAACAAGTCAGCTGCTACGTACTTCCAAGGCGCTGTAGGGAAAATATGCCTTTGCATTGGTGTTGGCTTATTTGGAAGAGATACTGTTAAACAATCCTTGCAGGTCTTTACGAAATGTTCAGCATCCTTGTCGATTCCAGGCCACCATACCTTTGAACGCAACCTGCGTTTCATCGCGGACTCCCCCGGATGACCTTCATGCGCTAGGACGAGGATAAAATATGGAAGACTCGTAACGTTTGCCACCTGTTGCTTCAGTTTTTCAAAAGCCTGACTTTCCGCTTCCCCCCAAACGAACTTAGTATTCATCTTCAAAAGTCTTCTCAGCAGCTCCGTGTTGTTTGCCAAATCTGGTAAGAATTTACCCACGTAGGTCACCAGACCCAGAAAACTCCGAACCTCCTCTTTGTTTTTGGGGGGCCGGAATGTAGTTATCACCTTTATTTTTTCTGGATCAGCTTCAATCCCTTTGTCGGATAATATGTGTCCTAGGAATTTCAGCTTATTTGTTTTCCAAATGCATTTAGCTTCATTCAACAGAACATTTTTCTCCGTAAATATTGCCCGCACTTTCCGGACTGCCTCATCGTGCTCTACTTCAGTGCTACCAAAGATAATTACGTCATCAATATAATTTAGAACGTTGGGACAAGGCGCAAAATTTCCGGAGCCGAATTAACACCAAATAACAACCGCTTGTACCGAAATAGGCCCATGTGGGTAATAAAAGTTGTAATTTCACGACTACCCTCGTGAAGCTCCAATTGGTGGTAGGCATTTCGAAGGTCAAGTCTGGAGAAGAATTTGGCACCTCTGAGCTTGGTCAAGAATGTTTCAAATGTTGGGAGAGGGTAGTTTTCTCTTAATATCGCTTTGTTTGCCCGACGCATATCTGAGCAGAGTCTAATCTCGCCATTATCTTTGAAAGCTACCACGACTGGCGATATCCAAGGGCTTGGCCCCTTTACTGGCTCAATAATATCAAGCTGCAGCGCCTCTTTGAGCTTAGTGGTAACCTTGTCCTCTAGAGCTGCCGGTAAACGCCTCATCGGTTGTTGGACCGGATTTATATTGGGGTCAATTGATAACTTCACAACAGCTCCATTCCATTTGGGAAATGGCTGCCCAGATTCAACTAAATTTACGCTTAAGCCCAGTCTTAAGACGTTAAGTTTTACAGCCGTGTCCCTGCCGAGTAGCGATTGTTTCCCATTCTCAATAACGTAGAACGTAGCAATCATCAACTGTAATCGGTGCCTCAAAAACACATTTGACCTTCAATGGCTCGTTGCTGGCATATGCCCTGAACGTGTTGAGTGATTGGCTTCGATTGTTAAACATTGCCGTATCCTTACGACATAATTGTACCCAGTCGTCCTGACTCACCAGATTATAACGGGATCCCGAGTCAATCACCATCGCTATTGGAGAGCCTCCCACCTTGCAGTGAATCATCACATCTTCTTCTACGTCGCTTACCACCCTAAAACAATCAGAAGCGGGTGCTTTCTTGTCAATCTCAGCTTGATTCTCCTGCACTGAGTTCACTCTCGAATCACTCATTCGCCTACGCTTCATGTTGCCATCTCGAAATCCAGAAAATGGCCTTTTGGCTTTAGTTCTACATTTCCGTGCATAATGGCCAATCCGTGAACATTTATTGCATTGCACATTTCGCGCCGGACACCCTGAACTCTTCTCGTTGTGGTCATTCCTGCCGCAACGGCTACATTCACCCTCGACCCTTTTATCGCGTGTCCCACGGAAACTTACTTTGTTAACATTGTTAGTCTCAGAAGCCGGCGCCATTGATTGTGATTGTTGATTGACCTGCTCGTCGATACTGCAAGCTTTGATGACCTCTTCCAGAGAATACTCATTTTCTAATAGCTTCTTTTTCAGATCCCGCGGAGCCCACATATCAATAAGCTTGTCTTTTAAACAAATTTCACGAACTTCCGCTTCGGTCGAGCCAAATGAGCATTTGACCATCTGTTGTCGAAGTCGCAAAAGGAATTCGGTAAACCCTTCTCCGTTTACTGGAGTCATACTCCGATAAATGTGCTGCTCAAACGCCGAATTGCGAGGAGGTGAAAAATACTCGTTTAGTTTATCAACAAGCGGTGTAAACACATCAGTTTCCTTTCCCTCCTCAGCCTGAATTACGGCTCCTGGCAAACTGTAGACCACAGCCTGTAATTGTGGGCCGCCCAAATGTAAGAGCTTATTTCTCCTTTTCACAATAGAGTTGATCTCCTCCGCTTCAACGTATATTTTGAACGATCGTAGCCACGCTTCCCATTCAGACCGCCATAAGTTTTTGTCCAATGCTTTAAACAAGAATGGTTTAAGCTCGGACATGTTGATTTTTTTTTTTGAGTTTGGCTTGCAAAAGAAATAATTTTTTTTTTCCAATGCTCAGCCCCTGGTCACTGCCAGCTATTTAAAAATTTCTTCTTGTTTCGATCGGCTTGCAAAACAAAGTAATTTGTGTTTTTTTTTTATATATGCTCAGCCCCTGGTCACCGCCAGCTGTTTCATTTTATTTTTATTTTTTTTTTGTGTGGCTTGCAAAAACAAAGTGGCTTGTGTTTTCTATGCTCAGCCCCTGGTCACTGCGAGCTAGTTAAGTCTTTTACCCAATGTCGCTTTATATTGTTAATTTATTTGTCCGACCGCAATTCTTATTGCCTTGGCCTCTGGACTATCATGGGTTCTGACTTTAAACCTGTACTCCCTGGTACATCAGTGACACTTTTAATTCACTTTTCTTTTCCGCTGTCCAGCCGCAATGCCATTGCCTTGGCCTGTGGACTTTTTGGCATCTGCCTCTCAACACGTACCCTTTGGTACGCAAGTGACGCTTTTAATTCACTTTTTGTTTATGTTTTTTTTTTTTTTAGTTTCTAACTGTTCACTTCGCGTATCTCCGAATCTTTCTCTCTCTTCTTTTACCGTTACCGTTGTGCCGGTGTGCACGCCCGCTTACAGTCTTTGCACACACACATACGCACAAATGATCAGAGTTTGGAAATTTTCCACTTGATTTTTCCTGTTGTCTTTTAGTTATTTGAATAGTTTTATTAGATAATTTTACTCCTCGTCGCCACTGTATTAACCCGCCATCGCACTATCAGTAATACGACTTGTATAGATATAGTTTTAACTCTTTATTTCTTAGGACCGTCTTGTCCGCAACTCTTGCTCGTTCGTCTCTCGTTCGCTTCCTCCCCGCTATCGATTACCCGTTGCAGGGGTATCGTTATCGACCAGGGGTTCACTGCTCTGCTACAGGTCTCCACATATATGAAAAAAATTAAATAAAAACATTGTAACTTATGTTAATTTAATAAATATTTAATAAATCCATATTTTTTAATCGCAGATAGATTACACAGGCCAACAAAATGACCACTTTTGTGAGGTCCAGCCCAATTTGTATTAAATTCTGATCCCGTTTTGTGCACTGATTCTAAAACTGGTCGCGGTATTTCTCCATCAGCTCTTGTTTTCAAGATATCGCGGAAAATCCATTTTGCAGTATTTTGTGCCGTTTAAAAAATTATGGAGGTTAGACCGAGCAACAATATCTGTGTTTATGAGCTCTATGCGACAGTATACATACAAAGGTCGCCTAAAAAAATCAATGGAGCAGCATCAGCAAACCCAAAAGCGCCTAAATTGGCCTTTGAGGAGAAATTTTCATCAAATTATTTTGGGGTGCTTGCATTTTAATGAAAACCACTTTAGCATGTAGCCCAATGGTTCTTCTAATTTCACAAATTTTGTTGCATATTAATCTTCTCGATGGACAAAGTTACAGGCGGTTAATCCCAAAAAAATGAATTAAAATTTATGGCAGGATAACTAGATTGATACACAAAATGTGTATAGGAATTATTAAAAGACTACTTGATCTAACATAGTCCTTACATTAATTGTCAAGCAAATGTACAATAACATTCAATCAGTACTAGATTCAAAGAATTTTCCCCAAATTCATATTTGCTTAATATCAAACAACCTCGCGAGAATGACACTAAAATCTTATGAGTTGGGCTGCAAATGGGCAAAATGACTCACTATAATTTATGGATTAAGCCTCATGTGACTATTATGATTTTCCAAGTTTCAACAAATGCCTTTGTTGAAGACTCTTTCTATGAAACGAATGTATATGTCGAGGAAGTTGACCATTCTTATTATTTAGAGGAATGCTCATTCATGCAAAGTAGTGCAAAAACTCGCACCATTTCGCAAGCGAATAACTTTGTGAATCTGTCACGTCTTTTGACGAATTTTTCATAGGAAGAGTTCTTAATTGAATTATGTAAGCAAATTTCCACAAATTAAGGTAATGTTTGGTTTTTTTTCTACAGTGGACTGCTAACAAAATTTACAAAAATTTGTCATATCAAAATGGTCGCGATTTTTACAAAATGAATTTTTTCCATGATTCTGTTTCGGGACATTAAGGCATTTAAACTAACCAATTTTTCTTTTTACGTTTGCCCTTGATATAACGGTGACTCCCGGAAAGCTGCGAACCATCAATACACCATTTTTCTAAAGAACTTTTTCAACACCACAAGCACTCACACATTTTTAATTTTGTATTTTTTTAATGAATTGTGCAACCAAATACAAAAAAACACATTATGTAATTCTTATGCAGATGTTTCTTGGCAATAAGTTTTTTGTTTTTTTTTTTTAACTTTTTGTTACAATGCACAGTGGGTCGAATTCCCAAATAATTGGCATAAAGTCGTGTGTTGTAGATATCGAGTTGAAACTTGGTACTTTTGATAAATATAACACCTTTAATATTTAAACAAAATGTTAAGTTAATTTGACCACGCCTACGCCGACCGCCCTTATATGGCAACATTGCGTATACGTGATCTAAAATCAAAGTTTTAAGAACTGTGAATAAAAAGTTACAATTTAAATTAAAAATTAATTTTTAGTAATTTATAGTCAAATTTCAACCGTACATTCCTTTAGTTGGCCAAATATCTGGTTTTTAAAAGCGGTAGAGTTGCCATCCATACGTCCAGCAGCGTTGGATAACAGAGTTTAAGCTCATTTTCAAGTTCAAAGCACAGCAAAAGCCGCAAAAAGCCGCAATCAGGATAATTATAATCTTTAAATACACACTTTCTACTTTATTTTGATATACATTACAAAACACACAAACACGCACAAAGTTAGTTTTGCTCCACAGAAGACTTGCACTTTGGTTAAGTTATCTCTGTTTAGGGACAACACGAAACAACACAATTTAAAGCAACACATTGAAAATTATCAAGAAATGCTTCCATTTATTTATTCTACATACCCTGGCCTTTATTAACCATAATTTGGCAAAAATGTTTGTGCAACTTTACAAGTCCTCAAAGTTAACAAATAGTTGTCGCCAATTTTATCGCAACAATCACTGCACTCAACACCTGACTGCCAAACTATCGAAAATATTATTCGATTCTTTGTACATAGACTATGTATTATTAAGGTGTATTATTAAAAATGAGTTTTGTTTCCATGAAATTTTCGACTTTATGCCAATTATTTGGGAATTCGACCCACAGTGCACTGCAAGCATCCGAAGTCCATCCAGTAATAGACAAGCATCGATAATTTAGAAAAATATGGAATAGTCACAAGGGGCTTAATCCATAGATTATAGTGAGTGCGGAACACATTTGGCTTAATTGTAGCCCAATTCATATAATTTTAATGTTATTCTCGCAGGGTTAAGCAAATATGAATTTGGGAAAAATTGTTTGAATCTAGTACTGATTGAATGTTATTATACATTTGCTTGACAATTTATGTAAGGACTATGTTAGATCAAGTAGTCTTCTAGTTATCCTGCCATAAATTTTAATTCATTTTTTCGGGATTAACCGCTTGTAACTTTGTCCATCGAGAAGATTTAAATGCAACAAAATTTGTGAAATTAGAAGAACCATTGGCCTACATGCTAAAGTGGTTTTCATTAAAATGCAAGCACCCCAAATGGCTGGTACACGGCGATTAAGTTTGAAAAATTTGCTATAATTTGATAAATATTTCTCTTCAAAGGCCATTTTAGGCGCTTTTGGGTTTGCTGATGATGCTCCATTGATTTTTTGGGCGACCTTAATATAATATGTATACTGTCGCATAGAGCTCATAAATACAAATATTGTTGCACGATGTAACCTCCATAATTTTTTTAAAGCCAAAAATACTGCAAAATGGTTTTTCCGCGATATCTTGAAAACAAGAGCTGATGGAGAAAAACCGAGACCAGTTTTGGAGTCAGTGCACAAAACTGGATCAGAATTTGTCATCGATAAGGCTGGACCAAAATGGCTGTTGGCCAGTGTTATAGTTCTTATTACGCGTCAAATGACGCCTCAATTACCTCAAAAGACCTGTTTATTGTTAGGAACCGGGTTTTTATTGAAAATAATTATATCGAAATGATATTTTTTCAATATCACCAAAAATATCGATATAGATATTTTTGAAATATTCGACAACCCTAGTAACAACTGGCAAGCCGACTACGAGGAGTTATATGAACTTATCTTAAATATATACGATAACAATATAATGCTAATTGGAGATTTTAATGCACGTATTGGCAGTGAACAAGTGGATACAGTAACTCAAGGATCGAAGCACAGTGCTGGGACAGTTTTTAGAAAAGCCAAAGATAAAGTTTTAAACCGAAATGGTAGTAAGATTATTGAAATGTGCGAGGACATGAGACTAACTGTCCTAAATGGAAAAACTGCTGGGGATTCATATGGAAAGTTCACCTTTCTGAGAGGTTCCGCGTGTTCCACTATAGACTTATGCCTTATTCGTGGAGAATTGGAAAATATCGTCGAGGATATTATAGTAGGAAACCAATTATACTTGGACCACCTACCGGTCACAACGAACGTTTGGCTAACGACAAAATCACTCGAAATTCCTGAGGTGCCGCATCTTTTACCCAAATTATCTTGGAGGGAACGTTTTGCGGATCGATACGCTACAAGTTTGGCCCAGCTATCCATCATGGAAACTGCCAACAATTTAAGTACAGAGCTATGAGCTACAACGTATATAAAAACGGCGGCACAGTGCATGCAGGCTTCAAAAGGTGAATCTTTTGAGCAACCATGGTCCAGCAGCGAATCCGCTCGAGTATTATCCCATCAATATTTACGTCGTGTCCAAATGGAGAGTTCTCCCTCTGCCAAGTCGGAGTATCAAGTAGCTAACCGCTCATATAAAGAACTTTCCAGTTGGAAACAACGAAATTATTTCCGCAGAATCGAATTGGAGTTGGCGGCAATCAAAGACTGTAAAACCTTCTGGACAATGGTGAAAAGAGTAAATGGAACACAATCTCGTAGCAACATAAATGCAGATACAGCATGCCTGGCTCGGCACTTTGAAAGCCTCTTATACGTCAACCCTGATGGTCTTGCCGACATTAACTGGTGACTTCCTCTAAATCAAGTAGAAAAGCTGGACAAACACATTACCTTGGAAAAAGTCCAAACAGCTATAAAGCAAACAAAATTAAACACAGCACCTCGTATACCAGCTGAATTCTTCAATTTTTAAAAGCAAGCTAACTAATGAGTTCAACCGGCTACTTTCCGAAGCATCATTCCCAGAAAGTTTTAAAAAAAACCTGGAATGGGGTGTGGAAGTCAACACATAACAAACTAAAATCATGGTCGTTAGAGACAACCGAGGTCCCAACGCTGCAGATGAGAAATGGCACATGAATTCAGCAATAGTCGAACGGGTTACCTCCTTCAAATATTTGGGAACTAGCAAATAACCCGTCGCGCTTCGCTGCGCCTTCATCAGTACAGAACCAACGCATACCCACTTCCCACCCACTTCCCGACCACATCTCACCAACTTCCCGCCCACTTCCCACCTACATCCCACCCACATTCCACCCACTTCTCGCCCTTTTCCCACCCACTTCCCGACCACATCTCACCCACTTCCCACCTACATCCCATCCACATTCCACCCATTTCTCGCCCTTTTCCCACCCATTTCCCGCCCACATCCCATCCACTTCCCACCTACATCCCATCCACTTCCCACCTACATCCCACCTACATCCCACCTATATCACACCCACATTCCACCCACACACTTTACATTCACTTACCACCCACTTCCAAAACAACTTACCACCCACATCCCATTCACTTCCCAACCACTTCCCAGCGGTATTTCCAACATCGCAAGATAAAAACAAAAATTAATTCTGATTTTGACCTTACAAACCGAGTTTCAAGCCAATCGGATGAAAAATAGTTTTTGCATGCAGAATTCTCCGGCCGTTTTTCTCGTGGGCGGATTTT
Source organism: Lordiphosa clarofinis (assembly GCA_018904275.1). Taxonomy (NCBI): domain Eukaryota; kingdom Metazoa; phylum Arthropoda; class Insecta; order Diptera; family Drosophilidae; genus Lordiphosa; species Lordiphosa clarofinis. The sequence continues at coordinate 7,329 of JAEIGQ010000121.1, read as the reverse complement.
CCGACATTAATAAATCACACATTAAATTATTTCTCATTCGGTCCTTACAAACCGAGTTTTAAGCCAATCGGATGAAAAATAGTTTTTTCCATGCAAAATTTTCCGGGAATTTTCCGACCGTTGGGTCAAATTTTCCAACATCGAAAAATTGCATTTCAAATTATTTCGTATTCCAACCTTACAAACCGAGTTTCAAGCCAATCGGATGAAAAATTGTTTTTTGCATGCAGTGAATTTTCCGACCGTTGGGTCAAATTTTCCAACTTCGCAATATCACCTTTCACACTATTTCGTATTCTATCCTTACAAACCGAGTTTCAAGCCAATCGGATGAAAAATAGTTTTTTTCAGGCAAAATTTTCCGGGAATTTTCCGACCGTTGGGTCAAATTTTCCAACTTCGGAATATAACATTTCAAACTATTTCGTGTTCTTTCCTTTCAAACCGAATTTCAAGCCAATCGGATGAGAAATAAATACAAATACAAATACAAAATAGTTTTTTGCAAAATCGGGAAAACACGTGTCGAATTATATCGCGTACTAAGCTTACAAATGAAGTTTCAAGTCAATCGGATGAAAAATGGCATTTTTCCCATACAAACTTTTCCGACGCTTTTCCGACGCTTTTCCGACTTTTCCGGGTGGAATTTTCCAAAACCCCGTCTTAGTACGCACTTTCACCACCAACAGAAACTTTTTTGAAAATTACAGCCCTCTATCTCTTACCGTTTGGGCTGTGCGATGATTGCCAATCAGTCAGTCAGTCAGTGAATCAGTGAATCAGGACACTTTCTTTTATATATAGAGAGACTAGCAAATAACCCGTCGCGCTTCGCTGCGCCTTCAACAGTATAGAACCAACACACACCCACGACCCGCCCACATCCCACCCACATCCCATTAACTTCCCACCTAAATCCCACCCACTTCCCGCCCACATCCCACCCACTAATCACCCACACCCCGCCCACATCCCACCCACATCCCATCCACTTTCCGCCCACATACCACCCACTTCCCACCCTCCTCCCGTCCACTTCCCGCCAAAACCCGCCCACATCCCACCCACTTCCCGCCCACTTCCCACCCACATCCCACCCAATTCCCGCCTACATCCCACCCACTTCCCCCCCACCACCCATTCACTTCCCAGTGGGCATCCCGGCGGTATTTCCAACATCGGAAAATAAAAACATAAATTAATTCCGATTTTGAGCTTACAAACCGAGTTTCAAGTCAATCGGGTATAAAATAGTTTTTTGCATGCAGAATTTTCCGGCCATTTTCCTCACGGGCGGATTTTCCGACATTAAAAAATCACATTTCAAATTATTTCGTATTCTATCCTCACAAACCGCGTTTCAAGCCAATAGGATGAAAAATAGTTGTTTTCTTGCAGAATTTTCCGGGAATTTTCCGACCGTCAGGGCAAATTTTCCAACTTCCGAAAATCACATTTCAATTTATTTTACCTACTTTCCTTTTAAACCGAACTTCAAGCCAATCGGATGAAAAATAGTTTTTTGCATGCAGACTTTTCCGACCATTTTCCTCACGGGCGGATTTTCCGACATTAAAAAATCACATTTCAAATTATTTCGTATTTTGTCCTTACAAACCGAGTTTCAAGCCAATCGGATGAAAAATAATTTTTTTTCATGCAAAATTTTCCGGGAATTTTTAGACCGTTGGGTCAAATTTTCCAACTTCGGAATATCTGTCCTTTCAAACCGAACTTTAAGCCAATCGGATGAAAAATAGTTTTTGGCATGCAGAATTTTCCGACCATTTTCCTCGTGGGCGGATTTTCCGACATTGAAAAATCACATTTCAATTTATTTCGTACTTTGTCTTTAAAAACCGAGTTTCAAGCCAATCGGATGAAAAATAGTTTTTTTGATGCAGAATTTTCAGGGAATTTTCCGACCGTTGGGTAAAATTTTCCAACTTCGGAAAATTACATTTCAATTCATTTCACCCACTTTCCTTTCAAACCGAATTTCAAGCCAATAGGATGAAAAATAGTTGTTTTCATGCAGAATTTTCCGGGAATTTTCCTCGTGGGCGGATTTTCCAAAATCGGAAAAACACGTGTCGAATTATTTCGCGTACTAAGCTTACAAATGAAGTTTCAAGTCAATCGGATGAAAAATGGCATTTTTCCCATACAAACTTTTCCGACGCTTTTCCGACTTTTCCGGGTGGAATTTTCCAAAACCCCGTCTTAGTACGCACTTTCACCACCAACAGAAACTCCTGTGAAAATTTCAGCCCTCTATCACTTACCGTTTGGGCAGTGCGATGATTGCCAATCAGTCAGTCAGTCAGTGAATCAGGACACTCTCTTGTATAGATATAGAGATTACTCTGTCCCCAAACATGTCGCTAAACTCACACATGCAGGCAAAAATTAGAGATTCTATAAAAGCTCTCAATAGTACATAGAATACGCTCCTGAATAAACAGCACGAATGTTTGAAGCCACTGCCCGTTCAATTATGTGTTATGGCTCTCAGATGTGGGGATTCAGGACATACGACTAAATAGAAAGACTCCAAAGATTTTTTGATCAAAAAAGTCGTGTTCCGCGTAATTCGCCGAACTACGCCATCCACTTAGAAACTGGTCTCCCTTTGCTTTTTACGTATACTCTGAGCTCACATTTTGGATAGATGAGAAAGACGTTTGACCTTCCCGGAAGTCGCCTGGTATACACTACTGAAAAATTTTTATTGGAAAGTCGAACTCACTGCATTGCTGTTTGGCGCGCTTTGGCTGAGAAGCACAATCTGCAGATTGACTTTAGCGATATAGCTTCCTGAAAAAAATCTCACAGCAGCTTACTAGAGAGGATTGACTGTAGAAATTGTGCAAGCTTTATTGACCAAGCCTACAACAGCTCTAGTAGGATGTTATAAAAGCGCCTGAATCTCTCTTTGGGGTTTACTAATTACTTTCACGACAAATACAGCGTATCACTTATTTCCTTCGTTTTCCGAGCACGCTGCGAATTGCTTCAACTCAACCATAGATCATATGGAAATACACCCATCGTATGTTCCCTGTGCAATCTTAACAGCATTGAAGACACGACCCATTTCATCGCAATCTGTCCAATCCTGCAGCAAATCAGGGTTGCCCATTGGCATCTTGGAAATCTAATCCATGAGCAGTTGACTTAAAAAAAAAACTGGAATACGCTGTACCAATTTTTAAAAGAGGCTTCTGTCTATAGGCAGAGCATTATAGCTGAATATTTTTGAATATATTTTATTCTCTTTAACATGTAAATTTTTTAAAGAAAAGCTGACGGCTACAAGTCGTAGCTGAATGTATCATTGTTATATTTTTATTTATTTTTATCAAAAAAACTGTAAACTTTGTATTTTAAGAAAACTTTAAATTGAAAAAATGAAAAATAAATAACCTACTACTACTACTATTAACTTTAATAATAGTTCACAGTAATCAGTTGAATATTGCAATATTTTGATTCTTCCCAAAAATAATGATTTCATATGACGAAAATTTGGAAGACCCGTGTGTTGACTTTATGAAACCTCTTAATAAGTCGATTTTGAAAGTCCTTTCAATGCACGGGTCGTAAAATAGTGAGCTGAATTTATACCGCAGGTTGCCGCAAACATCATGGGAAAGTTTGTTATGACCCAGCTGGGCCCTGCGTGTGTCTTTTTGTGGGATTCCTTAACCCTGCAAAACTAGACGTTAAACAACACTAACTGCTGCACAATTTGAATTTAAATTCAAATAAACGACAAGACTCACCCTCACTTTTCTATACACAAACACAAAGCACTACACGTAAAAAAAAAAACTACTCCACAAGACATATATTGGCAGACTCTTGATGGAACTAGTCTTTAGCGCACCCTCCCATTCCTTGCAGCAGGACATGGCCATATATTTTTTTTGTGCTGCCCCAAAATTAAAGGACGAGTAAGCCGGTTCAAGCCATGTTTAGTTCTACCCCTTTCCTCCCATATCAAAACTTTTTACCAAATTCTTTCTTCTCCTTTCATTGACTTAATTTTATTGACAATACTTCTTAATATATAACATTTTATGCTTCTCCCCTTGGATATTTATAAGGCGGTTTATGTTTAATTTACTTTGGTTGCGATTTCGTTTGTGCAGTTGTTGCCAACCTGCAAATTGGTTTTGTGTCCAACTGGACCGAAAAATTTATGTTTGTATGTGTGACAATAGGACACACGTATGCGGATTGCCTACCTATAAGAGCTCTTAAAGGGTTGCCTTAAATCGAAGGACAATTTTTTTGGACTACGAAAAGAATATAAAAAAAATATGCAAAACCAAACCTTCTGCAGTGACTCAACAAAATACACAAAAAAAAATTTCACAGCAAAAAAAATGCAAAGAAAATATAGTTAAAAATAAATAAATAAAATAAATATGCAAGGAAATAAATAAAAATAAACATTGAAAAAAAAAAAATAAAATATATAATTAAATTACGAACTAAAAAAATTGTATTGAAAAAAATCTTTTTGGGAAATAGCAAATAAATAAAACGGACTCAAAAACAAGAAACTAACATGTATAAAAAGGAGAAAGGCAAAGCTAACTTCATCTGTGCCGAAGTTTTGATACACTTGAAAAAGCTTGTCTCAACGGTTAGCGACTTCGACCAAACTTCGCAGATCAGCTTGAAAACATTTAACATTACCCATGACCGTGATTGATAGCCGTAATATTGAGGAAAAAGCCGTTTTTCTCATTAAAATCCATTTTTCGACCGATCATTTGTATGGCAGCTACAAGAAGTAGCCATCCGATTCGGTCGGTTCCGACATATTAACAGCGTGCAGACGTGCAGAAAGAAGTCTCTATGCAAAATTTCAGCTCGCTAGCTTCAAAACTGAGGGACAAGTTCGCGTAGAAACAGACAGACGGACGGACGGACAGACGGACGGACAAAGCTTAATCGACTCAGCTCGTCACGCTGATCAAGAATATATATACTTTATGCGGTCGGAGATGATTCCTTCTATGCGTTGCAAACTTCTGGGCAAAATTATAATACACTTTTCAAGTGTATAAAAACCTCTTTGTAGGCGTGTCGGCCTATCTGCCAGTCAAAGCCAATTAAATTGGTTTGTTGCGGAACAGCAATGGAGTAGTGTAATTACGCGAGGGGGTCAAAGTTTACGTCGCATCCAAAAACTCAAGACGGCAACAATTTAGTTGGTTAACGTTTTAATTTTTATTGTAAATCATTTGTATATATGACAGACCGTACGTGTAACGTACGACTAGCCGTATCGACTGTATTTCTTCGACTGTTTGGCTACATTTTATTTGCCATTAATTCTTTTGAGTTAGCAGCGCGCGCATGCATTGGTATGTGTGCGTGTGTAGCTTATCGCTTATCCACAGCGTGGGATTCGCTGACACAGCGCCCTAGTCAGCGACTGAAGTGGTCGCTCAGATTTCCTTATGGGATATGCAACAAAGTGTTACATAGTTGTGATTGAATTGTATTTACTTTGACTCAAAGCATGTGCAGGCTACACAGCCCCTTTTAAGAAGAATAACGTATATTTATGAAGTTATTCTAAAATAGTGTAGTGGTGTATATAAAAATTGTATGCTTAATATTTATTGATGTATAATGATTATGGAAATTGTAATCAAAAGAAAAGTATTAATAATTTTTATTTTTTTGTTTCATATTTTGTATAGATAAAAAAAAAATTGGTAATTAATAAAGTTTTGTTGTTTTTTTTTTTTTTTTTTTTTTCTTTGTTTATTTTTTTTTCATTCATTCATTCATTCATTCATATCAGAGCTCCCAAAAAATGCTCCCTTTTCCCAGGCTGTCAGATAAAATACAGTCACTCTGAGACACTTTGAACTAGTGTAGCGAAATGACATCTCACCTCTAACTATTCACAAAGTGCTCTTTGCTCAATCAATGATTTTTTAGCTTGCTTTGCTTAATTGGTTTCCTTTAGACACTTTGCTGCTCAGAATTTGTCGAAAGTGTCTTACAAACATGTGTGTGTGAGTAAACTATTTTTTTTTTTTTTATTTAGGAGGATACAAATTAGGGTTAACAATAACAATATAGAGTAGAAGATGGCAGAGAAGGGAAAGATTAAAGGAAGAAAATTCCGCTCCCGCTAACCCCCCGCAAAGCACTACTTCGCGGGGCGGATGGCGGTCATGTTAGCCGCTCAATCTGTAGGGGGGTGCGCCGACTCCTTTCCCTTAGCCGCAGGTCCTTGAGGATTGCCGCCGCCATATTGGCAACAGCCTGCCATCCAGACTCACTCTTCAGCATACACACTATTATGTTGCTCGCGCTGAGCTGTGTGCTAGTGGCGTGGGAAGCTTGGTCACGTTCACGCCAATATAGAGGGCAGGCAAAAAATGCATGCTCCACATCCTAGATAGCGCCGTCTCCACAGTGGTCGCAATACGGGTCTTCTTCATGCTTAAAGCGGTGAAGATATGCCTTAAAACAGCCATGCCCCGTCAGCATTTGCGATAGGTAGTAGTATAGATAGTAGTATGTGGTATAGTATTTACTGGCCTCCATGTTTAAAATTTTGAGGCGGTATTGACGGCTAAACGCCAAGAAGTGTTCGAATCATTTAATGAGGTCTAAGAGTACACCGGTGTGCAAAAAATTCGAAGAAATGAAAGGCAAATGAACAAACAATAATTGCGCCGAAAGTGAAAATTGTATCCACGACGGCATGCCCTGCAAATGGCTCCAATAGTCTCGAGAATTATGGATCATGTACGATTGAAAGGGCTGTCCATAAAAGAGGATATAAAGGTTATGGTTGCACGCAAGCTCATATCGCTTCAAATTGTTTTGGCGACCAGACTAAATAAATCAGTCCAAGGAATTAATTTGCAAATTGTTGAAGACTGAGATTGTCGAGAAAAAGTTAGGGATGATCCAGCTACTTATTGCTTAAAAATAAGAATTTAAATTATTATACATCGAATATTGTATATTTTTAAACATATTTTAATCCTAGTAGGCCAAGGTGAGTGTGTAACACAACAATAGAAAAGACAGTTTGCTCGGACACTTTGCTGGATTTGCTCAGTTGCTTATGCTCAGCTGCTGACACCCGAACGAAACTCTCCCCATCAAACTGTTATAGTCAGACAGCTTCGTGTGTTTCTCTCATCGATTACTATGAGACAGAAAACACTAGTAAATCAAAATCTAGTGTTCTGTTCAGAGAGTGAGCTACTCTGTTAAATTTTTTCCTGTCATTTCGGTGAGCAGACAGTATAGAAAAATTTGGTTGACCATATTTTGCGA